>OX578134.1:89186979-89936979 GCA_951213105.1 Amaurobius ferox
GCTCCACAATTAGTATTTTTTTTAGTTCTTTATTAAATTAGAAACTTGTAGGAAGTGCATTAACTTTATCATTAGAATATTACCTTTTATCAATTTAGACATATGTTTTTGATAACTGCTCGCTTATAGTTAACTGCAAAATCTCTAAGCATCTGTTTCCTCACTACCGATAATACTTCTCGATTATTTAATAATAATTATAAATTTACATAATGCAATGAGAATATTTTGTTATTCTAGTGATAACCTTATTTTTATTTGAAAAATTTTCTCAAACATATATGTGATTTTCAAAATTATTGAGGATTTTTACAGAGAGAAATTCTGAGCTGTATTCTCTTCAAGCATGTCCGTATGAAAGGCATTCGTCTTGGACAGAGACCGTCCGACCTACCCCAAAGTATAAAGTACTTGTTTGGACGTCCACTAAGTTCTACCCAATTTAGATTGGAACACAGTGGGGACGGCATCCACCAGGACGTTACTACCTTTCCTCTTCCACCAACATCTCGGAAGGACTTACGGACTAGCATATTTAACTTGCCAGTACTCCGCATGGACACGGATGATGAAATTAAATGACCTTGAAAATAATAATACACTATATTCCAGATATTTTTTTCATGTATAGTCGGATGTTCTGCTTACAGTTTCTGAAACAGGTATTTTATAGCCAAGGACTGCAGTAAGAATCCTAAATCCAGTTGTTCGGCAGAAAGCAGAAAACTTTTCATAATACATAAAAAAATTAGCAAGAAAACTATATAAATACCCGCAGTTCATTGATGAGACGAGATAGAATAATTTGAGCTATCTTTAGATCATTTTATGCACAACAGGGCTAATTGTAGCAAGGCATAAAGTTTGAAAAAAATTCCGAATAGTTAAAAGCGTGTACAAATATTCAAAGTTCTCATCTTGTACCCGGAAATCAAACGCGACTTCTATGAATCACAAATATATTGTTACGAACGCGCAATGTTCTGTTTGGCGCCTCCTCTTTCGCTTATCGCGAATTCCAGGCGAAGAAATTACAGTGCAGGACGTGAGCCCAGGATTGCCATGATTTCCCAATTTGAAGAAAAATTTCCCGATTTGGCGATTTATCCTCAATTTGGCGACATTTGGCAACGTCCGTAATGTTCTATAAACTTCTCAATAGAACGATTATACTCTGAGATATCTACACTTCCAGAAGTTTCTATGGAGAGACTATAAAAAGGACTCGCCTCTCCGTTGCAGTGTAGTGAACAAGTAGACGTGACCCGAGCTACATTTAACTGTGATTTCCGTCCATGTTTTGAGAATAGTAGAGGCTGTTTTGTGAAATTACTTTCGTCAACATTCTGTGGTTAATATCAGTTATTTTGTGAAATTATTGGAGCATGCAAGTGCCGTTTGATTGTATATCGTTCATGTTTACTTTGTGCTTGTGAATAAACGTAAGTTATTCAGAAACTTGGACTCATTCTTGTATCCTGCGAGCATACCCACGATTTATGAGGATACTTTATATAACAGTATACAATGAATTGTTTGGCCAAAGATGGGCATTGCTATCTAAAAGGCCCCTATGAGAAAAATAGCTGTGTTTGCAATTTTATAAAATAATTTATTAAGATTTTGTTTTGCTCAAACATCATTATGTTTCTTAAAAGGAAATAACTGACTTTTATGAACTGTTATTTAAAATTAAAGAAAGGTGAAGAAATTTTTTACTAGCACTTTATCACTTTTGTTGAACATAAACCCACGAAATTACCTTACACCATTTATCTTCACGTATAGATAAAAACCTAAAATATATTTTAATGAAATATCACAATAGATAAATCGACTTTGTGTTCAAATTAATACATACAGAAAAATGGATTTCTGCACAATGGAAAATTTATGGAACTAATACAATCTGATTACGGTGTACTTATTGGATTAAAGGATATCGTTCGGTAATATGCCTTTTAAAAGGGATTTGTAATACAATTTATTAAATTCCAAATTGGACAAATGTACTAAAGGCTTGAAAAAAGATGGAGATATTAGCAGAAAATGCATACATTTCATGCAAGAATAGGACAAGTGAGTTTTATAAATTCCTTTAATTTTCGGAGAAATTGTACGTAAATTGAAAGCCCTTCCTGAACCAACTCATTCAAAAATCGATAAACGACTTACAGTTATTGATTGTAATTGTAATACCAAATTTCTGTAGATTTGTTCATTTAATCGGGAGATATTGTGGTTATGTGTGTCCGTGGTTGCATTTGAAATTACTATGAAACTGTTATAATTTACGGATCTTAAATATTCTCACAGTTGAATATTCTCATTGAAATATTCTCATAATTTGTTGAAACTATTAGTGTCGAAGTATGAAACAAGAAACTATAAAATATCTGTATGAAGTAACAGGCACTTTAATTCTGTCATCGAAAATTTCAGAACCAAGTTCTTTTTGTAAATCTGATTCTTCAAACAGGAAAAACAGATACACATATTAGAAAGGAATTCAAAGAACTGCTGTAAATCTAGTTATACTTTCGATGTTGGACAAAGTGAGATCTGAAGCTCTCAAAATACTGCGTAGTACGTTTTGAATGCAATTGAGTTACGGATGTTTTCTAATATTGGTAAGGTTAACAAGTTTATGAATCATTTTTATGATCATTCTACTATATAGCCAAAAGCTATAGAAGATATTTGTAATTTTACATTTGACTTCATAAATAGTATTTTTAACTAAATCGAATTATTCGGCTCTACACAGTTCATAAATAAGCATCCGCTACTTAAAAAAACAAGAAATATTACTCAATTTCCAAATCCACTGTTTTGTTACCATAATCAGTCAGTCATTTTGTTAACACTTTACAACAAAGTTGAAAAGTGTTTATGACTTTGTTCATTCTGTCTGTCTGTCTGTCTGTCTGTCTGTCTGTCTGTCTGTCTGTCTGTCTGTCTGTCTGTCCGTTAGCACGATAACTGCCGTAAAAATGAGTTTATCAAAATGAAATTTTAGTATGTTGTTCAGACGGTCTGTAGGACCTATGGGAATATAAATAAGTAATATCACCCAATTAGTTTTTTATTGAACCCGGGTTGAAAAAATGAAATACATTGAACCCTATGGGACCTAATTTTTCAAACATTTTTTAAGTAAATTTAAAATTCACGAATTGCTTCGAAATTTTTAGGAAATATTCACATTATCCCATAGAATATATAAAAAAAAATTCAGTAAAATATGTTAAGTAGTTTTTTAATTAAAAAAATTATTTAATATAGGGAAAAAAACAAATTCAATTAAATTCTGACTTTGGGATATCTTCCAGAAAGAAAAGAGAGAGATATTATATAATAAATATCTCTCCATTTGTTTAAACGTTTTGCATATGGGAGTGGCTTCATATTTTAAAATAAATTTGGTAGATAACAATTTTTCATTTTTTTTAAATATTATATAACTCTTCTTGATAAATTTAATTGATGGCATTTTAAATGCACTTTCCTACGTCCTAGAGAGTTAAAATTTGGTACACAGCTTAAATTTGTTGAACATTTTATTCGACAAAAATTTGATGGATCTTTAAATATAGATCATACATTTTTTTCGAAATGGCCTGAAAATAATCCCCGTTCACTTCTATAAATCATTGGTGTAATATTGTTAAAAATTCTGATGTGGACAGCACATGTCTTTCTCTGCAGACTCATATTCGTTCTCTTTATTTATTCAATGATAATTTGAGTTTATCTGCACAACATAAGTATTTTAAATGACATTGAATTTACACGTTAAACTTAAATTTGGTTTTCATTTGATAGCTGGACTTATTGTCAAAGGTGGCGTAGCGAAAACGCGAAAAAACTAGAATATCTCAAGAACGGCTAGTCCTAGAGTAATGGGGTTAGTCTTATTCTCTTTGTTGTCAAAAATCACATATAAAATAGGAATTTAATTGATATAATTGAGCACACGTAGTCTTTTATTTTTATATATAACGATTTTTGCTGGCCATTTCGCAAAAATAGCCCGTTCCTTTTTCCCGAATCGTAGTAGAATAACCTACAAATGATTTATATACAAAATTTTGTTAAATTTGGTATATAAATCACTTGTAGGTTATTGAAATATTATACTCCAAATTTTGTTAAATTTGGTTCATTAGTTTTTAGCTAGAGTGGATAAAGGCAATTTCTGCGGCCATTTCGCAAAGAAGGCAGATTCATTTACGATTAGTACGATTCTACGAATCGTACTATAATCTAATGAACATCAGGATTTCCCACAAAAAACATACCTACCAAATTGTATGAAATTCGGTCCATTAGTTTTTCAATTAGAGTGGATGTAATATCCACACAGACACACAGAAACATACACAAATACACCCTTACACACACAGACGTCTTCCTAAAAATAGTTTTTTCGTGTTCTAGAAGTCCCAAAACGTGTAGATCCTTTGAAAATTCGAGTTCCGATCTTCGGCACGATTCCAATACTTTGAGTACATACACATACACATATATATTATCTGTGTATTATCTGTGTATCTAAATTCCGTGCCTATGCGATTACAATAGTTGTGATTTTAAATGATCCCTAAACTTTTATTATTTCTTCAAGGAAGCCTAATTTTAACATATGCAGAATGCAAATATCTCAAGCGATTGTAAGATGAATTACATAAGAATTGCTGAATTTTTTTCACACAAAATTATTTAGCTCTGGAGTCTGGAATACAAGTTATATGAATGAAATATTCATTGATTTTGCATAAAGAATCAGATGATTTATATTTCGATAAAATTCTAAATATTTAAGTATAATAAATTACTGTAGTACTGTGATAATGTAAAAGATATTACCACTGAATGAATCACATTTTAGAAATTTTTAAATGAAATTACATTTCAGTTGGAAAGTGTTTCATAATCAATGCTTATGCATGATTGATCTTTCTTGTTTCTTTTATACCTAATCATTCCAGTTATACAACGCCACTAATTGAAATTAAAATCAAAATTTTAAGGGTGCTTAAAAAGTGTATATTTAATATGCAATTATAATAAATTAAATTTGCTATGATTTGAGTTTTGTTGTTATTACAAGTGATATTAGTGTTTGAATTCGTACTTTTAATAAGTATTATTTTTTATGAGTAAAATAATATAATATAACATAAAAATGCAAAAGCGCACAGAATGCACGATATTTTAAATGGTTAACTTTGTAAGACGAATACATACAGGATATAGCATATTAGAAGCTTTCTTATTTGCAAATTAGATCAACTTTTACAACCATCACTTTAAATATAATGTATATCAGTTTTGTAAATATAAACAGTTCGAACTAACAAAATTGAACAAATGAAGGTGCACTGAAAATCGGTAAAAAATAAATCTGAAACATAACAAGCTTAGTTGAAAATCGCCGTTATCAACAATGCCTTTAAACAATTTTATATATTAATTTTTAGCAAATATATGAAAACTTAAATTTACTATGAAAACATAATATCTTACAGTTACAATATGCTAAAAATTTACTAGAAATATTACCAATCGCTTTTAAAAAATAGATTCAAATGTGTTATATGTGATTACCAAAACCACAGATTTATTTCTTCTAAAACTCCCAAATACACACACGGATTCTTCGCCATATTGATGCCGTGGTGAAGTCTAATCCACTAACTATTAAGCTTGAATAGTAGTAATCATTAGTGTATGTCTTCATTCTAATTTTGTTTACAGTTAGGTGAGTGTCAAGTTATCCGTGAAAAGTGGCTCGAATTATTTAGAGTTACAAAAAGTTATTCTTTTCTGCAGTGGCGGCTCTTGATAAATACGTGGAGAGAGGCGGCGATTAAAGTATGTTTTATATATATCTATATAAATAAATTGAAAATATGTTTGTATATGTGTTTGTGTATAATGATAATTGGCTGCTAAAACTTGAATTTGAAAAGTTTTATTATAAATTCAAGACATTTAAACACTTTGCTGTGAGAGTGATTCTCACTATATATTTTGAATGTCTTAGGAAAATATTGTTTCTTAGTTTTATAGTTATATTTTATAGGCTTTTTTTAGATTTGATTGTTGAATACTGCACTGCGCTGCAAAAAGAAATGTTGAATCATATTAGATTAATAGGCTTTATTTATTCTTCGTATGTTTTATATTCAAGAGTAAAAAAAATATGATGTGGACTGCATATACATGTTGAAATAGTGATCTGAAATGAAATCATCTAATTAAAATTTTACATTAAATTTATGCAGCTCAATTTTGAATAAGTCCCCTAAAAGTTCAAATGCAAAAATTTCAATATCAATGCATGTGATAGTATATTTAGTAACATCCCAAATGCGGGAAAAGATCAACATTCTTTAAAAAACATTCATTTAAGCTAGTTAGAGGCTCGATAGATACATACTCAAAAAGTGTAACCTCGTAAAAAACCATTATCTTAACAGTTCGTTTATTTGCACTGTTCACATTTTCCCATTTATTTTGACTAGCTGTGCCCTTAATCCGGGACAGCGGTCTAGAACGGAACTTCATAATTAGCCACACCCCTTAAACGTAAACACATTTTATTTTATAAAACGTTGTTTTATTAATATATTATCGAAACATATTAACGGTCTGTACAAATGTTTAATTTTATAATTTTAGCAATCTCATGCTCTGTGACACGATAACTATGTGTTGCTATAATTATGTGTGGCTAATCGGTGTAGGGCGTAAAAAATGACCATTCAAATGACTACTGTTTATAAAATTATCAATGGCTATTCGGGATATGAATAAATGAAAATGAAAGTTTAGACATGTTATAGCAGATTTAATGAATGTACGGAATCCACAGCGAAAAGTTCGTTTTTTTTTTAATTTCCCCTGCTCACTTTTTTAAATTTTGAGATAGTGATTAGAAGTTGAATAATCTAGTTAAAAATTTTCATACTCCACACTTTGATA
Organism: Amaurobius ferox; assembly: GCA_951213105.1. Lineage (NCBI taxonomy): Eukaryota > Metazoa > Arthropoda > Arachnida > Araneae > Amaurobiidae > Amaurobius > Amaurobius ferox. Next base: position 89,193,970 of record OX578134.1, read on the forward strand.
TTTATTGAAAGTTAACACTGGTTCAATACCTAAAAGAACGCCGTTTGGAAAAAAAATGGGCGTTGCCAAATAAATTTTTTATGCATGTTGGCCACGGCTTTCATAATTAAATCTCGTCGATGGTTTCTATACAGTGAACTTTATAATTGATCATACTTATCGGGATCATCAATTTGTTTAACTTGCTTTTTGTATGGTAAAAAATGGCTCTAGCAATATAGACAATCAAAGGATAGGGGAAAATAAAAATCATGGTTGGAAAATAACCATAGCAGATAAAATTTGTATTTCATATTCCAATTTCGTGATTTGAAACTACACTGCTGGCCATCCAAAATGCAACACCATGAAGGAAGCATCCAATAAGCATGAAATTTGCACCATACGTAGACCTCAATAGGAAATACAAATGATTAGAATTTTTGCTCCTATGCAAATCATGTGCGCCAGTAGCGCCACCTACAAGCACTATATAAGGGGAGAAGAGAAGGCTGTTTTTAAGTACAGGAATGTTGTTTTCACCCTGTGTTTTTGTGTGGGAAGTTTCAGTATGCCTCATCGAAGAATATGGCAGCCATTCCAGCACGTTTCTGAGTTTGACAGAGGAAGAATTGTGACTTACAGAGATTGCGGATTATCCTTCCGAGAAATCGGTGTTCGTGTTGGACAAAATCAAGCCACAGTGATGCGAATATGGAATCAGTGGGTGCAGGCAGGACGGACCAACCGACAGGAACGATTGCACCAGCCTTGTCGCACCACCAAACGTGAGGACAGGCAAGTTGTGCGCATGGCAATGATGGATCGCACTGCAACATCAACAACCCGAGAACAAGAATTAAGGTCTGTTGCTCAACAATCTGTGTCAGCACGTATCATTCGACGTCGTCTGCAGCAACGGGCAATTTCAGCAAAGTGTACATTGCTGCGATTACCTTTGACTCCAGACCATAGTCGTAAGCGGCTGTAATGGTGCATTGAACGCCGGACATGGACAAACGAATGGCACGACATTGTGTTTTTAGACGAATCACGATTCTGCCTACAACACCACGATGGTCGTATCCGGGTTTGGCGGCACCGTGGCGAGAGAGTGCATAACTCTTGCATTATGCATCGCCATACGGGTCCTTCACCTGGCGTTATGGTTTGGGGTGGCATTGGATTTTACTTCCGCACTCCCCTAATACGCATTGCCGGTACACTCAACAGCCACCGCTACATTTCTGAAGTTTTGGAGCCTGTTGTACCTTACCTTCAAGGCTTGGCCTGCGGCCTAGTTTCAACAGGACAATGCGAGACCACATGTAGCACATATCGTTCAGCATTTCTTCAGTGCCCACCAAGTTCCACTGCTCCCTTGGCCCGCCCGTTCTCCAGATCTGTCGCCCATTAAACACATCTGGTCGATGATTGGCAAACGACTGGTCCAGCAAACACCACCAGCTGCTACGACAGATGAAGTTTGGCAACGTGTGGAAGCAGTATGGACTGACATACCCCAAAAACACATCCAAAGTCTCTTTCTTTCAATGCCGAGGCGTGTAGCAGCAGTTATTGTCAGCCATGGCGGCTGCACAAAATACTGATTTCTTCGGTTTCCGCAAGTCGAACGGGGCTGTATTTCAATCAATTCATCCTTGTACTTTATGTTCTTTGTCCAATAAATTTGACTTTGATATCTCTTGTCTTTCATGGTGTTGCATTTTGGATGGCCAGCAGTGTAATTATTACGATCAAGACTAAATTGAAAATGAGTTCGAAATGTTAAGCTTCATTTTCAGATTAATTTATCGCTTGTTTGCCTGGATGGCATTACGGAAACCTGGTTCGAGCCTTCCAAATGACTTTAAAAGCATACATTTCCCCACTGTCCGTAAAGATTTAACCTAGATCCATGGTAGAAAACTTTTCAAAATATTTCTGAATAAATTGTTTCATATATTACACCTGTTTACTTTTTTCGTCACTTGCCGAAAACAAAATGATACATCAAAATGATTTTGTAAAAAAAGATATAAAAGGCATTGCAAACAGCAATTTACTGCCAAACGCCATTCATTTACGTTTCTCAATTTTTGAAATTCTAAATAAAATGTATCTTTTACTTCTAAAAGATATAAATGTACGAGCATATCCCCCAGAATGAGTCATCACTCATTAAAATTGGTTCAGTAGTTAAGACAGTAAGTTCGTCAACACTGAAGAATAAGAGAAGCCGGATCGAAAATCGTAAATCATTACATTTTAAAGTTATTTTTTCTCGGGTGCTAATGCACCAATTACCATTTTTTTTGCTTCGCTTATCTCAGCTTCTAGACGGCTGTAGAGGAAAAATAACCTGGGATTTAGCATTCAGGGAGTCTGAGTTATTGTCTCCTGTAAATCGGGTTTATCAAGTATAATACTTGTCAACTACAGATTCGGACATGATGACCTTTGGCAGGGTGGAGCGTTGCTAGTTCCTAAAATAGCATTTCAAGTAAAAAATGTAACAAATGTGAATTTTAACCCAAATTTGATATAAAATCATAAAATTTCAACCATAGAACATTTTATCACTACTTTCTCAATTATTATATCGTAGGGATTGGTCAATTAGATAAAACCAGAAAAACTCAAGAAATGTCAAAAACCATGCATTATATTTAAAACAAAAATCTGAAAGCAATATGGAATATCAAATAATATAAAGAGTGTAATGTAATAGTAAAATCTCCAGGAGGCGATTACTGTACGTGAGTTTTAATTATCACATTTCATTTATTGACCTGTTACTGTGAACAAAAGGTCAATAATAGCCGCTACGAGTTGACAATTGCTAAGGATGGATGACACTATCACCCATATCAACCACAAAATAAAAGGAAGCAAAATGTGGAAAATTAGAATAAGTGCGGGATACAGTATGAAGAGGTGTGCGTATGCAAATTTTTCATTTCCACGCCTGTTCGTCAGGTGATAGCGCTGATAGGAGATTTAAAGGATTTTAAGCGTGTGGACAGTTGTTGTTCCAAGTAAAAGTTTTACGGGAAGGGTTTAAGTGACGAACTTGAAACTTTCGGTATGTCTTCCAGATATCACTTAGGGGATTTTACGTGTGGCTGTACTATTGGAAAGATCGTAGGAGGGCGAAAACTAACAGATGTTTCCAAGGGGTTCGACATTCCCCACTTTGTTATTTCACGGCTGTAGCAAAAATTTAAAATAGCTGGAATGTGTAGCAAGCGTCACGAGGGAGGACGTGTTTGAAGTACAATGCCAGCAGGAGACAGGTACATTGTCCTATCGGCAAGAAGGGACCAGCGCACCACAGCCCAACAGGTGGCAAATCAGATTCTTGCTACCACAGGACAGCGGTTATCTCGAAAAACTGTAGCCAAATGTTTGTGAGAAGTAGGACTATATGCCCGCAGACCTGTTGTGTGTATCCCATTGTCCAGACTGCACCGTATCGCCTGTTTTCAATGGTGTCGTGAGCATCGCAATTGGAGCGAATAGGACTGGGCTTGCGTACTATTCTCAGATGAGAGTAGGTTCAGTCTGTCATCGGATTGTAGACGCCAATTGATCTGGCGTGAGAGTGGCACTGCTTATCGTGCAGAATATATCAAGGAAAGGGACCAATATCCGACATGCAGTATCATGGTATGGACTGGCATCATGATCAATGGCTGCACGCCCCTAAACGTGGTTGTAACTGGGACTATGACCAACCAACGATACATTGATGGCTTTCAACTGCCTCATGTTCGCATTTTTCGTGGTGCTGTCTCGGTGATAAATATATTTTCATGGACGACAACTCACCATTTTATCGAACATCCATGTTGAACATATCCTGTATTGTCCCCTTCCTCAAAGGTGCCTGCTGTCGTTTATATGCATTTCTCCTTTCCTCCGTACGCAGCATCAAATGAACACTATTTTTCTTTCAGATGTTTCGAAACCTTGTGCATTTTCCAGAACAATAAATGATTTTTATTCTAATGTCCGAGCAGTATGGCAACAATATGTGGACCTCCACCCTTATTAATGTTGTGCTACATTGTAATTAGTAATCCGTCCTTAGCAATTGTGCAGCAGTGTATATTATTTGCTTAAAGTGACACGTATCAAAGTAATTTTGCCATTACATCTCATATTTTAATGTTTTAGAAGCTGAAATCATCCAGCCTTAGTGATCTATAAGGAGAAGTGTGGTGTTACAACCACCCAACTGTTAATCTCCTCCCTCGCAGATTACCTAAAATGGAAGCTAGCTTACAGAAATGTGTGGATGTGGGAAACTATTTCTTCCTCCATTTTCAACCCTTTGTAAACATTCAAGGATATGGGACATGACGTTTCATCAATTATGGGTAGGCCAGTGTTGTTGTTGTTGAGACCCAGACCGTCCGACCTACCAGAAAGGTGTAAGGTAACTGTTTGGACGGCCGGGAAGTGCCACCCAATTTAGACCGGAACCCAGTGGGGGAGGCATCCACAGGGACCGTACCCTCCTTCCCCTACCACCAACCTCTCGGAAGGACTTACGGACCCACATGTTTAACGTGATCGTACTCCGCATGAACACGGCGGCAGTTCTGGCAGCGGCGAGAATCGCGCGCTAACCACTGGGCTGCCGCGCCCGAAAAGAGCCAACAACACGCGGTGTTCCCAGGTGGTCACCCACCCAAGTACTAACCGCGCCCGATGCTGCCTGACTTCGGTGATCTAACGAGAACCGGTGTTTTCAGCACGGTACGGTCGTTGGCCGGGTAGGCCAGTGTGGTGAAATTGAAAAAAAAATATGTCTCGGTCAAAGTTTACACGAAGTGTGGTATTACGATCACCCATCTGTTAAATTCCTACCCTCTCTGATTATCTTACATGGATGCTAGCTTAACGAAAGGTGTGTTTATTGCTTTTCCCAATTCACATATAATGATGATGCCTTTTCCAAGTTAAACCACCAATCGCTCAGCCTTCCCAGTAAAAAATATCACAATATGCTACTGATGAATAGACACACAAGGACTGTATTAAGAGCTTGTCTTTTCTTCGTGTCCACTACTTTTTACTCCACCTTGAGCGTAATGAGAATGGATAATTGCCGAAAATTCGTTTTCATACTGAAATTACTTTTATAACTTTACACTAGGTTGAGTCAATAAAAAGCTGTGGACAAGATATTTTGTGTATCAACTGTGTAAAACCACGTCAATGCCAATAACTATTTCGATGCAAATTGTTCTAACTGAAGTTGCCACATTTCTGATTACTATAATTTTTCATTCTATTTGAACTTACAATATTTTAGCAGTGCTCTACATAATAAGTTTTACTAATCTATTAAACAGAAAATGCTACTGTTGTGTTATTCGCGGTATGCCTTTAGAGTGCAATATATTTATTTCAATTTGATAACATATTCTTAGCACTCGTTCAACCTGGTTTCAATATCCGTCTACTCTATAGGACTCTGCAGTTTGATAAACCATTCGTGGCGTATGTATTAAGTTGAACCAGTAATAAGTAAATGTAATTTACAGAAAAAGTAATCTAATAGTAAAAAATAAATGTAATGTACTCTCCCTATTCCCTTTGGAATTTGGTGCCAAATCCCTGTCAGTTATCATCTAAACAAACTCTAAAAAATAATCTGAAAAATATATGCTTCAAGAAAAAAAGTTTTGCTAAAGACATAGATGACAGAATTACCTGTCACTAATCGGTCTTATTATAAATCATTACTAGAATGTACTAGATACTGTGTTTCAGGTTAAATCTACTAGTGTTAAGTTTCAGATATAAACGTGTTTATATCAGATTATGATTTAAATAGTTTAGATTTAGAAGGTATTAAACAAAGTTAATTACGGTAATTTTATAATTAGCAGATGTAAATTATACGAAATAAAGCAGATTGAAAACACAAAAGCTTACCTCGAACTATGACGCTAAATTTTTCTAAATTCGGAGGTCCTTATATTAGCTTAGCATAATGTACCTTTTTTTATAAATTATATACCAAATATACCAAATATCAAGCTTTGAACTGTGATATTAACATTTCCTAAATTAGGATATACTTATACTAGCTTATCATAATGTATTTTTTTATGAATTAATTATCTTACTATCATTATTTAATAGATTTCTATAATAATGTAATATACATAGCAATAATTTTTAATGTTACGGCAATTATACTTAGATTAATAAAATAATGATAAACAAAACAAACATAAATTGTTTTGTTTATCATTATTTTATTAATGTTATTAATGTATATTACATTATTAACAAATATATTAAATATTAATATATGTTCCGTTTGAAAGTTTAATCGAATTGCATTAGAATATAATATTCTTCAGGAATATGTTCTTTTATTTTCCTTACATGCGTATTCCTTATGCGCAAAGAAATACGAATAATGTATAAAGAGAATATTGTGACGGGGTTGAAAATTCGAATTCAACTGTTCGACGGAAGAGCTATAAAGGCGTAAGCAGGATTTTTAACCCCAGTGAGTGGGATAGTTTTATGATCTGTCTAATAATGTCTAAGCAGTACTAAAAATGGGAACATATTAACTTCATCTTTGCTTACAATTCCGGAAATTTATAGATAGATAGATAAAATAATATATTTTTATGCGTTTAAAGAACGTCAGAGATCTATGTCTTTGCAAGCATTGGTGTCCATGGACGCCAATGTCTGCAGAGGGAGATCGAACTGTTTGGGATAGGGTATGTCAAATATCTGTCATTTTGAGAGGTTCTTCGTTTGAGATTGACGCTGTCCCATCCGTAAGCAAAATGTTAAGTCTGATTTAACAATCGTGTTCCTTTTTGTATTGTTTGATTCCCGTCATACCTGAACCCGTGACCTCTATAATAAACCCGTGACCTGTATATTATCCCGTGATACCTGTATGTTAAAAGAACTGGTGTGATACCTGTATATTACATATATATTGTGATACCTGTATACCAGTGATACCTGTATATTAGAAGAACTGTCCTGAACCCGTGACCTGTATATTATCCTGCGATACCTGTATATTAAAAGAAAATTGTAAAACAACGAATGAACCGATATTGATTCTTAATCAAGAAAGAGAAGGTAATAAAGAATTATTCATTTTTTTAATTATTTAAAATCTCGATTATTAAAATTGACTATGAACCCCAGTTATTATACGTAGTCCCTCAGTTTTATCTCCGATCACGTGTAATAACATTCAAAGCTCTCACAATAATTGTGTGTTGCTGTGTAAGGAAAATGATGCATTGGATACATTAGCTGATATCAATATATGATGTTACTCAATTAGAAATTTTCAAAGTATATCTGACAACAATCAGATTTGGGGTGAAAATGGTGAAAAAATTGCAATATACAATATTTAAACATATAATAATAACCAAAGTCGGAGGTTAATGCACAATTATCCATGGTGTCGTACGTTATTTCTCTGTTGAAATACTGATCGTACAAAAAAGAAACAACTAGCACATAAAGAAAAAAAACAATGTTTTTATTATGTATATAGGACTGTGGTACATTTCAAGCATTAATCAATTTTGTTCATTTTCTATAACTGTTTGTGCTTACGTATAATATCAATGTAATGTCTCAACAGTTGAATCTGCATGTAACTATTAATTTTCTTAAATATAACTGATGCAATTATTTCAGGATCAAATTATGCGAAAATATACAATTTTATAAGTAAATATCATCTTTACAAAAAACATTTTTATATCCTAAAATACTTCACACAAAGTTTAAGACGTGACAATTATATTACCTTCTGAACTTGAGAATAATCTGTAGGATTAAACCATTTCCTTGGATTTGAATGCTTAGAATCACTGTAAGACATGTAAGCTCTTTAATGCATATATTTAAGTTTAGATATGAATATTGCACTTACGGTTTAAGGTGGATTAATGGTATGGTATGCAATATATACTAAAAGTTTCAGTTCAGTCCTTAGATTATGTGAAAAGCCCCATTGTAGTAATGAATGAAAATGGCTAATTTACTGATCTTAACGTAGTGAACCCTTGTGGGACATTAAAGTGCATGTTTTAGACATGCAAAATTCTCAAATGGCTCTCAGAATGAATGCGTTCATTATGCAAACTTCATGCAGAAATGTATGTAACATAGGAATTCAGAAAATACAAGGACCATATTTCCAAGCGATTTAGGATTTCGTATTCAAAACATATACATTGAGTAGTACTGATAGTCATTTATTTCTTTGTACATGTAAGTTAAACATAGTTTTATATCAGTTTTATTTGTAGCAGTTTTTTGGAATGAAAATTGATTCCAAAAAATTATTTCTTGCTTCTTTATTTTACATTATATATACAAAAGAAAATTGTTCATATGAATCAAAAATCAAACACCCCTATATCGATGGATGCACACGTTTGAACATCCTTGAATAAGAATTCGCTTTTCAAATGATTTTACATGTTTTACTTTCCTTATATACATAGTACAATGCATAGGTCAAGTATTGTGACGGGATCGAACAAAGATTCGGATTTAAAAGAAATAACATTAGTGAATACAGGAAGCCTATAAATTGTAAATGCAATCGAATGTTCGTAAGAGCCCCAAATTTAAGATTTAAATTATGAAAAATTTATCCAAAAATTAAAATTTTAAATACTGTTAGGCATAATCATTTCTGTGGGACGTGGAAAATTAAGATGATGAAACTTATAAGTTACAATTAACATTAAAATTAACATTAATTATATGGCCGTTGAACTCATAACGTGGAATTAACATTTAAACGTACATCGCTCGTTGTTGTGCCGCAATAACCCTCCAATTATTTTTACCTTTTGTGTAAGTCCTGAGAAGAATTATTAATCAATATTAAAAAGATTAGACTATTTAAAACTTAAACAATATCATTTATTAACAACATCAATTTATCAAAAGCACTAATTTTCAACAATATCAACTTTCAATTATTATCAATTTTCATTTAATATTTTAGCTAGGGGAGATATGACCTGCAATATTAGCTTTCTATAATTTCTATGACCTGGGGAAATGAACACATACCTTACAGTTTAATCTTCGGCTCATCACACTGAGTCTTGCATCCGTCTTATTGCTGACCGTACTGCCACAACTCTTTCGTGTGTGGCTTGCATCTCGTACTTATAGTCAACTGCAAAACCTGCTGCACCAACACCTCGAATGAAACTTCTTTCAACAACAAATTTCGTGTCAGACTTGCTTCTGCAACATATCGTATCCAGGTTCCTTCTGGCACATTTTGTATCAGAGTCACTGCAACCACATTCTGGATCCGAGTTCGTTCTACCACATTTTGTATCAAAGTCACTTGGTTCCTTCGGCGGGGGGGGGGGGGGGGGGGAGGTAGCTCCACCCTTCTTCTCATTGGTTCTTCCGAATCCAATGGCATCACTTGACATTAATCAAGGCCCCTTTCAGCCCCCTTTGGCCTGGGACACTCAAATTTATTGTATTTGACCTAAAAGTTCAAGTTGTTGTAAAAACCGGCGCCAGCCAGACTCGATCTTTGTTAGCCGTTCTATGCACCATAAATACTGCAATAAACATGCCTCATGTGAGGACATATTCTGGCCTCACAATTTCTTATATAAGTTTCCATTAGAATATGATTGACATAAACTCTAGAAAGCAAACATAAAGCGTTCTCGAGATATTATATTTTTTTCAAATAATGTTTTTGAAAAAAAAAAGTTAAAAATATTGTGCCCTAGATTCTATAGATCATTATTTTACTGTTAAAGAAGTACATTATATAGGAAAATAGCATGTGTTACATATTTCATTTTTTTTTCAAATATGCTTGTATGTCAGTCTCTGATACTATTGGCAATACAACCAGTTAAGAAATTGAATTACTAAAAGGAATTTTGATACAATCATTGAACACGAGACTACTACTTAAAAGAAGACTAGACCAAAAACAAAAATTCACAATTTTTCGAACATTTAAAAATAATTAGCGCAGCTCAGTATTGTTCTCCGTTAATACATAAGAGATATGGAATAGTATTGTAAAAGCATCAACCAACATATTTGAAACTCTTTCTCAGCTATAACCATTTTCTAGCATAGAATGGTCTATAACTGCGTTGCAGCAGGAACACTTGTTAAAATGATGTTACGACTATTTGTTTTGCAATATTCTGAACCTCTAACTGACGAAGTAAATACATTATGTTATCGGTTTTCAAATGTAAGATGGTTGAGCTCAGACTGCCCAAGATCGCAATAGCTAACTGCATTGTCACAGAAGGAGCAAGCTGAGTAACATGGCTAATTTCATCAGCCAGTCCAGCGGAATGCTAATTAAGGCATATAACCAGTTTACTTTCTATCAGTCTAGTTACTATTTGGTACTCCGTACCTAAAAGCGCTAAATATTACAACTAAACTTTGCTGCACAGGGAGCTTTTTTAATTGCATCTTTCAAGAAAAAAAAATACAATTTGTAGTTATACGCATGTTTTTAGAAACATGCTTGAAAAGTTGTTGGCCAAAAAAGTAAATTCTTTGTAGAAAGAACTAAGAAACCTTAATAATTTACACATTTATTATAACATAATTACAACCATATACTTCCAATGAATAAAATACGGTGTAACAAGTTTCAGATTTATATGGGCCTTATAGTAGTTTCAAATATTTTCCATTTTTGGAGGACAAGAGTTAAAGCTTTGTAATTGTTTCGTGGTTGATGTTTAATAAAATATTTTTTTAATATTGTTAACAACATGTAAAGTGCCTGCACTGGGAACCCATTTAGGAAGCAGAAATTAATGATACCATTACAGGCAGCCATTTATATTACGTCAATACATGGTTGCAATATTTAAACACGTGTGGTTAGGTTGCCAGATTTGACGATGCATCGCCAATTTGACGAATTTTCAACGGTTTCATTACTTTCTCGAAATAGTGAAGATACTGAAAGATTCGAGATTCTTCTGGAAGTTTCTGGAAAGAAATATAAAATGAGTCATCACTTAATTGGAGAGTAGTTGAAGTGATACGATGTACAATGGATTCTGAGATACTTCAATGATTTGAGAATAACTTTGAAATTAGCTGAGTATGTAATAGCTGTTTTACTGTATCTGGTTGCTTAATGATCTTGTAAGATAGTTATTGAACTATTTGTTGTATATTGTCCCTGTTTACTTTTATTATGGCTTGTAAATAAACTTGTTATTTTTCCAGAAATTTGGATTTTTTTTATCTTAAAAGTACACACACGATTTCAGAGGATTTTTTGTAACAAAATTAATTACCCCCAAATTCTTCATTATTGAAAATAATATGAAACTTTTCGTTTTTGAAAAAACTGATCATAAGCTTTCAAAAAGTGCTATTAATTTTTTAATTACAAATCGTGGTTACATATGTTGAAGGCCCAGACCACACGACCAACCCAGGGGTTTATGGTAACAAATTGTGTGGCCGGGGTGGTTACATATGTGTAACAACACGTGTATTTTATATCTAACCATCTTAGACATGATATTTTAAGTATTGCCTTTATATTGGTATTCATTTTTTTTACTTAATATTAAACATAGATATTCAAAAATTCATCCTTTATAAACATAGATTTCAAAACTTTCCAATTTAAACAGTGGTTGCAATATAAACGGTATGCATTCATTTAGAGGCGGAAAATATATATTCTTTATATAATATATGAAATGAATTTTGAAGTTGCAGCTGGGATTCAGAACTTTACATAAAGCACTTCGACGTAATGAATGTATAAAATTAATGTAATATCCTATTCATAGTGACCACTTGTACGATATCGGAATGTTCCTTTCGGACAAGTTTGTTCGAATAATTAGAAGAATGACAACATTCAGCCATACCGCTTCCCAAGATAATATTTGATGTATGCAGCTTACTCGAAATAGCTAACATTATTGGTTTAGATGTATAAGAATTTAAACCAATATGATCTATAAATGCATCAGTGTATATTAATATAATAAACTGTAATACAGAAATACGAATAAGAATATGTGAAGAAGATACTGTAAGAAGTAAATATTTGCATCATTTAAAATAAATAGTATAGATATTTTAAACAAGAGAAAATAGTACGGATATTTTAAAATTAATGCAAGCATAATTTTTTATTAAAATTAATTTTTATTTGGTGTATTTGATTTTTCTTTTAAGTAAGAGATTTAAACTCTAAAATCCACAATTTTAATTTTTGGAATTTTTTTATAATATTTTGTAACATCTTACTGGTATAAAACACTGCTCTTATATCGATAATTATGTGTAAAAATTTATAACTTAACGGCCAGTACTTACATAAAACATCTTAACTAAAGTGTGAAAACATGCATTTCTGAAATCAATTTAGAGTTAAAATTTGACAGCTTTTTTGTGTTAGTGTATTATTACTAGCTGTGGTGCTCGCGACTAGCGGTCTCTAAATATAGCAGCCAGATTTTGTAGCAATCAGTTTTTAGCAATTAGTGAATGAAGCAAATGAAATATTACAAAGAAACACGCCCTCTAAGCGGAACTAAAGACCGAAAGCTGTAAAACTGTGTCGAAAAGCTGAGCGGGACCAGTGGAGCCATAATTCAATTGATACGTTCGATGAAATGTAATAGTAAATATTCATACATAAATAAAAATCATAAATCTTATAATACCATAAATAAATTTCATAACATTATTTCAAATTCAGCGTGAACAAGTCGAGTGGATCCATTGCAGAGTAGAAAATACAATTTCTTGTTATACATTACACATACTTAGAAATTACTTAGGTCCAAGCAACTTGACAAACGGGCAATAAATAACCGAAATATAAAACAATAAAACTCTAGTTAACTCTAGTTCAGGAAATTTTGCCTGTCTATAACGAAAAAGTTGTCATTTTTGATCGCTAGGGAAAACATATATTTTTTTAACTTGCCATGATGATGCAAATTCCTATTGAAACAGGTAAATTTATTGCAATAATTTACCACAATTCATGCGTAATTTTGAGTAAAATATATGAAATAAGAATAAAAGTAGTATTGTTTGAAATGCAAAAAGTGAAACATTGTCCTGCACAATTCTTCTTATTTTAACGTATGATATTTCTGTATTTCAATAATTCAAGATAGTACGTTGCCGTATTTTTTTACAATTTTTTTAATTTGAACAACTGTTAAAGCATGTATACTGCACAATGGTAATTTTCGATCAACAATGAGATCCACAGAACACATTGCCATGTGTTGTTGTTGAGACCCAGACCGTCCGACCTACCAGAAAGGTGTAAGGTAACTGTTTGGACGGCCGGGAAGTGCCACCCAATTTGGACCGGAACCCAGTGGGGGAGGCATCCACAGGTACCGCACCCTCCTTCCCCTACCACCAACCTCTCGGAAGGACTTACGGACCCACATGTTTAACGTGATCGTACTCCGCGTGAACACGGCAGCAGTTTTGGCAGTGGCTGGAATCGAACCCGGGCCTACCGAGTGCAACTCCAGCGCGCTAACCAATGGGCTACCGCGCCCCCACATTGCCATGTGTGAAAATTTGGTAAAATGTTTATTTTTGCAGGATTCTGTTTTGCACTGACAACGATCACAGGATCTCTCTCTTTGAATTTTCCCTTTTACTTTCTGACAGCATCGTATTTTTTAGATGGTATGCTCTGAATGATATAACAGCTTTTTCGATACTAATGGCTTTGCTTTTACTGTAACTGGAAGAACATTTCTTAAATAAAGAGGCGTTAGGTAATTGCAATAAAGCAAATTTATAATGTTTCTATTATGAAAAAATTAGTGGTAGTAGAAGGATATGTTGAAAACTAATTGTAAATAAATTATGATGTATGCATTCTAATAATTCAGTAAAATCGTCAAACAGCGTTCCTTTATGACCGGTCATTACTTATAGGTGGAATGTTGAAAACTTTCAAAATAAAAAAATAAAAATAAATTGCTGAATTGTAATAAGAACATGAAGTTAGGAAAAATACTGCATGTTTAAAATGATAGCTATTCGGTATAATATTTTACACAATTCCAAAACTGAAAATCTGACTGAAAATAATAATTGTTAATTGCAATTTAAGCCAAAGGGATAATAAACGAGTTGGATTTTCAATATAAGAAGAATTAAGTTTGATGATAAAATAGTTTAATATGAGCAAGTAAAAATTCATGGATAAATCTTGAAAATTATAGTGGCTTCGGAAGCGCAGCAAAAGTCCCCAATTTGGTTATATCTCTCTAAATCTGGAGTCAAGATCACGGAAATATCGCCATGGTATAGCAAACCTACTTTCACATAAAAGCGAAGGTTGCTGTAAAATTGTTTTCTCCTTGTCAGAGGCAAAGCAATGTGAATCATTTTATATATTCATAACAATGCATGCACACTAAGATACATACACACAGTCATACACACGTACTAACATACACGCACTTATACATCACCTCAAAAACGTTCGATTCGAGTACAAGGATGTGTGAAACGTGATTTTTCGTCAAAAATTCAAATTCGAGTTTTCAACACCGTCAGAATATATTTCCTGTTCTTTATACTTCGTATATAGTGAAAGTAAAGAACCACAATAGCATGAGGTTTTGATTTCCTAGGAGCAGTTCCTTATTCAGAAGTTTGGCACTTTTTCAAATTCATTGAATTATTGGAATGGGGGTTTACACTTTATTACTTTCCTTATATACATAATGTATAAGGAAAGTATTGTGACGGGGTCGAAAATTCGAAATCGAGTTTTCGACGGGAGAGCACGTTTCAAGCATCCCTGATCACGAATCAAACATTTTTGAAGTGATGTCTGTGTGTGTGTATGTGTGTGTGTGTGTGTGTGTGTGCGTGTGTGTGTGTGTGTGTGTGTGTGTGTGTGTGTGTGTGAAAGTATGTGTGTGTGTCAGTGAGTCTGTGGAGACGATAACTGACGAACGAATGTACCGATTCGAACCAAATTTGGTACAAAAATCACAATCTGTAAACACTGGAAGCCTATTGTTTTTATACGCAATCGAATGTTCAGAACCACTCTAAATTTTCGAATGAAATTTTAAAAAAATCGTCAAAAAATCAAAACCACTAAGAAAGTTACGCAAATAGACATTTCTTATATAATTTTTCATTAGAAAACGATTGGCATAAATTTTAGAACGCTAACATGAACCGTTCCCGAGATATTGCACATTTTTTAAAAAAATTATCAAAAAGTCATAAAATAAAGAAAATTATTTCCTATTGAGAAACATGTTCACTTTTCATATGTAATACCATACGATAAATTGGGTGACATCATTCTCGTGGATCTAGCTCGTTCCATTCATGAAAAAAGATAATTTGAGTAATACGTTTGTATTTGAACGCCAATAGTCATTTGTCTGTTGTAAGAATAACTTATTTCTTCGTCCATAATTCTTGGCGAGATTTTGGCGACGAATTTGGCGGAATTTTTGAAATGTTGCCAAATTAACGAAAATCTCTCCAAATGAATGAAAATGACGCTAAATCAATGGAAATGATGACTAATACGCGAAAATTCAATATCTTGGAAAGAATATAAATATCTACTATAAGAAAAACCTATTTTTTGTACTGTAAAAGTAGTAAATTCAGTACATTATATAAGGAAAGTCATGTGTTGCCCACATCAGATTTTTTTATTTTTATTACAGCTTCTATTCTTAATAACCGAAATTTAACATGATCATTCTTACTTAAAATCCACATGATCAAAATGTATTTATATTTCAATAGATTTTTGCTCGGACAACTTCAAAATTAGCACAAAAAGTACAATGCAACGTCACAGCACAAGACAGCCATACCACCATTTGTGTACTATCTGTATATTTCTGCAGCTACGCTTTTGAACAGCATTTTGCGCTTAATATGTGTAACTACATAGTGCACGGTCTTTCTAATGGACGGTTATGTATTTAAACTGTCATTGAACTGTGAATGTGTTTGTTAATATAAGTTGGAGAAGAACAGTTAAAAAATAAGCTTGAGAAAAATAAAAATAAAGTCAATTACGACTTCATTATAAAATCTATAAACGAAATAATTCAAATCGTTAGAAAACGCTTGCAATTGAATAGAGACATTGCTTCTTGAAGTTCGCAGAGCTTTGTTTAACATACTGATGTTTGTGCGCTTTGTAGTTTTAGGTGGGGAAAACCCAGGCCGTCCGACTCGTCCAGAGGACTTGAGCAACTATTTGGACGACCGGGAAGCGTAGTCCGGGAAGCGTATTGTAGTTTTGGTGTGTCAAATATTATATCCAATTCGCTGATTCTGAAATATTACGCATTCATGAAATATTACGCATTCACATATTCTAATATTCCATTGCTCCAAGGTCATATATGTAGTTTGGAAATTATATTTTAAATAACCTTACAGTGCCATACACATTGTATTGAAAATGATGTTCCAACTCACTTCAGATCTTGTATTCATTCCCCACCATTATATACTGATATCCTGAAATGTTGATGCACAGTAAGCTGAAACAAAATTAACATTGCGTTTTCAGTTAGGTTCAGAAAGCAATTTGCTTACAGAAAATAACGGTTGTAATATTTAATGAAACAGCTATAACAGCGTCATCTACCTTTAGTAACCATACTTTAATTATTAAAGCATTATGATATGGCATCAGTGGTGTTGCTGTATTTTTTAATGCCACAGGAGCGAAAATAGACGAAATTAAATGCTTCGAAGAACAGTTCAAAGATTCAATAACTCTATTGATATTGCATGTCCTGCTTTATTCGATTTTGAAAAAAAATATTATATCAATATAAATGTCAGTCAATAATAGTTATTCAGACAACATATTCCAGCATTTTAAGCAATCATTAGATTCTTCTATAATTTTACTTTCCATACAATATCAATTATATCGTAGCCCCCGTTACTACATGCCCACCGACTTTCGCAGTTTCCTTTGTTTAAACGGCAACATAGCAACGAGGGACGCTACCGATAGAGGTCAGGGATAGCGGGCCACTCTTCCGCGAAAAAGGGTAAATAAAACAGAGCGCCAGTGTATGTATTCGTACGATTCAAGCTGTCGCTACTTTTCTCATTAAATATTTTAGACGTTTCTTGCTTTTTCATTGACGTATTTTGATTCATTATTGCTATTTTTTCGCTTGTTTTCTTTTTACCTAATAATTATTTAACCTAAAGAACGATATGTACACCATACACTTTACAGGGGAAAAAAATTAAGAGCTGCTTGCGCGTACATATATACATATGTAGTAACGGGGGCTACGATTATATGCAAAGGTAAAACAAAATAGATCATATTGCCAGACTCACTGTTCTTGAAAATTTGAAACCTTTTTAGCACCCTTGTACACCTTTCAACAGATTTTTGAAAGATTTCTCTACATATCTACTTGTTATTTCTATTTTGTTAGAAAGTATCTACCTTTATACCTGCATGTGAGATGGATAATTTATGTTCCTGATATTTTCTATGATGTTTTACTTATTTGATCGATATAAATATTTTAATGTTTGATTTGAATTTGTAAACATAAAACGTCTATTAAATTTCAGCGTAATAAAGGTGTCTGATTGCATCACATTTAAGAAATATTCTATGAAAATTTGAAACAAAATCATCAAAAATATAAAAATGAAATTTCAAAAAAAATTATATAAATTTATCTTATATAGCAATTTTATTAAAAGTGCTTGACATCATCAATCAAGACGCAAATTACGTTTACCTAATGTTGCTTATGTTCTGCCAAGTTGATGGGCTGTTGATGTCATGGTGTTATTTTTCAATTCTTATTTTTACTGAAACATAAGAAAACATAAAAAATTCTGAATGAACGTAAATAATGTTAATATTTTTTTTTTAATCCGAAGCAAATTGACAATGCTAAAAATGTTTGTTATCACATGTAGTTCTCGGGACTTTACCATTAACACTTTACCTAATCCAAATAACTGACTAATTCAAAGCTATTTATTTCATGTTATTTATGCAAGAAGTCTATGGGGTTTTTTTCAGAGGTAAAATTGCAAGATCTTTCGATTTTGTTTATTATTTTTCATAATGCCTTGTTTAATTATCTAACAGGTAAAATGACGTGTTGAGCACATCAGACTTAATTCTTATGTATTCATTTAATTGTATATCTAGTATTTTAAGAAGCACTGTGTGCAATTCTACACTTAGTTTATTGTTTCTTGTCAGCAACAGAAATAAGTTTTCAAAGTCATTATTTCAAAGTCCATTAAAACATTGAACAATACATTTGCTTTGTTTTTTATCTACTCCGTCCGTCTTTAAACAATGAAAATAGTGCAATCATTTTAATTTTCTGTTGTAAAATATGCATTCCATTCTACTCTATAAAGAAACATTGTTTGTTGTTGTTATTCCAGTGAAGAAGGGGATTAATAGATTCACATTTCGTACTTCTTTTGATAATTGAATATTTTTCTAAGAACGTTAAAGAAATATTTTATATTCTTAAAGCTGTTTTTGTAAGTTCATTTAACAGAGACTACACATCTTTTTATTTCGCATCAAATTCCACTCTTAGGAAGATACGCCGAATTGCACATTTAAAATTGAAAATACTTCATTCTAAACACATGTTAAATTTGGATGGTAAGTATTATGATGTATAATATGAATAAAATTAAAATTAATATAGTAACATGTTGTCTAACCATATTCTTCGATCTTTCAAGATGTGTCGCAAATGCATGTTTGTTTTATGAACTATCAAATGATAAAGAATATATCATGAATAAAATAAGGTAATAAAATTCAAGTACAAACCTTTAAAATTGTCAAATATCGAAATAATCTTCTCAAAATATTGCATTTAAGCCCACTTTCAGGCTTACAGTTCTTCCTTGTAATCAAATTCCCAACTGATTTATGTAAGAATGTGCAGATTACAGTACAGAACTGAACTTTTCTTTACTACGTGCAAGATTTTTTTTTAAATTGCCATTGAATAAATATAAATGATACAAATAGAAGCAAGGATAGATAGGGTTGAGTGTTGAAAACCCAGACCACACGACCAACCCGAAGGCTTATGGTAGCAAGATGTGTGGCCGGGAACTTTATTTTTAGATTCAATAGATTACAGAACATATATTAAAATGAATCACATCACAGGAACACAGAAAACTACACAGATACTTATAGCACATAGAACAACACAATTAAAACACAGAGTACACAAAAATACAGGAGTAATAAATTCAGGTATAACCAGAATGGGAAAAGGATGAAAGTTTTCCCTGGAATTACATAAGATGATGAAGAATATTTTGATGGCAGTTTTTCCAAAAATTTACATATGATGATAAAGTATGATATGATGATGATAATTATACCAAATGAAAGGTGAATGTGGATGAAAATGGTTGGCAATGATTGAACAGAAGGTGTATTAACATTTTGAAGAGATTTACAATGATTATTCTGGATGAAAATTGGAATTTACCGAAGAGATTTACAATGATTTTTCAGAATGAGTAAATTGGAATTTACAGAAGTATACAATTGTTTACAGGTATTTTCAGGGTATTTACAGGATAGATAGGGTTGTTGTTGTTGTTGTTGAAACCCAGACCGTCCGACCAGGATAGATAGGGTCGAAAGCCCAGACCATCCGTCTCGTCCGAGGACTTAGAGAAACCATTTGGATGGCCGGTAAAAAGGATAGATAGGGTGTCAAGGCTAGTTGCATAAGTTCACAATCCAGCAATACAGCAGGAATTCGAATAAATCGTTCACCCCATGTGTTACTTAGGGAAAACATTATCAAAAAATGTTCATTAGATTTTATCAAAACCTTGGTGAAAATTATAAAGACTCATACTTACAGAAAGTCTATGGAAAAGATTGCATAAGTCTTACCCACGTTTCTGAGTAGTATAAACATTTTATAGATAGTCATGAAAGTGTTCAGATTGCTGAACGTTCTGTGAGAGCCTCAACCACTAAAGTGAAAACTGTGACGAACTTGAGCACGCTTCTGCGCGATAAAATCGAGAAATCACTATTCATAATTTACCTGAAGAATTTAATATTAATTTCAGTTCGATTCAGTTGATCTTTATAGACTATTTGAGTAAGAAATGCCTCTTCGTCAAATTTGTGCCGTTATTGCTCTCAGATGAACAGAAAACAGATCCTTGTTTCAGCTGCTGCTGAACTTCTTCAGTGCTACAAAAACGATGAAAGCTTTTAAAAACTACCATAATTGGTGATAAATAGCAGGTTAATGGGCATTATCCAAAAATTAAAGCCCGTCTTTCATAGTGAAATGTCATAAACTCTCACAGACCCAAAAAGGATCACAGTGTCGCCACAATATCATGACGATGCTTATTGTTTCTAGATCATGAAGAAATTGTGCATTATAAACACGCTTTATCAGATCAGACAATTAACAAAGTTTATTACAGCCAAGTTTTGTGGTGTTTGAGTGATGCAGATTGTCGCCAACGACCAACATTGCAAGCGAGTGGCGAGTATAAATTGCACCATGACAACGCTTGCTTCAAAGTTTCAAATATGTATGTGTTGTACTTTTTTTATAAATCCAATTTGCATGCCTTTTGATCACCATACCAACAATAAATGTTTTTTAAAGGATTTTCTTTATGTGATTACCTACATCCGATATTCTCTTTAAGCACCAACTACATATCATCATTGTCCTCGATACATTTGGTCCATTTTTTTCGTGTATTTGTGAAATCTTTCACTCAAACCCACTTATTGCACTTACATTTTCTGACAAAATAGTCTAAATGATAGTAGAGAAAGTGGATTTTGATGCTCATGTGACAGATTGGATTTCTAGATCATATATATCATCCCTGATTTCTCTATAATTTGAATCTCTACGATTGCTTAAATATCGTAGCGGCATTTATGAATCTATTCCATGCTTTCCACATCTGTCATACTTTGTTTAAAATGGAGATATGCTATTATTTTTCTTGAGTTTCATCAAACAGTTATTTTTCCATCTTGGTACTAGGCAGGGAAGCGAATTGTTACACAAATTATTGAATCACTTTTTTACTTTCATCCTGAGCTGTCACAAATTACTCATGGGCCTCAGTGAACTAAATCTCTCAGTAATATTACTTTCTGTCGGTTCAGGCAATTTTATGTATTACATTTACTTTCCCAGCAATACATGGCATTGTACAGGGAAAGTATGGAAATCATGTCGAAAACCTCAACTCCAGTTTTCGACGGATCTACACGTTTTGACACCTGTAGAATACGAACAATCCTTTTTTAGCGTGACGTCTGTGTATTTGTCTGTGTGTATGTCCATCTGACTGAGCAATCAATGTATGTAGCCCCTCTAACTAAAGAACTAATTGACCGAATTTCATGAAATTTGGTAGGTAAGTCGCTTAAGTGTGACCCTGGTGCTGATTGATTTTGGCACGATTCGTGATAAAAGAAAATTTGATGTGGGCAGTGCATGACTTTCCCTGAAACTCAAATTCATTTTTCTTTATTTCTTTAATATTCATTAAATTGAGTTTAATTGCACAAAATAACATTAAATTTTGCATTATTAATTCAATTTCTATTTTTATGGCAATTAGACATTTTGCCAAAGGCGGCGTGATACAAATGCAAAAAATCTCAAAAATCTCGAGAACGGTTAGTCCATTTACGATAGGACCATTTCGAAAAAAAGGCCTATTATTTTTTCCTGAATCGCACCAAAACCTAATCAGAATCAGGGTCACACCCAAGTGACTTACCTACCAAATTTTACGAAATCGAGTTTATTAATTTTTGAGCTAGAGTGGATACATATATTGCACAAACAGACACACTATGTTTGGAAGAAGACGCAAAAGTTATAACATGTGCTTTTATCTAGATATTGTATCTTGTGGATTACAAGAGAAAACAAAAACAAAAAAAAGCATCAAGGACATTCGCCATTATTACTGGAGTTAGTTCTTAACTACTATTTTAAGCACAAATAAATGTGCACCTTTATTTAGCAGTTATCACGAATCTGTTATACAAATTTTATATTTTATACATTTACAGAAAGAGCAGGATGTCTATGTAAGAAACCAAGCGAATCAAATGACATGATATTTAGTATGTCTATTCTAATCAGCAACAACAAACGCGTTTGAATTTTTCAGACAATCTAGTTGAGAATAAGATCTCAATAGTGTTCTAATTTCCCCACAATGTCGAAAAATATAAATCTGCGCTGAAAATAATCCATTGGATACATTCGATTTTTGATTATAGAATCAAACATCATTCGGCCATTAAATAAACTTTTAACAGTATTAAACAAATTTAGAATATTGATAATTCATTAGCAAAAACTTACAAACTTTTTTTAACTGTTTTGGGAAAAAATGTTCATTTCTAAAAATATTCTATATGTTCATTTCTCTTGAAAAATCAGTGAATTAGATAAAAGAAATAAGCATCCCAGGCTTTGTACTGACTTTCTTTAAACCTGAGGACATCTTTAAAGAAGATGTTATTTTGAAAAACTGACATCTCTGGTTCTTTTTATCAGAACAAAATGATCGAAATGTTTTTTTTACCCAGTGACATAAGTTATTTTTCTGATATTATCATTGCTTCAAGTCCCCCACGTTATCTGTAATTTTTGAGTAACTAAAAGGAAAATACTTCATAGAGTCTTGTCAGTTGAGTGTCCGTTCTTTTTTGTTCAAAGAATATACAGGAAGTCGACCGTAGCAATGATGGCTCATATTTTGGAAGTAAAGGGATTTTTCCCTTCTTATACTTTCGTGAAGAGTTAGTATTATTTAGAAAGTTAGTAAATTTTCTAATTCAAAATTTTAACTGCTCTGCCCGTTATGCGAAATTTCAAATAAATTCAGAACATTTTTGGAGGCAGATGGATTCAATAAAATGCCATAATTCAACGTCTGAATACGATTTCAAGGTGACCCATAATTCACGTCGATACTTTTCATATAAAAATAAAATCATGAAAACTTCCATAATGCACTTTCGAAAACACATTGGTATATATTAACTTATTATAATATATTAAGTATGGATTAGTTTTTATAAATCTTCATAATTGAAATGTAAATATGCTTGAAATTTGGGCAAAAGAATTGAGTAAAAACGCTTGACGAAAATGTTAGTTTAAAAACAATACCATTTTATTTGGCTGAGAATACTCTAAGTGGGAAATTCTGACAATACACTAGAGTGCAGATAAATTCAAAATATGATCATAATTCATATTTGAATGTCGTTTTGATGAATCTAAAGATATCGTTTAGACCTGCAGGTCTAAATTTGTCATAGTAAAAAACTTATAATAATCGACCGAGAAGATTCAGGGTCCACATAGATATATAGATAACTCGTAATGAATTATATGTATCGAATTGCTTGGTGGTACAATGAAAAAGTATTACAAAGCAGGAGTTTATATCGCAAATGAATGAACGCACTAATCCACGAAAATTATGTTAATTAATTTATAGCAAAATATAGTGTACAAAATAAGCAAGCCAACTCACTTAATATTACTTAATATTTCTTTTCACTTTGCATATTTTTACACACAACTTTGTTCGGAAAATTTGCAACATATTGAGAACTATTAATGGGAACGATTTGTAGGTGTCTAAAATAAATCTATATTTCTTCTGTTGATGAATTAGACTAACATCGTTTATATAACATTGTTTATATAACATCGTTTA
Source organism: Amaurobius ferox (assembly GCA_951213105.1). Taxonomy (NCBI): domain Eukaryota; kingdom Metazoa; phylum Arthropoda; class Arachnida; order Araneae; family Amaurobiidae; genus Amaurobius; species Amaurobius ferox. The sequence continues at coordinate 89,217,793 of OX578134.1, forward strand.
TGTACAACATTAATTAATGGATTGTTTGTGATATTAAAAATATCGGAGAAATGGGGGCGATTCAGTGTGTTTAATAGCGACTAAAAACTGAAAATAATTACACATTTCAATAATTACAAATTCTAATATTCGTACCGATTTCCTTTCTTATCGATCAAATAGTTCGTCAGTTATTGAGACTATATACACCCACAGTGGGGAAGCGTCCATAGAGGCTAAAAAGCTGAGTCTCCCCTGTTTATAATCCAGTTTAAGGAATTATTTAAACAATTTTATTTATTTTAATTTTTTAATATATTTTAAATATATATGCATATTTCAGAAAATGGCTACAATTTATTTCCCTAAAGTGACACGTTTCAAAGTATTGCTTCCAGTAAACCGCATATTTTAATGTTTTATAAGCTAAAACATTGTAGCCTAGGAAGTGCATCACGAATTACATGGTATCGAAACCTCCCAACTCCTCCTTGGTAAATAAATATGTGTAACGGGTGTCTGGAAGCTAGTTTTAAAAAAAAGGCGCAGCTATTGCTTTCCTTTTGCACACGGCAATGGATGTGAGACGTTGTTTCAATGACATCGGGGATAGACGTGGTGGGGTGAGAAGTGTGAAAGAAAATTTCTCCGAAAAGGCTAATGGTTTCGCCTTTTTGGGTGACATGTGGTTTTATTTTCGCAGAAAATATTAACTTTTGTAATTCTAAATAATTTGACTCATTTTTTACGAATAAATTGACACTCACTTTAAACTTTAAACAAGAGCAGTACGACGAAAGCAAGTAACGATAAGCAGTACGATGTTTTAGCTAAACATGACTGCTATATAAACTTAGTTGTTAATGAAATAGACTTTATCTCGGCATCAATATGGTATTAAAATTTTAAGGTATTAAAATTTTAAGGAAAACTGGGTCAAACTAACATCACATTTTGGAAATCTTCACACATAACATATGTGGGCCAACGGCCGTACCGTGCTGAAAACACCGGTTCTCGTTAGATCACCGAATTCAAGCAGCATCGGGCGCGGTTAGTACTTGGTGGGTGACCACCTTGGAACACCGCGTGCTGTTGGCCATCTCGGGTGCGGTATCCCCGTGGTTTGCGTGCTAGATTTGCACGCTACCACAAATGCCGCCGTGTTCATGCGGAGTACGATCACGTTAAACATGTGGGTCCGTAAGTCCTTCCGAGAGGTTGGTGGTAGGGGAAGGAGGGTACGGTCCCTGTGGATGCCTCCCCCACTGGGTTCCGGTCTAAATTGGGTGGCACTTCCCGGCCGTCCATACAGTTACCTTATACCTTTCTGGTAGGTCGGACGGTCTGGGTCTCAACAACAACAACACATAACATATGTAAAAATGCTTAGCTGAGATCCATATTCAAAACTGCTAAACTGCGTTCAGCTTAGTAATCAAACCCCTATTCAAATATAAATATCGGCATCACTCAGAATGAAACAAGCGGCAGTTAAGATTCAAAATATTTTTAATCTTTAATTTGTAACCGGATTTCACACATTTGATTTAAAAGATTTGGTTCAAAATGTTTTTTTATTACATTTTATTTATTTTTTTAAAATCTGTTAAGACCGAATAACTCTCAAAGCACCTAGAAATTTCAAAATTTTTAGAATATAAAGTTTTTGGACTCAAGTTGACCAATCCCTACTCAATAATAATTGAGACACAGGTGATAAAATTTTCTATGGTTGAAATTCTCTTATTTTGTGTAACATCAAATTTGGGCCAAAATTCATATTTGCCATATTTTTTACTTGAAATGCTACTTTCGAAAAGAGCAGCGTTCCACCCTGCCAAAAGTCTTCATGCCCGAATCCGTAGTTGACAAGTATATACTTGATAAATCCGATTCCAGGAGTCAATAACTCAGACTCCCTGAAGGCTAAATCCTAGGTTATTTTTTCTCTACAGCCGTCTCAAAGCTGAGATAAGCAAAGCAAAAAAATTATAATTGGTACATTAGCACCCGAGAAAAAATAACTTTAAAATGGAATGATTTACGATTTTCGATCCGGCTTTTCTTATTAGTCAATGTTGATTAATTACTGACTTAATTACTGAACCGATTTTAATGAATGATTGTTCATTCTGTGGGATATGCATTTATTTCTTTTAAAAGTCAAATATACATTTTATTTAGAATTTCAAATATTGAGAAACATAAATGAATGGTGCTCGGCGGTAAATTGCGATTTGCAATGTCTGTTATATTTTGTTACATAATCATTTTGATGCATCATATTGTTTTCGGTAAGTGGCGAAAAAAGTAAAGAAGCGTAATAGATGAAAGAGATTATTAGGAAATATTTTGAAAATATTTTCTACCATGGAACGTGGTTAAATCTTTTAGTGCAATGGAGAAATGTATGCTTTTAAAGTCATTTGGATGTCTTGAACCAGGTTTTCGTAATGTCATCCAGTCAAATAAGCGATAAATTTATCTGGAAATGGAGTTGTAACAATTCGCACGTACTGAGATCTCATTTTCAATTTAGTCGCGATCTTAATAATTAGTTTCAAATAATGAAATTGGAATATGAAATACTAATTTTATCTGCTATGGTTATTTTCCAACAATAATTTTAATTCCCCCCAGTCCTTTGACAATTTATATAGGCAGGGCCGTTTTTTACCATACAGAAAGCAAGTTAAACAAATTGATAATCCTGATAAATATATTCAATTATGAGGTTAAACATTGTTTAGAAACTATCGACGAGATTTAATTATAAAAAGCTTGGGCAACATTCATCAATAATTTTTTGGGCCACTCCCATTTTTTATTTCCATTTTGTGTTTTTGTACGTATTGAAATAGTGTTTATTTACAATAAATATCGTGCAAATAAAGTGTCGTGCGTGTAAACATTTAATTAGATTATTCAATTCCTAATCACTATCTCAAAAATTAAAAAAATGAGCAGGGGAAATTTAAAAATATTGAACTTTTCGATGTGGATTCTGTACATTCATTAAATCTGCTATATCAAGTCCAGACTTTCATTTCCATTTATTTATGGCCCGAATAGTCATTGATAATTTTATAAACAGTAGTCATTTGAATGATCATTTTTTAAGCTCTACATCGATTAGCCACACAGAGCATGAGATTGCAAAAAATACAAATTAAATATTTATACAGACCTTTCATATATATCGATAATATATTAATAAAATATTTTATATAAAAATTGTTTTCGCATAATGAGCGAACATTTCGAAGGGATTAATTCTAGAACGCTGTCCCGAATCTAAGGGCACGGCTTGTCAAAATAAGGAAATGATATGATGATTTTTTACGACGTTACGCCTTTTGTATATGTATCTAGCGAGCCTCTAACTAGCCTAAATGAATGTTTTTCGAAGAATGTTGACATTTTTCCATATTTGGGGCATTGCTTAAATATACTATCACATGCACCGATGTTGAAATTTTTGCATTTATACTTTTTGGGACTTATTCGAAACAGAGCTGCATAATTTTAATGTAAAATTTTTAATTAGATGATTTCATTCCAGATCACTATTTCAAAATGTAACAAAGTGACCAAGGAAAACTTCAAGAATTGAAAAAAAATTTCAGTACAGATTTCGCATCGGCACTAATTCTATAATGTCAATCTAAATTTTCATATTATTTTATTTTTGACCCGAAAGGTCTTTGAACAATTTTTAATGACAGTTATTTGGAAGGTTATTAGTTTAGCGTTAAATTATGTATTTTATTTGCTAATGGTCAGCAACTTGATACATCTAATCATACGCATACATAGTGTCCCGAAAAGATTGAAACGCGCTTTCATCCTTTACCTGTTGGAAATAAGTGAAGAATGTAAATTGCAAAAATGTTGAAAGTAAGGTAGGAAATAAGACTGCATTAATGAAATAAATCTCCCATTAATTTTCAAAAAGTTACACTTTTTACATATTTATACGACCCCCTTAGACAAATTTGGTCAATCGGACAATTTTTATTTTTAATGCAACAGGATCAATAAAAAAAAACCCGCAAAATTGTGCGAGTTATATAGAATTAAAAATTGATAATTGTGAATGGGGACCATATACCAAATTAGAAATGTAAATTTGTGACATATCACAAAACATATAAAACTGGATGATAATACGTGGGATACATAACCGCGTAGTGAGTATCACTACTTTATGTGATCTCTGTCTGTGTAATGCTTTATTTAGATACATTTGTCATAAAAAGTTTTGACACATATTAGCGTATTTTTGATCTAAACAATTTCCATCATCAATTTGTTTATGATCCCTATTTTCACTGATGAAACGGCCATTCACATAGTACGGAAAAGTGGAATAAGTCAGATTTTTACCTTTATCATAATTCAATTGATTTTAAAAATACAGATTTTTTAATAATCTTGTTGCATTAAAATTAAAATTTTCTGATTTGTCTTAAAGGGTCGTATAAAAATATAAAAAGTGTAACTTTTTGAAAATTAATGGGAGGACTATTTCATTAACGCAGTCTTATTTCCTACCTTACTTTCAACATTTTTACAATTTACAGTGCCCTCTTATCTGCAACAGAATAATTAAAGCGAAATTTCAATCTTTTTTCGACACCCTCTGTACATGATACACTCATTTTTAGGATATTTAGGCTCGATAGTACAGCTAGAAATCATATTGATAAAATGATCGAAATAAAGAATTCGAAACAATATAATATTGATAAAATAATTGATGATATTTAAAATGTGATTTAAATCAAATTACCAAGATTCATCAAAGTAATCATCAATAAATGCTACAAATGTTTCAACTTCTAATAAATACATATCACTTAAATTAAAACTGTAATTACACTCCATTGTCCCTTCTAATTTTGCTCATAAGTTACGCCAGATATTGAAAGTCTTAGCAAGTCAAATATTCCATATACCAAGAAAATACTTTTACCATAGTTTGTGAAACATTTTATCTCCCAAAATTAAAATATTTGTCACCTGACAGTTATTAAGTAATAATTATACTAATTTTAAAATATTAAAATATAGAGAACAACATATAAAAATGTGTATGCTACATTGATAAACGTCATAATAAAATGTAATATGAATGTAAATCAGCAATGTAGAAAAAAATGATTTGTAATGGTTTTTTCATATCTTCTAGGGTTAGAAAATTTAAAAGATTGTGTTTATCATTCATACAAAATTAAATTATCCGAAGCTAATTTATAAACATCCAATGCGCTATAGTCATTTGTTAAATAAATGAATAAGTTATTGCTCGTATCATGGCTTTTGTTACGAACAAAGTACTTTTGATTAGTTTTGGAATAATGTATCGTGGGAGAATAGAACAATGTGTTAAAAAGAGCTTTTGAAGGAAGTGGTTTAAATGTTTGTGTCTGATTAAGTTATTCATAAGTAGTTTTAACCTTTAAAATTTTGAATTTCATCCATAAGTATTATGAATATTACGAATGAATGTTAATATTTCAGATAAAAATATATATATGGACATATATATACATATATATATATATATATATATATATATATACAAGTAAGAATGATGAATTAGAGTTCAATTCTTGAAGAGAAATAGTAAAGCATCCATAACAAACAACAAAAGTATTCAAATATCAACCAGAAAGAAGAAATGTCAAAAACCGCCCATTACATCAGCAATATTATATATATATATATATATATATATATATATATATATATATATATATATATATATATATATATATATATATATATATATATATATATATATATATATATATATATATATATATATATTACAGAAGATATTTCAGAAGCTGAAATCATCAAGCCTTTGTAATCTAGTATTCTATAAAGAGAAGTGTGGTATGACTACCACGTAAAAGTCAATCTCCTCCCTCACTGATTACCTAACATGGAAGCTCGCTTACAGAAAGGCGTGGTTGAGCAGAATATGTTTTCGCTTTTTCAACCCTTTGTAAACATATTGTATAAATGCATTGTATATATATATATATATATATACGAATATAATATATATATATATATATAATATATATATATATATATATATATATATATATATATATATATATATACAGTGTGTCCCAAAAATATTGAAAAGCGCTTTAATTCTTTACCTGTTGGTGATAAGTGAGCAATGTAAATTGCAAAAATTTTTAAAGTAGGAAATAAGACTACGTTAATGTAGGAAATAGTCCTCCCATTAATTTTCAAAAAAGATCCCCTAACACAAATTTGGACAATCAGGAAAATTTTATATTTGCAACAAAATCATTAAAAAAACCTTAATATCTGTATCTTTAAAATCAACTGAATTATGATAAAGTAAAGAATTGGACTTATGCCACTTTTTCTTACCACCTGCAAGGCTGTTTCATCAGTGAAAATAGGGATCATAAACAAACTAACAATGGAAATTGTTTAGATCCAAAATTCTTTAATATGTGTCAAATTTTTTTATCACAAATGCATCTAAATAAATCATTACACAGACAGAGATCATATATAGCATTTGTACTCACTACGCGGTTGGGTATCCTATGTCCAGTCATCCAGTTTTATCTTTTTTATCATATGTCACAAATTTACATATCTAATTTGATATATGATCCCCGGGCACAATGTTCAATTTTCAATTAAATATAAATCGCTCAGTTTTAAATAAACAGATATGCGGTTTTTTTTTAAATCTTGTTGTATTAAAAATAAAAGAATTCTGATTGACCAAATTTGTCTAAGGGGGTCGTATAAAAATTTAAAAAGTGTAACCTTTTGAAAATTAATGGAAGGGCTATTCCATTAACGTATTTTTTTTTTTCCTATCTTACTTTCAACATTTTTGCAATTTATATTGCTCACTTTTCTTTAACAGGTAAAGAATTAAAGCGCGTTAAATTCTTTTTGGGACACACTGTATATATGTATATATATATATATATATATATATATATATATATATATATAAAATGTAAATATAAAGAAAGTGAATTATCAGAAATAAATGTGTTATAGTAAAGATTGCGCAAAGCAGCAAGAGGTACCATACACCATATATTGAAAAAATTAAAAGATAAAAAGTGAATAAAAATTGAAAAAATGAAGGATGGCTTAGCAAAAAGCTTACTTTATGGCGGTAAGGGGTTGTGACCTTACTCCCCAGTTCAACGAGCTCGTCATAAACGCCGCGGCCTTTCACTCCTGGTCGCCAGCTTTGGCTCAAGCCAACCTCCGGAGTGACAATAAAAATTATCACGAAACCTTGCACAAGGATAGAATCGAGGACGAGAGCAAAAACACCACCAAAATAGCCAACAGTACTGCTGACTCAAGTGAAAGGTATATAGCATCGTATGAGTGAGCTGCGGTTCTTTGATCGCAGTGCGGTCCTGTCATATGAATGATTCGAAATTTCATTCTTTAATTGAACACAAAAAATACATGAGCCTTACACCATATGCCAAATTGTTTCTGTATAAATTATCAATATTTTTAAGCATAAAAGATACTGGATATTTTTGAAAATATGCTTGCTTTAAAAATTCTTGATCAAATTTAATACGTAAATGTTCTTCTTTAATAGTTCTTTTTATTCTGACCAAACCTCCCAAGAATACATTGGGAAACAGATTCAAGTGTATGTTGGAGTGCCAATGTATTATTCCATTAATGGGTAATTTAAATTGTTTTCTTTTGTCATATATGGTAAATAGGATCGGGATTTGACAAAAGTTGATATTCAAATCCAAAAATTCCACCTTGTTGTTATTTTTAACAGGATTTTCTTTCAATATGAGGTTGGGTGGGTAAAAATCAAAGTTCATGTTGTAGTTCTCATTCTCATTTTGTGTTCTTAATCTTCTTTTTTGTGTTCAATTAAAGAATGAAATTTCGAATCATTCATATGACAGGACCGCACTGCGATCAAAGGACCGCAGTTCACTCATACGATGCTATATACCTTTCATTTGAGTCAGCAGTTCTGTTGGCTATTTTGGTGGTGTTTTTGCTCTCGTCCTCGATTCTATCCTTGTGCAAGGTCTCGTGATAATTTTTATTGTCACTCCGGAGGTTGGCTTGAGCCAAAGCTGGCGACCAGGAGTGAAAGGCCGCGGCGTTTATGACGAGCTCGTTGAACTGGGGAGTAAGGTCACAACCCCTTACCGCCATAAAGTAAGCTTTTTGCTAAGCCATCCTTCATTTTTTCAATTTTTATTCACTTTTTATCTTTTAATTTTTTCAATATATATATATATATATATATATATATATATATATATATATATATACACATATATATTAGTTACATAGGGCCGGCCGAGCTGTTCATTGGCGACCAGTTTTCAAGAAATTTCAATGAGGACTGCGTTGGTTTAAACAATGTACAGTTAAACGGAGGGGAGAGATATGGCAGCATGGAGTACATGCTGTCTTCGCGTTCTTTATGCATTAAAAATGTGATGACGATGCTGATTCATATGAGCAATTTTAAGCAGAGGTTAATATATGTGACCATATTTGGTATGGTCGAGGAAAAGATGAACTTTGTTAACTTTGTTGGCAGACTTTGTTAATATTAATGGCGTGAGACAGAATTTAATATTGTTGCAATACGTGATTGACATGAAATAGTAATTTGGAATAATAATAATAAAAGAACAGGGTGTGTTATTGGGGAAAGCTTAAAATTTATGTATCATATCCCCCCTAAAAAAGACAAAAGGCTTGGGCACAGACACATTTAATATCCAAGGCTTTTCTAAGTGCATTACATCATTTACAAAGTACAAAGTACATAGTGTATAACATTTCATTATAAAATCAAAAGTAAAAATCCCAATAAAATTTATGACATTAGAAGCAGTAAAAATATAAATATTTACAAACCTAGAAACTGTAAATGTTTTCTATATTATAACAATATTATGAAGATTTTCCATAAGCATAATTATTTTAATAGAAAAACGACACATTATGATAATAGTTCAATAAATTATTTTTACCACTTTCCAACATAGTTGAAAGTCTTTATGACTTTGTTCATTTTGTCTGTCTATCTGTTTGTCCGTTCGCTCGATAGCTGCCGGTAAAATGACTTTATCAAAATAGCATTTCAGTATGTTCTTCAGAGGGCGTTTAGGATATACGGAGATGCAAATTAATAACAACACCCATTAGTTTTGAATTGAATCCAGGTTCAAAAAGTGAAATGCATTGAACCTTATGGAACCTAATTTTTCAAACATTAAGCGTCTAAAGCATCATTAAAATCCAAAATTTGCTTTGTAAATTTTAGAAAATATTCAACTTATACCAGAAAATATATTAAAAAATTTGAGCAACATATGTTCCGAATTTTTTTATATAAAAATTTAAATAATAATTAAGCCATTTATATGAAGAGATCACATGACCAATATATGAAGCGATCACGTGACCCACTTCAAAATAAAGTATGATATCCATTTTATGTCAAAATCGTGATTTTTAAATTTCTGTTTAATTCATATGTAGTGTCGTATCTGTTCTAAAACCGCTTTATTTTTGGGCTTTTTCTGTGTATCTATATTCCGAGCCAACGCAATTACAATATGTTTTAGTTTAAATGATCATCAAATTTTGATTATCTCTGAAACGAAGCCTAATGTTAACGTATGTAGAATATAAACAAATCAAGCTGTAAGATGAGTTATATAAGAATTGCTAATTTTTTAATGCAAAATCATTTAGCTCTGGAGTCTGTAATATAGGTGATATAAATGAAATATTTATTGATTTTACATAAAGAACCAGACGATTTTATGTCATTGCCTTTTTCGATGAAATTTTAATTCCAAGGTAATATGTGATTAAAGATGAATTTTAAATACTTAAATGAATGTACATGTGCTTCATACAATCTCCTACTATATGTGTTTAAATATCAGTTCAAAATCTCATTAAAATACGTAGTTATTTAAAATTCCATTAGTTAAACTGATTATAATACATTTATACAATGCTGAGGGATCCCAAGTTTAGTGTATTCTGTACAATAACTTCAAATGGTTTTGTTATTGTCAATCATTTCATAAACCCACAATACCAATATATTTTTGCTCCAATTATAATAATAAATCACACATCAAATGTAACACTTTAACATTTTCACTGAATATAAAATAAGTATTTGTTGAAAAAAGTCTTTATGTACATAACTGTTCTTTAAATTCTATATTATATCACGTATGTACACTGTAAGATTTATCTATATCAAAATTCTCATTATTTACATTTTAAATCTCACTTCAACTCATATATCCCAAAACGAGAAAGTTTTTTTTTAATGAGTTTATTCATTATTTCTTAATAACTCTATATTATCAACTGTCTTATTTACTCATTTATTCATTCATTTATTCATTTATTAATTTATTCTTTCAAAACTCATCTTTATTTTCATCAAATTATTTCCTATCCATGTTTATATTCCTACATTGATCCAATAACACTGGCAGTTAGAAAGGGATTATCCTCAAATGTGATTGGTATATTTTCATCCTAGTACTAATGACAAGGGATAAGTAATAGTATTTACAAATGAAAAAGTTTACTTTCAGCACAAAATCAGTTATTTTTTGTTTGCGTTAATAGATCTCTGCCAGGATCTTTGATCCTGTTATATCAGCTTTCATCATTTCTCATATCTTAATTTACACAACATAATATTTATTTCATACTACGCAATATCATTCTTTAAAATTTACAAAATCGAAATCATGGTAAAATCAAAATCATCACTAAGGAAATATTTATAATTTATTTACAATTGTCAACTTCATGTGACTGTCACTGGTTATCTTCAAACATTATTTATATTGTATAAAATGGAAAAGGCAAAAATAAACACTAAAAAAAATAATAAAAAAGTTCTGCAAATTATGAGGCAGATATGGTAACTAGAAACCCCATATATCATCATCTTATTTTATGGGCTCATTTACTTACACTAGATGAAAATGAAGAACATCAACGATTGGAAAATACTACTAATAAATTCAAGAAAATTAATAATATACTCACTATCAAACAGAAAATGGGACGTTATTGGAGAAAGCTTGAAATTTCTGTATCTATATATATATATATGTGTGTGTGTGTGTTGTTGTTGTTGAGACCCAGACCGTCCGACCTACCAGAAAGGTGTAAGGTAACTGTGTGTGTGTGGTGTGTGTATTACATAAGGGTTGCATTAACAGCTTGTCTTTTATTCATTTCCTCTATTTTTTACTCCACCTTGAGCGTAATAAAGATGCATAATTGCTAAAAATTTGTTTTGATAAAGAAATTACTTTTATAACGTTTCACTAGATGGAGCCAACAAAAAGTTGTTTAAATGGACAGAATATTTTGTGTATCAAATTCCACGTCAATGCCAATAACCATTTCGAAACAAATTGTACTAAATGAATTTGTCACGTTTCTGTATACTATCATTTTTCATTCCATTTCAACTTACAATATTCTAGCAGTGTTCTACACAATAATTTTCACTATTACTTGAAAAATGCTACTGTTGTGTTATTCGTGGTATTATTGCATGTCTTTAGAGTACGATATCTTTAATTCAATCGGATAACATTTACTTCGCACACTTTCAACCTAGTTTCAATACCGACTTCCCTATAGGACGGACTCTGCAGATTGATAAGTGATTTGCGGAGATGTATTAAGTTATACCAGTAAAAAGTAAATGTTATTTACAGAAAAGTAATCTACCAGTAAAAAAGAAATGTAATGTACTCTCCATATTCCCTCTGAAACTTGGTGCCAAATCCCTATCAGTAATCATCTAAACTCTAATAAATAATTTGTAAAATAGGTGTTTCAAGAAAAAATTTTGCTAAAGACGTAGATGACAAAATTGCTTGTCTCTAAACGGGTTTACTGTAAATCATTACAAGAATGTACTAGATTCTATGTTTCAGGTTATGTCCACTGATAAGTTTCAGATATGATTGAGTTTATTTCTGATTATGATTAAGTTAAATAGTTTAGATTTTGAGAGTACTAAACATTGCTTAATTATGGTATGCTTATAATTAACAGATGTAAATTACTCAAAATAAAGCAGATTAAAAAACTGAAAAGCTTACCTTGAACAATGACGCTAAATTTTCCTAAATTCGGAGATACTTATACAAGCTCAGCATAATGTACTTTTTTATAAATTAATTATCACACTAAAATTAGAAACATAAGTTATTTTTTTTATCATTTTTTATTAATCTACGTATAATTGTGTGAGTAACATTAGAAATTTATTATTATGTATATTACATTATATAACTATATTAAATATTAATATATGTTCCGTTTGAAAGTTTAATCGAATTGCATTCGAATATAATATTCGTGTACAAAGAACTACGAATAACATTCAGGACTATTGGCACAATCTACGACTGAAGGAAATCTAACAATTTTGAATGTAATTAACCATTCGAAAATCTATCTCGTAATTTAGGCTAGCTTTATTATGAAAAATTGTTATGCCCAGAATATTGACATTTGTTCAAATCAGATACCAGTTATAAATAAGTAGAATACACATTGTGCAAATGATAACGGAAACTAGAGCAGCGTAAATAAGCACTGATAGCAAAATAATGCATCATATAGCAGTTTCGAGAATATGTTAAGTCCCCTTCGTCAGTGCAAGAGAACTAACATACGCGGTGGAATGGGCGCGGAAGGCAGAATCAGGGCGATTTTAACCCTAATACCTGGATTACAAGCGAACTATTCAGAAAGCAACATGAAGAACAGTCCAACCAAGTGATTGGTCAAAATTGACTAAGGCGGTGTAACGGTATCTTAATTATTTATTTACGACAATAAATTTAAACTTGAACATACGATTACCGTTTTCCATTTTAAAATTTCTTTTTCCAAAACTTTCTTGGTGACGATGTCCTTTTGTGTATTATAAATAGATAACATTTGAACTAAGCACACCAGGTATCAAATACTTGGGTTTGGACTTTGTGAGTTTTGGTACTGTTGCTCTCACCTAAACAATTTTCTGAAAGCTTTACCAAATAAATACATTTTGTAGGAGAGAAAATCACAGGTTTTAGTAAATTATGGGATATACATAGTATGCATGTGTGACATAATACAATTAGATAAACAATATTTAATCAAAAGTTTTATTAGAAAGTGAATAAAACTCATTATAGAACGTTATCATGGACTATTCTTGATGTTTTAAACGCATTTTAAAGAATTATTGTTAATTCGTTCGTTACTAATTCCCCCATGGCGAAGGAACGCCTAAGCACCAAGTCCACAAGACCCTTCAGGGTAACTTTAAATACTTAAAAATAGTGAGACAAAGAAAGTGCCAAATTTGAATGTATACGATATGAATTTAGTATAAAACCACTGTCATTAGACTTTGTATATGACCATATAGTTTTAAGAAAATTGCATTTATTTCCGTACTTAGTGAACGTCATCTGTTGATTGTATACTATTCCATTTATGCAATGTTTTCTGTAGCATTCCGATGTCAGGACATCGGAATGTCATGTAATAAGAAAATCTATCAAGATGTAATAATAAATAATCGCAATTATGGATGGAAGGTATAAAGTATGTAGGACGCGAATAAAACCGGAAGCAAAATGTTAAGCAAGTCCGGAAGACGAGATCAGAATTTATTTGTAAAGATCTCGCTTGTTGAAGATCCAGACCGTCCTACTCATCCTGAGGACTTGAGCAACTTGTGTATTTACTATAAACTTGAAAATAATGATTTGCCGACATAATAAAAAACATAAAAAATGGCAAGGTTTCAGATTTTCGAAGTCTATCAAATTGCTCTTTGCGATGTCATATTTATGTGCTAATTATCGGAAGATGATAAGTTCAAGTGCAGAATAATTGCCTCCCCCACCCCCACCCCCCAACAAGATCCTGGATCAACAAGTTCAACGGATAAATGCGTGAGTATATGGTGTCAGTGTCTGTGCCGAAATATTAGTAGCATGTCCTTATACTATACAATTTTGAGAATGAATCCTCCCCTGACATTCTCAATCAAATTAATAATGCCTGGTGTATATAGCGTAACGAATTGATTTTGCAATCATGTTTAGAGTTGTGTATGCATTTTTTTGTTAATTAAGACATAAATAAATGAATAGTAAAATCTCACGGGTTTTCATACGGGAACAAAGGTTCAATCTTGGTTCAACGTAGAGTCAATTTTATCTCACCACGCGGGTACAGTTAACCCTTGATGTACCGCCACGGTTTTTTCAGCCATATTTTAGAGTAATATCAAGGGTGGCGGTGGTGTCTTTTTCAACCAGTCACATTCTGTTCCATCAGTTTTTGGGGGTAATTATTGGTTTATTTTTTCCACTGCAAACCCTATATGTGTCAAAGTTCTGATATTTGGAACGTTTCATCAGCACGTAGTTTAGTTATGCAATATAAGTTCATAATTTGTGGATTTGTAATTACAATAAAATTGTTGTTAAGCCTTATAAATTGTGGTGTAATATGTAATAAACATTTGGATCAAAATTATACTTTCTATGCGAAAAGCATTGACAAATTTCAACATACTGTGGTGAACATTAATAAGACTGATTCACCAAGCGCGTTCCTCGTTGTATAGTTTGATTCCCTTGATACCTGAACTATTTGTATATTAAAATAAAATTGTAAATCAACGTAAGAAAGGAGATTGATTCTTAAGCAAGAAACGGGAGGTAAGAAAAAATTATTCATTTTCTTAATTATTTAAAATCTCGATTATTAAAATTTACTAAGTACCCAGTTATTATACGTAGTCCCTCAGTTTCAGCTCTGATCACCTTTCAATAGCATTCTAAGTCCTCCACATATCGAGTGCGTTGCTGTGTAAGGAAAATAATGCATTGGATACATTTGATGATGTAAATATGTTGTTACTTAATCCTAAAATTTCAAAGTATATATGGCAACGATCAGGTTTGGGGGAAAAATGGCGAAAAAATTACAATATGCAATATTTAAATATAAAATAATGACCTACATCTGAGGTTGATACACATTTAATTATCCATGGTACCTTTCCTTTTTTTTTCTGTTGAAATATAGATTGTATAAAAAAATAACAAGCAAAAAATTAACAAAAAACAAGATTTTTATTATGTATATAAGATTGTAGTACTTTTCAAGCATTAAACATTTTATTTATCTTCTATAACTGTTTGTGCTTATGTATAATATCAGTGTAATGTCTCAACAGTTAAACTTGCATGTAACTATTAATATTTTTAAATAGAACTGATGCAACTATTTTAGGAACAAATTATATGAAAATACACAACTTTGCAAGTAAATCTTATCTTTATGAAAAACATTTTTATATCTTTAAAATACTTCACTCAAAATTGGAGACGTGACAGTTATATTACCTTCGGAACTTGAGAATAATCTGTAGGATTAAACCATTTCCTCTGATTTGAATGCTAAGAATCACTGTAAGACATGTAGGCTCTTTAATGCATACATGTAAGTTTAGATATGAATATTGCACTTATGGTTTAAGGTGGATTAATGGTATGGCATGCGATGTATACTAAAAGTTGCAGTTCAGTCCTTGGATTATGTGAAAAGCCCCATTGTAGTAATGAATGAACATTACTAATTTACTGATCTTAACGTAGAGAACCCTTGTGGGACATTAAAGTGCATGTTTTAGACAGGCAAGATTCCCAAATGGCTCTCAAAATGACTGCATTCATTATGTAAACTTCATGCAGAAATGTATGTAACTTAGTAAGTTAGAAAATATAAGGAGCATATTTCGAAACGATTTATGGTTCAATATTCAAGGTATATACATTGAAGGAATAGTACTGATAGTTAATTATTCATTTGTACATGCAAGTTAAACATAGTTTTATATCAGTTTTATTTATGACAGTTTTTTAGAGTTCAAATTGATTTCCAAAAAATAATTTCTTGCTATTTACATTATATATACAAACGAAATTGTTTAGATAAAACAAAAATTTAATGCCCTTATATCTAGGGATGCACATGTTTGAATATCCTTGACTAAGAATTCACTTTCCAAATGATTTCCCATGTTTTACTTTCTTTATATGCATAGCATAATGTATAGGTAAAATATTGTGACGAGATCGAAAATTGCTATTTGAGTTTTCAAAGGAAAAGTACGTTTCAAGCATCACTGTATTCGAATAATCGGTAATGAGGTGGTGTGTGTATAGTTATGTGTGTGTGTGTTGTGTGTGTGAAAACGAGACCTCACAAAGGAATAGATCATTTAGAACGCAATTTGGTAAAACAAATAGCATTAGTGAATACAGGGAGCTTAAAAATTGCAAATGCAACCGAATGTTCGGAAAAGTCCCCGAATTTTCGAATTAAATTATAATAAATTCATCAAAAAATTAAAATCTTAAATACTTTTACGCCTAATCATTTCTTATAAGTTTCCATTAGAATATGATTCACATAAACTCTAGAAAGCAAACATAAACCTTTCTCGAGATATTATACTTTTTTCAAATAATGTTTTTCAAAAAGAAAATGTATGCTAAAAATATTGTACCCTGGATTCTATAGATCATTTTTTACTGTGAAAGAAGTGCATTATACAGGAAAATAACACGTGCTGTGAAGTATTGTAACGGGATCGAAAATTGCTATTCGAATTTTCAAAGGAAAAGCACGTTTCAAGCATCCCTGTATTCCAACCCATCGGTGTTGTGGTGGTGTGTATAATTGCGTGTGTGTGTGTGTGTGTGTGAGGGGGGGAGGGTGTAAATGAGATCTCTGAAAAGAATATATCGTTTCGAATGAAATTTGGTACAAGAACTAAAATCAGTGAGTACAGTAAACCTATTAATTGTAGATGCAATCGAATGTTCGGAAGAGTCCCAAAACTTTCGAGTTAAATTATTATAAATTCATCAGAAAATCAAAACCTTAAATAATGTTAAGCATATAATCATTTCTTATGTAAGTTTTCATTAGAACATAATTGACATAACCTGCAGAATGCGAACATAAATCGCTCTCGAGATATTACACGTTTTTCAAATAATTTTTTCAAAAAAAAAAAAAAAAAAGGGGAGAACGTGAAAATACTGTTCTCTGGATTCTATAGTTTATTATTTTACTATGAAAGAAGCGCATTATAGAGGAAAAGTCATATGCCACCTACATCAGATCTTTTTTCATATACGCTTGTATGTTAGTCTCTGATACTATTGACAATACAACCCGCGAAGAAATTGAATTACTGAAAGGGAATTTGATACAATCATTGAACACGAGACTACTACTTTAAAGACGACTAGACCAGAAAAAATCCTCTATTTTTCGAACATTTAAAAAAATTAGGAAAACATTTCGAAGACAATTGTGTTATAAAATTGCAAATATATAACAATTTTATATTAATTTAGATATTTCAACGTGAATAGTATCAATTATATAATTTTAGCAGTTTTAGAGATACCGTATACACGTCTGATCAAATAAATATATAAAAATATAAATATATATTAATCTTGCAATTTCTCCTAACCGAAAATGAACGCTCATCATTGTTTAGATGCCATGAGAGCTTTTCTCGACATAATAAACATTTTATTTTACCCACAGGATGCTTCTAAAAAGAATCAAATTATTTCCACGAAATACTTAACTTAACTAGTAACAGTAATAAAGTAATTTTCGTGAAAGCTAGTCATAAGTAGCAATTTGTGCTGTTGTTCTCCCACGTTTTCGAAATTTGATGTGTACAGAAATTAATATGTAAGACAAAGTAGATTGTTATCACTAAGTTTAATAAAGCATTCAAATATGCTTATATGAAGACATAGATAAAAATATAGAGAAAGAAAACAAGAAAATAAATAGTGAATCTGTGAAGTTTTTCAATTCGAAAAATATGTAGAGACCACTGCACAGCTCAAGGTATTGTTCTCCGTTAATAAGTAAGAGCACTGGCAAAGCATCAACCAACAAATATGAAACTGTTTCTCAGTTATAACCGTTTGTTAGCATAGAATGGTCTATAACTGCGTTTCAGCAAGGTGACATGTTAAAATGAAGTTACGACTATTTGTTTTGCAATATTCTGGACCTCTATGTTAACCGACGAAGTAAATACACTATGTTATCGGTTTTCAAATGTAAGATGGTTGAGCTCAGACTGCCTAAGATCACAATAGCTAACTGCATTGTCACAGAAGGAGCCAGCTGATTAGCATGGCTAAAAATTCATCAGCCACCCCAGCGGAATGCTAATTAAGGCATATAACCAGTTTACTTGCTATCGTCCAGTCATTATGTGGTACTCCGTACCTAAAAGCGCTAAATAGTGCAACTAAACTTTGCTGCAGTGGGAGCTTTTTTATTCGAATCTTTCGAGACAAAGATTACAATTTACAGTTATACGCATGGAGTTAGAAACATGCTTGAATAGCTGTTGACTAAAGAAGTCAATTGTTTGTAGATAGAAATAAGAAACCCTTATAATTTACACATTTATTATGACATGATTACAACTAGATACCTCCGATGACGAAAATACGTTATAACGAGTTTCAGATTTATATTGGTCTTAGTACTTTTAAATGCTTTTCGTTTCTGGAGGACAAGAGTTAAAGCTTTGTAATTGTTCCTTGGTTGATGCTTAATAAAATAGTTTTATAATATTGTCACGACCATGTAAAATGTCTGCAGGGGAAACTCATTTTATAAGCAGAAAAGAAAAATACCATTACAGGCAGACATTTTTATTACGTCAATACATGGTTGCAATATTTAAACTCGTGTGACTGGGTTGCCAGATTTGACGATGCGACTTTTCAAAGCTTCCATAACTTTCTCGAAATAATGAAGATTCTGGGAGATTCAAGTCTATTCTGGAATTTTCTGGTTTCATCACTCAGTTGAAGAGGAGTTGAAGTGATACGATCTACATTGAATTGTAAGATACTTCAATGTTTTGACAATAGCTTTGAAATCAGCTGAGTATTTAATTACTGTTTAACTGCATCTAGCATTTTTTTAGTGATCCTGTAAGATAGTTATCAAGCTATTTGCTGTATAGTTTTCCTGTTTACGTTTATTATTGCTTGTAAGTAAAGGTGTTAGTTATCCATAAAGTTGGACTCGTTTTTGTATCTTGAGAGTACATACACGATTTCAGAGGATACTTTGTAACAAAATTAATTACCCCAAAATTTTTCATTCTTGAAAATAATATGCAATTTTTCATTTTTGAAAAAACAGACTCCTAAATTTAAAAAACTGCAATTAGTATTTTAATTATAAATTATGGTAACATCTGTGTAACAACACATGTGTCTTATATATAAACATTTTAGACATGATAATTTAAGTATTGCCTTTATATTGGTATTCACTTTTCTTTTTTACTTAATATTAAAGCTAGTTATTCAAAAATTCTTCTTTTATAAACATGGATTTCAAAACTTTGTTCCAATTTAAACAGTGGGTGCAATATAGACGGCATGCATTGATTTAGAGGAGGACTATACTCTTGGAAGTTGCAGCTGGGCTTTATAACTTTACATAAAGCACTTTGACGTAATGAATGTTATAAATTAAATTAATATCCTATTCATAGTGACCACTTGTACGATATCGGAATGTTCCTTTCGGACAAGTTTGTTCGAATAATTAGAAGAACATCTACATTCGGTCAGACCACTTCCTAATATAATATTTGATATACGCAGTTTACTCGAAATAACTAAAATTATTTGTATAGACGTATAAGAATGTAAACCATAAGAATGTGTTACATGAACTATTAACGCATCGATGTACATTAATACAATAAAACTGTGATACAGAAATAAGAATAAAACTATGTTCAAAGGACACTGTAAGGTGTATCAATTCTGTTTTAAATTTTGATTTTTTAGGTATCATTATTTCAAGTACAAATATTTGCATCATTTAAAAAAATAGTATAGTATAGATATTTTAAATGAGAAAAAATAGTATAGATATTTAAAGGAAATACAACCATAATTTTTTTCTAAAAATTAACTTTTATTTAGTGTGTTTATTAAAGCTAAAGCTCGAAAGTCGTATTCACGATTTCGTATCTGCAGATTAACTGATTTACCGTGCGGAATCAAGGATTTCCCGCATTTTACCTAGGTAATGTGCACATTAACGGTTTCCGTATCGTTAAAGTTCAAAAGATTGTTTCTCTCATTTGCTTTCCCTACTCCTTCCCACTCTCCCTCTACTTTTAGTTTGGTTTCGCCAACGTCTTGTCGTCGCCGGTTGTTTTTATTTCTCATAATTTGCGTCGGCTGCCAGTGCGTAGCATAGATAATTCTGTTTTCAAATTCATTTCGGCCTGTTAGTGCGTGAATTTGTGTCGTGATTTTTTTGAAAGCAAATAAATTTAGCTTCTGGTACTCAAGCAAGCACCGAATTGGCGAGTAAAATGAAGAAAATCTTCTTCGCAAGCCTCTTATCAAAGATCTTATTTTCACTTTACCGAGTGCCTAGTAGGTAATGTGCATATAATCTAGGTAATTTGTGAAATGAAACAATTTTCGGCACTTTAGCGGATCACTCTAGTTAATCTGCACATTAACTAGATAATCTGTAGAAAAACTTATTTCTGTACTTTAGCGGAAAATATTTATATTTTTAAAGTAAGAGATGTAACCTCTAAAATAGGCAATTTAAATTTTTGGAATTATTTTATAACATTTTGTAACATCTAAGTGATATAAAACACTGGTTTTATATCCATAACTATATGTAAAAAAATCTGATGTGGGCAACACATGACTTTCCTTATATAATGTAATGAATTTACTACTTTTACAGTAAAAAAAATAGGTTTTTCTTATAGTAGACACTTATATTCTTTCTAAGATATTGAATTTTCCGACGATTAGTCGTCAATTTCCTTGATTTAGCGCCATTTTTATCAATTTGGCAACATTTAAAAAAGTCGCCAAGTTGGCGACATTCCGCCAAATTTGTCGCCAAAATTTCGCCAAGCATTATGAACGAAGAAATAAGTTATTTTTATAGCAGATAAATGACTACCCTCTATGCGGGAACAAAAGACGGGAAGCAATAAAAGTGGGTCGAAAAGCTGAGCGAGACCAGTGGAGTCAGAATTCAATTGATATATTCGATGAAATGTAATAGTAAATGTTTATTCATAAATAAGAGTCATATATCTTATAAAACCATTAATAAATTTCATAACATGTTTTCAAATTCAGCGTGAACAAGTCGAGTGGGTCCATTGCAGAGTAGAAAATACAACTTCTTGTTATAAATTACGCATACTTAGAAATCAAAATCACGTAGGCCCAATCAGTTTGACAAACGGGCAATAAATATCTGAAATATAGAAAAATAAAACATTACCGGAGTGCTTAACACTAGTACCGAAAATTGTGCTTGTCTATAACGAACAAGAATTTTTGATCGCTACGGAAAACACATATTTCTTTTACTTGCCATGATTATGCAAATTCCTATGGAAACAGGTAAATTTTCTGCATTAATTTACCAATTTACCATATTTCATCCGCAATCATCCACATTCCATCATCAAAAATAAGGAAAGTAAAAATAAAAAAAAATTATATAAATTTATCTTATATATCAATTTTATAAAAACGGTTGATATCACCAATCAACAAGACGCAAAATTACATCTAACTAATGTGCTTATGCTTTGCCAAGTTGATGAGCTATTGATATCATGTTCTGTTATAATTTTAACTGAAACATAAGAAAACATAAAAAAAAATGCTTAATAAACTTAAATAATGTTAACATTTTATTTTAATTCGAAATAAATTGATAATGCAAAAATGTTAGTAATCACATGTAGTTCTCGGGGCACTACCATTAACACTTTACCAGAATTGCTAACGATATGCTTCCAAATAACTGACTTATTCAACGCTACTATTTCAAGTTTTTTGTGAAACCCTATGGGCTGAGATCAAATTGCGAGATCTTTCGATTTTGTTTATTTTTTTTAATATCATGTTTATAATATCATGTTTATAATATCATGTTTATAATATCATGTTTATAATATCATGTTTATAATATCATGTTTAATTATCTAACAGGTAAAATCACATGTTGAACAATAAGTCCCGTAAGTTCCATCACGTTTAATTCTTATTCACTTAATAGAATATCTAGTATTTTAAGAAAAACTGCGCTGTTCTTCAATTTATTTTATTGTTTCTTGTCAGCAACCGAAATAAATGTTCAAAGTCATTATTTTAAAGTTCATTAAAACATTGAACAATACATTTCCTTTGTTTCTTATCTAGTCCATCCATAAACAATGAAAATGTGCAATTATTTTAATTTTCTTTTATAAAATATGCATTCCATTCCATGTTATATATAAAGAAACATTGTTTGTTATTGTTGTTATTGCAGTTAAGAAGGTGATTAATAGGTTCATATTTCGTACTTGTTTTGATAATTGATTATTTTTCTAAGAACGTTAAAAGAATACTTCGTATTCTTAAAGCTATTTTTGAAAATTTATTTAACAGAGATAATACATGTTATATTTTGCATCAAATTCCACTCTTAGGAAATACGGGGATTTGCACAATTAAAATTGAAATTAATTCATTATATATCCATGTTAAATTTGAGTAGAAAGTGTTATGATGCATAATAGGAATAAAATTAAAATTAATATAATAACACATTGTCTAACTAAATTCTGCAATCTATCAAGATGTGTCGCAGAATGCATCAGTTATTTTATAAACGACCAAATCATAAGGAATATAACATGAATAAAACAGAATAATAAAATTGAAATACAAATCTTTAAAATCGTTAAATACACTCTTTTGTAAAAGAAACCGAAGCACCCCTAAATTATAATCCGATCATCTCGAAATTTTGCATGCAAATTCCTTTAAACCAAGTATGCAAGTGGTTAAATTTGCAGGGTCAATGAGTGTTAACTTCCGTCATAGCGGACGTTTCTACTGCATAATTAGCATCCCATAAAACAGATTTAAAATATGGACGGTTTATCTTTGCCCACTATCGGCATTGCAGTTCCGTGAAGACACAACTAATAATGCCGTTGCGATGTTGCCAAAGACTATATAAGCAATTAGACGAGTTCGAACGTGGTCGTATCCTCCGAATGCGAGAAGGTGGCTGGTCATACCAAGCAATAGGGCGCCACCTGAACCGAACGGACACTGCTGTGCAAAGGTGCTGGCAGCAATGGTTGCTGCAAGGAAATCATCGGCGAAATGAAGGTTCTGGATGGTCAAGGTGCACGAATGCGAGGTAAGATTAGATGATTGTGCGACAGGCCCGAACTGGTCCAACGGCATCATTGTCGGCCATCTAACGTGCTACAGCCTCTTCCATACCCCCCGTGGTACCTTCCATCATCTCACGGCGCTTAACTGTTGTGGAGTTACGCTCACGGCGGTCTCTCAGACGTCTGCCTACAACCCCACAACATCGACAGAGTCGTTTGGAGTGGTGTCGTAGCCGAGCATAAGGGCTGCCAGCAGATTGGCATCTCATAGTTTTCAGCAATGAATCACGCTTCAGTCTTTCAGCAGATGATCTTCGAGTACGCGTGTGGAGGCGCCAGGGTCAGCGGTTCCTATCAGCCTTTGCTTTACGCAGGCACGCAGCCATTACCCTTGGTGTGATGGTGTGGGCTGCTATATCTTACGTGAGCAGGTGGCCCCTGGTCATCCTGCATACAATTTTAACAGCTCAACGATATGTTGATGGAATCCTGCGGCCGGTTGCTTTACCCTTCATGAAGCGTCATTCTAGGGCCATTTTCCTACAAGATAATACCATGCCACGTACGACTCGCATATCTTTGGACTATCTTCGTTCTGTTGATACTTTACTGAACTGCGAGGTCACCAGACCTTTCGCCAGTCGAGCATATAGGACATGCTAGGCCGCCAAATTCGGACACCCCGAATTGTAGCAAATCTGAAACAACTATTGAGGAATGCCTGGCAGAATGAATGCAGGATGACAATAGGAAACTTTATCACTCTTTACCTAGACGTATACAAGAATGCATTGTCGCCAAGTGGGGTTTCAGCAATTACTGATTTGAAAATTCAATGTGCAATTGCTAACCACTGATAGTTCCTTTGGCCTTGATTTTGTAATCATTTCTCTACCTGTGTATGAGCTGTACGTATATTTAATTTCAATAAAAGCAGTCACTTTCTTCCTGGTGCATTTAGCACATTTTCAGCTTACAGATTTTCCTTGTTTTCAAATGCTCAACTGATTTATGTAAGTATCAATGTGCAGATTACAGTACATAACGGAACTTTTCTTTACGACATACAGCATTTTTTTTACAATTGGAGATTGTATAAATGATGATACAAATGGGATCAAAGTGTATTCAGACTGGTTGTATAAGTTCGGAATCCCGCGATACAGCTGGATGTACTTTTGCACATATAGACCCTGAATCCTATCTCGCATGTGCTTTAAGTTAATTTTCCCTTATTATAACTGTTTTTTAAAGTAGTTCCTTGGTTTTAAGTATGTGAAATCGTTCATCGAATGTGTCATGGAGGAAAAAATATATCAAATAATTTTCATTAGATTTCATTAGTCATATTAAATTTTCATTAGTCTAAGGAGAAAATTGCATAAGTCTTGCCCAAGTTTCTGAGTAGTACAGCCGTTGTGGGTGCAATTGCGCGAGAAAATCAACACATCACTATTTATAAATTACTTGAATAATTCAACATTATTATCAGTTCGGATCAGTCGATCTTTACAGACGATTTGATTTAGAGATGCGTCTTGATCAAATTTTTGCCAATATTTCTCTGAGATGAGCAAAAAAGAAACTGTGTTTCAGCTGCTTATGACCATCTTGAGTGCAACAAAAACGATGAACACTTTTAAAAACAACCATAATTAGTGATAAATAGCTGGTTTATGGGCATTACTTCGAAACAAAAGCCCAGTCTTCGCAGTAAAAGGCCCTAAACTCTCCCCGACCTGAACACAGCATGGCAGTGTCCCAGCAATGTCATGACGATGCTTACTGTTTTTAGATCATGAAGAAATTGTGCATTATAAACACGCTTTATCAAATCAGACAATTAACAAAGTTTATTACTATCAAGTTTTATGGTTTTTGAGTGATGTAGTTTGTCGTCAACGACCAACATTGCAAGAGAGTGGCGAATAGAAATTGCACTATGGCAATGGTCTTGAGTATGCATCGCTAATTCTGCAGCAGTTTCTCGTTAAGCACCGCAATTTACAGATCCCATAGCCACCCTATTTGCCAGGTCTATCTGCCTGTGATTTTTTCTGTATCAAAATCAAACTTTATTTTATTTAGAATAGAAAATATTTCTGGATATTACAGAGATTCAAAATAATGCCACGATGCAGATACCACGAAGCCCATTCAAAAAATGACCTCAAAACTGTTTTCAGTGAGAACATCGCTGGGCTGAGTGTCGAAAACCCAGAACGTCCGACAGGTCCTAGGACTTGAGCAACTGTTTGGACGGGCGGGCTGGACCGAGTGTATGACTTCGGAAGGGAGTTGCTTCAAAGTTTGAAATCTGTATATCTTGTATTTTTTTAATAAATCCATTTTGAATACCTTTTGATCACACCCTTTTGATCAACATACCAACAATAAATGTTTTTTTTAAAGAATTTCTTTTTTTGTGTGACTACCAACATCAGTAATTTCCTTTAAGCACCAAGTACTTATCATCATTGTCCTCGATACATTTGGTCCATTTCTTTCATGTATTTATTTTGTTTTTATATTAAATGGCCGGGCACTTGACTCTTTCATGTATTTGTGAAATCTTTCACCCAATCACATTTATTGCACTTAAATTTTCTGAAAAGTACAAATGATAGTCTAAAAGTCTAAAGTCTAAATGAAAGATTAAATTTTCTGAAGAGTCTAAATGTTAGTAGAGACGACATACAGATACATATATAGACGTCACGCTAAATATGGTTTTCCGTATTCTAGAGGTGTCTAAACGTGTAGATCCGTCGAAAACTGGAGTTGCGGTTTTCGACATGATTCCAATACTTTCTCTATACATTACCATGTATTGCAAGGAAAGTAAAAATAGTAAAAGCATAACATTGGGTGAACTTTCAGAAAGTAATACTACTGAGAGGGTTCATTGAGGCTCATGAATAATTTGTGAAAGCTATAGATGAAATTGAAAAATTGATTTAATAATGTTTGTAACAATTCCCTTTCCCGTCTAGCAGCGAAATAGAACAAAATATTTTTGATGGAAGTCAAATGAGAAATAGAACAAGAGATCTCTGTTTTAAACAAATTACGGCAGATGTGGAAAGCATGGAATAGGTTCATAAATTTCGCAACAATATTTTAGGCAAACGTAAAGATTCAAATTATAGAGAAATCAGGGACGTTATGATATAGAAATTCAAGCTGTTACTTGAGCACCAAAATCCACTGTCTGTGCTAAAGGACTAACTGACCGAATTTCATAAAATTTAGTAGGTAAGTTTCTTGTGGGTGACCCTGGTGTTGATTAGCTTTTGGTACACTTCGGATAAAATTAACCTGCCTCTTTTGCAAAATGGCCCATTAAAAATTGCCAAAATCTAAAATAAAAGACTACGTGTGCTGAAATATATCAATTAAATGCTTGTTTTGTACGTAAGTTATGACGATGAAAATAATAAGACCAACCCCATTACACTAGGACTAGCCATTATCGAGATATTTTAGACTTTTCGCATTCTCGCTCGCCTTTGAAAATATGTCCAATTACAAAATAAGAACGAAAATTGAATTGAAAGTGCATATTTAGTGTAATTTAAAAAAATATTGTTATTATTTTTGTGCAATTGAACTCAATTTAATGCAGTATTGAAGAAATAAAGATAACTTGAATATGAGTCTGCAGGGAAAGTCATGTGCTGCCCACATCATATTTTTTGCGTCCGGATTAATACCGAAGTAGATCCTGTTATTATGTTTTATTTATCAGTTGGGTTCATTTTTCCTCTACATCAAAGTCCGTATATTTTTCTGGCTTGCATAATCAGATTCTGAATCAGAGAGCAAGCACATCAACACCATTCCAACATAGCGATTGAAATGGTACAAGTGCGTGCGTTTCAACCAGTTTTGTACCCGTACCTGGCAGTACAGGTATAGGTCCGGGTTACGACAGCGCCTCTTTAAGTTGTATACTGCCTCTGCATAACTACCGAAGGGTAGAAAGTCGAAATCCCCTACAAAAAGGAAAAACTCTTCTGGTCTGCCAGACATGCTGGCATCTCTCCTCGGAACTTTCGGATGGTCACTGCAATCGACATCTATCGTTTCCCGCTGCAAGGTGTCCCCTCTCCAACCTGTGGAGCAGGGGCTTTTTCTCAGCCAGGTCGGCCTCTTCTTGGGGAGGCTCCCCGGGGGTCGGCTGTGCTGCTTCTGTTCCCTGTTGCTGCTGTCTGGGGCGTGGTGTGTGTGGTCTTGGTTCCAGAAGAAGGTAAATCTCACTATGCTTGGCGTTTTGTCAATTTTTGGTGCAATGTTTGGTGCAATCCACCTCATCGCAGCTCTCTGGACCTCAGCTTGGTCGTCCGTTGGCGACCCTCAGTCGTTTGGGTAACAAACCTGTTAGCCATGTGGCAGATCAGGTCCTCACGGCTGTCTTCCAGTTT
This sequence comes from Amaurobius ferox, assembly GCA_951213105.1. Lineage (NCBI taxonomy): Eukaryota > Metazoa > Arthropoda > Arachnida > Araneae > Amaurobiidae > Amaurobius > Amaurobius ferox. Next base: position 89,245,612 of record OX578134.1, read on the forward strand.
TGGACCAGTTCCTTTAAAATTGGTTCAGAATTAAAATGCAGACAAAAAATGAACGCGTGCGGGCTCAAAATTTCTGTTCCACTCGTTCGAATCCATTTTCCTTAACGCACTTTCGCGTTCTTATAACGTTCTGAAAAGTAACAACGAACGGCGTTGCAGCAAGGAAAAGTAGCAACGAAAGGCGAATCCTCCTTTGCAGACATTGTCACCCATCCCAGAGTCATCCAGCGTCACTCCGGCGTAAATCCAGTAATTGACGTCCATCCAGCGTCAATCTCAAATGGCGTCCATAGACGCCAATGCCTGCAAAGGGGGATCGAACTGTTTGGGATAGGGTATGTCAAATACCTGTCTTTTGGGAGGTTCTTTGTTTGGGATTGACACTGTTCTACCCGTAAGCAAAAGGTTAATGAAATACGTAAAGAATTACGTTTCTTGAAATAAATATATATGTATAATATTCCTACATTATGGAAGCCTAACGAACAGGGATTATCATTTTTGATTCTCCATTCCTTCGTAAAGTATCTATACACTTACCGAATTACCTCTTTAAAATACTTTTTGGTTATTTTCTTGTGAATATATGAAACAAATCGTCTTGTTAAAACGCAAAACACCCAAATTGCCACGTACAAAAAGCAATTCAATGTTTCGGTTCAGAATAATTTCCATAAGTCTTTATTCCATTAAACTTCTTTGACGTAACAACCATAAATTGAGTGTATTTTCAAGAATACAAGAGCGGATATTGCAACCTCATGCATTAGGCGCAACGTGTATTAATTTACCGAAGATCGGAGCTTTTAATTCATTAAGGGAAGTTAGGAGGTTGCAATAAATTAGCTCCTAAATAACGTTGTTTAGATAGTGCTGTCAAGAACCAAGAAGCGTTAAATGATCTTGCATCCTATAACACCGATGTTTTTATAGTTTTATACGCTTGTGTGAATACTACCATTGTATAAAACTCTTTGTAGGATGTAAACTGAGAAATAATCAGTGATTTATTTTATGCTTCCTTTTAAAAATATATTTAATAGAGTTAAATTTGAAAATAAAAATGTGCAAGACTACATTTCACTTTATCGTTTCTTTTAATTCCATAGTGTTTTGTTTTACTTGTAACACAATAATTACCTGCATGGGAAAAATGTATCCTTCTCTGATTCCCAGCCTCAATTTTGCTTTTAAACTATTGAGTAAAAAATCCTTAATACTTGGTTTTTCTCAAGTTGTTACCATCTTAGTGACATCAATGAATGCGTTTGGATTTATGATCCATACTTAGTTCAAATTGAAAATTTCAAATATATATTATATATTGCCATCTTGTTTTGGAGAATTACCATTGTGTTCCTTACGAAATAATTCTATAAAAATCTTTAAATTCAGGTAATAAGACTTCTAGTCATGGCAACCATTAAAGCATACAATAAATTCATAGGCTTTCACACAATTTATCTACATTTTTTTTTATAACAATAAATGTATTTGCATTGGGTCCCTGTTTCTACATCTTGCACACACACACACAGGCATCTACTCAAAAGTGTTTAAGATTGGCAAATGAAGGCATTAAAATGAGGGATAGTAAAAATATTTTTTGTATCTCTCTATATTAAAATGAAGTAGCTGATTCTTCCGCCGCCGCCGCCGTCGACGCCGCCTCCTCCTCCACCGTTGTTTAACAAATTTGCCTTCCTCATTGTTCTTTGTCACATACTACCGCAACATCTATACCATACAAAAACATAAAATTTAGTACATTTGTAGAGAAATATTAGGGAAACACACTGATACTCGTATAAATCGTTTTTTTAAATTTAAAATGTAGTTTAGGAAATATTTAATATCAAAGTCGTAGGAAAAATATTTCAGCTGCGAGTTCGCATCATGTACAGACTAGCAATAGCAAAACCTCGAATTTTTGTTGGCATGTACCTACATAATTTAAATTTTTGCAGGTCGGAGCCCTTTTTTTATTTTCGATTTAGTTAATTAAATTTTTTATGCACTTCTGAAGGAAAATTTTTCTTCTTCACGGGCAAATCCTTGATTGGTCGAGTTGATTACCAGCTTCTCTCTGATTGACTGCTGAAAGAAATGTTACAAAATTACAGAGGAATATTTTTTTTTTGAGTGGAATTTTGCAGTTTGATCGTAATACAAAGCAATCATTCTTAATAGCAGTTCTTAATCGCACTTAATTCATGCAACACGAAATAGCGATGCAATTTTCTGGCACTTAGTGATCGCCAGAATGTAAGAAATAAAGCCGTCCAAGTTACGAATCGAGTTTTGAGCTTGGTGAATGTAGAGATCTGGACAGAACATGGCGAATATATTCGCGACGCGATCAAATCAGTTGGTTAGCTAATAATAGGACCAAGCCCATCTGGAACGTCATGTATTCGGCGAACTCTGCTTAATAAGCGACAATAAATACATGAAAGATTACCTGAAGACTGCGAGCATCAGCGAGCATAGGACAAGCAGGCTGGTTGTGTGCACTGGCCTTGTATCTTAAAATAGCAGGAACTCACTCGTGGTGCGAGGTCCTATGCTGGTGACAAGAAATAAGTGTCTAAATTAAAGTTAGGTCTACTGAAGAAAGTAAGTGACTTTTTCAATAGAATCAAATCCATTTTTCGTTTAATCTTTATGTGAAGTAATTTGAATTTTATGAGCACACAATAACGCTTGTATAGGCTTTAAAAATTACATTACATTTGAAATTTAGCATTAAACTTTGTTTTCATCCCATGATTTGGCGTAATTTAAAATGGTGATCTGTGACTCAAATTTATTTATATGTATGGCTATATTTCCAATAGCTATTTCCTTAACCGTTTGTCGCAGAGAGGTACTTCCAATTGCAAACATGTTTCAAATTTTAAAATCTATTACTTCAGAAACAGTTCAAATCAATAAATATATTTCTGAAAGAAATACGAAACATAAATTTTTATACTGTCCTCCGGTTCTACCAATTATATTTAGGAAAATCATCCTCATACAATTTCATGCAAAATAAAAAAAATTATTTTACGACCAAAATTCGCCGAGTTATGGAGCATTAAACTCTATAACTTATGTCGCTTTTCCACATATAAAAATGTTCCGTTTCAGGCAACCAATCAGGGACCGTATTGACCATTTCTCCAGGCAACCAACCAATCAGGAATCGTTATGACCATTTCTCAGCACAAAAAGTGCTCCGACTTTAAATAGCTATAAGTCGGGCAATTTTGGTCGTAAAAGGATGGTTGTTTTTTCTTTTGCATGAAATTGTATGAGGATGATTTTCCTAAATATAATTGGTAGGACCGGGGGACTGTATAAAAATTTACATTTCGTATTTATTTCAGAAATGCATATATTGATTTAAGCTGTTTCTAAAATAATTGATTTTAAAATTAAAAACATTTTTGCAATTGGAAGTATACTTCTGTGACTAACGGTTGAGGAAATAGCCATTGGGCACTGATGCCACTGGACACCCTGTATATATATATATATATATATATATTTCTTCAATTTTTCATCAAATATTACGTAATAAACATGCATTTAATAAATGTCATTAAACATGTTTGATCGTTTATTTAATATTTTGTGTGTGTCAGTACTTTGTAAGTATTTCTGAATTTTTTTGATAAAAGAGGGTTTTCTATCTCACAATCATATTGTTTTGAAAAGTTGATCTAATTACATGTACTCGATTGTCAATTTAATAATAACATTACCTAGATGTATGTGGATTTAGAATTATTATCGATTTCTGCTGATTATATGTGGCGAATGCACTATGTTTCTATAAAGAGATAAATGTTATTACAAACAGAAATTTTTATTTTTATCAGTTATCATAATGTAAATTGCAATTTCCATCTAGATTTTAGACTGGTTATCTGGACAGAAAATTCCATAGAGATGTATAAATTTCAAGTTATGGTCTCCACAGCTCAAATTCATTGAGATGCGCAAATACACATACACAAATATTTGTTCTAAAAACTTGCTCTGTAGGTCCTAAAATTATTTCGTCAAAATATAGAATTCAAGGCTTTGTTAAAACAAGATTTGTTTACTATTATATGAAAATGTATAAATGTTATCTATTACTGTATAGCAGGAAAAGTGTGACAGTGGTCACTCTTCATGAAGTTACTTTAAAATGCGTGTTGATATTTCATGGATAAGTCAAAATATAGAATTCAAGATTTTGTTAAAACAAGATTTGTTTACTATTATATGGAAATGTATAAATGTTATCTATTACTGTATAGCATGAAAACTGTGACAGCGGTCACTCTTCATGAAGTTACTTTAAAATGCGTGTTGATATTTCATGGATAAGTCAAAATATAGAATTCAAGATTTTGTTAAAACAAGATTTGTTTACTATTATATGGAAATGTATAAATGTTATCTATTACTGTATAGCATGAAAACTGTGACAGCGGTCACTCTTCATGAAGTTACTTTAAAATGCGTGTTGATATTTCATGGATAAGTCAAAATATAGAATTCAAGATTTTGTTAAAACAAGATTTGTTTACTATTATATGGAAATGTATAAATGTTATCTATTACTGTATAGCATGAAAACTGTGACAGCGGTCACTCTTCATGAAGTTACTTTAAAATGCGTGTTGATATTTCATGGATAAGTCAAAATATAGAATTCAAGATTTTGTTAAAACAAGATTTGTTTACTATTATATGGAAATGTATAAATGTTATCTATTACTGTATAGCATGAAAACTGTGACAGCGGTCACTCTTCATGAAGTTACTTTAAAATGCGTGTTGATATTTCATGGATAAGTCAAAATATAGAATTCAAGATTTTGTTAAAACAAGATTTGTTTACTATTATATGGAAATGTATAAATGTTATCTATTACTGTATAGCATGAAAACTGTGACAGCGGTCACTCTTCATGAAGTTACTTTAAAATGCGTGTTGATATTTCATGGATAAGTCAAAATATAGAATTCAAGACTTTGTTAAAACAAGATTTGTTTACTATTATATGGAAATGTATAAATGTTATCTATTACTGTATAGCATGAAAACTGTGACAGCGGTCACTCTTCATGAAGTTACTTTAAAATGCGTGTTGATATTTCATGGATAAGTCAAAATATAGAATTCAAGATTTTGTTAAAACAAGATTTGTTTACTATTATATGGAAATGTATAAATGTTATCTATTTCTGTATAGCAGGAAAAGTGTGACAGCGGTCACTCTTCATGAAGTTACTTTAAAATGCGTGTTGATATTTCATGGAATATAGAATATTGAGCTGTATAACTTTACTTATGTTGAACTTAAATATATACATATAACAGCAAAACTATTCATAGCAAGGTATCTCGTTCATAGTAACATTAAATACATTTCCTTAATGCAATTTTCGATAAGCTTAGACATTGCTGCTTATATACAGATGCTTGTTGGCATCACAGCCTGAAAATAAAATCCCGAGTAACACAGTTTTCTATATGATATATTTTTTTGTTTTATGCGTTTTATTGAGGAAAATGCTTATCTGTTGAGACTTATATGAAATTATTCATTTGATTAATCAGATTTCATATGTATCTATTAAATTAAGAAAATAAAAAAGCTGTTTCAGTACTCTATATTTTTAAAGATTAATAAATAATGCAGATAAAATTGTTCGTTTTTGATCTTGCTTTATACTTAGTATAAAATTTATTACAGAAAAAAATACAGTTTTACATTTAATACCTGCAATACTAAGACGGCAAGTCTATTTTTATAATTCTTATTCATTGACACTTTAACAACCAAATATAATTTATTGACTCGATTAAACATATTCTGATCAATATTATAGACACCATTTAAGACGTATTTAATTATATTCAAGTAAATGTATCAATATGCATAGTAAAATATATTTTGAATTAGTTATCTTCTTACAATATTCTATGTAATTGTTTTTATTAATTATATTACTTGAAAACATAACACTGTTGATAGAATGTTAAATACGCAGGTTAGAAAAATATAACAGCGTATAAAACAACATATTATTTTTCAAATAATGTTCGTAACACAGTTAGCTACTTATGCAGAAAAGCAAAAACTCGTTATGTTCGTGTAGACTTCTTTTTGTATTAAAACATAATAAACCTTTTAAGAAATTTTCGATAAACTTCGAACATTTTTAACAATATTTTTTTTTTCTTTATCACGATTAAATAATTAAATTAAGTTACACACACCTGCTTACTGTATTTTAGTATTAAAATTAGGAGTATACTTCTTTAACATTGAACAACTTTGAAATAATTAATTTTTCATTATGGAACAGCTCTTGAAAAATCAGAAGATTAATATCTAAATGTTTATCTCCATGGCATGCATTTCATTTGTATGGCAATTTAAAACACGTTATTATTAAATTACGTGTGAGTCATCACTCATTCATGCTGAATTAAATACATTACTAATCTCAAATTATTATTTTTGAATGATATATCCACTGAAACAAAGTGTTTATTCTTAGAAAAGGTCATATTTCACATGGACTTATCAAATCATAGACCGCAAAATTTCTTTCAGAGATATATATTTTTGTTGTAAGTGGGCCTATCGTAAAAGTGTTGTTGGGTATCCGTGAATTTGCTGCATTTTCCTATGTAATTTTAGTCAGATGTTTGCAATCCTAAATCCCGGTCAACGTCAGATACATTTTCTAGTATTTCATAAATTTATAGAAATGTTAAAACTTTTAAATGGAAAATTATAATTGTTGTAGCTACACATAAACATTGAAGCTACACATGAACATTGAAACTATATAGGTACATTGTAGCTGCACATGTACATTGAAACTACATTATATAGGTACATTGTAGCTACACATGTACATTGAAACTACATATGTACATTGAAGCTACATATGTACATTGAAGCTACACATGTGTTTGAAGAAACTACTCATCAGAAGAAATAGGATATACACGATTAGCATTCCGATCTTCAAATATTTAATCTTTGATACTCTATGCTTGCAATTTTCTTTCTTTCAATTTATTCACTATTCAATAATTTCAGGGAAATTAAAAAAATTCCCATTGCAGATAACAGTACCCACGGACTGGTTTCACGTTTTTATTCACTAGTTAGCCTGCATGAGCTGACGAGTACGTAAAAATACGAAACCGATATACTAGTCCATAAATGTTGTTATTAACAATGGAGGCGCGATCTTAACTTTGAGCACGCCCCCTAAAGAAGAGGTACCGCAACTATTTATCTGTTAATGACCTCAAATACAAAAACGTCAAGTAAAGTTATAAAGCAAACTGTCATCTTACGGTTCAATATTATTTTTAGTCTAGAAACAAAAAAAAGTTTGAAACAACAGAAGTCCATTTAAAAATATTTTTAGAAGCCTTAATGCTCATGTTTTAAATCATTTTTTTGTAAGACCAAGGAATATTATTTTCGTAATTTGCCTTTGGGTATTTAAAACAAACAAGTTCTAGATGAAGGTTAATTCTTTCAAAGGGAGATTAAACGGTGTCACAAGGGATCAATTAAAATTTTCTTTGATTTAGGATTATCGTATGGAAAACTTACAGAGGATTAAACCCAAATTGAAAAACATTTTAAATTGAAAAAGATAGACAAGCTAGTTTATGTTTTGTTATATAGTATTTATTAAAATGTCGAATTTGTTTTGAAATGCATACTAAATGTAAAATATGATTATAAAATCTTTTCATGTCATATAACTTGATTTTATGGCTCCTCCTCTCTCGGTTTGTATCCTATATTTTAAAGTTAATTCCGTTATCCTATTTTTTAAAATTATCCAAAGGAGTACCTCAATAACTTTTATTCTATTGGAAATGGCCACTTTACTGTAGATACACCTTACGGTTAGACTCAAGGATATTTCCTTGCAAAGTTATTGGGCTGTCTAATAAATTTCCTAGGGCCGTATATGTTTGTAAACATTTGTTCACTTCAGTTATTCTTGTTGATTATGACACATTGTGTGAAATACCTAGCCAGGAAAAACCACACAAGACATTATTCATTTCATATTCCTCCTGAATTCTTAAAATGGATTAAATAATTAACATTCTAATAAAGTAATTTGAAAACACTCTTTAATACCAACTATTTTGTATCAATTCTAGTTAAATGGTATTTACTAGCGTTTGTAAGATGTTTATACAACTAAAGGAATTAGAAAACTTCTTTTAATTTAAATCCCTTTGAATGGTAAGTAACGGTAAATTTTCACAATGACAACATTTTAACAACACTAAGATAAGGTAGAACATGGATGATCTAATTCGCTGAATCTATCTAAGAACCAATTGTTTTAATCAATTCCTCTCCGGTGTTCATGAAATAAAGAACTTTCCGTTAGATTAAGACATTTAAATTCTAGGAACGGAATAAGTAACAATAGATATTTAGAAGTTATTTTTACTTTTATTTAACAAATATAAAATGCTTATATACTCTCTTCGAAGAGTTTAGATTGAAACGTCAAAGTTTGTAATTTAAGTACTCATTTAATACTCATTAATTTTAAGAATCAGAGTGCTGATCCTCCGTTCAGTAGAACACTGTTATGCTGCAAAATTGCATGACTGTGTTTCTAAGAAAACGATAAAAATATTTTTATTAAAAATCAGAAAATATGAGTACATATAGAATACAAATTAATAGTAAAATGTAGATATTACAAAGTGTATTGTAATATAAATTGTAAGTAATACGCTTTTAGCATAGTGCTGCCATATTTTGTACAGGTATTCCGTATTGTTTCACAGTATGAAACGATGTGCCATCAGTTAAAAAATTGAGAATTGCTGTATTAGAGGTTATATGAGGTTCAGTATATTTAAAACATAAATGTATAATATTATATAATTATTTAACTGTTTTATGTATATTTTGTCATCTAACTGGTATCATAAAACTGGTATCATAGTATGATATTGTAGTGTATTGTAGTGTATCATAGTATGCTCTAGTTGTGTATCATAGAATGTTATAGTAGTGTATCGTATGTTCGAAAACAGAAAACACATGCTATATTGTTTGTATATAATGTATTTGTGTATGTATTGTTTGTATGTATTTTATGTATTATTTATCATCTTACTGGTATCATAAAACTGATATCGTAGTATGGTATCGTTGTGTATCATAGGATGCTCTAGTAGTGTATCGCATGTTCGAAAACAGAATAACACATGCTATATTGTTAGTATCTAATTTAATTTAAATTTATGTAAATTGTATGTAATTTAGCTAAGATAATACAAGAAAATAGCATATACAATAAAACCTCACCCATTTGGATAAAATAAATAATAAAATCGTCTGTCTTAAAAAGGCATATACCGATAAATTTTAATAGTTATAATGTAGGGAATTTTGCAAATAATATTATAAAACTTGACCTAACACACGTACATATAGAAAGCAACAACTATTATTTACTGGCTTACTATACTGGCATACTATAGTACTATAAATATTTTTTCGTTTTCAATTTTTCGGAGCTATTTGTATAATAGTAGATGATACATATATTTTTAAGGGATGTTTGTTTAACTAAAATTTAAGATAGACACTAAATGTCGTCTTCAAATAAATACGTTATGTTGCAGGATTAGTATTGTAGGGTCCACTTTAAATTTAAAAATAATAATATCGTTCCATTAGACAAATGGATTAACCGACAAGCGAAGATCCATGATTTGAGCCCTGTTTCAGACGTGAGTTCTACAATGGCGCCCGAAGAACGTAAGTGTACCAGTTTGACGCATTGTTCTATCAGGTCTACACATGACTAGGTTTGGAATTTTATATGGAATAAACGAGTTATAGTAGTAAAACTATTTATCAACATTTTGTAAAAATATTTATCATCATTTTGATAAATATTTATTAAAATTTGATAAATATTTATCAACATTTTGTATAAGTATTTACCATTTATTATTTTGTATAAATAGTAATATTTATAAAATTGCAAAAATATTTATTAACACGATCCCGCAACAGTACTAAAGCTATAAATTTTACTCTCCTGCCGAGTGCCATTTACTCATATTTTTTAATTTTTAAAATTATAAAGCAAATTTATCTTCGCGTTTTAAAAGTAAAGTATATACCTCTCACTAGAATTCACAAATCCATCATTGATTGGTTCAGTAATTTGGCCTGTAGGTACGTCAACAAAAAAAAATCCAAAAAATAATGTTTCTTTTTCAGATTTTAGGATTCTAAATCAAATCCATCTTCAAGTTTAAAAATAATATGTACATCCCCCAGAAACACTCAGGATGAGCCATCATTCATTAGAATCTCTTAAATCAGCTCTTAAATTTGCAGGTCCAGCAACATAGAAGAAAAACGAATTCGTGACGAAAATAGCAGCATATATTTAAAGTTCCTTTTACCCGTGTACTACCACGACAACTGCAATGTCCTTTGTTTTGTTTTTGTTAACTTCCTGTTAATATTACATAAAAACAAATCAAGTCTACAGCCGCATTGGGGCTTAAAAACAGGCCAATGAAAATGTGTTATGAAGTAGTGTATAATTTACACAAACAAACGTAAGATTAAGGAATGGCTTATTAGCTGGGGGAAACGCTAATACGTTCCTCAAATCAATGATTTTTCAATAAATTAATAATACAGGTCTAATGCCGGAAAATGTATAAAAAATTCTGATGCAAATCCTTATATTACCGAAATATGTAAAGACTTCCAACACAAAAGATAACTTAAGAATATCTTGCACTATAATCATTATTTGAATACATACATATTCTCTAATGAGTTACTGATCATATCTTAACTTTCCTTATGAATAATGTTCCTTTAATCTTTTGCTGAACCATGTAAAACGACGTAATACGATACATGTTAGACCTGATACTTAACTGAAACGGACTGACTTTGTTAATGTTCATAAGGCATTCATTAATTCTAATAAGTGCAACATTGTGTCTTTTTGGCATTTAAAATGTAAGATATTCGTCTCAAGTATTAGTATGTAAATTTGCATTGATACATTATACTTTACTATGTGATTGAGAGTTGGTCGGTGTAAAGGATTGAGTTATAAATTATTTATAGTTTAAAAACAAAGATTGGGACTTGTGCAAAACATAATTGGAAATCAAAATCTTGATCTACGTGATATTTTCTTCTTGTTGTAAATATAATGATAGTTTTAAGTTTTGCATGCTATAAATCTAAATTACTGATTTTAATTTTTATAATGCTTTTACTGCACAAGAAGTATCATTTAAAATTTGAAAAGTAAAATCCTATATGGACCAAATTTGAAAGAAGTAAAAATGACCAATAATCGTATCGAATGAACCGGAATTGCATTGAATAACGAGAATGGTACACGTTTATATGAAAATAGATAATATTACTGCATTCAAACTCAGAACAGAAATAAATTGTAAAACCTTTGAAAGCCAGTATTTCTTAAAACTCAAAACAGTTTCTGAGTATCAGCACCAAAGCTGTTTAAATATTTTTCTCTCATTCAAGTGAAACCTTTTCTAAAGACATTGTAGTATATAATTAGTTTATATTGAGTTTACATTCAATTTTCTGTAATTCATGTCAAATATTCTGTTTATTATTTCTTTCGAAACTCAGTGCATCAGAGGATTAAAGGCAATTTCGGCGTAAAATTTCTTCATATATTTATCGCAATACTGAGAATTGGTCAGACAATGGTCAATTTGGTCAGACAATTTGGTCAGACAATGAAACTTGGAAAAAAAATGTGTTCTCCATTAAGAGAATAAATATTGATTCATGTTACAAAAGGAACTTGACAGAGAAAATATATTACTGGATATCAACAGTATTTTATGCTAAATAACGATACTGTAAAACTTCCGGAAGTTTTAAAAAATGCAACAGTGCTTTGCATAGCACGTTCATTCTATTCTGATAAAAGACGGATTGTGTTATTCTTAGCACACAATTTTGAATCATCTCATAGTAAGATAAATTGCTCAGAAACCATTTTTCACTATTTTACATCATTCTACAATTTCGGGTTTTTAATTTTTTTTTAAAACTTATATTTTCATAAGACATCTGATAAGATATTTCCATTTATATAATTTACATGTTATTAAAGACAGTTCATTTGCGAATTGCGCGAATATATATACTAACCGCATGTCTCACAAATTTTATAGCTATTGTGAGCTTGCGCGAGATAATAATCTTAATGCACGAGTAAGCAAATTATCGCAGACTACTTATATATGTGTGGTAAATAGGCTTTTTTAATTGACACAGACTAGTAAGAGAACCAGAACTGAGTACAACATGTTTTTTTATAAAATTTACATAATATTTACGGTATTCTAAAGTATATATTTTATGTGCTACTACATTTAAAATATGTATCCAATGGAATTGGACATATATTTTAAATGTAGTCAGCAAAATTCCTAAAACATTTGTCCTACTATTGTTGTTGATTTATTCAGGTTGAGAAGATCAGTGTAAATTTTGAGCAATTATACCACTTAAGCAAACGTCCTAAAACGTGCATCCGACTTATGATGTTTATATCTATCAGTCTGTCTTTACCGTTTAAAATTCAAGAAAGGCCAAACGGATTTACATACTTTTCTGCCGGCTCGTTAAACTTAATAAGGAGTAGACTTGAAGTCTAAAATATTACCAATTTTGTATGGCCTCAGTATATACAGGGTATTCCAATACTCACTCTTTCTATTAATTCAAAATATAATCTGGTGACATTTCTATCCGGTATCGATGCTGTGTCCATGAAATGTTTGATACGCTTTCATTTTCTACACTTACCCCCAGATCAACACAAATTAATCTCGGTTTCTTTCTAGTTTGTTGAGCTCAAATGGAAGATAGCCAATGACTAAAATATTTCGAATTCTTTAAAATGTAAATTTCACGGGAAATGTATGGAATTTCTGTCAGTTTCCTATATTTTGTAGATATATTTTTCTATTCAATATATAGCTAGTAAGATAAACTCCGAAATTACACAAAGTTAATGAATTCAGTCTGTTATTTCTAGGCTCAGTTCGGTGATGGATTGTGTATGATGATTGTCCCTATATAACGACCCCCATATTATGCAAATTAAGTGACTAATTGCTGATAGGAATAACCTCATCTGTGGGACTTTAATTTTGCAGAACTTCGTCCAATTTCATCTTGTAATTTGTGTAATTTTTATAATAGTCTGGACATGGAAAAAATGAGCATTGCATGTATGTCAGCATAATACTGTCAGCATGTAAGACCGGAATTAAATTCCAAACTTAAGTTTACTATAAATCTTAAGGTTAATGTGTAACTGCTCAAACAGAGCTGATCTTTGTACCTCACAAAAATTCTACATTGTACAGAATACTTGCATTTGTAATGTCAGGAGTTCTCTTGTTAAGAGAATTCTTGATGTAAAGTGTTTCATGTTACCTAGACGATAACATTTTGCTATTTCTTCTTTTTCCTTTCTAATAAAGAAAACTCAGAGAATATTTTATTTTCTGAAGGTTAAACTGAAAGTGTGAGAAGATCTTCAATTTACCAGTCAGAGCGAAACTGCAAAGCATAAATGCTCAAGTAAACAATAGTTGATTTAACAAAACTAAAGTCTAAGTTTGTCCATTCTTTAAAAATATAAATGATGCGACAGCTTTCATTATCATAATAGCATTTTTGTTCTAAATCTGGTCTTGGTTATTCACGATTATCAGCTAGATATAATACTATCTAATTAACTGGGCGGAGAATATTCCACCGTCTTACACGCACAAAGCTTTTGAAGGATAATTTAAAGGTATGTATGAACGGGTGGTTATGAATATCGTTTTCTCTTTTCTCCTCTTTTGCCTTTCTTGCGAAGTTAAAAAAAATATGTACTGAAAATCATTTTTCAATTTAATATAAAATATATACGCTACAAAGTGCACTGGACATCAAAGATAAACCGCATCTGATCATTTTACGTCTGTCTGTTGGTCAGTTCGCTAATCTATACATAAATATGTGCATATACTTTATTCCTTCTAAACTCTTATAGGGTACATTTTAACTATAGACGATAATTCTACCGTCTTATTAACTAAACAGATGGAATAGGGGTTCGCAAAAACGCATTACCTACGACCACAATAATTTGACAAGTTTTTACACAATTCCCGTCACTGGGAGCGGTATCCCATTAGTTAGCGCGCTGGAGTTGCACTTGGTAGGCCCGGGATCGATTCCAGCCACTGCCAAAACTGCCGCCGTGTTCACGCGGAGTACGATCACGTTAAACATGTGGATCCGTATGTCCTTCCGAGAGGTTGGTGATAGGGGAAGAAGGGTACGGTCCCTGTGGATGCCTCCCCCACTGGGTTCCGGTCTAAATTGGGTGGCACTTCCCGGTTGTCCAAACAGTTACCTTACACCTTTCTGGTAGATCGGACGGTCTGGGTCTCAACAACAACAATTCCCGTCACTGCCAAAACTGCCGCCGTGTTCATGCGGAGTATGATCACGTTAAACATGTGGGTCCATAAGTCCTTCCGAGAGGTTGGTGGTAGGGATAGGAGGGTACGGTCCCTGTGGATGCCCCTCCAGTGGGTTCCTGTCTAAATTAGGTGGCACTTCCCGGCCGTCCAAACAGATACCTTACACCTTTCTGGTAGAAGCTTTCGTCCAACGCTTCCGACGTTGAAGCACGCTTGTTTATTCGCTCCAGTTTTTTGATCCGTGTGCGCGTGATTCCGTTGTATTTGTGTTTGTATTTAGTGATTTCGTGTTGCCCCCCCGCCAGCTTTACGTGGATATAAGTGGTTTCTTGCTGCGATGTCTGGTTGGTGAGATATCACTTAATATAAATTTTAAATATTCTATTGTTTTGTCTAACTGCCGCAATGCAATTGTAATGGGAAAATTTTCAGAAAGTGCTCAAATGGAGCACTTTATACATCTGTGAATCTGTTTATATTTGTAAGTTTGGGTGAATCTGAGTGTATATATATATATTATAATGTCTTATTATTGTATATTGAATATTATTTCCCCCCCAAATGTTAAAATTTTAAGTGTATTTTGTATTTTAAAAGTACCTGTTTTCATAGATTTTACTTTCGGTTCTACGCTCCCCCCTTCCCAGTAGTGTAATCTTCCTCTAGCCTGCCCGTACTCATTGTTGACCTCTTCTTCTCTTGAATCTCATTGTGAATATTTCACTTTTTAAATTCAGAATGCATTTCATCTTCCAATGGGACTTCCCATGTTAAAAACTTAAAAAATTTAATTTTGTTAGTAAAAAATCAAAATTTCATCAATCCCTTCAGCAACTCGTGCCCGATAATCGTTTTGTACTTGTTATAGTTTTTGGGTTTTTGACACCCCCCCTTCCGGGTGATAAATTGGAAAAATTTCATTTTTCTTTCCCCCTTTTCTCGCCCCCCTTGGTCCTAGCCGCTCGCGGCTTTTTGCTCCAGGTTTCTAATTTTTTTTCTTTATTTTTCTTTGCTGCTCCGGTGCTCGCTAACGCGCACCATCCCTTTTTGGTCCGTTTATTTGTTAATTGCCCTTGGTCATTCCCCTAAACATTTGAATATTACAGTATGGTATCAGAAAAATAAATATGCTTAGTGATATGTTTTATGATGTGATTAGTGATAGGTTTGGTGATTTGAAGTGTTTGTGTACAGTTTCAATAGCTTTAAACATTAGGAAAGTAGCTTTAAATACAGTTTTATATCTACACCAAGTAAATCATTTTTGGTAACACCTCCTCCTTTAATTCTTACTTATTAGTCATTGATACATCTGTATTATTGTATTATTACTTTCATAAACAATGTCTATCAACATGGAATTCCTCTCTACAGCAGAATTTCCACCTCTCCCCCTTATTCCGACTGTTGTGATCTCGCCCCACAGTGCTAGTGACATAAAAAATAGTGCTCAAGGAGTTGCTGCCAGTGCTCCCAGTGATGTTGTTTCTTCTGCTCCTAGTACAAGTACTTCAAAAAATGGTGCCACAGTTAATAGTGCTCTTTCCTCCCTCGAGGACACCCCTACCACTGGAAATCCTATTCGATTTACAAACTTTAAATGTGCATCCCGATCGTCAAAAATCTTTGAATCTCCAATTTTCTCAAGTACTATCCTCCCTCCTCGGCTCCCTCGGTACAGCGGGACTTCGTTACCAGCTTCAAATACCTCTCCCCTGGCTCCGGCATCTTCAACGTCGTCTTCTCAGCCTCCAGCTTCAACTTCAAAAAAATTTACGTTCCCACTGTCCACAAGGTCAACTTCTAGGGCCTTTGCTTCTTATTCGCAGCCTTCTTCTCTGCCTCCAGTGCTTCCTGCATCAAATTCTAAAATGTCTTCCTTCCCCTTGTCTTCAAGATCAACTTCAAAAGCCTTCACTTCGCCTTGCCCTCCTTTGATTGCTCCTCCCGTCTCTACATGCTCTCCTCCTTCTGGCGAAATAGTTTCTTCTGCTGCTGCCGATGCCGTTTCTTCTCCTCCTCCAAGTTCTTCAATTAAAGGAACCTCTCCTACTCTTGTTCCATCTACCGCTTCCAGCCCGGAGTCCAATTTTACAGATGCTTCGTCAATACCACTCAACATTAACAATGAACACCTTCGTAAAATATTATCCAATGTCTCCAAATTAAATAATTATCTTTCCAGGAATATTAAAATGACTGCTGTACAAAAGACATACATTGATGATAAAATAAAGGAAATACGTATAGCGGGACACACGCTGGAAAGTAACATTTATATTGCTTCAGTTTCTTCTCCTCGCTCCCGTTCTGCTCTTCCTGGTCCAGAGGCCTTGTCGAATCTCACAAAAACTATTACTGATGACTTGGCCAAATTTAAATCTTTAATGTTGGCGGAGTATAGAACCACAGCTAATTCTCTCCGTAAGGACATCCCAATTCTGATGAATAACTCCATCCAACATCCTTTGAGTGTTCAATCTTCTAATCGGGTAGCTACTTCGTCTTCCTCGTCGGCGCCTCCTCGCTCTTCTATGGCTTCCAAACAAAATGCTTCTCGTTCTTACTCGAGTATTCTCCTGCAGGGGAAGGATCGTACATTGAACAATGACCAATTAAAGAGAAATTTGTTTTCCCTCCCTTGCCCTAAGGGAGTAAGTGTGAAAAATGTGTCAGCCCTGCCTAATGGTACTTTGAAAGTGACGTGTCGAGAAAGCGACCCCAATAAACTGTTGCCTCTCTTCACGAATTCTTCAATCACCAGCCAATTTACAATACGTAAACAAGAGGATAAGAAGAGGGCCCTTATCGTCTTTAACATTCCTCCGGACTATACTGAGGAAAATGTCAAAGCATTGATACACAATAATCACCCATCACTAAAACCTGGAGACATAAAAATTTTGAAAAACTTTAAGGCCAAAAATGGGAACACTAATTGGGTGTTCCTGGTTGACATGATTTCCGCTGCTCGAATCCTTGAGGCAAAGAAAGTTTTTAACCATTTTTCGTATTTCTTCATTAAGAAATTCATTTCCCTGAAGATTTGTTACCATTGCCAAGGATATGGACACGTGGCGAACTTTTGCCACTTTCCAGTTGGAAATTGTGGAATTTGCACTCTCCCTGGACACACATACAAGGAATGCCGGGCGAGATCACCCATATGTATAAACTGCACCACATCGAATGACGATCATCCTGAACTGAACTATAGAACAGACCATTCAGCATATGATCGTAAAAACTGTCGTACCTTTCAGGTCGAACTGGAAAAAATCAAAAGACTCCAAAAAGAAGCATAGTATGTCAACTGTCGTTTATTGCTCTATTTCTTTGTTGTTTATGATATATTTGCTTATATGTTTATGATATATTTGTTTATATGTTTATGTCTAGGCTTACATGTTCCCCATTAATTTGTTAAAATTGTTATTGCATATAATTATTTCAGCTTCTGAATGTTGTAGACTTAGTTCCTTTCCCCATCCGGGCTTTGGCATTATTGTCGATTTCCTTCCTTATGTCTTTAACTTGCATTCAAATTAACACCAATCACTCCCTGGTCGCCCACTCTAATTCAATAAAATTTGCAATTGATAATAATATAGACATAATCTGCCTTCAAGAACCATATGTTGCACAGGAAAAAATTTTATCTACCCCCCCTGGTACCCTTCAATTTTCTTCCCTTTCTCAAAAAGCAGTTATATTAATTTTTAATACCTCATTAACGGTTCATTTTAAATTTAAAACTACCTCGTCAATTTTTATAGATGTTCTGCTCCCTTCTGGTAAATTTTTATCTATTGGAAGTCTTTATTTCCCTCCCCGTGATGATTTTTCAACATTACTTTCTGAACTATCCCCCTATGACTTTTATAATTCTGATACCCTTCTCCTGGGGGACTTCAATGCCAGAGCAAGGATGTGGGGTTATAGTTTTACCGACCAAAGGGGTCTAGATCTCATCGATTTCTGCTTGAAAAATAATCTACTGTTATGTAATGATCCTAGTTGTGGTCCAACATTCGTTTCCCATACCGGTGTAGGTTATCCTGATTTAACTTTATTAAATTTCTCTCTTTATGACTCTCTTCAGTGCTGGGAAGTCCTCTCGAGTGATTCACACAGTGATCATAAATTTATCCAAATAACTTTAAATGTAGCTCCCCTTTTAAAAGATTCCTTTTTTCTTAAAACTAAATACGGGATTGGCAAATTTATTTATAACTTTAAATCTCACCTTAAATTTTTACTTTCTCTTCTAGACAAAATAACTGATATTCCCTCTCTTGACAACTATTTTAAAACCTTTATTGATCTAACTCAAAATTGTGCCCTCTCTTTCATTAGAAAGAAAAAATCAAAAATTTCAAATTTCTCCTGGTGGAACAAAGACTTGTCCAAATTTCGTAATTTCTAATTTTTTTCTAAAAGAATCAAATCACTCGAGGGGAATTCTGCCCCCCCAGATGAAATTTCAGCGGCTAAACTACTATTTAAACGTAACAGGGCGAAGTATAAGCAACTAATTAAAAAATCTCGTTTGGATTCCTGGAAAAAGTATTGTTCCAGCTGTAATCAAACTTTTGGCTCACATTTCAAATTTTCATTTCAAAAATATAAAAAATTCAAAAATTTAAATCTTCACTTTCCTGACTCCCCCTCTCTCAATCATAATGACAAACTTAAACGTCTTTTGGATCACCATTTTAAAGAAGATTCAGACTTCCTCGGATTCCCTTCTCTTTCCGTGCCAGATGCTGGCTTGGGAACTGTCTCTGATGTAGAAGCTCCTCTTGGTCTTTAACAATTTAAAAATGGGCAAAGCTCCAGGACTTGATTTCCTTGACTTTGCCATTTGGAAACAACTTTTTAAAAATTTCCCCTCACTCATTTCAAAGTCTATTAACTTATGTTTTAAATTTTGTCATTTCCCCTCCTGCCTCAAAAATGCAAATATTTTATTTTTTAATAAACCGGGTAAAAACCCTTCCCTTTGTTCCTCCTTTCGGCCTATTTCCCTCCTCCCAACTTTTGGTAAAATACTTGAAAAAATTTTTATACATAAACTCAACTTCTGGTTGTCGACTGAGGGGACTCTGCATCCCCTTCAGTTCGGATTTAGAGAACTCACCTGTTGTGAAGATGCTGCTCACAGGCTGATTGAATCTATAACAGTACACAAATCAAAAAATTTTGTTTCGTTAACCACCGTGGACATCTGCGGGGCTTTTGATAGCCTTAACTGGAGTATCTTACCTCAAACTTTATCAAACATAAACCTACCGCCAACTTTTCAATCTTTTATATATTCCTACTTAAGCAACAGACAAATTTCTTTTACCGATAATTCTATTACATTTAATAAAACAATATCTATGGGTGCTCCACAGGGTTCGGTTATCTCCCCTACCCTGTGGAGCATTTATTTTAATGACATCCTCAAACTTAATAATAACCTTTTTCATATCCAAGCCTTCGCAGATGATCTTGCGGTGGTTACTTACGGTGTCAATCTGATGACCCTTCGTAACAATACAAATAACCTGCTAAATCTTGTTTCCTCCTCCCTTTCAAATCTTAAACTTACGATCTCTCCTGATAAATGTAGAGCCATAATCTTTAACAAAAACAGATCTAAAATTCGTAATAGGCCCTCTTTTAAAATTTTGAACTATAAAATTCCTACCTCCCGTTCTCTTATCTTCCTAGGAATAACAATAGATGATAATCTCAAATGGAGTACACATATATTTAACCTAAAGGAGAAATATTATAAGATCGCCAACACCTTTGAGCGGGTGTCTGGCAATAATTGGGGGGTAGACAAATCCTTTTTAAAAATCTGGTACCTATCGGTAATTGAAAAGTCTTTAATTTATGGTGCGGGAATCTGGGGTCAAGCATTGACGGGAGATCAGGTCAAAAAACTTCTCTCCCTTCAAAGGATTTTTCTTTTAAAAATTTCTTCTGGTTTTCGGACCACTTCTAACATTTCTCTTTACTCCATTACTGGTATTCCCCCTATCCATATAGTAATTAACACCAACTATATAAAATATGCTTTTTGGAAACATCGTTTAAATCTCTTCTCTAATTTGCCCGTCCCGGACCCTTCCCTTTTCGACTCAAACTGCCCGGTTTCTACTATCCCTCCTTCTAATCGTATTGCTAATCTTGTCCCCCTCCCTCCCTCCTCTTTTTCTAAATTCAATGTTTATACAGATGGCTCTTCCATTGATGGAAACACTGGTTTTGCTGTCTGTATATTCAATCATGATACGCTTCAAGAAACATTCACTTTTAAACTAGCTAATGGGAACACAGTTTTTCAGGCAGAAATTGCCGCCATTAATTTTGCTATTAATTGGACCTCAACTAATAATACTAAAATTAATATTTTCACAGATAGTTTTTCTTCTCTTTCGGCTCTAAATTCCATTAAAAATAAATCCTCTTATCTTTCAAAAATTAAACTTAATGCTTTAGCAAACAAAAATCTTATTAATATTCGTTGGGTTAAGGCCCACTCTGATATCTCGGGAAATGAGACTGCGGATAAGTACGCCAAACTTGCTACCTCCTCGGGTTCTCCCTTTTCCCTTCCCTTCCCGTTTTCCCTCCTTAAAAAATTTTGTAAACAAAATATTTCTCATCATTGGCAAATCTTTCTTAACTCTTATATTTCCCCCCGGACTCATGATCCGGCCCGGATTTCTTCCTTCCTCCCTCTGGTCAATCCCTCTCTCCAAATTACTAACAAATATTTAATATATTTTTTAACTGGGCATGGCCCATTTCTAGATTATCTCCATTATTTTAAACATAAATCCACCTCTTGTTGCACCTGCGGTTCTTTCGGCGATGCCGACCATTTTGTTTTTTCTTGTCCCCATACAAAAAATTTTCATCTTACAAAACCCTCCCCTGCCAATTGCGCAGCCTGGTTCTCGAGAGTCAGTTCAAATAAATCTTCTATAGATAAAATTAAAAACTGTGTTCTCATTGCTAGAGACATCTCTAATCAAATTTCCTGATCAGCTTGTGAGCCTCTCCCTTTTCGCCCTTTTGGTCGGTGGTCCCCTGTTGCCCTTTTCCCTGGAGGTGTTACCCTCTCTTTGTTTGGTTGCCTTGTTTTGTCTGTGTTTTGTTTTTGTCTTTGTTTTGTCTGTGTTTTGCTGTGTTTTGATTGTGCCCCGTTTGTTGCTGTTTGTCTTGGTTTAGTTTTTGTTTTTGTCTTCGTTGTTGTTTTTGTTGTATTATTTCTCATTGTGCACCAGTTGAAGTAACAATTGTTCAAGAATTATTGTAATCCGTTTTAATGTGTCTTTCACTGTTTAAACTTTATATTGTTTCAAAATGTGAAACATATTATGTAAACTCTCCTGTAAATTTTTGATTCTCAAAATAAACGTTGCTGGACCGTCGGACGAAAGCCATGGAAGTTGGGAGTTGGTTTCGGCTAACTCCTTCCCGGCCGTCCAAATGGATGCTCAAGTCCTTGTTGACGAGCCGGACGGCCTGGGTTTTCAACACCTTTCTGGTAGGTCGGGCGACCTGGGTCTCAACAACAGCAACTTGTTTTTATTCTCGTGGAAGCACTTTGGCGCTCGCTAGCAATAGGCTGCAGACCTCTGAGTTAGAACTTCGTTTAATCAGGCCGAGATCAGTTCAAATTCCATCTGAAACTTAAGTTGTTTAAAATGTTGCATTCATGAAATTATTGGGATCATCCACAAGTTACATTCTGGACACTAGCATCGCAAAAATATTAATTTTTGATTTTTCCAACAATCCTATTTTTTAGAGCAGCAAAGTTTTATTAACAGGTTTTCCAACGGGTTTATCAACTAACTGTGATCATAAGATTGAAAGAAATGAAAGATGAGGCGTCCATTCAGGCTTAAGTGTTACTTTCATGTAAAATCTGAAAAACAGAACGTAACTTTATCCACTTTAACTAAAGACAAAAATACTATGTTGCCAGTAGCTCAATTGATAATACGTTAAATATGCAGACAAAATAGTAATTCTTTAAACAACTCACTGGATTAAATTCAAATTTGTTGCTACATGAATGTGAAAATGTCATTCATCTAAGTTCTGAAAATGTATCTCTATAGGTCACAAAATACGTGCATGCAAATTTCGAAAAACATTTCTTTTTGTAATTAACATGAAAATTTGAATTCTAAAAGTAAGTTGTGAATTTTATTTTGAATTCATATATAACATCAAAACAATAGAATCATTAATGGCATAGCATGATAGTTTTATATTTTAACTATTAACTTATTACCATAATTATTAGTTTACTATCATATTTCTACTCAATAATTGTGAAATTGGTTATAATTTTGTGACGAGAATATATTCTGCGAAGAATGGATGCTTGGTGGATTTGCAAAACCAAACCTTTGCAAATTAAATTAAATATTTTCCAATTGAAATGCAAATTTGCATGACGAAAGATTTGAAAATAAGTATACTTCCCTTGCAAGGAAATCCAAAAAAATTTAATGAACTTACAGACAAGTTAGGAATTAAAATAAAATAAATAAGGCAATATTTAAATAGTTTTACTCTTTCAATAATCCTGTAATATTACTCACCACAAAGACACTTTGCATTAATTTATTGAAGTTTATTGATTATAATTGAATATTGTTACGTACGAACGTGAAAAATCCCCCCCCTCACTGGAACCGCTTCTGAGAACTAGACGGAGAAAAGGACTGTACAGACAACCTTCCTATGATATGAATCTAAGGTTACTAATTGCTGAAGTTCAAAGGGGAAGGTTGCCATATTTGGTAATTTATCTTCAGTTTGGTAACATTTGGCGTCATTTCGATGAGTCGAGACACACTTCAAAATAACGAATATTCTACAAGATGCGAAAAAATTCCAAAATTTTTTGCAGATGGTTTTTAAAGGAGTCATCACATAGCTAGAGAGAAATTAATGTAATATGAGATAAATTGAACTGTTGCATACTTCAATGTTTTGAGAATAGTAGCTGCTGCTTTGTGAAATGAAATACTTCAGTATTTCGAAAATAGTATTGGCTGTTGTGTGAAATTGCTGGAGCACTTAATAACTGTTTTACTGTAACTGACAGTTGTTTACTCATCTTGTGAGATAGTTACTGATCTATTTTCTATATATTAATCCAGTTTACGCTGTGTTGATAAATACACGTCTTAGTTATCTATATATTTGGACTAATTCTTGTATCCTGAACATACACCCACGATTCCAGAGGATACGTTGGTAACAATATAAATGTTGAAATCAAATTATAGTAATTAAATTTTATTTTCGAAATTATATAATTGTATTGTATTTTAAAATAAGTAATCAGATTGCAGTAATCGAAGGGAAATATATTTCTCCAAAATATTACGAAATAATATTATTTAGATTTGTTCTATATTGTTTAAAATGATATACTGTCAAATATGTGATAAAAATATAGATTGCTTTAACATGTTCTGTGTTGTTTTTATATAAAAACAGACAGAATATGCTAGCAGTAAACATATTTTAGATAAGAATGCAAAGAAAAAATTACCATAAGTTAATTCAAGTGTAAAATAGATTTTTCCATTGAATATATAGACGAATTATTTTTCATAAACTTATTTTAAATATATTTTCTTCCTTAAAAACGTCTTTTGAATATTTTTATGCAAGTACATTTTCACTTTCAATAATGTTATTTATGTTTTGTGAACATGATTTGATTTTTATTGTTAAGCTAACATTAAGTCGAATGTTGAAGTTCTGCTTTATTTACATAGACTGCTTATTTAACCAAACGATATACCACTTAATGTCAGTTTTCATAATTGGATTTCAAAATGCTGTTGAAGGTACACTTGAGACAGAATAAATTTATTGTAATGAAATAATTTCCCTCAGTTAAAGAACATATCATTTAATATGTATTATTAGATTGATTTAAAAATGACGTTGTTCAGTAGTACTTCAAGAATTTCTATTTTATTTTAAATAATTTCTAGGAAATTATTTGAAAGTCCTTGATTTTTTAAATAATAAACGAGGGGTAAAGTTTATTTTCTTCTTTTTGTCAATTATAATTTATTAATTCAGGCAGAAAAGATACATTACACCACAGATACCAATTTTATTAAACTGCTAAGCTAATATTGTATTTGAGGAAAGTAGAAATTTGAATTGATTTTATTTATATGAAATATAAACTATGCTATTGCATGTTATAAAATACAAATATTGTGCACTATACTACCAAATGTCAATTAATCAAATGTTATACACTATACTATTAAATGTATTTAGACACTGATATCGATGTCGTATATTGTAGCTTCGGGAGTACTGTATTTCAGAGACATAAGACTTGATCCGTGGATTTATGAACACATAAAATTGAAGTCGGCGTATTGCCAGTTATTCTCATCAGTTTTTTCTTATAGCAATTTCATGGAACGGGTCACTAATGTTCCAGCTCTGCAAAACTCCTAGAAGAATTCGTGGTGTGAATAAATATAGTTATTGTGATCGAGGTAAAAATGTCGGATGAAGCATTTTGAAGTTCTTTGTCTCTACAATAATTCAATATAAGAACTCTGTAGCAAAATGCAATCTTCTTACAAAGCGTTTCTAACATATTTTTTGAATTACTAGCTAGTCAGAAATCAAAATAGGAGTTGCATTTTGTTCTAGAGTTGTTCTACGGTATTCAGATATGAACTTTGAGTAGGTAAGTTCAAGACTAGCATTTCCATATCAATTTTGACAAACCATTTTTGTTCACACACTAAAGAATGAGAAGGAGCGTTTTTGGAACTGGAAAAGGAAATGATACATTCCGTAAAAATGGCACATTGTGAAGAGCTCAAAAATGTTCTGAATATTAGAAAATTCAACAAATTCTAGGCTACAGTCGCAAAACCTAATGAAATTTGTCCCATGTAGATGGAACAAATCATTCCTTAGTTCACAACATGTGAAGTCCCTACGACGTCCGAAAACTTTTGATAATAGTATATAATAAAGATAAAACTATTTTTCAGTAAAACTCTTCGCTTCAACAAGTTTGCAATGTGTGAATTATAAGTGCTAATCATGCTTAGTCATTTGATTCTATACCTGCTTTAAAATATATAAAAACTACAAAACGAAATAATTTTAGAATTTTATTTCAACTTTAGAAAACCGTGAAGAAAAAAGATACAATTTTAAGCTAAGAAAACAAATTGCGTTTAAGGTATGAAAAGTTATGCATCACACACAGAGAAATAAACTTCAAAATCTCTGAAAAAATTTGCATCATTTATCAACATAACCTATGTTATTATTAGAATTCTTAAAATTAAACAGGAAATGCATGGTTTAATATACAATACAGGGTGTTTCAAAAAGATTGAAACCCGCTTTAATTCTTTACCTCTTGGAGATAAGTGGGCAATGTAAATTGCAAAAATGTTGAAAACAAGGTAGGAAATGAGACTACGTTAATGAAATAGTCCTCTCATTAATTTTGAAAATATTACACTTTTTCAATTTTTATACGACTGCACTACTTTGACTGTATTAGACTATTGTAATTGTTCTATCATTTTTTATGAGCTTTTCATTTCTGCACACTTTCTCATCAATTCACCCCTAAGCATTTATCCATCTCCTTTCCCTGTATTTCTTGAATTGTTAGCGAGCTGCAGTAGCTCTGCTCACACTCCCACACTGCTATAGAGGACATGTTGCCTACGTATAACACACTCCCATCCGTGGTCGGTCCTTGAGCATATGTGTAATGGTAGAAATTGTACTCTGTGTTGCCGTGAAGTAGGCGTGTGAATCTACGCAAAAGTTGTGTTATATTATTTTTGCTATAAGAAGGCTAGCGTATTGTTGAAATGTTATTTAGTTTTCGGTAATTTGCTTTGAATTTTGGTGTAAGTTTTATGGAAGATTTGCATCGTAAATCTCGAGCAAAATCGGAACGTTTCACAAAGTGTACTCTGCGTTAACAGAGATTTAAATACAATCATTCGATTACAATCGCACCAGAAATAAACAGAAAATCAAAGCCAACGAATGCTTTAACGGCAGCTTATAACAACAAATACCGCTGCGGCAGCTTATAGCAACAAATACCGCTGCGGCAGCTTATAGCAACAACCACCACAGTAACAACCATAAACAAATACCGCTGCGCCGATATTGTTTACCTTCTGAATGGCACCACCAGTGTACTTATTGCTGGACTTGTGAATTGTTGACTACAGTAGGAAAAATAGCACATCAAACTTATCAACACTCGGATGCAATAGACAGGAAATAATCAGAAGTTAAATTTCTACTTTTACTCACTCAAACTTGACTCTTTACTTGAATGACTTTACTTGACTCACTTTACTCACTTTATTTGACTCACTTTATTTCACTCAAACATACTCAATTTTAATTACTCAAATTAAATACTTGCAAGTTCTACTGGATGCAGTCGCAAATACTGTTACTTAAATATACTGAACAGCACGAGCACTATTCAACATTATATAATAAATCAATCTATAAAATACAGTTAGCAGGCTGGACACAACATAAGCAATTACACTAAGGTAGATAGGTTCTCTGGATGAGTCGGACGGCCTGGGGGTTTCCACTAAGGTAGATAGGATTTATGTCCATTGCCGCCTTTGGTACTCTGATTCACAGGTAGGATCGTATAGTCATTAATGTTGGCAATGCACGTAATAGTAACTACCTATGGATGCTCTATAATCAGCTTTCATTCGAAACGGATAATTCTAAGATGTTTTTAGTATATCGCTGATATAATGAAATAGGATCCCGCTCTCTTATGTTACGTCACGGAACCTCAAGTACACCCAAATAACCCATGTTCTCGTGAGATGATAAACACAGCAACGACACGTGCAGCAATATAACGGTTCTGGTCATTCGACTACGCCGTGGCTTCCACTGCTCTAAATGCAACTCCCGAACTGCTGGATCTTAGAACTCAGGACCTATGGAACTGTAGAGCTGTGGGAGTTCCAAAACTCAATCGTAAATGGAACTCAGTCTCGAACTGCACTCCTCTAACAAAAAGATGCATAAAAATATAAATCGATCTATTGATCCAACGATTTCACCTTCAAGATTTCAAAGATTTTATCTTCCGGCACGTAATTACTACCGACAGGATTAACCCAAACTACTTTAAAACTACTCCAATGCTTAACGCGATGCCTCTAAACTAGCTATCCGAGAAATTTACAATATCCCAGGGAGAGAGCTGCCAGGCGATCGGTTCAACACTGGTAACGATGAACGTCACATTCTTTAAATTACATGTCCATATTTGGAATTTGTACAATATTTGACATTACAAATTGAAAATTCAGAAACCATTCGGGATATTATAAAATAAATCTATTTCTTAATCCATTAGAGTATAAGGTAAAAATAAAAATAATAAGGATGTACAGTACAACTATAATAATAGATAAAATAATTTAAAGGTAAGATTTAATCATTTTATGAGTCGATTTATAATGATTGTTAAATATAAATACAAAACAAATTAAGAGGATATTGAAGCTGTACTTAAGGAATTTATAAATAACGAATGTTATACCGACATATATTTTCAATTTTCCTTTTTATTTTTCACATAATATGAATCGCCGTATTTTATATTACAAACTTTAAGTATATTTGTTGCTAATCTTTATACTGTCTAATAGAAGTGATCTATTAAAGTGGCTCAAATCTAAAAATCTTATCCGAAACGTCTAAAATGTACTATTGTAGCTATATTGCACTTACAGTTTTCATCATATTAAGTCACTAAAATGTTCCTAAAAATTTTCTAAGATTAAAACTCTTTTGAATACTCGATTTAACACGCCCAATAACTTTTCCAAATAAGTGTTCAATAGCATCTAGGGAAACAAAACCAACAATAGTAGAGTGGTTTTCAAAACAATTGCATCACCATCGGAAATGTAAAATCTATATATACGAATTATCAAGTTTCCATCTGTCCGTCCGTCTGTCTGTTACGCTTTATTAGGCAGTTCCCGAATAGCTAGAGACTTTCAATTAGGTACACGGGCCGACCGTTCTATGAAACTTCCTGGAAAAATCTTTTTTTTCAAAAATATTTTGAAGACGGGGTGCTCCACACAAGAACGTTCGAAAAGTGAAATGATAGGAAAGCACGGTTTGCAATGAGCTAGATACTTCAAATTTGGTGTATAGGTACCTCGTATGAAAGGAAGAAAGAGTGCAATTTCAGATTTTTAATATTTTCTACATTAGGTTGTCCGCGCACCAAAATAACTTGACAAATGGTATATGGGCTAATTATTTGATGAATACAATGAAGGCTAATAAAGTTTTTCAGTAATGTTCGATTAAGGTAGTGCTGCAAAGAAAAACTTTCGAAAGGTGAAATGACAAAAACAAGATGCTTCGTGTTGAGATAGACATTTCAATTTTGGTCTATGGGTAGAGAGTCGGGAAGGAAGAACGTGTGCAATTTCAGTTTTCTAACAGTTTCCATTTTAGGGAGTGCCGCACACTAAAATGTTCGATTCCCCGAATCAATGAGAAACACTCCCCTTAAAGAATGTGATGGAGACTTGACATTTGGTATGTGGGCCAATCATCTGATAAAAGAAAACAGAATGAGTTTTTGGAAAAAACATTCATTTAAATGGGTATGTATTCTACACAGAAAAGCTCGAAAGTTGAAATGATAGAGAAACTATGTTCAACGATGATACAGGAATTTTACATTTGATTAATGGCAGATAGTTGTAAAAGAAGAAAATGCACAATTTCAGTTTCCCATAAATTTTACTTTAGGGGGTGCGCGCTAAAATGTTCTATTTGATGAATAAATGAAATGCCCAGTCTGAATTGAGACCGCCACTTGAAATTGGGTGCACAGGTAACAGCTGAAAAGGACCACTAGAAAAAATCGAATAATTCAAAAATTCACTTTATTCGAAAGCTCCTTATTTTGTAACCCTTGATTTTCAACTGGTATTCTGCTAGTTTCCAATATAAAAATGTTTAACATAGCCGTTTAACGTAACCGAATGTTATATCCCATTTTTTATGCTATGACACTTATATGAAAATCTCAAGTGTCATCGATCTTTGGTCATTATTATGTAACAATGAACATTATTCTACACTGTCTTAACTTCAATAAAATATTTTTTAGATATAAAAAACTCTTTATCATATCTATATAAATAAAATTGAAAATCTGTCTGTCTGTCTGTCTGTCTGTCTGTCTGTCTGTTTGTCCCATCATCACGGGAGAACGGCTGAACCGAATTTGATGAAATTTTGTGGGTAGCCTAGAAATAGCCCCACTTAAAATTTAGTCTATGTTTGAAATTTCTACGACCAGTGGTTCTCGAGATATTAGTAAAAAACGAAACTTTCGTTTATCTCATCATCACGACAGAACGGCTGAACCGAATTTAATGAAATTTTGTGGGTGGCCTTAAAATAGACCCCCATAAATTTTGCCCAAGTTTCAAGTTTCTAAGTCCAGCGGTTGTTGAGATATTAATGAATAAAGGAACTTTTTTATAGGAGTTCTACTCTCCAACTCCGTGGTTTATCCAAACGGAAAGGATAAAAATCGTTTGTTTAAAACGTCAAAGGGAATTAAAACTTTATTTTTGAGTTTGATGCAGGATTTTTGCATTAAATAGTCACTATCTGAAAGCATGAATTGTTTGAAACATGAATTTAAATGGAAAAATCTACCTCCATGTTTTGTATTTCACAAGCTTTTACTCAACGATTAGAAGTATAAAGGTATTAAAATGGTTATTTAATTTCGCATTTTATGAGGAAGATTCTATCTTATATCGTGTTGCTCGGCCAAGGAATGAAATTAAATATGTTTGCTAATGATTATTATTATTTTCTCGATTTGAATATTAAATAAATGGGTATTGAAATATATCTTATAAATGAACGGTTTGATTTTTTTTAATTATATTAATTGCGAACTGCATACACCACTTTCATTTATTTTAGCAAAGAGGTTTTAAGCTTATATATTGTGTTTAGCTAATAAACTCATATTTTGTTTACCCAATAAATTCATTTATCCAATTGTTTAAACAGAAAAAGAGTAGAATGGGTATTTCTTCTAACAATATTTTAGTGTTTTCATTTAGTATATACAAACTTGATCACGATATTTTATTCAGATCTGCGAATTTAGAGCTACGAATTTGGCTGGATATCGCTAACTTGGAAAATAACTTAAAAGTTACCAAATTGATTGAAATGTCCCCAAATTGATAAAAATGACGTAAATCAATTAAATTTATTTTGCTTTGTTAAAAGAAAGTACTGAAATGGTGTTTCGTTAGCATTTGTCTGTCAGTCCAACCGCCCTACTTAGTAACACATTTAGCGAATTTTTGAAATGTCACCAAATTGATAAAAATATTTATAAATCCATAAACATATTTTGAAATTGATAAATTGCCCTAAATAAACGAAATTGTGTTTTTTTAGGGGATAATATTTTGATGATGGTTCGTCAATTTATCGCCAAGTGGGACTGTCAGTTCTACAGTCCCACTTGGCGATAAATTTGGCGATTTTTTAAAATGTCATCAAATTGATAAAAATATTTATAAATCCATAAAAATATTTTGAAATTGATAAATTGCCCTAAATAAACGAAATAGTGTTTTTTTAGGGGATAATATTTTGATGATGGTCCGTCAGTTTATCGCCAAGTGGGACTGCCAGTTCCACAGTCCCACTTGGCGATAAATTTGGCGAATTTTTAAAATGTCGCCAAACCTTCATTAGAGATATTCAGACGATATTTTGACCACCAATTTATTTGAAGCAAATCATAACATGTCGCTTAACAACGGATTTAAATTTAATGTGTTTATGAGGAAGAAGGTTTTTATTAAATCTTTTCCGATTTTAATGATGAAGATATGTATATAAAATAATTTTCATTGTCATCGTATTTTTGACTGGATAATATCAATTACGATCTTCATGTTTAAACATTATTATTATTGATGTTTTCGGGGATTATTGATTCAGAGATTATTGATATGTTCAATTTCTTATGGCATTGTTTTATTGCGGCAAAAATTGTTGAAACTCATATATTGTACGTTGTACGAGTAATCTTCTCCAAATGCACGGGTATATCTTCTAATCTAAGAGAATATAAGTAGTACATGTATATTGGCATATATTGGAATCAAGCCTTCCGGTATGAAGATGGCAGGGATTATTGATATTTTTAATTTATTAAGTAATCTGTCATATATTGGTAAAAAATTTTCAGACTACATATTATAATACGGGTAATCCTTTACTAACACTAGGACATATCTTCTAATGTATGACATTATAAGTAGTACGGGTTTATCTTCCCATATAATTTTAGCACTTTCACTTGGGCACATATTGGAATTAATTATTGCCTACTGATTTAAAGATTACGGATTTATTGATATTTTCAATTTATATATGTAATCTACTAATACAGGTTATATCTTCTAATATTCGCGTATATAAGTAGTACGGATCCCATACAACACGCTATTGTTTTGCATATATTGATTCAATTCCATACTTTTTATAAATTTGCTTACAAAAAGGCCAGGATATTTTATTCTTCAGATCTACCCGTGAAGATAATTTTGAATAACGAGAACAGCCATTCCTTAACTTCTTTTTAGGAGCATTATGTTAAATATTTTAACAGAATATTTTGATTAAAAATGCCATTTAGTATACTATAGGAATTTGCACATGATTGTGAATTTTAAGTTTATTTATATTATATACTCCGTACGAAGAACGGGTATGCTGCTAGTCTATATAAATAAAATTGAAAATCTGTTTGTCTGTCTGTCTGTTTGTCCCATCATCACGACAGAACGGCTGAACCGAATTTAATGAAATTTTGTGGGTGGCCTTGAAATAGTCCTCCATAAATTTCGCCCAAGTTTCGAGTTTCTAAGGCCAGGGGTTGTCGAGATATTAATGAAAAACGGAACTTTTTTTATAGGAGTTCTACTCTCCAACTCCGTGGTTTATCCAAACGCAAAGGATAAAAATCGTTTGTTTAAAACGTCAAAGGGAATTAAAACTTTATTTTTGAGTTTGATGCAGGATTTTTGCATTAAATAGTCACTATCTGAAAGCATGAATTGTTTGAAACATGAATTTAAATGGAAAAATCTACCTCCATGTTTTGTATTTCACAAGCTTTTACTCAACGATTAGAAGTATAAAGGTATTAAAATGGTTATTTAATTTCGCATTTTATGAGGAAGATTCTATCTTATATCGTGTTGCTCGGCCAAGGAATGAAATTAAATATGTTTGCTAATGATTATTATTATTTTTTCGATTTGAATATTAAATAAATGGGTATTGAAATATATCTTATAAATGAACGGTTTGATTTTTTTTAATTATATTAATTGCGAACTGCATACACCACTTTCATTTATTTTAGCAAAGAGGTTTTAAGCTTATATATTGTGTTTAGCTAATAAACTCATATTTTGTTTACCCAATAAATTCATTTATCCAATTGTTTAAACAGAAAAAGAGTGGAATGCGTATTTCTTCTAACAATATTTTAGTGTTTTCATTTAGTATATACAAACTTGATCACGATATTTTATTCAGATCTGCGAATTTAGAGCTACGAATTTGGCTGGATATCGCTAACTTGGAAAATAACTTAAAAGTTACCAAATTGATTGAAATGTCCCCAAATTGATAAAAATGACGTAAATCAATTAAATTTATTTTGCTTTGTTAAAAGAAAGTACTGAAATGGTGTTTCGTTAGCATTTGTCTGTCAGTCCAACCGCCCTACTTAGTAACACATTTAGCGAATTTTTGAAATGTCACCAAATTGATAAAAATATTTATAAATCCATAAACATATTTTGAAATTGATAAATTGCCCTAAATAAACGAAATTGTGTTTTTTTAGGGGATAATATTTTGATGATGGTTCGTCAATTTATCGCCAAGTGGGACTGTCAGTTCTACAGTCCCACTTGGCGATAAATTTGGCGATTTTTTAAAATGTCACCAAATTGATAAAAATATTTATAAATCCATAAAAATATTTTGAAATTGATAAATTGCCCTAAATAAACGAAATAGTGTTTTTTTAGGGGATAATATTTTGATGATGGTCCGTCAGTTTATCGCCAAGTGGGACTGCCAGTTCCACAGTCCCACTTGGCGAATTTTTAAAATGTCGCCAAACCTTCATTAGAGATATTCAGACGATATTTTGACCACCAATTTATTTGAAGCAAATCATAACATGCCGCTTAACAACGGATTTAAATTTAATGTGTTTATGAGGAAGAAGGTTTTTATTAAATCTTTTCCGATTTTAATGATGAAGATATGTATATAAATTAATTTTCATTGTCATCGTATTTTTGACTGGATAATATCAATTACGATCTTCATGTTTAAACATTATTATTATTGATGTTTTCGGGGATTATTGATTCAGAGATTATTGATATGTTCAATTTCTTATGGCATTGTTTTATTGCGGCAAAAATTGTTGAAACTCATATATTGTACGTTGTACGAGTAATCTTCTCCAAATGCACGGGTATATCTTCTAATCTAAGAGAATATAAGTAGTACATGTATATTGGCATATATTGGAATCAAGCCTTCCGGTATGAAGATGGAAGGGATTATTGATATTTTTAATTTATTAAGTAATCTGTCATATATTGGTAAAAAATTTTCAGACTACATATTATAATACGGGTAATCCTTTACTAACACTAGGACATATCTTCTAATGTATGACATTATAAGTAGTACGGGTTTATCTTCCCATATAATTTTAGCACTTTCACTTGGGCACATATTGGAATTAATTATTGCCTACTGATTTAAAGATTACGGATTTATTGATATTTTCAATTTATATATGTAATCTACTAATACAGGTTATATCTTCTAATATTCGCGTATATAAGTAGTACGGATCCCATACAACACGCTATTGTTTTGCATATATTGATTCAATTCCATACTTTTTATAAATTTGCTTACAAAAAGGCCAGGATATTTTATTCTTCAGATCTACCCGTGAAGATAATTTTGAATAACGAGAACAGCCATTCCTTAACTTCTTTTTAGGAGCATTATGTTAAATATTTTAACAGAATATTTTGATTAAAAATGCCATTTAGTATACTATAGGAATTTGCACATGATTGTGAATTTTAAGTTTATTTATATTATATACTCCGTACGAAGAACGGGTATGCTGCTAGTCTATATAAATAAAATTGAAAATCTGTTTGTCTGTCTGTCTGTTTGTCCCATCATCACGACAGAACGGCTGAACCGAATTTAATGAAATTTTGTGGGTGGCCTTGAAATAGTCCTCCATAAATTTCGCCCAAGTTTCGAGTTTCTAAGGCCAGGGGTTGTCGAGATATTAATGAAAAACGGAACTTTTTTTATAGGAGTTCTACTCTCCAACTCCGTGGTTTATCCAAACGCAAAGGATAAAAATCGTTTGTTTAAAACGTCAAAGGGAATTAAAACTTTATTTTTGAGTTTGATGCAGGATTTTTGCATTAAATAGTCACTATCTGAAAGCATGAATTGTTTGAAACATGAATTTAAATGGAAAAATCTACCTCCATGTTTTGTATTTCACAAGCTTTTACTCAACGATTAGAAGTATAAAGGTATTAAAATGGTTATTTAATTTCGCATTTTATGAGGAAGATTCTATCTTATATCGTGTTGCTCGGCCAAGGAATGAAATTAAATATGTTTGCTAATGATTATTATTATTTTTTCGATTTGAATATTAAATAAATGGGTATTGAAATATATCTTATAAATGAACGGTTTGATTTTTTTTAATTATATTAATTGCGAACTGCATACACCACTTTCATTTATTTTAGCAAAGAGGTTTTAAGCTTATATATTGTGTTTAGCTAATAAACTCATATTTTGTTTACCCAATAAATTCATTTATCCAATTGTTTAAACAGAAAAAGTGTAGAATGGGTATTTCTTCTAACAATATTTTAGTGTTTTCATTTAGTATATACAAACTTGATCACGATATTTTATTCAGATCTGCGAATTTAGAGCTACGAATTTGGCTGGATATCGCTAACTTGGAAAATAACTTAAAAGTTACCAAATTGATTGAAATGTCCCCAAATTGATAAAAATGACGTAAATCAATTAAATTTATTTTGCTTTGTTAAAAGAAAGTACTGAAATGGTGTTTCGTTAGCATTTGTCTGTCAGTCCAACCGCCCTACTTAGTAACACATTTAGCGAAATTTTGAAATGTCACCAAATTGATAAAAATATTTATAAATCCATAAACATATTTTGAAATTGATAAATTGCCCTAAATAAACGAAATTGTGTTTTTTTAGGGGATAATATTTTGATGATGGTTCGTCAATTTATCGCCAAGTGGGACTGTCAGTTCTACAGTCCCACTTGGCGATAAATTTGGCGATTTTTTAAAATGTCACCAAATTGATAAAAATATTTATAAATCCATAAAAATATTTTGAAATTGATAAATTGCCCTAAATAAACGAAATAGTGTTTTTTTAGGGGATAATATTTTGATGATGGTCCGTCAGTTTATCGCCAAGTGGGACTGCCAGTTCCACAGTCCCACTTGGCGATAAATTTGGCGAATTTTTAAAATGTCGCCAAACCTTCATTAGAGATATTCAGACGATATTTTGACCACCAATTTATTTGAAGCAAATCATAACATGTCGCTTAACAACGGATTTAAATTTAATGTGTTTATGAGGAAGAAGGTTTTTATTAAATCTTTTCCGATTTTAATGATGAAGATATGTATATAAAATAATTTTCATTGTCATCGTATTTTTGACTGGATAATATCAATTACGATCTTCATGTTTAAACATTATTATTATTGATGTTTTCGGGGATTATTGATTCAGAGATTATTGATATGTTCAATTTCTTATGGCATTGTTTTATTGCGGCAAAAATTGTTGAAACTCATATATTGTACGTTGTACGAGTAATCTTCTCCAAATGCACGGGTATATCTTCTAATCTAAGAGAATATAAGTAGTACATGTATATTGGCATATATTGGAATCAAGCCTTCCGGTATGAAGATGGCAGGGATTATTGATATTTTTAATTTATTAAGTAATCTGTCATATATTGGTAAAAAATTTTCAGACTACATATTATAATACGGGTAATCCTTTACTAACACTAGGACATATCTTCTAATGTATGACATTATAAGTAGTACGGGTTTATCTTCCCATATAATTTTAGCACTTTCACTTGGGCACATATTGGAATTAATTATTGCCTACTGATTTAAAGATTACGGATTTATTGATATTTTCAATTTATATATGTAATCTACTAATACAGGTTATATCTTCTAATATTCGCGTATATAAGTAGTACGGATCCCATACAACACGCTATTGTTTTGCATATATTGATTCAATTCCATACTTTTTATAAATTTGCTTACAAAAAGGCCAGGATATTTTATTCTTCAGATCTACCCGTGAAGATAATTTTGAATAACGAGAACAGCCATTCCTTAACTTCTTTTTAGGAGCATTATGTTAAATATTTTAACAGAATATTTTGATTAAAAATGCCATTTAGTATACTATAGGAATTTGCACATGATTGTGAATTTTAAGTTTATTTATATTATATACTCCGTACGAAGAACGGGTATGCTGCTAGTCTATATAAATAAAATTGAAAATCTGTTTGTCTGTCTGTCTGTTTGTCCCATCATCACGACAGAACGGCTGAACCGAATTTAATGAAATTTTGTGGGTGGCCTTGAAATAGTCCTCCATAAATTTCGCCCAAGTTTCGAGTTTCTAAGGCCAGGGGTTGTCGAGATATTAATGAAAAACGGAACTTTTTTTATAGGAGTTCTACTCTCCAACTCCGTGGTTTATCCAAACGCAAAGGATAAAAATCGTTTGTTTAAAACGTCAAAGGGAATTAAAACTTTATTTTTGAGTTTGATGCAGGATTTTTGCATTAAATAGTCACTATCTGAAATCATGAATTGTTTGAAACATGAATTTAAATGCAAAAATCTACCTCCATGTTTTGTATTTCACAAGCTTTTACTCAACGATTAGAAGTATAAAGGTATTAAAATGGTTATTTAATTTCGCATTTTATGAGGAAGATTCTATCTTATATCGTGTTGCTCGGCCAAGGAATGAAATTAAATATGTTTGCTAATGATTATTATTATTTTTTCGATTTGAATATTAAATAAATGGGTATTGAAATATATCTTATAAATGAACGGTTTGATTTTTTTTAATTATATTAATTGCGAACTGCATACACCACTTTCATTTATTTTAGCAAAGAGGTTTTAAGCTTATATATTGTGTTTAGCTAATAAACTCATATTTTGTTTACCCAATAAATTCATTTATCCAATTGTTTAAACAGAAAAAGTGTAGAATGGGTATTTCTTCTAACAATATTTTAGTGTTTTCATTTAGTATATACAAACTTGATCACGATATTTTATTCAGATCTGCGAATTTAGAGCTACGAATTTGGCTGGATATCGCTAACTTGGAAAATAACTTAAAAGTTACCAAATTGATTGAAATGTCCCCAAATTGATAAAAATGACGTAAATCAATTAAATTTATTTTGCTTTGTTAAAAGAAAGTACTGAAATGGTGTTTCGTTAGCATTTGTCTGTCAGTCCAACCGCCCTACTTAGTAACACATTTAGCGAATTTTTGAAATGTCACCAAATTGATAAAAATATTTATAAATCCATAAACATATTTTGAAATTGATAAATTGCCCTAAATAAACGAAATTGTGTTTTTTTAGGGGATAATATTTTGATGATGGTTCGTCAATTTATCGCCAAGTGGGACTGTCAGTTCTACAGTCCCACTTGGCGATAAATTTGGCGATTTTTTAAAATGTCACCAAATTGATAAAAATATTTATAAATCCATAAAAATATTTTGAAATTGATAAATTGCCCTAAATAAACGAAATAGTGTTTTTTTAGGGGATAATATTTTGATGATGGTCCGTCAGTTTATCGCCAAGTGGGACTGCCAGTTCCACAGTCCCACTTGGCGATAAATTTGGCGAATTTTTAAAATGTCGCCAAACCTTCATTAGAGATATTCAGACGATATTTTGACCACCAATTTATTTGAAGCAAATCATAACATGTCGCTTAACAACGGATTTAAATTTAATGTGTTTATGAGGAAGAAGGTTTTTATTAAATCTTTTCCGATTTTAATGATGAAGATATGTATATAAAATAATTTTCATTGTCATCGTATTTTTGACTGGATAATATCAATTACGATCTTCATGTTTAAACATTATTATTATTGATGTTTTCGGGGATTATTGATTCAGAGATTATTGATATGTTCAATTTCTTATGGCATTGTTTTATTGCGGCAAAAATTGTTGAAACTCATATATTGTACGTTGTACGAGTAATCTTCTCCAAATGCACGGGTATATCTTCTAATCTAAGAGAATATAAGTAGTACATGTATATTGGCATATATTGGAATCAAGCCTTCCGGTATGAAGATGGCAGGGATTATTGATATTTTTAATTTATTAAGTAATCTGTCATATATTGGTAAAAAATTTTCAGACTACATATTATAATACGGGTAATCCTTTACTAACACTAGGACATATCTTCTAATGTATGACATTATAAGTAGTACGGGTTTATCTTCCCATATAATTTTAGCACTTTCACTTGGGCACATATTGGAATTAATTATTGCCTACTGATTTAAAGATTACGGATTTATTGATATTTTCAATTTATATATGTAATCTACTAATACAGGTTATATCTTCTAATATTCGCGTATATAAGTAGTACGGATCCCATACAACACGCTATTGTTTTGCATATATTGATTCAATTCCATACTTTTTATAAATTTGCTTACAAAAAGGCCAGGATATTTTATTCTTCAGATCTACCCGTGAAGATAATTTTGAATAACGAGAACAGCCATTCCTTAACTTCTTTTTAGGAGCATTATGTTAAATATTTTAACAGAATATTTTGATTAAAAATGCCATTTAGTATACTATAGGAATTTGCACATGATTGTGAATTTTAAGTTTATTTATATTATATACTCCGTACGAAGAACGGGTATGCTGCTAGTCTATATAAATAAAATTGAAAATCTGTTTGTCTGTCTGTCTGTTTGTCCCATCATCACGACAGAACGGCTGAACCGAATTTAATGAAATTTTGTGGGTGGCCTTGAAATAGTCCTCCATAAATTTCGCCCAAGTTTCGAGTTTCTAAGGCCAGGGGTTGTCGAGATATTAATGAAAAACGGAACTTTTTTTATAGGAGTTCTACTCTCCAACTCCGTGGTTTATCCAAACGCAAAGGATAAAAATCGTTTGTTTAAAACGTCAAAGGGAATTAAAACTTTATTTTTGAGTTTGATGCAGGATTTTTGCATTAAATAGTCACTATCTGAAAGCATGAATTGTTTGAAACATGAATTTAAATGGAAAAATCTACCTCCATGTTTTGTATTTCACAAGCTTTTACTCAACGATTAGAAGTATAAAGGTATTAAAATGGTTATTTAATTTCGCATTTTATGAGGAAGATTCTATCTTATATCGTGTTGCTCGGCCAAGGAATGAAATTAAATATGTTTGCTAATGATTATTATTATTTTTTCGATTTGAATATTAAATAAATGGGTATTGAAATATATCTTATAAATGAACGGTTTGATTTTTTTTAATTATATTAATTGCGAACTGCATACACCACTTTCATTTATTTTAGCAAAGAGGTTTTAAGCTTATATATTGTGTTTAGCTAATAAACTCATATTTTGTTTACCCAATAAATTCATTTATCCAATTGTTTAAACAGAAAAAGAGTGGAATGCGTATTTCTTCTAACAATATTTTAGTGTTTTCATTTAGTATATACAAACTTGATCACGATATTTTATTCAGATCTGCGAATTTAGAGCTACGAATTTGGCTGGATATCGCTAACTTGGAAAATAACTTAAAAGTTACCAAATTGATTGAAATGTCCCCAAATTGATAAAAATGACGTAAATCAATTAAATTTATTTTGCTTTGTTAAAAGAAAGTACTGAAATGGTGTTTCGTTAGCATTTGTCTGTCAGTCCAACCGCCCTACTTAGTAACACATTTAGCGAATTTTTGAAATGTCACCAAATTGATAAAAATATTTATAAATCCATAAACATATTTTGAAATTGATAAATTGCCCTAAATAAACGAAATTGTGTTTTTTTAGGGGATAATATTTTGATGATGGTTCGTCAATTTATCGCCAAGTGGGACTGTCAGTTCTACAGTCCCACTTGGCGATAAATTTGGCGATTTTTTAAAATGTCACCAAATTGATAAAAATATTTATAAATCCATAAAAATATTTTGAAATTGATAAATTGCCCTAAATAAACGAAATAGTGTTTTTTTAGGGGATAATATTTTGATGATGGTCCGTCAGTTTATCGCCAAGTGGGACTGCCAGTTCCACAGTCCCACTTGGCGAATTTTTAAAATGTCGCCAAACCTTCATTAGAGATATTCAGACGATATTTTGACCACCAATTTATTTGAAGCAAATCATAACATGCCGCTTAACAACGGATTTAAATTTAATGTGTTTATGAGGAAGAAGGTTTTTATTAAATCTTTTCCGATTTTAATGATGAAGATATGTATATAAAATAATTTTCATTGTCATCGTATTTTTGACTGGATAATATCAATTACGATCTTCATGTTTAAACATTATTATTATTGATGTTTTCGGGGATTATTGATTCAGAGATTATTGATATGTTCAATTTCTTATGGCATTGTTTTATTGCGGCAAAAATTGTTGAAACTCATATATTGTACGTTGTACGAGTAATCTTCTCCAAATGCACGGGTATATCTTCTAATCTAAGAGAATATAAGTAGTACATGTATATTGGCATATATTGGAATCAAGCCTTCCGGTATGAAGATGGCAGGGATTATTGATATTTTTAATTTATTAAGTAATCTGTCATATATTGGTAAAAAATTTTCAGACTACATATTATAATACGGGTAATCCTTTACTAACACTAGGACATATCTTCTAATGTATGACATTATAAGTAGTACGGGTTTATCTTCCCATATAATTTTAGCACTTTCACTTGGGCACATATTGGAATTAATTATTGCCTACTGATTTAAAGATTACGGATTTATTGATATTTTCAATTTATATATGTAATCTACTAATACAGGTTATATCTTCTAATATTCGCGTATATAAGTAGTACGGATCCCATACAACACGCTATTGTTTTCCATATATTGATTCAATTCCATACTTTTTATAAATTTGCTTACAAAAAGGCCAGGATATTTTATTCTTCAGATCTACCCGTGAAGATAATTTTGAATAACGAGAACAGCCATACCTTAACTTCTTTTTAGGAGCATTATGTTAAATATTTTAACAGAATATTTTGATTAAAAATGCCATTTAGTATACTATAGGAATTTGCACATGATTGTGAATTTTAAGTTTATTTATATTATATACTCCGTACGAAGAACGGGTATGCTGCTAGTCTATATAAATAAAATTGAAAATCTGTTTGTCTGTCTGTCTGTTTGTCCCATCATCACGGGAGAACGGCTGAACCGAATTTGATGAAATTTTGTGGGTAACCTAGAAATAGCGCCACTTAAAATTTAGTCTATGTTTTGAGTTTCTACGACCAGTGGTTCTCGAGATATTAGTAAAAAACGAAATTTTCGTTTGTCTCATCATCACGGAAAAACGGCTGAACCGAATTTAATGAAATTTTGAGGATGGCCTTGAAATAGCCCTCCATAAATTTTGTCTAAGTTTCGAGTTTCTAAGACCAGGGGTTGTCGAGATATTAATGAAAAACGGAACTTTTTCTTAGGAGATCTAATCTCCAACTCCGTGTTTATCCAAACGGAAAGGATGAAAATCGTTTGTTTAAAACGCCAAAATGAAATAAAACTTTATTTCCGAGATTGGTGCAGGATTTTTGCATTGATTAGTCACTATAGGAAAACATGAATTGTTTGAAACATGAATTTAAATGGAAAAATCTACCTCCATGGTTCATCTCTCACAAGCTTTTACTCAACGATGTAAAGTATAAAGAAAGCAAAATGGATATTTAATTTCGCATTTTATGAGGAAGATTCTCTATCTTATATCATGTTGCTCGGCAACGGAATGAAATTAAATGTGTTGTTAATATTTATTATTATTTTTTCTATTTATATAATAAACTAGCAGCATACCCGTTCTTCGTACGGAGTATATAATATAAATAAACTTAAAATTCACAATCATGTACAAATTCCTATAGTATACTTAGTGGCATTTTTAATCAAAATATTCTGTTAAAATATTTAACATAATGCTCCTAAAAAGAAGTCAAGGAATGGCTGTTCTCGTTATTCAAAATTATCTTCACGGGTAGATCTGAAGAATAAAATATCCTCGCCTTTTTTGTAAGCAAATTTATAAGAAGTATGGAATTGAATCAATATATGCAAAATAATAGCGTATTGTATGGGACCCGTACCACTTATATACGCGAATATTGAAAGATATAACCTGTATTAGTAGATTACATATATAAATTGAAAATATCAATAAATCCATAATCTTTAAACCAGTAGGCAGTAATTAATTCCAATATGTGCCCAAATGAAAGTGTTAAAATTATATGGGAAGATAAACCCGTACTACTTATAATGTCATAGATTATAAGATATGTCCTAGTGTTAGTAAAAGATTACCCGTATTATAATATTTAGCTTGAAAATTTTTTGCCAATATATAACAGATTACTTAATAAATTAAAAATATCAATAATCCACGTAATCTTCATACCTGAAGGCTTGATTTCAATATATGCCAATATACATGTACTACTTATATTCTCTTACATTAGAAGATATACCCGTGCATTTGTAGAAGATTACTCGTACAACGTACAATATATGAGTTTCAACAATTTTTGCCGCAATAAAACAATGCCGTAAGAAATTGAAAATATCAATAATCTCTGAATCAATAATCCCCGAAAACATCAATAATAATAATGTTTAAACATGAAGATCGTAATTGATATTATCCAGTCAAAAATACGGTGGCAATGAAATTTATTTTATATACATATCATCATCATTAAAATCGGAAAAGATTTAATAAAAATCTGCTTCCTCATAAACACATTAAATTTAAATCCGTTGTTAAGCGACATGGTGTGATTTGCTTCAAATAAATTGGTGGTCAAAATATCGTCTGAATATCTCTAATGAAGGTTTGACGACATTTTAAAAAATCGCCAAATTTATCGCCAAGTGTGACTGTAGAACTGACAGTCCCACTTGGCGATAAATTGACGAACCATCATCAAAATATTATCCCCTAAAAAAACACAATTTCGTTTATTTAGGGCAATTTATCAATTTCGAAACATTTTTATGGATTTATAAATATTTTTATCAATTTGGTGACATTTTAAAAATTTGCTAAATGGGTTACTAAGTAGGGCGGTTGGACTGACAGACAAATGCTAACGAAACACCATTTCAGTACTTTCTTTTAAAAAAACAAAATAAAATTCATTGATTTACGTCATTTTTATCAATTTGGGGATATTTCAATCAATTTGGCAACTTTTAAGAAATTTGCCAAGTTAGCGATATCCAACCAAATTCGTAGCTCTAAATTCGCAGATCTGAATAAAATATCGCGATCCAGTTTTTATATACTAAATGAAATCACTAAAATATTATTAGA
Source organism: Amaurobius ferox (assembly GCA_951213105.1). Taxonomy (NCBI): domain Eukaryota; kingdom Metazoa; phylum Arthropoda; class Arachnida; order Araneae; family Amaurobiidae; genus Amaurobius; species Amaurobius ferox. The sequence goes on from OX578134.1 coordinate 89,290,176, forward strand.
AGATATACCCATTCTACTCTTTTTCTGTTTAAACAATTGGATAAATGAATTTATTGGGTAAACACAATATATAAACTTAAAACCTCTTTGCTAAAATACATGAAAGTGATGTATGCAGTTCGCAATTAATATAATTAAAAAAAAAATCAAACCGTTCATTTATAAAATATATATTTTAATATCCATTTTTTTATTATTCAAATCGAAAAAATAATAATAATCATTAACAAACACATTTAATTCCATTCCTTTTCCGAGCAACATGATATAAGATAGAATCTTCCTCATAAAATGCGAAATTAAATAACCATTTTAATTTCTTTATACTTCTATAATCGTTGAGTAAAAGCTTGTGAAATATAAAACATGGAGGTAGATTTTTCCATTTAAATTCATGTTTCAAACAATTCATGCTTTCAGATAGTGACTATTTAATGCAAAAATCCTGCATCAAACTCAAAAATAAAGTTTTAATTCTGTTTGACGCTTTAAACAAACGATTTTTATCCTTTCCGTTTGGATAAACCACGGAGTTGGAGAGTAGAACTCCTATAAAAAATGTTCCGTTTTTCATTAATATCTCGACAACCCCTGGTCTTAGAAACTCGAAACTTGGGCAAAATTTATGGAGGGCTATTTTAAGGCCACCCACAAAATTTGATTAAATTTGGTTCAGCCGTTCTCTCGTGATGATGAGACAAACGAAAGTTTCGTTTTTTACTAATATCTCGAGAACCACTGGTCGTAGAAATTCCAGCTATAGACTAAATTTTAAGTGGGGCTATTTCTAGGCTACCCACAAAATTTCATCAAATTCGGTTCAGCCGTTCTGCCGTGATGATGGGACAAACAGACAGACAGACAGACAGACAGACAGACAGACAGACAGATTTTCAATTTTATTTATATAGATAAACTAGCAGCATACCCGTTCTTCGTACGGAGTATATATTATAAAGAAACTTGAAATTCATAATCATGCGCAAATTCTTATAGTATACTAAATGACATGTTTAATCAAAATATTCTGTTAAAATATTTAATATAATGCTCCTAAAAAGAAGTTTAAGAATCTCTGTTCTCGCTATATAAAATTATCTTCATGGACATATCTGAAGAATAAAACATCTTGGACCCCTTATGTAAGCAAATATAAAAAAAATATGGAATTGAATCAATATATGCAAAATAAAAGCGTTGAAATTGTATGGGACCCGTACTAATTATATACGCGAATATTAGACAATATAACCTGTATTAGTAGATTACATGTATAAATTGAAAATACCAATAAACCCGTAATCTTTAAATCTGAAGACAGTCATTTATTCCAATATATGTCAAAATTAAAGTGCTAAAATTATATGGGAAGATATACACGTACTACTTATAATGTCCGATTATTAGTAGAAGATTACCCGTTTTGCAATATGACTCACAAATGTTTTTTGGTAAAATACAACAGACGACGTAATAAATTGAATATATAATTAATCCCCTTAATCTTCATACCAGAAGACTGTACTTGATTCCAATATATATGCCAATATATGTCAAAATATATGCCAATATACCTGTACTACTTATATTCTCGTAGGTTAGAAGATATACCCGTGCATTCCTAGAAGATTACTCGTACAACGTACAATGTGCGTGTGTCAGCAATTTTTGCCGCGATAAAACAATGGCGTAATAACTTAAAAATATCAATAATCCCTGAATCAATAATTCCGGAAAATATCAATAATAATAATGTTTAAACCTGAAGAGTATAATTGATATTATCCAGTCCAAAATGAAATGGCAATGAAATTTATTTTATATACATATCTTCATTATTCAAATCGGAAAGGATTTAATAAAAATCGTCTGCCGCATAAACACATTGGATTTAAATCCGTTGCTAAGCGACATGATATCATTTGCTTCAAATAAATTGGTAGAAAAAATATCGTCTAAATAGTTATATTTCTATGGAACATTTGGCGACAGTTTCGTCAAATTAGCGACATTTTAAAAAATCGCCAAATTTATCGCGAAGTGGGACTGTAGAACTGACAGTTCCACTTTGCGACAAATTGACGAAATATCATCACAATACTATCCCCTAACAAAAAACAATTAATATCATTTATGTAGCGCAATTTTATCAATTTCAAGATATTTTTATAGATTTGAAAACATTTTTATCAATTTGGTGACATTTTAAAAATTCGCTAAATGTATTACTAAGTAGGATGGTTGGTCTGACAGATAAATGCTAACCAAACATCATTTCAGTACCCTCTTCTAACAAAACAAAAAAAAATTTCATTGATATGTAGAAGACCCAAGCCACACGACCAACCCGAAGGTTTATGGCAGCTGTTTGCGTGTCGTTTATATCAATTTGGCGACATTTCCGTCAATTTGGCAAAGTTTAAGAAAAGTTGTCAAATTAGCGATATCCCTCCAAATTCGTAGCTTTGAATTTGCAGATCTGAATGAAACATTCTTATCCCGTTTCAATATACTAAATGAAAACACTACAATTGTATTAGAAGATATACCCGCTCTACTCTTTTTCTGTTTCAACAATCGGCTATATGAATTTATTGGCTAAAGACAATATATGAGTTTAGTAGCTAAATACGATATAAGCTTGAAAACTCTTTGCCAAAATAAATGAAATTGATGTACGCAGTCAGCAATTAATATAATTAAAAGAAAAATCAAACCGTCCATTCATAAGATATACTTTTATACCCATTTATCCATTTATTTATTATTTAAATCGAAAAAAAATAATAAAAACATTAACAAACACATTTATTTTAATTCGATGCCGAGCAACATGATATATCCTCCTAAAATGTTAAAATTTATTAACCACTAACAGCACACCCGTTATTCGTACGGAGTGTATAATTTAAAGAAACTTAAAGTTCGCAATCATGTGCAAATTCTGTTAAAATATTAAATTTATTGCTCCTAAAGAGAAGTTTAAGAATATATGTTCTCACTATGCAAAATTATCTTCACGATCAGATCTGAAGAATAAAACATCCTGCCCCCTTTTGTAAGTAAATTTACAGAAGAAAAAATAGGAATTGAATGAATATATGCAACCCCGTACTAACTATATTGTCGCAGATTAGAAAATATGCCAATGTGTTAGTAGAAGATTACCCGTATTACAATATGCGTCTCAAAAATATTTGCCAAAATAAAAGAGATGACGTAATAAATTGAAAACATCAATAATATCCGTACTCTTTATACCAGAAGGTCGTAATTGATTCCAATATATGCCAATATATATCAAAACATATGTCAATATACCTGTACTACTTATATTCTCGTAGATTAAAAGATATACACGTGTATTTGTAGAAGATTCGTACAACATACAATATATGAGTTTAAACAATTTTTGTCATAATAAAATAATTGCATAATAACTTGAAAATATCAATAATCCTTGAATCAATAATCCCCGAAAATATAAATAATAATAATTTTTAAACCTGAAGACCGTAATTGATATTATCCAGTCAAAAATGCTATAAGAAAAATCAAATCGTTCTTTTCTAAAATATATTTTTATATCCATTTATTTATTATTCAAATCGAAAAAATAATTATTAAAATTAACAGACAGATTTAATTTAATTGCGTTTCTGAGTAACATGATATAAGATAGAATCTTATAACATGTTAAATATGTCATGTCTTATAACATAAACTGCGAAATTAAATAACGATTTTGATTTCTCTATACTTCTCATTGTTCCGTAAAAGCTTGTTTAAAATAAACCATGGAGATAGTTTTCCCCTTTAAATCATGTTTCAAACAATTCATGTTTTCAGAAAGTGACTAATTAACGCAAAAAATCTCCCATCAAACTCAGAGATTAAATTTTAGTTCACTTTCAAACGATTTTCAAGCTTTTCGTTTGGATAAACCACGGAGTTAGGGAGTAGAACTCCAAGGAAAAAGTTCCGTTTTTCATTAATATCTCGACAACCCCAGGTCTTAGAAACTCGAAACTTGGACAAAATTTATGGGGGGATATTTCAAGGCTATTCACCAAATTTCATTAAATTCGGTTCAGCCGTTTTTCCGTGATGATGAGACAAACGAAAATTTCGTTTTTTACTAATATCTCGAGAACCACTGGTCGTAGAAACTCAAAACACAGATATAATTTTAAGTGGTGCTATTTCTGGGCTACCCACAAAATTTCATCAAATTCAGTTCAGCCGTTCTCCCGTGATGGTGTGACAAACAGACAGACAGACAGACAGATTTTCATTTTTATTTATATAGATGGATGTAAAAATATATTTTATAAATGAACGGTTTGATTGTTCTTTTAATTGTATATATTGCGGACTGCGTACATCACTTTCATTTATTTTAGCAAAGAGGTTTAAAGCATATATATTGTGTTTAGCTAATAAACTCATATATTGTGTTTACCCAATAAATTCATTTAGCCGATTGTTGAAGCAGAAGAAGACTAGAACGGGTGTATGTATCTTCTAATACAATTTTTGTGTTTTCATTTACTATATACAAACGGGATCAGTATATTTTATTCTTCAGATCTGCAAATTCAGAGCTACGAATTTAGAGGAATATCTCTAAATAACTTGGTAACCTTTCTTAAACTTTACCAAATTAGTGGAAATGCCTCCAAATTGATAAAAATGACCCAAATCAATGAAATTAAATTTGTTTTTTTAAATAAAGTACTGAAATGATGTTTCTGTAGCATTTGTAGGTCAGTCCATCCATCCTACTTAGTAACACAATTAAGGAATTTTTTTAATATCACCAAATTGTTAAAAATATTTCTAAATCCATAAAAATATCATGAAATTGATAAAATCGCACTTAATAAATGAAATTAATTATATTTTGTTAGGGGATAAAATAATTGATAAAATCGCACTTAATAAATGAAATTAATTATATTTTGTTAGGGGATAGTATTGTTGTTGTTGAGACCCAGACCGTCCGACCTACCAGAAAGGTGTAAGGTAACTGTTTAGACGGCCGGGAAGTGCCACCCAATTTGGACCGGAACTCTGTGGGGGAGGCATCCACAGGGACCGTGCCCTCCTTCCCCTACCACCAACCTCTCGGAAGGACTTACGGACCCACATGTTTAACGTGATCGTACTCCGCGTGAACACGGCGGCAGTTTTTGGCAGTGGCTGGAATCGAACCCGGACCTACCGAGTGCAACTCCAGCGCGCTAACCAATGGGCTACCGCGCCCTTGGGGATAGCATTGTGATGATGTTTCGTCAATTTGTCGCAAAATGTGACTATCAGCTCTACAGTCCCACTTGGCGATAAATTTGGCGATTTTTTAAGTTATAGCTAAATTGACGAAAATGTCGCCAAACCTTCCATGGAGATTGCATTATTCAGATGCTATGGTTTCCATCTATTTATTTAAAGCAAATGATATCATGTCGCTTAGCAACGGATCCAATATGTTAGTCGGCATACGATTTTTATTAAATCTTTTTCGATTTGAATAACAAAAATATGTATATAAAATAAATTTCATTGACTTTGAATTTTTGACTAGATAATATCAATTACGGTCTTCAGGTTTAAACACCATTATTATTGATATTTTCGGGGACTGGGATTACTGATTCAGGGATTACTGATATTTTCAAATTATTATGGAATGTTTTATTATGACGAAAATTGTTGAAACTCATATATATAGTACGTTGTACGAGTAATCTTCTACAAATGCATGGGTATATCTTCTACTCTACGGGAATATAAGTAGTACAGGTATATTGGCATATATTTTGATATATATTGGCATATATTGGAATCATTTACGACCTTCTGGTATTAAGATTACGGGGATTTTTGATACGTTCAATTTTTTACGTCATCTCTTTTATTTTGGCAAATATTTTTGAGCTCATATTGCAATACGGGTAAGCTTCTACTAACACACTGGCATATTTTCTAATCTGCGACAATATAAGTAGTACGGGGTTGCATATATTGATTCAATTCCTTTTTTTTGTAAATTTGCTTACAAAAGGGGCCAGAATGTTTTATTCTTCAGATCTGCCCGTGAAGATAATTTTGCATAGTGAGAACAGATATTCTTAAACTTCTCTTTATGAGCAATACATTTAATATTTTAACAGAATTTGCACATGATTGCTAATTATAAATTTCTTTATATTATATTCTCCGTACGAAGAACGGGTATGCTGCTAGTATTTAATAAAATAAGAATGTCACATATTCCTATTTATTATTAAATCTATATAAATGAAATTGAAAATATGTCTGTTTATTTTGTGTGTGTGTTTATTTGTTTCATCATCACAGGAGAACGGCTGAACACCGAATTGGATGAACATTTAGGTGTAGACTTAGAATAGCCCCAATTAGCGTTTAGTACATGTTTCTAGATTTTAGTACCATGAGTTAGTTCTCTGACATTAATAAAAATGCAATATTAAACCTTTCATTGAGATAGCATTATGCAAACGATTATTGTTCTGCAAAATTGTTTGAATATATATATATATATATATATATATATATATATATATATATATATATATATATATATTACAGCAGTAATTATTACAGCAGTAAATCTTTATCGATTTAAATAATAATGAAATATATATAAATACATTTTATCGGAATTGCATTTTTGATTGAATTCTATCCATTACGGTCTTTACGTTTAACGAGTATTGAGATTATTGGATTATTGCCATTTTCAAATTCTTACGCAATCTGTTTCATTTTGGGGAAATATTTTTAATGGTATATCTTCTAATACATGGTTATAATCTACCAAAATATGAATAGTTACGTCCATCTGTCTGTGTAACAACTGGAGAGAAATTTAGGCAGGATATCGCCAACTTGGCGACTTTTTCAATGTTGTGAAATTGATTAAAAAGTTGTCAAATCGCTAAAAAATATCCTCAAATTGATAAAAATTTCGACAAATTGATAAAAATGATACCAAATCAATGAAATGTATTTTGTTTTGACAGGGGACAGTAATGTAATGATATTTCGGTAATTTTTGACTGTCAGTTCAACCATCCAACTTGATAACGAATTTGGCGACTTTTTAAAATGTAGTCAAATTGCTTCAATATCGCCAATTTAACGAAAATATCAAATAGATAAAAGTGTTGTTAAGTTGATAAAAATGACACTAGATCAATGGAATTAATTGCTTTTTGAAAGAGGATAGTATTTTAATGTTGCTTCGGTAGCATTTGTCTCTTAGTTCATCTGTCCCACTTTCCGACGAATTTGGCGACATTTTAAAATGCCTTCAAATTAATGAAAGTGCTGCCAATTTGATAAAATATTACTACATTAATGAAAATGACACTTAATTGACGAAAATTCATTATTTGGGAAATATAATTTCAATTTCCATGATAATCCCGGTAGCTTTGAGGGAATTAAATATTATTTTTTATAAATTTGTTTACTAACAGGACAAGGATGTTTTTTATTCTGATTTACCTGTGAAGATAATTTTGTATGGCGAGAACAGATAATCTTATACATCTTTTTAAGAGAATTAAATTAAATATTTATTAAAATTTTCAGAATTACACTGTCATTTAAAATAGTGTTGTAATTTTCACATAATTGGGAAGTTTTAATCTTTTTATATTATATATTCGGTGCGAAGAACGCGCATACTGCTAGTTTGTCACATATTGCTTATTATTTCGAAGTATTTCACACATAGATATTCCTAAATAAAAAATATGTGTGCAGTGTTACATACTTTACTCTTTAATGTATCCATCAATATTAAATACTTCACTATCAAAGTCATGGAAATATGCGGATGACGCAATTTGTTGTAGCAACACTGTATATACATTTACCAGAGGGATATATACATTTACATAGTTTAAGAGATTGGTGCAGATGTAAGGTTTTCCAATTAATATTATTTATTAGTTAATGAGATAGCATTAGTTCATTTTCACTGTCTGCATTCTTGACTAAGATAACTCAGTGTGAATGGTATATGTCAATGTTTCGAGATACGATTATTTTGTGTGTTAGGAATTTACTTGCTTTGTTACACCAACTAACGATTGTTTGGGACTTTCGAAAGCTAGTTGGATATTTAATATCTGCATTAAGTTCATGTTAACGCTAACTGTTCTTTTGCACGTATCTGAGGTTATCGATATATTTGAACTATTTTTACTGTCCCTATATACACAGTATAATATATAAGGACACAATTAAGTCGTATTCGAAAATTTAAGTTCGAGCTTTCGATGGAAGAGTACGTTTCAAGCATCCCTGAACTCGATTCGAACTTTTCTAGGTGATGCCTGTGTGTATGTATGTTTATGTATGTGTGTGTGTGTATGCGATATATCACTAAAAATGGATAGTTTCTAATCTTATTGGTGCAAATATTACAATCCGTGATTATTGTGGAACCATATTGATTTTAAACGCAATCGAACGTTCACAAGACATTCAAATTTTCGAATGAATTATAGAATAAAAATCATGAATATATCAGGATATAAAATGAGACTAAATAAATATTTTTATACACATGTTTTATTCTAAAACGACTGACAGAAACATTAGAACGTTAGATTGAAGTGTTCTTGAGATATTACATGTTTTTAAAATAAATGTATAACATTTTACATAAAAATAAACAGTACTAGTATCATCAAATACGTAACACTTCGTCATAAATTTGGCGGCAAATTTGGCCAAATATCGTCAACTGAGCGACTGTTTTATTGTAGTGACAAAATGACAAAAATGTTACCGAATTGGCAAATATGAAGCTACAGTTGCGAAAATGACACCAAATTGGTGAAATTACAATTAACACATTTTAATATAATGGAATATATTGCTTATCATATGCTAGCAATATTTCCAGTTTGTTACTCCAAAAAAATTTTGTATGTTGTCTTACAAAAAAGCGCAAATATCAATCCACTTTCAACGCTTAAAACTATATGCCGTGGTTCTTGTTCATAACTATTTAGCATTTAAATAAGTAAAATACCGGCATTATGTAGTGAAAAGCATGCGCTATCCACGTCAGGGTTTTTTTATTTTGAAGCTAACATAACCACTCCAGAGAGTAAGCACATGCCATATATATGCATAAATATGGGTGTTTCTTGAAAGCTGTTGCCCCACATGGATGATAACTCTCTAAAATTTATTTTTACAATTTAGCATCATAAATTTGCAGACGTTTAAAAAAGTAAACAATGCGGGTATATGGATGGGGTGAAAATGTTTAAGAATTTATAAAATATAACATTTTATGGAAGAAATTTAAAACAATTTCTCTACTAGGGCTGTTCGCAACTATACTGCTATTTATATTACTATACTACTGTTTACTATACTGTTTATCAGGATAGGGATAGGGTTGATTATCAGGATCGAATATCAAGGATGTAAAGGAAGGCCAACTATTTTGCAATTTTCTATTTCAATAAAAGTTTCTGTATTGCTGCGTGGGGATAGGAATAGAACACAAAAACCGAATAAGATGCAAAAATAAATATATAGAAGTTCTCTGTAACAGATAAAAATAATTTTACATTAATTTTGAAAAAAATTGTTTTTATATCACACAGAAATTTTGAACTCAATATATTGGTCTGCACTTACATAGCTCTCTCCCAGAATTCTGTTGAAATTCGTTAAACAAAGCTTCTGATTCCTTAAGTATCGATGTCACATTATTTTGTGAAATTATAATTTATGACACATGACTATACTGATAACTGCATGCCTGTGGAAAACATCTAGCAATATTTAAAAGTATTAAAATTGAAACCAATACCATTAAAACAAATTGAACTTGAGCGTTAGAACAAATTTTAGAAAACATGACACTACTGAAATACTGAAATGAAAAAATATAGCAATTTCGACTTAACAAAGGGTGAAAGATAAAATTCAATATGGTTTAAAAAGTGTAAACCTGATACATTATTTGAAAATTTCTTTTTACTGTTATTTGAAGTATTCTTTTAGAAAAATGCTTCTCTGATTCTTTATAGAACTTCACAATATTTCAAAAAGAACAAATGACTTCAGGCTATGGTTCACACTTCTTTCACTTTATTTAACGATAGAAACAATTAAGGTATTGACAGCAAAGAAAAAAAAACTTTTACGTGCATTCTAGTTTCATACTACTTAACCGGAAAACTTTTATTCAAGAAAGATTTTCTTGCACCACTCTTTCAATTTATTATAGCATTTAGTAAATAAAATAAAACATGCTTTTATATCGACACTTTATTAAACTTTATTAAACAATTTATTTGCAACTAAAACTTTAAAATTATGATTTGAAGTATTTTCTGTGCTCCTGGGTTTGAAATAAGTGTTTGTTGCATATTGTTAGAGAAAAATAAATAAAATAAGCATGTAAACCAGTTATATTGAAATCATTAAACACTTTATAAATTGAAATTTGAAATATAGATTCTAATATATTCCATACATCTATATATGAATTTATATATGCGTTGCATGACAAAAGGGTCTAATTATTGTTTGTCGTATGGCGGAGAGTTTAGCTTAAATTACATTGTTTAAAATATGAAGCTGAATGGAAACTCTATCTCTGTGGTTTATAATCTTCACAATTTTTATTTATCGAGTCATATTATATTGTTTGATGCATGGAGTTATATAATTATACAGTTTGACGCATGCAGTTCTAAAATTATATTGTTTGATGGAATTCTAAAATTATATTGCTCGATGCATGGAGTTATAAAATCATATTGTTTGGTGTATGGAGTTGGAAGGATAATGGTGGTATGCTGTTTCATACAAAGCTTTTAAACATTCTTGCTGTGTACCAACGAATTACAAAAAAATAATATTTTAAAATGTTGGCATTTATTTTTGATTTTAATATAGCTTCAAGACGGTAAGTTACTAATTGTCATTATTCACATAGAATAATACTTAGTATAATACTTCTTAAAGTACTCTTTTATTACTTATTTTATAAAAGATTAGTTAAAAAATATTTATTTTAATTTTATAAAATGTGTGAGAAAATTCCTTGGTTGAATACTCACCCTTTTGTATTAAATTGTGAAAATCAATAATTGAGTAACGACCGTAAATTTTATTGCCTGTTTAACTAGAAAAAGTCTTGATGAAAAATATGTATTATATTTTCAAAATTAAATATGACATATATTTTAGGGTGCATTTTGGGCTACATTTCTTTGATATGGGTTTCAAAAAGATATTTTTGAACATTTTTTGAACATTTTTAATTAACGTCTCTGCCTATTTCACGTCTGATCGTAATGCCTATTTAAAACGGAAGTTGAACGTTTGTTTCTAATAATGTATCAAGTCATATGGGCACATATATTCCTCATTTGATATGCGGGGTAACTCATATTTCAAACTTTACTTAAATAACTGGAAACCCAATGTCTGAATAATTGATGTCTGTATAGTCTGATGTCTTGAACAAGAAATACATTTTCATGGAGTTGTATTGATTAGAAGCAGATTTAACTTCAAAGTTCAAATTTAAGTTTATCAATACAACAAACAAGACAATGTAAGTGAGCAAAATAACAGACAGACAAACAGAATACAAACACATAAGACATAATTTTGTTACAATGCGGCCTAGGGACTAGTAAGTCCATTCAGATCGTTGAGATAAATTTTAATAAGCAACAGATGCAATACACTAATTGACAAAACTATACTTAATAATTAGAAAAAACTTCGAAAAATGAAAACATGCTTCAGTATTCGTATATGAATATAGATAAACTGTCAGCTTATACTTAAAATAGTTTGTCTTTACAGACATTAGTTCATTAAGTAAAACATTAAAAGTTTTAGATGCTAACCATAAGAAGTTCTTATTCTAAATTGCATGATTAGTTTTATGTATAGCATAGTTATTGCTGTAAGGACTAGTGGAACTGATGTTGCGATTGATTTCTATAACTATTTATGTTTCTTAAATGAAAATAAAATATAGTTGAAATATAAAGTTGACGAATAGTTAAAGTGTCAAAACGTTTCTTTAACTCTGTAAGAGCGTCATCAATACTAATACTCAAAATCAATTGTTGCAGCATTGACTGAAATTAAGTAAATATGATACATATTATAAAAATAATTACCACCTTAAATAAGAATATCATACCAGAAAAAAAAATGAAATTATTTTTACTGTAATTACATATACTTTCACTAAAATATATTATTTATTAATATAAAAAATATTTAATATACTTTTATTAAAAATATTACAAAACAAAAATGCAACATAAGTATTTATTGTTCGACGAAAATATGAATTACTTTTACAAAGATAAATAGTTTTCTCATCAAATACTCAAAAGTATTACGAAATGATATTTTTACTTATTGCTTTACTTCGTAAGAAACGTTTTTGGTCAACAAATCCTTTTTCCGAGAGAGCTAGATTTCTTTGAGAAGATTTTCATTTTAAGGAAAAATTAAAACTAAATTTGATATATCCCTGTGTAGGAGCCCTTATGAGAATATGCACTGTCAGTTGGCTATATATTTTTAAGATCTTAAAAATAACTACTATATAAAATAAAATATTTCACTTTTATGTTACAGCGTGTGTTATCATGTTATATCCTCTAAAACTACTAAACAGAGTTTCTTCATTTGTATGCCAAGCCCTCATTTTGATTCTGTGCCCAGTATAAGTTTGTTTTTCAAAAATTCTTAAAAATATTATTTTGTATGGTTCTCTACAAAAAAAAAATCAGAAGAAAAAAGTTGTAAGACAATAAATAAAAGCTATTCGCAAGGACATTTATTCCCTGATTTTTATGGCAGTAAGTATACTTCTGTTAACATCTGCCGACCGAAATAAACAAAGCCTATTTGGTGGTACCAAGTCATGCCTCGCCACCCTCTTAGCGTGCAGGGTGCGGGCTTCAGATTTGCCTATACAACGTTTCCCAAGCGTTGATCCCACTTTGATTATACTACCAATTTTGCACATTGAATTAGGCCTGATATAAATTTTGTCAAAACCATAGACCATAATGAATCAGCATTTAGAATTAACGAATCAGCATTGAGCAGTATCTTAGACACGCTTTTCCGATATTTAAATGGCACTAAAATTAAAGCTACAATATTCGTCAATCCAAATATGCGAATGCTCATTAAAAATAGACCGATGAAATTCTATATGGTGCTGGACCGCTTTAACTCTTATAGAGGCCCCAGACAATAACAAGTTCTAGCCCCCCTCTCCTCGTCAAACCTTTATAGTAAAAAAATGAACACAAAGATGGACTCCTTGATATTTGTAGGTCCCCAGCAATTTGTCTGCTTTCCCAATGACAAAAGGATCCCTGATGACGTGATTGAAAAAATACTTAGATTACTTTCTGGATACGCAAAGAAGGTTCGTGACTTTGTAATCTTTATAATTACAAGTACTGGTATAAGCCATATATGTCTAGAATCAATATTTAATAAAGAAGAGCCTTTTTTTTCATTACAAAAATAAGCTTTTATCGTCAGGGAAAGCTTATTTTCAAGCTACATAGACAAAAAGCTATTTATCTTGATTAATTTCTCAGTACATGAGGGAGTACATGAGGGATACTACTAAGTACTAAGATTGTGTACTTGATTAACTACCAAGTAGATGAGGGTATGTAGCAAATAATTTTCTTTGAAACCTCAAAGCTGATAATTAAATACTATTGCAAAACATAATTTCATGTTACGGAATGTAAATTTCGTGTTGAGAGGCAATATGTCCTGAAAATTCATTTTTTTCACACTCAACTTGTTTCCTTTCCTAATATTTGAGGTTCAATATCTGACGAACATTGAGAACGCAAGATTTTATACACTCAAAGCCAGTTTAGTCAGACCCCTGCCTTATACACACAACAGGCAATTATATGTTTTCACCCACCCTGTTAAAATGTTTAAGTCAGAATAAGTTTTAATTATTCTGTAAAACTATCTAAAAGTAAGCGTACTATTTTAGATTAACTAAATTAAAAATAGCCATGCATTTTTAAATAAATAAGGAAATGAAAGAAAAATTCAATTTAAAACATATAAAATATATTAAATTACAATGTTTTATTTTGTGTGAGTATATCAAAGTATCAGACTATATGCTGTTGTATTCTTGCATTAACTCAGGTACATTTATGCAGTTATATATTTATTATTTTCTCTACCATAGTGTTATTGGTGTCATTTTCTGCATTGTGTCGTTTTTGACACTTTGTCCGTAATTTGCATTTTACATATATAAATGTCAATGTAATATTTTTACATATTTTCCATTTACAGTTTGAATTATATTTGGCATTTGAACTATCGAATATGTTATACGAATAATGACTTGAATGTATTAAATTAATTTATTCTAACAAATGACATAATTTAAGCGAATACCTAAAGTTTGTTTTCTATACTTTTCTCGCGATAATGATTTAACCCAATGATTTTCTAATGGAATTTGGTTAACTGGTAAATACCATATAAAGGGTAGATACTTTTTAGAGTGATGTTGGACTTCAAGAAGACCATTGTCAAATAGTCATAACCACCCTTTCAGATATTCTGAGCCATACAATTATATTTGCATTGTTTTAAAGGTTATCTGCATTTATATTGAAAATGTGTTTCGTTTTCTTTCCATTCATAATATAAAGCTGTTTTGCTCTTTATAATGCTTACATATCTCTACTGTATACAAGGTTATTAAATATCCTTGGTCAGAAGCTCCTAAAGACATATTTATCAGCCAAAACTGAAGCATAGAACAGCAATACACTTTATATCACGGGAAAGCAATTTCATTGCAAGCATGTTAAAATTCTCAGCTATGAGTCATTCCTGCTAGCGGCAGAAAATGACAAAATACGTGTGCAACATTAATTATATAGGCCACTATATAAATGTACAAAATAATTAAGAACATATTATTTGCATCTAGGAGGGTAGCGTTTTATGTGTATGTAAATTTTCCGTCTTAAGTTATTACTGCCAGTGGCGTTGAAAAGTAAAATATGTGTGCAACACAAATTCTGATGGTCATTTAAAAAAAGTACAACATAACAAGGGGTATTTTACGCGTATAGAGAATGGCATTTTATGTATAGTGAAATGAGCATAGGGAATAGACGATGGCTCATATATTTCAAAACATACTATGCTTGGGATGCTGCTAAATTAATTAATAGAAATGGATTGTGTTGCTCTATCTGAAATATTAACAACTAAAAGCATTAAAATTTAATTATCACGTGTCAGTGTTTGAGTTTCTGAATTATTTACTTCGAATGTAAATACATCGAGATAACTTATTTTAGATTTCTTTTACCAGTCATCTTTGACAAAATATGTTCTTGCTTTGATTTAAGTCTATTGTTTTCATAAGATTTTCATTTATTCTATTGCGGGTATCGGCTATTAGGAGCTAAGGACATATAAAGGTCGAATTTGGTCCAAAGATGCTGGTATGTGTACTTACGTTAATATGGTTTGATAAATCAAAAAATAATGATCAATCATGCATAAAGCATTGATTATGAAACACTTTCCAACTTCAATGCAATTTTACTTAAACAGCTAAAAAATGCGATACATTCCTCGGTTTTATTTTAAAATTATCACAATACTACATTAAATTATTATACAAGGTGATCATAAAAATTTTCCTCGATATATAAACCCCTAGCGGCCTATCCGCTGGAGCAAACGAAATGAAATTTCAGATATTGTTATTTAAAGGTATGCGCTAGAGATTTGTGACAATTTCAAACAATAGTGCTCTCACGGTTACGGTTACAGTGAAAAAATTTCGAAATTTTCGAATCGCAACATCCCTTTTTCCCTGCACAAATTGATCAGCGCTTTGAAAACCCCTAATTGGCGTTGGAACGATACACGTATAACGAAAATTGGCGGCGTAAAACATTTTAAACAGAAGAGCATTGTAAAGGATCAATGACAAAACAAGAGAGGAGATGGAAAAAACTTTTATGGAATTACAAGTTTTCAACGTGCCTTTCTTCGCAGACGATAACGCATTGCATGCGGCAGATTGTTGACAACAATGACGAACGTAACATCGCAGGAGGAATCTGTATAACTTTACGTTTTATAACATTTTTCAATTCTGACAAATCTCGTGGTTTTGATGTGTACACCTTAGATTTCGGATAACCCCAGAACCAGAACCATCAGAGTGAGATAAGGGGATCGCGGTGGCCAAGAAACGGCAAAGTTAAGGGAGATGACTCCATCACCAAAGTTCTGTTGCAGCACTTGTCGAACACATGTAACGACGTGTGGTGGAGCACCATCTTGCATTCATACAATGCCATTAACGACATTTTGCTGCTGCAATTCTGGAATTAATTCTGCAACACTGGTTTATAACGAGGACCTGTAATGGAGCACGTTTGGATATCATTCACCTCACTTGGAAGTCACCTCTTCTAAAAAGTACGGAAGCACTGAAGAACGAATGTGCTTGCGATGCCGCACCAAACAGTCACTTTAGCTTCGTGTAAATGCACTGGTCCCACAGCGTGAGGATTTTCGTCAGTCCAGTGAACGCAGATCTTGGAGTCTACGTTCCCAGTTAAGAAGAAATGTGCCTCATCCGTCCATAATATCCGCAGCGACCACCTGCTCTCTTCATCATATCTGATGAAGAAAAAAATCGAAGAGTTGACCCGCTGTTGCTCGTCTCCAGGTTGCAGCATCTGGACGCGATGGAATCGCTAAGGATACATCCACAGAACAGAGCGCAGAAGATTGTAGACTGCGGTTTTCGGTACATCCAAATTGCGGGGCACATTTCTTGCAGTATGCAATGGTCCTGAAGTAATCGTATTGTGCACTTCCGCAACAACAGATGGGACAACAGGAACAGATGGTCGTCCGGATCACGGTCTATCACATGTGCATCCACTTTCTTCAAATTTTTTTACCAAATCACGTACAGTTCGTATGGAACATGTGCCTCGTCTTAGCTTATGATTTCGCCAATAAACTCGTACTGCTTCGGCAGCATTTTTCCCGTTCAGATAATACATCATTATCAATTCACCTCGTTGTTTTCCTGTAGATGTCATCTTGTTGGCATGTTTGAGCCAAGGTTACTTGTTTGAGCACTTAATTGAAGAAACAATCTTCCCACACTGCTTATTAAAGGTTTTCCACAAGCAATGATTTGCACATGGTGTTCTATGATTGGTGATTCTACTGTCTATCCCTGTGAATTATGCAAAGTGAGTCAATGCACCTCCTCTCTGTGTTGTCATTGGTCTTTTACAATGCTCTTCTTTGCAAATGTTTTACGTTGCCAATTTTCGTCATACGTGTATCGTTCCAAAGCCATTTATGGTTTTTCAATGCGCTGATCAATTTAGCAAGAAAAAAGTGGGTGTTTCCATGCGAAAAGTTGGAAATTTTTTCATTGTAACCGTAACCGTGAGAGCTCTATTGTTTGAAATACATCTCGATCATCACAATCTCGAGCGTACTTTTAAATAACAATATCTGAAATTTCCCTTCGATAGGTTGTGCGGATAGGCCGCTAGGGATTCATATAACGGGGAAGATTTTTTATGACCACCCTGTAATTGAAAACTTAAAATTTCAACGAAAAATTGAACCTCATCCATATGATGGCATTGAAATATAAATTGCCTGGTTTAAAGATCTCTAAAATGCGCTACATTCCTCGCTGATACTTTTAAAATTATCATAATACTACAATAATTTATTATATTTGAAAATTTCATCGAAAACAAATTAAATTTATTCAAATGACGTCATCCAAATATAACACACCTGGCTCTCGCTATAAAAACAGCATTTCATTCGTAAACTTTTTCCATTCATTTCATTCATCACAATACTATAATAATTTATTTTATTTAAAAACGTAAGACCATTGAGGTACAAGTAATTAAACTCTATGCTTAAAACTTCATCGAAAAAATCCTGTGCATCTCTTTGTAAAATCAATTAATATTTTACTCATATTAATTATATTGAATGAAATGAGCTAAACACTTTTGTGTTAAAGAAATGCAGCAATTCTTATACAACTCATTCTACATCGATTGGTATTTACATTCACCATAAGTGAAAATTAGGCTTCGTTGTAGAAATAATCAAAGTTGGATGATCATTTAAACTCAAATATATTGTAATTGCGTTGTTTCGATATATAGATGCACAGAATTCAGCAAAAATGAAGCAATTTTAGGACGGATACAACACTCAATATGAATTAAAAAGATCTTTAAAAATCACGATTTTAACACAAGATGGATGTCATATTTTATTTTGAAGTGGTTCATGTGAGCGCTTCATGTAATGGTCACTTGATATCTTCATATAAAAGGTGTAATTATTATTTTATTTTTTATTTAAAAAACTACTCCGTATATTTTGCTGAAAATATTTTTATATATTTCATGGGAAAATTTGAATATTTCCTAAAACTTTCGAATCAATTTGTGAATTTATATCCACTTAAGAAATGTTTGAAAATTTAGTTCCCATAGGCTTCAATGTATTTCATTTTTTCAACCCGGGTTCAATCCAAAACTAATCGGATGATATTATTCATTTATATTCACATAGGCCCCACGGACCGTCTGAACAATATACTAAAATTTCATTTTGATAAAGTCATTTTTACGGCAGTTATCGTGCTAACGGATAGACAGACAGAATGAATAAACAAAGTCATAAACACTTTTCAACTATGTTGTAAAGTGTTGAAAAGGACATAAAATACTTCAAAGACCTATAATCAATATTTATTTCACACAAATAATTATTTTTGTTTTTCTATCTTGAAAATTTTTTATTTTATTTTATCGAATACGTATGCAGATATATATATATATATATATATATATATATATATATATATATATATATATATGTATATATATATATATATATATATATATATATATATATATATATATATATATATATGTATATATATATATATATATATATATATATATATATATATATATATCATATATATATATATATAATAAAATAAGATAGAAATAGTATACAAATGGAATAAAAATATGGATGGGAAGGCTGACAGGCAATATGCTAAAAAAAGATTAAGGGGGGATTGTGATCCCTTAAATCCCCGGTTACAGCATGCTTCTAGGCCGCGGCACACTCCCGGTATGGCCACAATTCCCGTAGCACTTCTCCAATGCATGTAGCTCGAATGAATAGACTTTGATTTTTCAAAGGAGTAAAGAAGAAATGTTACCAAATTCCTATAGAACGTTGTCAGAATCCAAAGACAATATAAGAAGAATTCATCCTTCCCCCTCATTATTATAAACAGTCATAAACCATACCATGTTTCGCTTTCCCATATCAAATCATTAGAACATTCTGTTGTTTCTTCTTTCGTCATGAGTGAAAGTAGTTGTCATACAATCGTGATACAAATCTCTATTTCTTTTTGTTGCCATTTTGTCATTACAAACTTCCATGATGTTATGTACTTGTGAATATTTATTTTTGTAATGAACACTTAGTTGACGCCTTAAAAAGGCCTTAGGATACTTTTGTCGCATTGCTTCTCTTATCACAAATATATCTCTATCTGTTCTTTCCTTTTCATTGTTGATGTTGTTGTTTCCCCCTTTTTGTTGTTGTTTCCCCCTTTTTCTCCACCATCCGGACGTTGTAGAAAAAACAAATCACACCACCGAAAAAAGCAGACAATTGCGAGTAAAAATATATCAATTTCAAATCTCAATTTCAATTTATAATATTTTTTAAAGATTGAAAAACAAAAGTCACTTTCGGTTATAAAAAAACAATTTTCGTTTTTAAATCCTCCCATCGTAAAAACTACTCATTTCGACTAATAATTTACATTTTTAGAAAGCTCAAACATCTGGCATTCTTACCAGTCCAATCTGGTCAAGAAATAATGAAAATTGCCCGCAGGATCGCAATTTTAAAGACGTCATGATTTTATATTTCTCAGCGAAGATCCGATTCTTTCCCGATAGCCCCGCCCAGAAATGCCGGGGACGTCACGCGAGTTGCATCGGGTTAGAGTGATATTTTAATTGATAGAATTAAGAACTTAGCATATGGTCATTATAAAATTTAAATGATTGAATTGTGGTGATGTACTGTTATATTTATTATATTTATATTTAAATGATGGAACGATATGGATTTTTAAATGGATATTTTAATTTATGGTTATTTTAATTAGATATTTTAATTTATGGATATTTTAAATGGATATATGGAACTATGGAATGAGGATATTTCAAATGATATTAATGAAAAACTGAAACACTGAAGAAATAAAAAAATAAATAAAAGAAAGTTATGGAGATTGTCGCGGTGCCTTAAAATTTCATTATTAGTTTTAACGTCATTAAACTAAACCACATTTTGTTAACTCCACGGGGTTGAGGGTGCGGTACCCCAGTGGTTAGCGCGCGGGAATTGCATTCGGTAGGCCCGATTTCGATTCCCGCTATTGCCCAAACTGCCGCAGTGTTCGCGCGCGGGAATTGCACTCGGTAGACCCTGGTTCGATTCCCGTCACTGCCAAAACTGGCGGAGTACGATCAGTCGGAGTACGATCACGTTAAACATGTGGATCCGTAAGTCTTTTCGAGAAGTTGGTGGTAGGGGAAGAAAGGTAAGGTCCCTGCGGATGCCTCCCTCACTAAGTTCCGGTCTAAATTGGGTGGCACTTCCTGGCCGTCCAAATAGTTTCTTTACACCTTTCTGGTAGGCCGCGTAAGCGAGTTTGCCACGGTCAGGATTTTGAAGGGTAGCGAAGAGTCTAGTCGCCGAAGGCGGCTAGTATATAATAATACTAACAGCAAATACCTGTTCTTCGCACAAATTAATAAGTAACTAGGTAATTATAAATGTTAGACATTTGATAAGCCAGCACCTGTATAAAATGTTGAAAGAAATATGCTGACTTGCAATTATTGTAATTTTTTAGCCCTTAAGTCAAGCGTGAAATAAGTAAAAATGAACTTGCAGTATCAAAATTTGAAAATCCATTTCTAATTCTCCGTTATTGAGAACGCCGGTTGTTTCAAATGCTGCACGATGCTTCGTTCTCATGCTTGTTGCATGAACCTTATAACTTAATTTGTGTTAACAGGTTGATCATCCGCATAACTCTTAAAACGACATTTGCACACAGAGTTTCGTGACGGTAGCTCACATTTTTGTGTGCATATATTTTTTGCAAACAAACAGGCACTAAGAATTGGTTAATACCAATAAAGAACGAATAACAGGCAATACTGCTCCTGTTTAGATTGTTTTAATATAGCTTCTTTCTTTCTTAGTATTTACTATTAGTTAACGTCTGTTCAGAATGACTAATTACGATCCGGGATTATAAGTTAATACTAATTTTAAATAACTAAAATTGTTTATAGCAGTTTAGGTAATCTATAGCTAGTGATCTATCAAATACTTTAACTGCTAACTATCAGCATTAATTTCTACGGTACATACTAATTTCCGACTGTCAGATTCATAAACAACTTGGGTCTTTTAAAATCAAAATGCACCATTTATTTTCTGACACCAAATTATCCATTTTAACACTTGCAAATTACGAATGTCTTTGTTTTGCTAATTTCCACTCTTTCTCAACAACTAAACTAAAATCGATCCCACGTTTTTGCAGTAATGGGACATACTGTTCAGCCATATTTCTGTAGATTATTTCATCTTCGCTATCCTTAACATTCACTACTTTTAAAGATACACTTTCTAAAGAGGCGTGGCCCACTTCCAACAGTGAGTTCCATACTGAATCCAAACCGTTAACTGGATGGCCAACGCCCAGTAACAGCACTTTCAAGTTCCGGCATACTTGTAGTAAGTCTGGTAGTCCAGGAGCGAAGTCGGTGCCGTCTTGTATCCAAATTAAGTTCAATTCTTCGAGGCATTTGTTCATCATAGACCTTACAATATGCTGGAACAAGCGATTGGGGTCGAAAACGATCCGCATCCTTCTGTAATTGTGTAAATTGAAATATAAAGACCTGATTGGCATGTTTTCAACAGCAAATGTGTCTATCCAATTGCAAGTAATATCTCCAGCATGGTAAGATAAGTCTATTTTTATTGTTGGGCACTTATTTTTGAAGGATTTCCAGGTCTCTGATGTTATTCTATTATAAATGATCTTTTTGGAGCCATCACAATTTATTTTCATCCTAGTCATGGTTCCCATACTTTCAGAAGAAGAGTTTGCAAAATCATTAATAATACCTTCGAGAAACTGCGTGTAATCGAGTCTTATCTCCTGCAAATTCATAAAAATAGCAGGAAATGAAGGAGCAAATCTAAAGACAATTCTGTTAATATCTGCTTTTACTTCTTTCAGGAATCCTCCCAGATTCAGTTTTGTCAGCGTTATATAGCTTCTCAAGAATATTGATTGTAATATCTCCGCTGCCTCTTTAGAACTGAAATGAGAATTGCGGAACACAATCGAGGTCAGTTTACTTTGAGACTGAAAAAATTGCTTGATGTGATTGACCGTAGAGTTTCTCATTGCGGTAGGCAGGGGTTTAAAATAAATGCCCAAGTCCATGAAAGATACTGATAGGAGTTGCGACTTATGTCCCAGAGTTTTCAAAACATACTTCAGTTGCTGACGTATGGTCTCAAGCATATTCAACCTAACTCTCTTGCACTCGATTTCAACGTGATGGATATATCTTCCAAATTGTCTTGCCCTTCGAAGTTCGGGAAATTTCTTAGCATCACATTGTACCTCGGGGGTCTTATACCTGAAATTTTTCCAGAGACTGGGATTGTTGTATTCTTTGTGCCATTGGCGACATACCCTAGACATTCGACTTCGGTCTTGGAAATCCAAACACAAATATATCTGCTCCAAAACCAGCGGATACAAGGTTGACCAGTCATTGGGCACATCTTGAACTTGTTCTGATGGGCTATAACTGATTTCAGGTTCAAAATCTATATTCTCGTCACTTTCCCTATTATCCGGATTTGGATCATCTTCGATGTCTGCTGAATAAACGTTTGAAATCATTTCTTTATCCAAAATGAAATACCAGTTCCTGAATAATAATTCAACGTTTACCTGATTTTCAATGGCCTACACATGACAAGCTTTAATTAAATTCTGAGCTACTCTAAAATTTAAGTGATTATAAATTATGCTAAAATTTACTTGATAATGAGCTGCTAATCTAAAATTTTATTGATACTAGGTCAAAAGTTCACATTACAACTGAAATTTTTTTTAAATAATCCTCACTGTCTCCAAGTTTACTTTTGTAGAATTCAATTATGTATAAAGTATGGAGGTAAAGGGAATCTAACTGCACCGCTTAAATTTTAACTCATTAGAACTGATCTGATACCATGGAGTTACACAATGATACATTCGTTTGTATTTACTGCCACAGCATGTGAATCATACATCATAAATTGATTTTGCGAAATCAATAAAATTATTAGCGAGTAAAACTGACGAGAGATTAAATATCAAAACGCTGCGCGTTTGCTATTGGTTGGAAATCGTGTGACGTCACGGTTTGGGTTTGGTGTGTTACTTGGCGGCAAATATCATACAAAAACGAAATGCAACACATACCAGCATTGTAAAAAAAGTATAAAATAATGTAATCATGAAAATACATACTTAACGTAAATAAATAGAACGCAAATAAATGTGCGGAAGGAAATACACGTAAAACAAAAATTACGAGAGAAAAATGCAACCCTTGAATAAATGATCTGAATGCTACTAATTGGCCAATAGGAAACGCGCAGCGTTTTAATATTTTATCTCTTGTATTTTATATTGATTAGCTTAACTATCCCCGCGAAGTGCATGTGCCATTGAAGTGAAAGTAAAGTGTTAAAACTTCATATTAAGAAAACCCCAAAATCGTTTGAGACAATCATTCAGGTGGAGCTGGGATACGATAAGTAGTCATGCATTGTATGCATTTCTATGGCGAAAGGTCTGAAATATTTATTTAAACTGTCAATTTTGTAAAAATAAGTTATTATCGAAATGCAAATTAGAACTGTAACAATTAAGATTATTCGTACATGTTCAAAATTATTTTACCTTTCAATTTATTTTTATCTCCTTATATTCTGTACTCTATCCTACAACTATGAAAAAAAACTGGTTAATTATACTCATAATTAGGAAACCCTTAATTAAAAGATCATCAAAAATGCATATAGGTACTAGATATTATGCCTTTCTGTTATGTCAGTTTACAAAAGCAACTACTTTTCTAACACTAGCGACACCTAGATTTAATTCTCAAAACATTATGGCATTTTCAAGCGTGTCATCCACAGGAGTTTTATCTTCTCCTTTCCAACTCTTTGGTCTGCGCTCTAGGGATCTGCGAATTCTTTTACGGTTGGACTCAGAAAATAACATTTTAACTAATAATTCATTTTTTTTTCAATTTCTTCTTTAGCTGAGACTTATTTCAATATTTTCTTCGACCCGTCAAAGTATCAGCTTCATTTCTCATTCAATAGCTGCATCAGCCGTTTCATTAATACGCCATGGCCTTCTACGGACACTATAACTAACTACGCCAGTACAATAGTTTTGCCTTTAGTTACGTGGTCGTTACATATAGCTTTATTGGAAATCCATCAATTTCATAACTAGCACCTCACAATGATACAAAGTCAGAAAACAAACTAACTAAACACAAAACAAGAATATTACAAATTAGGCAAACGCAAAGCCTAATGAGAAGAGGTTGAAGAAGGGGTATCGACCTCAGTAAGAGTTCATATTAATTCTAGCTCGCCAATACAGTCTGCAAACATCACCTTGCTGCTGGAAATCTTTATCTAAACCCCGGCACATTGAAAGCTGACTTGAGTTCATAACATCAGCACTACAAATGGGACACACATTCGTTGGGAGAATTCCCATCTTATTAAGATGTTTGACCAGACACTTAATACCACAGCCATTAGCCGTTACACATTTAGCATCACCCAGGAGGCACGCGTGACTTAAGGTTTGTCACGAACGCGAGTAACATTGCCAAACCTTTAGTTATCTGCAAAAGTTAGTTAGTATATCTACAAAAATAAGCCATAGGGGTGGGACAGTCCAATAGTTATATAGTTAATATATGAAATCAGGAAGATACGATACATATTCAATATAATACATACCGAACATATATCTGTAAAATCGCCTATTTAAAACAAAATTCATTAGAAATCACATCGCTTGCTATAATAACTTTGACTGGTTACCGAAATGATACGTTCAGATGATTGTTTATATTTTTCAGAAAGGGGAATACAGTTTTATTATGTATGTACCCTTCCAAAAATACTCCAGTACTGCATATTTAAGTTGTGTCCAAGTAAAATCAATTTTATTTGAATATTTACTTCATATTTTAAATAAAAATGAAGTGATTAAATCAATTTTGCTACCATCCCCATTGCAGTCTACCGGGCCGTTGATGACATTTTGCTCCGAGTGACGTTGCTTCTTTACGTGCTCTTATTGGCTAGAGCTGAAGTGGCACAACCTTATAGATATAATAACCTTGATATATTGGGTTCTATATGGAGGTCGGTAGGTACTATTACTCATATAATGCCAACAGGTCTAATTGCTATAGCAGGGGATTATCAACCTCTTAGTTCAGAGTTCGAACACGAAAGAACGAGCACTAGTTGGCGGCCGCCAGGATCATAACTACTGAACTGAAGGTTTACGTTCTCATTATTGATACTACAACATCCATGGATGAATTTCCTGCTTGTGTTATGGTCAGCAAGGAATAGCCGATATCTGAAATGGCAGCAAGAATACTGTGTTCCAAATTTGGCGATATTCTGATGGAATCGACTGATTTAATCCCATGCTGTTGATTTAAGCTTTTTACTTTCTAATTCCATGTAATACAGTATAGAGAAAGTGTTTGTTTCTCGATAATTTTAGAATTCGAGATTAGGATGCCACTATACTTTTTAAGACCTTCCGAACATGTTTTGACTACTTTTGGAGTAATGTCTGCTGTCTAGTTGATTTTCTGTGCACACGATAGCGGCCCCAAATATCAGTGGATATTTCACGAAACTTTATACCCGGCTTTGTTATCATAAAATCTAGAACTAGATAGAGTTTTTTAAAAATCGAGCGACAACTTCGAAATTTATTCCAAATTGAAAATGTTTTTAACTTGGCAGCATAGGACTAATATACTTATGCCTAATATAGTTTATAGTTTTTGATATACTTATGCATAAAATAGTTTATATAATTCAATGATCACGAGAATTAATAGTTTCAATCATTGTCGTGAAAGATAGCCGCTGTAATTTTTTTTTGTTCTTGACGTCATAAGCCCCCCCCTCGAGGGGGGCTACGTTGTCAAGTATGGTATGAATCGAAAGATATATTTTTTCAAAATCTTCAAAGCGAAGGGGTAATACGTGATAATTGTAATCATTTGGACCCATAATACCGATTTTTCACAAACTTTCAGGTAAAATTTGGAAAAAAAGTTACTGAAGATGGATTCTGGTATGAGGAAGATAAATTTGAAATCGGTTGCATAAGAACGAGCTTTTTTAGTCCCTTATAGAGATTCATAAATTATGCCGCATAGCAAATTTTTACCGCTATTGCAGATATCGACTAACGAATACATAAGCTCGAAATTGGTCCATACATGCTGTTAGCTGAATTGTGAGGGTATGGAATGCCCTCTATAAGTGGTTTATGTAACTGACGAACTGAAGTCATATCCGCCCGATTAAAAATCTTTGTAATAGAGTTTTAAGATGTCAGTATAAGTAAGAAGGCCACAATCAGCAACGTTTTAATTGACGTTTTTCCTTGCTATCTTGCATTCATACTGACCTCAGTACATTCAAGTTATAACATTTCTTAATCTTGCAAAACTTAGTAGATAAAATTTTACAAAAGGAAGAATCTTTACTATCTGCTACTCACTTTTTCTTTCAATTCAATACTTTCCTCATTTGTAGCAGTTTCTCTCGTCTACGTTATGCAATTTGTTACTAATTGTACAAGTTTGCCCAACGCTATTAGCAGTGTTACTCCTGATTACCAAACCAAACTCCCGAATGGTCGACAGTTTGGAACACAACTTTCAGTACTGTTCTCGCAACAGATTTAGAAAAATTCTATATGTAAGAATATTTTCATCAAAAAATCCTCGACAAATTTGCGACAGGATTAACTACAAGTGTAAACAACGCGTTAATAAATTACAGTAAAATTATTTGAAACCATTTTACTCTTATGTAATTTTAGACCTTGTTCACCTGTACCGTACAAAAGTAATATATAATAATGAGGTGTATCAGTTTCAGCATAGGTTGGATTGAATCAAGTCTGATGATTAAGACCGAAACATCAAGTACTGGAGCACCCCTCTCTGCACCCCTAATAGTTCCAATTGATGGACCCCACATTCTTGGATATTGAAATTGAAATCATCCCAAGTATCGCTGTAGTTTATTTGCATGGTAAGTAGTTAAAAATTAAATTAGTAAAGTTTAATTTATTATAATGTATCCCCTGGAATCGTGGGTGTTCTTTCAGAATACAAGAATGCGTCTAAAGTTCTGGACAACTAACACTTTTATTTAAAAGCAATAATAAGCATGAACAGGAACAATATACAGCAAAATACTCGATAACTATCTTATAAGATCACCAAACATCTGTTAGATGCAAAAAAAAAAAATAAGAATCTCAGCTAATTCACCAAATAGCAGAAAGTATTCTAGAAACAATGACGTATATTACAATTTAATATAGCTCGTATAAAGCAAAAAACTCTCCAATTAAGCGATGATTTCTGTTATATATTCTCTTTAGAAAATTCTAGAAAAAGCTCGTATCTCCAAGAATATTTGATATTTCAAGAAAGTTCTAGTATATTCTAAAAGTCGCCAGGTTGACGATATTTTGCCAAATCTTGCTTCATTAGATTCCGTCCTATGGTTGATATTATAATTGCGCAAATATTCAGTTTTCTAAATCATCAAGGGGTCTTTATATTATCTGGAAACTCACCTTCCTCCATTTTTTCCGACTCCGGGATTTTCTAGTTAGATAGATTTTGCGTTGATATGAAAATGTGCAAAGATTCAATCATCTAGGTCACAAAAGCAAGGTTCTGGAGAACTTTCTGATACATCCCCCACTTTCTCCGCACCAAGAAGGAGGGGATAGAAAATCTGACTCTATATATTTGCTGTGTGGTCTTGTGCAAGAATTCGAACTTAATTGTCCCCGAGGAAGGGCGTGGATATCTTGGAAAGAATGTTCGATTCCTCCCTAATTTCTGCTCTAGCAGGGAGTGGGGACAACCTAATTATTTACCACGTGACGACTTTGTTTTCCATTTTACTGTAAAACAGTTTTCAGGTCAGATTATTTTTTTGTGGTAGAGAAGTATTTTCATCTGCACTCCTTAAAAGATTTTAGAAATAGGAAATTAATTTCTGCTTTTTTTCTACGAAGCCGGTCATTGATATGACAAGCTATCAAAATTTAAACTATGTTTTTTAAAATAGAAACTGCATCTTTATAAAATCATATTGTTTTCCATATTTCATATAATGTACCCTGCTAGAGGATGTGCAGTAAAAATTACAGCCAGATTGGAAAATTATTTCAGGTGTTATTAGGGGTACCATACAAGGAATTATTTTTTAATTATGTCAAACTTGCTCTTAACATCATGAAACACTATGGTAATAAAAGTGCCCAGAAGTCACTTTAATTATTTGCATGTTAAAAGGTAAAAGCAGTCTGAGATTCTCTTTTGTTAAATTAAATTTTTTGTGTATTCTGGAAACAGTAATTAAGAGTGAAGATGATGATGAGGTCGGGCATCCGAGGGTGTTGCTTAATTTGATTTATTAGGAAAGAAATTTTCAGTCCGACGGTATTATAAAAATTAAAATTAGTTGCGAAATGCTTTTTCACCCTCCTTTAATTACATTTTATGAAATTATTAAAATGCTAAAAAAATGTTATTAAAATCATTTAATATTATATTTGTTTCAGATATTTGTAGGATTTTTATGATAAAGTAACTCCATCAATTCCTGCAGTCACAGTATTTTATACAAC
Organism: Amaurobius ferox; assembly: GCA_951213105.1. Classification (NCBI taxonomy): domain Eukaryota; kingdom Metazoa; phylum Arthropoda; class Arachnida; order Araneae; family Amaurobiidae; genus Amaurobius; species Amaurobius ferox. The sequence continues at coordinate 89,319,454 of OX578134.1, forward strand.
TTTATATGATCTAGTGCTTCTAATAAATATTAGCGGCACATTTGAATTTTTGATATTGACATATCGCACTAAAATAGAAACAGTATTTTCTTCATTATGTAATTTAACTAGTAGAAGATGATTAATCATGATATTAACGCATTTGATATCAAGATAAATGGTATGGCATATTTGCATTCATATTGATTTCAAAGAGTTTAGAATTTAATATTGAATGAATTGAAATTGTAATACATGCATATACATTTTTCCTGGAGCATTTTGCAGCTAAAACTAATTACACTTTCATGATTTTATGTGTATAACAAAAAAAATAAAGAAATATGAGCCATTGAATATGGTAGTCTGGCGCATATGAGTAAAACAGAAACAATATTATTTTCACCATCTAATTTAACTAGGTGGATACTAATATAAGTATATGAATCATGTTATCAATGTTCTTCATATCGCGATAAGTGGTTTTACATAATTTAAATTCAGAGTGATATGTCACAAATTTAGTAATAAGTTATGCTTCTAATGTATGTATATCATTTTTTACTAGAGCATTTTTTAAGTGAAACTATTGATACTTGTTATATTGAAATTTTATATTTTTAGCAATTACATTTTTAAAAATGAAATATAAATCTATTGATTATTATTAACCTGTATTTGCAGCAATAATTATCCTACAATAGATAACAATACAGTAGATAAATGCCCCGAATTTTACACTATATTTGTGTTTGGAAACGAATTTTAATATGTAATGGCAACTGGTCTTATTCCTTTAAGATTATTTGTCACGTTAAAGACTAGTTGTCAGACTGTTTCTATCACCTTAGAGGCTTGAAGAATCGCAGAACATATTCACGTTTTGCTAATTTAGCTATAAGCTAGTCGGTGTTGAATAATAAGTGTTGTTGTTGTTGAGACCCAGACCGCACGACTTACCAAAAAGGTGTAAGGTAACCGTTTGGACGGCCGGGACGTGCCACCCAATTGAGACCGGAATCCATTGGGGGAGGCATGAACAGGGACTGTGCTTTCCTTCCCCTACCACCAACCTCTCGGAAGGACTTGCGGACATACATGTTTAACGTGGCCGTACTCCGCATGAAAACGGCGGCAGTTGTGGCAGCATGCAAATCCAGCGCGCAAATCACCGGGCTACCGCACCCGAAATGTGTCAACAGCACACGGTGTTCCCAGGTGGTCACCCACCCAAGTACTAACCGCGCCCGATGCTGCTTGATTTCGGTAATCTAACGTGAACCGGTGTTTTCAGCACGGTAGGGTCGTTGGCCTGAATAATAAGTGTTGTTGTTAAGACACAGACCGTCCGACCTACCTGAATAATAGGTGTCGAAAACCCAGAACTACCGACTCGTCCAAGGACATGAGCAGCTTGGAGGTAGAACGGGAGAATAAAAATGAATAATAGGTGTGAAATTGTTACATATACAGACCTCTAATGATAGCCAATAAAAAATATCGTAAAGATTTCATTCAAATCGATCTATATTTCCAAGATATATCTCAACAACTGAATGACACTTTTCCTCCAAAGCGGACTATGGTCGCAGATACGATTATTTTACTCAAAGAGGACTTTTTGTTAACTATACATTCCTTCAAAAACATGGGAGTCTAGTGTGAATTTCGGAGAATTATAAAAATATTTGTGTATGCATATCCTCTAATACTACTTCGAAATCAATTTCCAACAGTGGGTTTCGGTAAATGCAGCTCTAGTGTAAATAAAAGAAGTCGAACGCGAAAATATTCTATTTCAGAGCAATTCTGGAAATTAATAGGACTAAAGGTATCTTATTACATTCTTCATGATATAAGGAAACTTTCTGTATCTTACAGGAAAACTAAATGTCTGTTTTTTACAGCACATTTGAGAGAATATTTGTAAAGTAGACCATCGAAAAGTCAACCTACTGAATAAAAGACTAGACTTGCGGCGACGTGCCTTACTTTTTAACCTCATGTGAGAAAAAGCCGATACCCTCTCACCTCATGCTCTCCACCTTCACCCTCTTCAGTCCTTTGCACGCGTTGAGATAGGCAAGAAAGAACGTTTGGCGTATCTTTCATTATGTTAAGAGATTGAAGTTAAATGCCACAAAACCGATTTCTCGGGCAATTGTATTCTTATCTTAATGGGCTCCACAGCTCTTATCCCAATAATGTTCTTTTAAGAAATAAATACAACCATATAATGTAACTATATATCAATATATTTGCTATTATTGCCATGAAGAATTTTTTTTTTTATTTTGAACATTACTCCAGTAGTAAAATTTATCATCCACTATTTCAGTAAGATTTATATACATTTATAAAACAAATGAACACATTTGAAAAATAATATAAAATGTTAAAACATTATTTTAATATGAAATATGATTTATAACTCTTACATATTACTTATAACATACATTTTTCATGAATTACAAATCAGTATTCTATAAATCATGTTATAGTGTTATTGAATCCTTGGATAATATAATTTATCCTAACTTTTTATTCCGTAAAGCATAATCATTATTTTTACTACAAAGAATCAATAATTTTGTGTTTCAAAATAAGAGCTAAAGAACAATATAACTAAGAAATTGTAATATTCAATATTGTTATATGATGTCATTTTACGTTAACATCTTTGTAATTAAAGTCAGTCGTTTGCATATACTTTTAGAGTTTCACATCAGCATTATATGCTTCTTTTTTTTCGCACAAAATTGTAATTTTGGTTGGTTAGAAAACATGCTAAAGCTGTGGCGACAACATATTTCTAAACCGAAAATTTGCCAGTATTCATCTGAGCAGCCATAATGCACGTATTCTGAACTGTAAACATAGTGTTATTAAAGTTTACCATTATTATCTTCTTTGCCTTCTATTTTGTCTTGAAAACTGTTTTATACGGCTAATTTCTAGAATTTTTCTTCAAACATAATAATTAAAAAGTCATCAATCAATTTCGTCTCAAACCCTTCTCACTATAGAGCGTCAAATATATCACACAACCCGAACCCTAGAAAATTCTTGCTGAGTCCTAGATCAAAATATTTTCCCCAATCTCATTTCATTGAGTAACAAATAATTTTGAAAGATTGCTGTCATGCTTCTATGGACCTGAAGTAAATTATGGCCTAATTGTGTAATTTTTAATTTATATTCTATGAATCGCACCTATAAATACTGATAAAAATGGTTGACACTTGGAAGTTCGATGAATATATGCGTTCTAAACATTTTAGAACATGAATAAATTGTTATAGTCAGTTGGTCATTTTTATTTCAGGTTTTATCCATGATGTTCTGTCCACTGATTTGTTAAATGTTTAATGTTTCCGTGCTTCGATATTATATGCTTGAATACTGTTCTATTTGCGGTGATAAATTTCGTAAATAGCAATATGACTTTTATTTCAAAGGAAGGCAGTTCGATTATCTATTAACGACCTTTCTGTTTAAAGATTTTGCTCAAAAACTACTCTTACAGCTTATATATAGAGAGAGGAGAACGGAGCAAAGTTAATTTCCCTCTTTTTTTATATAAGTTATAGTGAGATAGAAGAAAACATAGCGTTGATTTGAGTAATATCAGGAAAGGTACTGTTAACTTTCACAATGAACCAATGGTCAATAAAAATTAGCTGTGAATCAAGGAACTAATTGAATGCAGCATATGCCAAACTTTATAAGACGGTAGAGAAGATTTATACGATCACGTATATCCATTTCTTTAAAATATCCACATAGTTACCTACTATTACATGCTACTGGCATTTAAGTCTGTCAAAAACAGGAAAACATACATTTATACAATTAATTTACTACATTATTGTAATAAGTTTTATTTTGTTTAATATTATACGGCACGTAGAATAAAAATAGTCGTATTATTCAAAAATTACTGAGTTAGTTTCTGTTCCATATTCAATACTATAAATATTTAAAATTTCGGTCTTTGAGGCCAATAAAGGGGAGGGGGGGATATCTATAGAGTCTGGAAATACTTACAGTTCCCGTTTTGTCTGCCCCTGGGAAAGAAATATAAAACACTGCTCCATTAGCTTCTGTTACGAAGTCGATTGTATAAGTATGCAAACATTCAGTTTTCTAGATCACAAGAGTATATACTGGGGAGTCTGGAACGGTATTTCGAAAGACCTTTTCCGGAAGGAAATAGAAAAAAGTAAGGTTCCGTTAGATTCTGACCTTAATCCCAGTGAAAACCTTTGATATACCCCCGGACATGCTATCTTTGCGCGTTTACCTCCTCCAACCAGTCTCAGAGGACTGGAAACTGCCCTATTTAAGGAATGACCATTGCTCGCATCTGCGATGGTTAAACACCTCATAGAAAGCATATAAAATCGTTCTAAAGTTTGTGTGAAGGTCCGAAGTGATCATATTCCATATTAATGTACGTTTTGTTTGCCTTTAAACATAATTTTGTTAATGACCTAAATGTGACGTCATCATATAACTTACGAAAAGTAAATATTTTTCATCTTTGTACATAATTCTTGTTTTCTTTAATGCATAAATATATTTGCTAATTTCATGTACGATTTTGAGCTAATCAAAGCTTTACTTTTCCATTTTTGTTGATTTACAGTCCGTGCTTAAATTTTGGAAGCCAGTGTACTTTCATATTTTCATGTGTTAAAAAAAGACGCGCCGGAGAAAGAAGATTTTCCAAAATACAGGTATCTACCGAAGTAAGACTCCAGAGAACGTCATTGCCAACTCCAATATTACAGAATAAAGACGAATGAAGCACATATAGCTCCAGGCAATACGGCTCGTCGATACCTGTTCGCAACGGCAAGTGACATCTGAAAGAGCCTAACGCCATCAAAGGTGGCACCTGCGTGCACCTAAACCACTCGCAATAGGTTACGTGTAGCATAGCTGCATACACGGCGGTTAACCACTGAGGTGCTATAAAGTGCTCGACACATGGATGCACGTCTGGTGTGCTGTCGTCGTCATCGCAACTGGACCAATGAATAGTATCGGGTACTGTTTACGGACGAATCTCGCTTCTGTCTGTGGAGGAATGATAGTCGTGGACGGGTGTGGCTGCTTCCCGCGGAAAGCCACTTGTCAGCCTATATCACTAAGCATGACACCAGACATCATGGTTTGGGGCGGTATCATGCTCGATCAGCAGCGGCTCTGGTGCACATTACAGGTAATCTGAGTGCGGGCCTGTACGTCACGCAAGTTGTGATACCTGTAGTTCGGACACTGGTACATGCCATCCACGGCACGATGTTCCAGCAACACAATGCCACACCAAAGACCGCACGATGAACTCTCGGCAGCCCGAACGGAATTCCCATCATTTCTTTGCCGGAAGCCTGGCCGGATCTCTTCCTTATTGAATACGTGTGGGTCCTCATTGGACGTCAGTGCACTGGAGACCACCGGTACATTCCGTAGACGAACTGCGCGACACAGTGGACGCTTCTTGGTAAGGATTACCTCAGGCAACCATTAATAGCCACATCGATAGTATGCCTCGCCGTTTATCGGTGCGTATAGCTGCCAGTGGGGGCCACATTCTTTACTGAATAAACAGGTTTCTTTTGCATATCTTTGTTCTTTTATTCATTCGCATCTCATGTTTCTTCTCATGTTTCTCTCTTTTTTCTGATTTACCTATGGCTAAGTGCATTCTTTCATGGTGTTGAAATTTTACTTTTACCGTGTGTATTTTGATAAGTTCTAAAACAGTAAAAGTTCAAATAAAAATTATCATACATTGCATGACCAGACACCGCTGACAGTTGTTGATGAAGTCTTATACCCTTTTCTTCATGGTTATTTCTTTCTTGTCACTCCTTCAAAGATGTTTATCTACACCACTGCTTCATTTAGGGCTTAGTAATCCTAAAGTGATGACTTTTTTCATCTTTAGTGATTCCTTTGATCCAGTCAGCTTCTTCATTTTCCATTGTATCCATATGGGGTGAATTCAGTGAATAAAAATGCTATCTGCATGATTAATCACTTTATTCTTTAAACTGTAAGCATTTGAATTAGTGATTTCAAATAGCACGCGGATATATTTACAGTACATCCGCTCTTTGGTCTGAAGTCAAGGCTTTACGTAAACCATATGTCGAGAAATAATCATCATCCGTCGCCTTTATATTTCTCAAATGAATTACTTACAAAAACAGTAGTAATGATTTAGTATATAAAAAATATTTTGCAACAATCTGTGAAGCTTTTGGGGACATACGACTCAGTTGAAATGTTTCTTTTAATTTTACCCTAATTGTTCTTGTTTGATTGAATTAGACTTTAAAATAGGCAATATTAACATTGCTATATAAATCTTTATAAATACAAATCAACCAGGAGAATTTTTTGCCAATATTAGATGTGTTTGATAAACAAATAAGTTTTCTTTGAACCAAAATGTTCATTAGATGCTGCTTTCACACACTTTAAAGTCAGTTTTTGTTACACTGCATTTGATAGTGATTCCCCTTTTTAATAAATATCATTGTCGTAAACATAAAGATTAGGATTTTTCAACTAAAATTTTGAGTTTCATATTTTATTTATGACTTATCACTCTTAATAAATTTGATAATTTTGCTTCCTGTCTTTATTCGTTTTTGATGTTTGACATCTGTAGAGCATCACCCACTATGAATAAATTGTTTTTCATTGAGATAGTATCTCTAGCCTTGTTTTCACTGTTCTCGAGACCCCAAAGCTGGATATTTATTGCCTTCTATGAATTCTAGCTTGTAAGAAGATGATTGAAAGTATAATATCCAACGTGTAAATATATCCACATATTTACTTAAATCTATGTAATTCGTAAGTGACTTCGAATATGTATACATTGTGAGATCAGTACCAAACAAATAATGACAGAAATGTTTAACAGATATATAAATTGTCATGAGTTTCCGATTCACATGTTCTGATTCATATGTCTTTAATACATTTTTGAATGCTTCTTGACAGTCTACTGACCATTTGAAACGTGTATTTTTTCATTTAGTCAACTCTACAAATAGATGTACTATTTATGCATATTCCATAATTTCTACTTTAAAACACCCAGTCATAACCAGAAATATTTTGGTGTGCTTCTAAATTTTCCATCAAGAAAATTTCTGTACCTTTCCTAATTTAGTCTCTAACGGTGAAAATTCATTTTTATTAACTTTGTATTTTAGTTATGTAATTTTCCTTTGGAATATGTGTAATGTCTCTGAGTCTATGGTTAAGTTGCATAAAGTAAATCTGTCAAAAAATTACAACTTTTCAATGCCCTCCTGAATATGCTCTATATATAATACGACATCGTCTAAGAAAAAATATGTTTGGCTTTTAGGTTCCTTAAATATTTTGTAAAGAACCTTGCTGTCCTAAAAGGGAATCAAACCTTGGATGTCCGAGCTGACCAGCCGACGCTCTACTGTTAAGCCACTGAGACGAAATTGCAAGCTCTTATCGAAGTAGACTCTGCATTTTCCACCATCTAATGTCAGAATTTGTCCCTCTAATGTCTGTGAGGGATTGTGCGTCTAATATACTCATATAAATTAACTATATATTTGTACGAATCAAATCAACGTAATATTTCACTTTAATTGTTAAATATTTTTGTTATGGAATGAGAAAAAACATTCTGAAAGCCCTATTTTTTCTACACAATACTGTGTAAGCCCCAACCTGGAATCGAACAATAGATCTCCGTACTGGCCATTCGACGCTCTACAGTTGCACTCCTGGGGCGAAATTGCAAGCTTTTATAGCCGCACTGGACTCTGCAATTTATTAAGCAAAATTATAAAATATGTGTGTAAAAAAATATGTGTCCAAATAGAAATTTCGTGTTGTTAAAATGTTTCGTGTATATGACTGCCAGTTTTTGCGTGTATTTTTCTTTCAGCTTAATTTGGAAGAAACGAACTACGTACGTACGTACGTTTGCATCGGCAATAGGTGCGCAAACCCATGTAAATACGGTTTTGGACATGGAAATCAACGACATACAGAATTTCAAATACGTAGACTTAATACTTATTTCATGAAATTTAAAATTATCTTAAAATTTACATTTTTATTATCCTGAGATTTAAAATTTATAATTTTTGTTTTGTATTAAAAACAATTGTTAAAAATGCTTAAATTTTTATCAACTACTTCGTATAAATTCATTATTTGATTTTTCATAAGGTGTACTGTGCCGCACCATGCACGATAAATACTACTGCGAAATTGGGAAACTTTTCCGCTATTAGTAGGGCCACTTTACGAAACATTCTTTTATAATAATGTCGAAATTATTTTTACATTATGGAACACTATAAAAAGTGTCTAGAAGTCATTTTAATTATAATACTTGTTAAAGAACAAAAGTTCTTCTGACATTTTTACACTGAATTATAATTTTTTGTGTATAATAAAAAAGTAATTAAGAGTGAAGATAATGATGAGTTTGTGCATCCTATGATAGGATGTTGTTTAATTTGGTTTAATAGAAATAAAAGTTTAAGCCTCGTGTTATGAAAAAGAGTAAAATTTCATAACGACAAAAATTAACACATTTCTCGAATGAAATGTTTTAAATTTATTAAAATACCTAATATTTATTTGACGTTTCGAAAATAATTTACATTTTCAAAGGTTTAATATATTTTCTGTTTATTGGTACGATACTATGAATGCTTATTACCGCACTATTTACACTACAGATACGTTCTTAAGCTTGTCAATATGGGGCGTCGAATTCTTTAGTCTACCATGGTGGAATAAAATAGAAGCAATATACGCACAGTTTCAAACTGCTGCTAATTCATTAAAGCAAAAATATCTTCGTTGAAAGCAACGTATAAAATTATTATCTATATCAAGTATTATTTTATGATGTATTTCGCTATTTTAGTTTTAGAAACAATATAGTTTATATGATGTATTTTAACTAGTTAAGAAGCAGCGTTCTGCATATCACTTTTATATATTGATATTTAGATTGTTTTCCAGTAATCAGATTGGTATATAAGATTTTTGTGAATGATTGTGCATCTAATATATGTATATAAATTAACTATCTAGTTTTATGAATTAAATTAAAGAGATATTTCAAGTTAATTGTTAAATACGTTTGCTATGGAATGGAAAAAAACATTCCGCAAGTCCGAATTCTCTACACAATACTGTGTAAAGAATACTTCCCCAACCGGGAATCGAACCTTAGATCTCCGAACTGGCCAGCCGACTCTCAATGGTTGAGCTACTGGGACGAATTTGCAAGCTTTTATTGTCGGAGTGGACTCTGCATTCCCCACCCTCTAATGTAAGATTGGCGGGCAACGTTACCCTAGTTTAGCTTCCTGCTACTACTACTTTTAACCTAGTGAGTATCTTGAGTAGTCGTTATCCTCTCAATTTTGAAATCGGTGCTCAATCTTCCAGAGTTCACTGAATCCTTACTATTCGTAGAAGGGTCACTTTCAGATCTCTGACATTTTTGTACTAACCTATAGTGTTGGCATTTTCGGGCGTCATTGTAAAAAACCTTTCTTTCCGAACTGGGAATCGAACTCTGGATATCTGAACTGGCCAGCGGACGTTCTTCCCTCTGAGCTACTGGAACGAAATTGCACACTGTTATCGTCGGAGTGGACTCTGAAACAGTTACGAACATGTAAAGTGGGTATCTTTGAGTCTTCAGAAGGGATGAACATCTTTACAGGCAGCCATTCTATTTCACGAATGCAAGATTGCCATATTTTGACACATCGGGATAAGATTGTCTGATTTGGCGATTTATCGCAAACTTGCGACTTAAGCGAGTTTTCCAATTTACTAAAACTTAATTGAATTATCGAATATTCTTTGAGATATGAGCTATTTCTAGAAATTTCTACGGAGAGTATATAAAAGGATCCATCGCTAAGTTGGAGAGTAGTTGCTGTGATATCAGCTAAATTGAATTATGAGATACTTTAGTGTTTTGAGAATAATATCGGCTGTTTTTTTAATTACCTGAGCATTTAATTGCTGACAATTGTTAAATGACCTCGAAAATAGTTATCGCGCTATTCGCTGTATATTATTCATGTTTACACTTATTAGTGTTAGTATATTAGTTAGTATTAAATGAAAGTGTTATTTATCCAGAAATTTTATCTCATTCTTGTATCCTGAAAATACACCCACGATTCCAGGATACTTCGTAACAATATATTAGAATTTGCATATTTAATAAAAGTATCTGAATTAGAATTTGCATATTTATTAAAAGTTTGCATATTTAGTTGAGCATTTACTGGATCAGTTGGGTTGTGATTTTTGTAAAACTTGATTACAATTCATGCACAATCAAAATTAAATTTGATAACTTCAGAAAATATTATATGTTTTAAATGAGATCGCCTGACCTACTATACTTCCAAAGGAAATCAATTTCACCTAAAAAATAAAAATCTTAGTCAGTAGTCTTTCGTCTTTATAGTAGGATCATGCACTTTAAAAATGAATCAGTACGTTTAAAAATAATTTACCTTCGCTCAGCAACGAACTCGGCATGTAAAACATTAATGTCCACGATTTATGTAAATCCTTTAAGTTTCAGATAAGTTATCATTAAACAAAGCATATAAGTAAAGGAGCTATTTTCGCCTGACCACATTTTGAGTAAAGAACACCAGATGTAAAATAATTTTAATCACTTCATGTCCAATTTAAAAAATAATCAGTTTCATATTCTAATATGTAACGAGGATTATCATCGAACAAAATATCTCAGTAAAGAGAGTATAGCACGTAAATTTTTTATCCGATTATTTTCTAAAACAACCTCACCCTATAAAACATTATTTTACGTCAGATAGAAAAATGTCTTGAAATTGGTGTCAATTTTAGAAAAGTTATGGGAGTACAGTGCGCACATCAGTAGAAGGGAGATAGCACGTTGAACTTCGTAACTGGTTCGTTAATAGTTTGTGTGGCTAGTTCGTTACTAGTTCGAGTCAGTAGTTCGTTCACTGAGAGATCACAAACGAGTTACTACAGAGTTCGTTAATGAAAGTGGTACGTTCATTAACGAACTCAACCTTTCGGGTATTAATTTTTACCTGATGTAAATTGCAGAAATGTTGATTAAGTTTTTAAGGATTTATCGCCAAATGATGCATATCAGTAATTGGAGAGGGGTGGATGCGCGCGTGCAATTTTGTGTTCAACCACATTAAGCTGCGAACTAGGCATGCAAACCATTGATTTTCACCACGTATCTGAGCTGTAAAATAATTAAATAAGTTTTACAGGCGTTATCACCTAAAACACCGTAAAGAACACATAGGACAGGCAATTTTTAACCAATCACTTTAGATACGCACGAATTTAGCATCGAAAGCATTAATTTATTGTACACATATAACTTAACTGTAAAATTAGTTAAGTTTTCAAGGAGTTCTCGTTGAACAAAACATGCAGATTGTCAGGCAGATGGACAGAAATACAGCAGCAAATCGTGTTTAACCCAAAAGTATGAATCTTAGTCACTACGATACCTTTGCTTTAATGCTGATATTTTATATAAATGTATTATGAATAATTTATGAATTTAGGAAATCAATTTTATGGAATTTTAATATAATGACAAAAGTCATGTTTAATTAATTATTCGACAATTTCGCGGCGTGCTCTTTCTCCCTGTGGATTTGAAACTCTGATGTACTTAATAACAGCGTACATGCACCAAGATGTCATATAATCTAATAACTCGATGAAGGATGACGTGATTAATATAAGTAATATATATATATATATATATATATATATATATATATATATATATATCTTTATGCTAACATCATAATCATTAATTTTAGTACAAATAACCAAAATGAATAATTTTGCATTTTTTTTATAAAAAAATATTAATCAAAGCATAAAGTAGCCTATCCAACATATATTTTTGTGTTAAAATATATAATTTTTGAAATATTAGTAACCCTTGTAATAAAAGCCATTTAAAGTGTTATGGTCCTTTTGAATTTGCTTTAATGTTTTATATCGAATTTATATGTTTCTTACATTTCGCATATAATTATAATTTTAATTACAATGCATATATGCGGTAGGTAGGCCGTTAATATAATGATAAACAGCAATTTCTTTAGTTTTAATTTGAGTGGCTTTAGTGTACTTCGTTCGAACTGTAAACATGGAATTACTAATTTTTCACTTTATTACCTGAAATAGCGATTACTCTCCTGAAAACTATTTTTATAAGGCCAATTTTCAAAGTTCATTTCTTCACAAACAGTCATTAAAGTGTCATCAATCATTGTCGCCTCTAACCCTGTCCGATATCATGTGTAAAATATATCAGACAACCAAAACCCCCTGAAAATTCTGCCAGAGTCCTAGATTAAACGATCTTAGTCTTGCTGATATCGAAAGGTGCTGATATCGAAAATTTCCTGCCTTATATTTACTATTAACTATGTTTTTAATACCACTAAATTCAGCCAAAAATATAACAATTGTTAAAGCCATTATTATATATAGTACTTGACAAAAAGGATGGGATTAAACGATTTGCTTGTTGGATGTTTGATGAATATATTTGGGAATGTTTGGGAATTCTACGTTTTGGGAATTCTTGAACACGAAAAATGTTTCATTTAGTTGGTTCTGTCTATTATGCTCCTCACAGGAAATGAACGTTTTTGGATGTGTACCATGTTCTCTTAGTGTATCAGAAACAGTTCGAAGATCCTCATTTTATTTGTAACGATACATTTTATAAGCAAAAGAGATGTGCGGTAAATAATATCTAATACATTCGATACTGCATTTGGTATCAAATTTCGCTAAAAGAGAGCATTAAAACATAGAGGTAGTCAATAATGGGATTTAGTATGTTTAAAATTAAATTAAATGTTCTCAATATAATATTATACACCTGTGAAAAAACATTGCCTAACACTATTAATGCCCTACAGTCTGTCATAATTTCATATGTAATTTAACTAATAACTTCTGTACATACCTTTCATTATGGCAGTTTTCTTATCCAAAATGCAAAATAAACATCTTCACAAATATGCAAATACAATTTACAACGAATTATTACAACGAACGGTTATAGTTCTGTTATTAGACTGAGTTTAAAATAAAAATACCTAAAACATAAATAAGGAAAATAAAATTTGAAACATAAACAATGGAAAATGTTTTGTGAGCCATATTAGGTCTAAAACAATTATCACTTATAGATTGATAGTTACTGGGAAACTACAAATTCTGTCGTGTTTATAAACCACAGAAATTGAGTCATATTAGAACTCAATCTTACCAAACAGTACCAATTATAATAGTTCAGGCCAATGCCAAATTTTGGGAACATATAAAGTATACAGAAATACATAGTAGAAAATGAACTTCAGAATATTTAAACTTTATACCTTATATGAATATAAATTCGAAAATAATTTACAGAAATTGATATGCATAATTGGGTTTAAACATTATTATTACTGATATTTTCGGGGATTATTGATTCAGAGATTATGGATATTTTCAAGTTATTATGCCATTGTTTCATGTCGGCAAAAATGGTGAAACTCATACATTGTACGTTGTACGAGTAACCTTCTACACATGCACAGGTATAACTTCTAATATACGAGAATACAAGCAGTGCAGGTATATTGTCATATATTTTGACATATATTGACATATATTGGAATCAAGTACGGCCTTCTGGTGTGAAGATTACGGGTATTTTTGATATTTTCAATTTATTACGTCATCTGTTTTATTTTGGCAAAGAGTTTTGAGACTCATATTGTAATACGGGTAATCTTCTACTAACACACGGACATATCTTCTAATCTACGACATTATAAGTAGTACGGTATATCTTCCCATATAATTTTAGCACTTTCATTTTGGCATATATTGAATCCATTACTACCTTCAGGTTTAAAGATTACAGGTTTATTGATATTTTCACTTATACATTTAACCTACTAATACAGGTTATATCTTCTAATATTCGTGTATATAAGTAGTACGGATCCCATACAATTTTAACGCTTTTATTTTGCATATATTGCTTCAATTTCATATGTTTTGCAAATTTTCTTACAAAAGGGGCCAGGATATTTTATTCTTCAAAAAATAATTTTGTATAGCGAGAACAGAGATTCATAAACTACTTTCTAGGAGCATTAAATTAAATATTTTAACAGAATATTTCGATTTAAAATGTCATTTATTATACTATAGGAATTTTCACATGATTGAGAATTTTAAGTTTCTTTAAATTATATACACCTTACGAAGAACGGGTATGCTGCTAGTAATTAGTATAATTGAATGACTGAGATTACAATTACTGTATTCGTGAATTTTGCAACATCATTCTTTCAACTGTTATTTTAAGAATTGTAAAGACGCGCGGAACGCGACCTCATTAAATTTGGAATTTAGGTGACACCAACACCATAACAAACCCGTGATCGAAAAGGTCTCAAATAACCACAAATGTTCACCCCCTGTCCGGAGAAGTAAATCTCCAAGATGACCTGCCCGAAACACAGAAGAACCTAAAACATAAAATAACATTTAAAACCAAAACCCTTACCTTTAAAGAACTTCTTCTTCAGCTACAAATATTAAATAAAAGTAAATCACAGTAAAATCAAAATAAACACAAATAATTTAGAAGTTAAAAATAAATCTTTTATTAAAGTTACATAAGGAGTTATCAACATACATAAGTTGAATCTTTATTAGCAAAAGCACCACTGGACTCAGGCGCAAAAGACCTTAGTCAAATGCCACAGGCTTTAGAGCCGTAATAATCAAATGTACTAAATCAATGGCAACCCTCAATAATAAATATATAATTATGTGGTATGGTCAGAGACACAGGGGGAGGGCACTCGAAGATCATTAAAAATAGAATATCTGATTTTTGGTTATACAACTTTATAGATAATCAATTTGTTCTTTAAATAGTTAATGAAATCAAAAGTAATTAAATAATTAAATTGGCGAGACGGTTATTTTTGTCATGATCGTAGAGCTCATAGTCCTTGAATCAATCAACAGCTATTAAATTCAAGACGTCGGGGAACCACATGATTCCAAAACAGGAACGGAAATGGCTTATCTCAAGCCACGAAGAAGTCATCACATCCGAAGGTAAAAATCATGAGAAGCTAAGGACACCAGCAGAGTACTCAAACAGGGTCATTTCCTGTTTTCCGTGAAGAATGGTCGGTTTACACTTGTTACTAGACTGCGCCAGACATAGCCAGGCCTGGACACACAGCGTCATTTTTCTCCCTCAGTACTCCGACAGGCGCGGAATCGGATCCGGCATGGACCTCGGGTCATTCCCACAGGAGTGACGATGTTAGTCTTCGATCCGGTGGGCCTCGAATCATCCAGGAGGTCTCCGGGCGACAACACTTCCCAATCGACGGAAAATATCCATCCACGAACCCCAAAGAATCGGCTGATTAAGGCAAGCTCCCGAGACCCGAGATGAACGAAGCAATTCACAAGGATAAGGACCTGGACAGCAGCGTGATGTTCTACTGAGAGGAAAAGGAAGTGCGCCCCGCAAAATGGCTCTGCCAGCTTTTATGCACAAGCCACATGGACAGTCAAGACAGTTTCTAAATCAAATCTTACCGTCAAAATCATTTTCTACACATCAACATCAGATGTTTTTCCATCACGCCAGTCGCCGCGACTCCAAAACCACAAAGATGAACCTGTACACATTCTTCACAGCGGAAACATATGTATCATATATTAAACTAAACTTGGCACTTCCTTTTTTGCCAGCCAAAATGATCTCGAATTCTAACGGAAACAAGAAGCCTCTTCGAATACTCGGAAAATAATACTTTAAAAATGGATTCAGATTGTGGCTTAAAGAGTTAAAATGTTCTAAAATACGAGTATATATAACATAAATGAATGACAAGAGGGGGGAGGGGGTCAGCGCAGAATTAAATAGATTAAGAAGCTCCAAATAAATTATTGACTTCAAATACACTAGATGGATTTATACACTTATTACAAAAGTAATGCGGGGGTTCGAATCCGTTCATTACAGAATAACACTGCATTTCAACAATTACTTAACTGACGGTAATTAATTATACAAAATAAAGCAGTAAATGAAGACATTGGAAAGCATGTTAGGAAAGAATAACATGATGGGTAGAATAAGACAGACCTTAAAATATTTTAAAAAACGGATTAATTGAATAATGGAATGGATTTGAATCAAGTAATAGAATATAAATAAATTGTAAAATCATCAGGAAATGCATGCAATTTTAATTTGCCCTACAATACTTAGTCCTTTCATTAAATAACCTTAAAGAACAAAAAGGACATTTTGCACCACACATAAAGAGAGAAAATGAAAGCGAATTTTACCAAAAAATGGAAGAATGAACAAATTCTAATACTTATCTTGTACCGAAAACTATATCTTCAACGGTTACCACCTATAGAATTAAAATTCAGTGTAGCCAATCAAGAGTAAAATTTGGAAACCACAATAAGAAATACATTATTATTCTAACTGTTAGAAATAAAAATATATATTAGTTTTACATTAATATTAACACAAACTATTAAAGTTCATATACGATGCAATCTTCCACGTATATATATATATATATATATATATATGATACAGAAATTTTAAGCCTTTCCCCAGAACGCGCCCATTTGTTTCACAATTATTATTCCAAATTCCTATTTCATGTCCAGCACATTTTGCAACTACATTAAATTTTATCCCACGCCAACAAAGTCTGCACAGACACTTCCTCTTTTCCTCGATCATACCATATATGGCCACTAATCTTAACCTCTGTATAAAAGTTCTCATATGAAATTGCATTTCCAATCACATTTTTAAAAAACTTAATGTATTAGGAAGAAGCGGCAGAGTTTCATTACTGCAGGTTTTGCTACTTGCTCGTAATACAGTTTCAGATTACTTTCACTATAAAGATATTTACAATAATATAACATTTAATTTTTTGCAATATAACAATGATATCCTGATGCTCATGATGATAATGGTTGCGAAACGCTCTGCTTGTTTGTCAAAATAAACGATAAGTCATATATATGATTGTCAACATTTCACATTTTCCAAACTGCACTAGTGACGTTGTAGTCATATGTAGAAATAAATGTCTATAATTTTCAAGTTTTTAATGCTCAGCCCTCGTCCATTTTATAACGTTTCTACCAGAAATCATTCAGGAAGAAGCTATCAATCGTCTCGTCAATCGTCATATATCTCGTCAATCGTCAGCTATCAATCGTAAATATTGCCCCGTAGAGAAGGAACATTTTCATTTCAGAAGTGCATAAAAAATTGAATAACTCATTAAATAATCGAAATTTCAAAAAAGGGGCTCCTTCCTGCAAAAATTCAACTATGTAGGTACATGTCAAGAAAAATTGGAGTACTTCCTATTGCTAGTCTGTCCAGGACGCGGACTCGCAAGTCAAAAACTGTTCCTTTGACTTTGACATTAAATATTTCCAAAACTAAACTTTAATTCGAAAAACGGTTTATCTATCTAACGGGTCATCATCTATAAATGGGCTTGATGTACACTGACACATCAGATTTTCATATTGTCCCATATTCTTACCTATTTTATTGTAATTATATACCTTACGTCCCATTGTCAACACATAACGGTATGATATACAAATATTAATTCTTCTAATAGGAAAGTGTCTTTGATGATAGTCTAAAATCTTTTTAAAAGGAACATTATTAAAAGCTCTATTTTTAAAAGTTGTCATTAAATATTCTTTATGTTGTATTGCATTAATTTCTTGATTTAAGTTGATGTTATATTGTGCTGCTCGCATTTTAATCATATCAAGAAATATTGCATACCAGTTATTAACGCAATCGATCTTATCACTGGGTGCATCATCAAATTGTTTATCCTTATAATTATGCCATACACGCAATATGAATCGCTTTCGTATACCATAAACTGTATTTTTGATCCAATTATTTTTAATGCCAAGATCACTGTAGAATTGTGCAAATAATGCATCGATTTTTACTAGTGTATTCAGATATGTAGTACAATGTGATTTTTGTCCTCGTTTTTGCCTTGTAACTGAATAAGTTATATTATGCTTCATTATTGATGGCTTACTTCCATCCCTGCATTTACTTAAATCATTACTTTCACTATACAGTAAGGTATTAAGTCCATATGGATATGATGTCATAAATTGATTGATGTGGACGTTTTCCCACCACATTCGTTCGTTATGTTTGGTTACAAAATCAATTATATTAACAATAATATTTTCAAATCCATGAAGTTTAAAGTGACTTAATTCTATATTATCATGCTGTGAAGACTGATTTTTATAATGCTTTATCTGACTTCTGTGAAGATTTATCCTTAAATGCAGAGGATTCTTAGTCTGCCCAATATATTTTTTCTTGCATGTACCACATGTTATTGAATATATGCAGTTAAAAACTTTACAAAATGTTCTATATCTGTGCTGACCATAAGTTATCTGTTCACTTGCCGCTACAGGACATAGCTTACATATGTTGGATGCACACTAACTAAATTTAAATTTCATCATATTCTTGAAATGGTATTTGCGTTTGTAAGGATTCCTATTAGAAGAATTAATATTTGTATATCATACCGTTATGTGTTGACAATGGGACGTAAGGTATATAATTACAATAAAATAGGTAAGAATATGGGACAATATGAAAATCTGATGTGTCAGTGTACATCAAGCCCATTTATAGATGATGATCATAAACACATAGTGACTGGCGATTTGAACGTGATTAATACGAGTCAACTACGAAAAGCATTTGATAAAGGTACTAAATTCAGGTCAGAGGAATTTCATGATATATATGGGAATTATTATAAAGAATTGAAAGAATTTATATATAATATGGCAATAAAATACAGTTTGCCTATGAATGCATTTGATGAATGGCGAGATCGTGTAAATTTTCAATTTCGTCGATTTTATCAAACTTCAATTCAAAAACGAGAATAGTGTAATGTAAATCGTGACGAACTGAATGATTTATGGAACAAATATGCAGTTACCTACACAGACAAGGCAGCATCTATTTTCACTTTCACATGCATAGCATACTATATGAAGATTCGTAAAGAAAGTTATCAAGATGAGGAAATCTATAAAAAGCTCAATGTGCAACATAATGAAATTAATAATCGAATTTGTGCACTTCATAAGCGAATTGGAATTGATTTGAAACATATACGCTACCCGTATTTGGTCTTGATACCCAAACTTCACAAAAAACCAGTGAAGTTTCGTCCAGTTACAGTGGCATTTAAAACTTATACCACAAGGGCTAATACGCTACTGAAGTCATATCTACAACCTGTAATGAATCATATTTCAAAAAATGGTTCCGTCATGATAAAAAACAGCGATCAAGTTTTGGGAATTTTGAACAAACTACCTGCTAACCAATTATATAGAAGCTATGATTTCCAAGATCTATTCAGTAATATAAATTTGGAGGATCTATATAGTATATTGACGCAAATACATGAGACATTTGAATTACAACAAAGTGTCACAATTCAAAAGTTTAAACACGTTTTGGACATCGTATTGTATGAAAATATATTGTATAATGGTACTGAATATTACAAACAAATTAAAGGCGTGCCAATGGGTGGAGGGTGCTCGACATTATTAGCAAATCTATATTTGCACCATTATGAACAAGGAAATCACTTTATAAACGAAATGGTTTACTTTCGATTTATTGATGACATCCTCATAGCATACGAAAACACAGGAGACGGGTATGAATTTGATTTTTCCTTTTATCCAGGTTGCTTGAATCTTATTGAGAATATCTCGGATAAAACAAAGGCAATCAACTATCTGGATATAAGTATACATTTAACACCTAGCATGACAACGTATTATACTATTTATGATAAAAGAAGACAGTACAGTTTTAGAATACATTATATAATTAACTGGTATTCTAATTTAAGTATCAGGATATTTCGCAATATAGTCATTAATCACTTTAAACGTAGTGAAAGAATGCATTCTTATGGAAAGGATAGGATCAAAAATGATTCTATATTTATTAAGGAAGCAATAACAGAAAATTATCCTTTAATATTTATTTGTCAGTGTTACAATGTGGTACATAGTAAAGTTTTCGATGCGTTCAGTAAGGATTTTGGCAACACCTTTATTTCAGGAAATAAAATGGCATCGATACAGCGAGGAACTATTTAAGCGTGTAAAATTGACGTGAGAGATTTGGATGGAAGTAGGGTATTTGTATTTGCAGTTCGTATATTTTAAGTAGGTTTAGTCTTGTGTCGTTTCAATTATATTGCTCTTATGTTGGGGGATTTTTTCCTTTTACGTTTGATATATACTTCGTATGGGCGTCTTCTGTTTCGACGTTGTACTGAATTTAACCGCAGGTAATGCATGGCTCCGTGAGTGTTGCCATTGGTGGAAAAGTCGACTTGTAAACGGGAACTAGGGGTCACAATCCCCCTAGGCCTTTTATGTATTACCTGTTGGCTGACTTCATATCCAATCTTTCAATTTTTACTATTATATTTTTCTGGGCTATTTCAAGCTGCATTGCGCTTATTGGTCTAGATATCTGTTTTTGTACTATTTGTACTATGGTAGATTCTGTTATATGACATTCTATTATGTGTGTTATACGTACATATTGCATTGCGCATAGTATAGCATATGGTTAGTGGGATACTACTCGGACTGCAGCCGTGTTGACTGTGGTCTTCAGTGTGACGTTGGGATGGCTGATGTCCGTCGGAGGAGTGTATTGAAGTAGGGGTGAGTGTCTTCAGATGTAAGAGATGTTTTATTAACTTTATTGTATGTTTTTAGATTAATGACATAATAATGTATAATTATGGATTTTTTATATATTATGCATATTGTATGGACAAAGAGCTCATGCGTTTGTTGAATTTTACTTATCGTTAATTATTTTAGAAGTAACATAACAATTTTAATTGTTATATAGTAAAAATTAATGGTTTTATAATAAAAAAATAATAAAATTTAAAATCATGATAAAAATCAAATAAATAGTGGTAAAAAAATTTCTTCTCGAGGATAGATCTTTGAGCTTTGTAGGTATGTGAAATGATGGGAAATCATCACTGTTTGTTTAAGTGGAATATCGGAATGCGAAAGAGGCTATTATGAGGTAATGTAAATAGGAACATCAGTTCATGTAATTATGGATCAGACTAGAATACATTATCTACTCCATTATACGAGTATAAATTATTAATTACTTTTTATGATGAATACAAAATTATATAAATAGCGACTGGCAACGATATATTTATTTATAATTCATATATTGGCTCGGTGGCACAGTAATAAGGGTACACTGTGTGATCGTCAAAACGCTACCCTTATGAGCACTATATTACACTATTTTAGCAAAAGCCAAAGTATAGCAAAGGAAGGAATCAAAAATAATGTATTGAACGAATCTTGTTCTCAGGATAAATATATAAATGTTATTAATAATGACGATCCTTACAAACGCAAATACCATTTCAAGAATATGATGAAATTTAAATTTAGTAAGTGTGCATCCAACAGATGTAAGCTATGTCCTGTAGCGGCAAGTGAACAGATAACTTATGGTCAGCACAGATATAGAACATTTTGTAAAGTTTTTAACTGCATATATTCAATAACATGTGGTACATGCAAGAAAAAATATATTGGGCAGACTAAGAATCCTCTGCATTTAAGGATAAATCTTCACAGAAGTCAGATAAAGCATTATAAAAATCAGTCTTCACAGCATGATAATATAGAATTAAGTCACTTTAAACTTCATGGATTTGAAAATATTATTGTTAATATAATTGATTTTGTAACCAAACATAACGAACGAATGTGGTGGGAAAACGTCCACATCAATCAATTTATGACATCATATCCATATGGACTTAATACCTTACTGTATAGTGAAAGTAATGATTTAAGTAAATGCAGGGATGGAAGTAAGCCATCAATAATGAAGCATAATATAACTTATTCAGTTACAAGGCAAAAACGAGGACAAAAATCACATCGTACTACATATCTGAATACACTAGTAAAAATCGATGCATTATTTGCACAATTCTACAGTGATCTTGGCATTAAAAATAATTGGATCAAAAATACAGTTTATGGTATACGAAAGCGATTCATATTGCGTGTATGGCATAATTATAAGGATAAACAATTTGATGATGCACCCAGTGATAAGATCGATTGCGTTAATAACTGGTATGCAATATTTCTTGATATGATTAAAATGCGAGCAGCACAATATAACATCAACTTAAATCAAGAAATTAATGCAATACAACATAAAGAATATTTAATGACAACTTTTAAAAATAGAGCTTTTAATAATGTTCCTTTTAAAAAGATTTTAGACTATCATCAAAGACACTTTCCTATTAGAAGAATTAATATTTGTATATCATACCGTTATGTGTTGACAATGGGACGTAAGGTATATAATTACAATAAAATAGGTAAGAATATGGGACAATATGAAAATCTGATGTGTCAGTGTACATCAAGCCCATTTATAGATGATGATCATAAACACATAGTGACTGGCGATTTGAACGTGATTAATACGAGTCAACTACGAAAAGCATTTGATAAAGGTACTAAATTCAGGTCAGAGGAATTTCATGATATATATGGGAATTATTATAAAGAATTGAAAGAATTTATATATAATATGGCAATAAAATACAGTTTGCCTATGAATGCATTTGATGAATGGCGAGATCGTGTAAATTTTCAATTTCGTCGATTTTATCAAACTTCAATTCAAAAACGAGAATAGTGTAATGTAAATCGTGACGAACTGAATGATTTATGGAACAAATATGCAGTTACCTACACAGACAAGGCAGCATCTATTTTCACATTCACATGCATAGCATACTATATGAAGATTCGTAAAGAAAGTTATCAAGATGAGGAAATCTATAAAAAGCTCAATGTGCAACATAATGAAATTAATAATCGAATTTGTGCACTTCATAAGCGAATTGGAATTGATTTGAAACATATACGCTACCCGTATTTGGTCTTGATACCCAAACTTCACAAAAAACCAGTGAAGTTTCGTCCAGTTACAGTGGCATTTAAAACTTATACCACAAGGGCTAATACGCTACTGAAGTCATATCTACAACCTGTAATGAATCATATTTCAAAAAATGGTTCCGTCATGATAAAAAACAGCGATCAAGTTTTGGGAATTTTGAACAAACTACCTGCTAACCAATTATATAGAAGCTATGATTTCCAAGATCTATTCAGTAATATAAATTTGGAGGATCTATATAGTATATTGACGCAAATACATGAGACATTTGAATTACAACAAAGTGTCACAATTCAAAAGTTTAAACACGTTTTGGACATCGTATTGTATGAAAATATATTGTATAATGGTACTGAATATTACAAACAAATTAAAGGCGTGCCAATGGGTGGAGGGTGCTCGACATTATTAGCAAATCTATATTTGCACCATTATGAACAAGGAAATCACTTTATAAACGAAATGGTTTACTTTCGATTTATTGATGACATCCTCATAGCATACGAAAACACAGGAGACGGGTATGAATTTGATTTTTCCTTTTATCCAGGTTGCTTGAATCTTATTGAGAATATCTCGGATAAAACAAAAGGAATCAACTATCTGGATATAAGTATACATTTAACACCTAGCAAGACAATGTATTATACTATTTATGATAAAAGAAGACAGTACAGTTTTAGAATACATTATATAATTAACTGGTATTCTAATTTAAGTATCAGGATATTTCGCAATATAGTCATTAATCACTTTAAACGTAGTGAAAGAATGCATTCTTATGGAAAGGATAGGATCAAAAATGATTCTATATTTATTAAGGAAGCAATAACAGAAAATTATCCTTTAATATTTATTTGTCAGTGTTACAATGTGGTACATAGTAAAGTTTTCGATGCGTTCAGTAAGGATTTTGGCAACACCTTTATTTCAGGAAATAAAATGGCATCGATACAGCGAGGAACTATTTAAGCGTGTAAAATTGACGTGAGAGATTTGGATGGAAGTAGGGTATTTGTATTTGCAGTTCGTATATTTTAAGTAGGTTTAGTCTTGTGTCGTTTCAATTATATTGCTCTTATGTTGGGGGATTTTTTCCTTTTACGTTTGATATATACTTCGTATGGGCGTCTTCTGTTTTGACGTTGTATTGAATTTAACCGCAGGTAATGCATGGCTCCGTGAGTGTTGCCATTGGTGGAAAAGTCGACTTGTAAACGGGAACTAGGGGTCACAATCCCCCTAGGCCTTTTATGTATTACCTGTTGGCTGACTTCATGTCCAATCTTTCAATTTTTACTATTATATATATATATATATATATATTACAAAATAACCTGATTTATTCATCCAAACATGTGTAAATAAATAATTATTGTAATATAATTAAAGCAACCAAATTATTAGTTTAGTATGCTAATTTGTTAAGAATATTAATGCCCCTCTTAAAATACTGCTGTATTACCCATTTTATAGGATACAGTATATATTACTTTCCTTATATACATAATGTATAAGGAAAGTATTGTGACGGGGTCGAAAATTCGAATTCGAATTTTCGACGGGAGAGCACGTTTCAAGCATCCCTGATCACGAATCAAACAGTTTTGAAGTGATGTCTGTGTGTGTGTGTGTGTGTGTGTGTGTATGTGAAAGTGTGTGTGTGTGTGTGTGTGTGTGTGTGTGTGTGTGTGTGTGTGTGTGTGTGTGTGTGTGTGTGTGTGTGTGTGTGTGTCAGTGAGACTGTTGAGACGATAACTGACGAACGAATGGACCGATTCGAACGACATTTAATACAAAAATCACAATCCGTAAACACTAGAAGCCTATTGTTTTTATACGTAATCGAATGTTTAGAAACCCTCTAAATTTTCAGGTGGAATTTTGAAAAAATCGTCAAAGAATCAAAATCGCTAATAAAATTACGCAAATAGACATTTGTTATGTAATTTTTCATTATAAAACGATTGACATAAATTTTAGAGCGCTAACATGAACCGTTCTTGAGATATTGCACATTTTTCAAAAAAAATATCAAAAAGTTATATAAAATTAAAAAAAAATATTTCCTATTGATAAACATGTTCACTTTTCATATGTAATACCATGCGATAAATTTGGTGACATCATTCTCGTGGATCTAGCTCATTCCATTCATGAAAAAATGTACTTCGCGTAATACTTTTGAATTTGAACGCCAATAGTCATTTATCTGCTTTAAGAATAACTTATTCCTCCGTCTATAACGCTTGGCGAGATTTTGACGACGAATTTAGCGAAATGTCGCCAACTTGGCGACATTTTTAAATGTTGCCAAATTAACGAAAGTCTCGCTAAATGGATAAAAATGACGCTAAATCAATGAAAATGACGTCTAATTGAAGAAAATTCAATATCTTGGAAAGAATATAAGTATCTACTATAAGAATAACATTTTTTTAACTGTAAAAGTAGTAAATTCATTGCATTATATAAGTCATGTGTTGCCCACATCAGATTTTTTTTAATGCAAAGACATAAATGAGTTATAAAATGAATCACGTTATTACCTGTAAATTAAAATGTATTTTCATGTTCAGTTCGCATTACTGAAATATAATTTCTAAATCGCTCGATAAGATGATTATCATCTGTAATAAAGTACCTTATCGTGTTTGAAGAATTTATTTTCCTTGAGTTTTCGAACGATAAGATAACTATAATTTAAATATGGAAGTGCTTTCAAAATTTATCAAGTCTGAGTAAATGTTGACATTAAAGTGTCAAGTCATTAATTAAATTGAAAATTGAAAAATGATTTCACAATAGATTGTTTAATTAGCCGTACAATACATCACTTTGACTCAATTTCAATAATTGCATTTAAATTTGAACTCGTTTATCCACTTGGAAGGTTAATTTACTTTTCTGATAATTTCATTGTAATGTGAAGCACTTAATGTTACATATTTTAATTATTTAATTATTTTGCAGCAAGAAAGGCAAATTAAAAGAAATATAAATTGCAGAAGTATACGAATATTTTAAAGCTTTAGTCATTTAATACTGCTTTAAAAATTTAATTGAAAGTGTTTTGGAGATGATAAATTGAGAATCCTTATGTTATGTTAATTATAGTCATTCACTAGTAATTAATCTATTTACGTAAAATGAATTTTGAAGGTAAGCCACTTTTTAACAATGCTTAAGATTCACTATGGTTGCATAGATAATAATTTATTCGAAAATATTTGATTTAAATAAATGTATTATCAATGCATATTATCTAATTACTGTTTATGTTGTCTGTAGATATTGAAAATATATTTGAATATTTGTATTTGTATTTCTTCCATCTATCTCTTTGCACTATCTTCTTTTGGGTCTATGTCGATCGGTCGGCCTCATGTCGGATATGTCGGATCGGTCGACCTCATGTCCGATATGTCAGATCGATCGACTCCATGTCATCCTCATGCCATTCCCGATGATACCAATATTCGTTGATGTACTTTCCTTCATCCGTCTGTTTGATTCAATGTTTTTGATATTTTTGTTTATTCTGCTCAGTGTTTTTGATAAACACAAGTTAAATTTCAAAAGGTATTTTCTATTACTGAAAATGGCATACACACTTTATCAGTTGACATGAATTAGCATATTCCACCTTGCTTCGAAGCTATGATTGAAATAAAATCGGCGCTAAAAATTAAATATATAAAATTATGTACCTCTAATTTTTGAGAAAATTTGCTCATGTCGATCCCAGTTCGGGCAATGCGCCGTTCGGCCAATGCACAGTTCGCGCATAATTTTAAAAGTACAATTATTATTAAAAGTGCTAAAATTTAGATAACATGATTAATTCATGTCGGAAAATCAAATGTGAAGTTATATTTATTATCATCTAAAACGGTTTGTGTAATTAGTGCATACATAAACAAAAAAGTGTCGTGACATTTATGAGAATGTTACCAAATTTGACATAATGCAATAAGTGGAAAAGAGTATTTTAATATATGAACTAAATGTAGTGCAACGAAAAACGGCATGAGTAAAATGCAAACCCATGTTTTGTGAAAAACATATAGTTTTCTAATTTAAATCAACTTTAATATTTGAAGGTATATAAAAGTTTAAAACTGGATTTAATTCCATTGTAACTTGACCATATTCTATTCACAGGCGCAATTTATATAAAATAATATCTGGTTGGATTTGAAATATAATATTTTAAGCTGCATGCAATAACAAATTTGAAAACAAATTTAAATAATTTCAAATATATTAATATTTAAATAGCTAATTTATGTGAATTTGCGAAATTTTTTTTTTTTTTTTTGCTATATTATTAAACTTGTTATACTGAAGACGTTTAAAATACAGTTGAACTTATGTTGAAATATATTTAACTATGGCTTAATATAGTTATAATTAACTATAGTTAAAGTTACATATAAAGTTAACTGTATAGTTAGCCATAATTATAGTTACCTATATAGGTAAATATGGTTAACTATAACTTACAGTTTACTATAACTGAAGTTGAACTACATTAAGGTTGCTCAATATTGAAAAATACCACAACATTATGTGTACATTTGCGAAATGAATTACGAAACACATTTTGCTGGCAGTAAAGAACGAAAAAGACGAACCTATTGTTTTAAATATTTTTAATAATAGTATCTTGCTTATTATTAAAATTGAAACAAAGTGCACGATAAAATATTTCCAGAAGATTTTATAATTTCAGAAAATTATGGAAAAAGCGAAGTTTGATTTCTTTTCTATACTCCCTAATTTGTAGGTGAAAGAAAAGTTACGTTAAGAATGTCTAAAAATATATTATGCAATGCAAAATTCACTCCAAAAGCTTCAAACATGTTTGAATCATTTTTCAGCATAATGTATGCTAGTGTTATTATTAAAACTTCTAACAGGGGAACAATAAACAAAAAACCCTGAAAAATGCCATAAGCCAATATGCAGTTTCACAAGTTCATTTATTTTGAATAGTTAAATAATGGTTTGCATAGAAAGATGTTTTACATTTTACTTTATGTATTATAATAAATAAAGAGAAAAATTGTTCTTATGTTCGTGATCTACAAATAATAGGCAAGGGAAGACAAATGGAATATGCATCTTCTGTGAACGAAATGCACGCGAATTATGAACGAACAATTTATAATACAAAGCGTTAAGAATAGTTTGTAAAAATGGTATTACGCAAGGACGGTAGAAGATTTTATAGGCATAAACAAGATAAAGCTATGTTTAGAAAACCTTATCCTCAGAAGTGTAGAATGCCTTTCACGGACGAATTTCTACAGAAAATAGTAGATTATTCACTACGTTCTTTTAAAAATTTGGAAAAGAGCCACACCAAGCTAGACATTATCGATGCAGCAGAGGATGAAGTTCACATTATGAGGTTTGCTTTCTTATTATTACTTTTACAATATACATGGATGTATGTATATGCCTAGGAAAAGTACTATTACAGAGTCGGAAATTAAAATTCGAAGGTTTACGCATTTTTGACGGATTTACAAATTTAAATCATCACTATATCCGAAATTAATATTTTAAAGTGAATATATGTGTGGCAATATGCGTGCATGTATGTCTAAGTGAGTGGCAATATGTGTGTGTCCGCAAATTTATAGATAGGACATTTCAGGACAAAAATGGAACATGGTTAAATGAAATGTTATACGGTTATTGCAATCTATAATCAAACCTCACTTTTTAACGCGATAGAATGCTCAAAAGGCTCATAAACATTCAAATGATTTTCCAAAAATCGCAAAAATACACTATTATATTAAATTAGTAAACATTTTAAACGTAATTTATCATTAGACAGCGAAGACTCTTATTTTTGAAAGCTAGTTTCAATCGTTGTTGGAACATTGCATTATCTTTTAATAAATTTATTCAAGAGTTTAAATTACAACTGATAAAGTATCGTGAAAAAAGTATCGTGATTATCGTGTAAAATATCGTGAGTATCCATATACAAGATTGTACAATTATATAGAAATATACAACACCTATCTCGTGTATCTACAACATTTCATGTAAAAACAATATAAATTTGTAATAGTTTTACGATTTTATAGAAAAAACTTCTCCAATCTTCACTTACTTATTCGTAATATATCGGACATTTTAATGTGGATTTGGCACGTGTGTATAAATAAGTCATTTTTGGTGGACTTTGTAATCAAACATCAATATTATTCAATACCTATAACATTGCACAGTACATTTTTATCCATTTATAATTACGTATGATGAGTTGATGATCATCTGAGTTATACATTTGCTTTTTACTTTCCCTGCAATACATGGTTATGTATAGGGAAAGTATTGGAATCATGTTGAAAATCGCAACTCGAGTTTTAGACGGATCTACACGTTTCGAGACCTCTAGAATACGAAAAAACCATATTTAGCGTAATGTCTGTGTGTATGTCTGTGTGTCTGTCTATCTGTGCAGTTTTTGTATCCACTCTAACTGAAAACCTGATTGACCGAATTTCATAAAATTTGGTAGGTAAGTCACTTGTGGGCGAATCTGGTGCTGATTAATTTTGGATACGATTCTGGAAAAAAGAACCTGCCTTTTTTGCGGAATGGCTCGCAAAAGACTGTATCCCCTCTAGCTGAAAAACTAATAGACCGAATTTCACAAAATTCGGTAGATAAGTCGCTTTTGGGTTACTCTGGTGTTGATTGGTACAATTCGGAAAAAAATAACCTGCCTTTTTTTGCAAATTGGCCAGAAAAAATCGTCAAAATCTAAAATAAAAAAACCACGTTTGCTCAAATATATCCATTAAATGCTTGTTTTATACGTAATTTTTAACGAAGAAAGTAATAAGACCAACTTCATTACACTTGAACTAGCTGTTTTCGAGATATTTAAGTTTTTTCATATTAACTCTACGCCACCTTTAATAATAAGTCCAGTTACCAAATGAGAACGATAATTGGATTAAAAGTGAATTAAGTTTAACTAAAATAAAGAGAACGTGGATATATAAAGTCTGCAGGGAAAGTCGCTTGCTGTCTGTCCACATCAGATTTTTAATATTGATTTAATAAAAATATATTAAAAAATGAAATAAATTGAGATATTTAATTTTAACAGTTCGATTGATTGAAACTGAATCGGTTCAACAAAATTTAAATTAACACACATATATATATATATATACATATTTATTACTTTGCTCTCTTTTATTGACCTTCTTTGGTTTTTTTCATATCATATAAAATTTCATACCGTACTCTGAACAAAACATTGACTATTGTAATAGGTTTGTTCATCATTTTTGCATGTTTGTACTACATACTTTTCAATTATCAAAAGATGTTGATTTTGATGATCAATTATTAAAAAATGAGATTAATTTATTTAAATATGTTGATGCGCATCGTTGATGTCTAGTAGAGCTATTCTAAATTTTGCTAAAGCTTCTTATATACTTTTCTGTCAAGTATCTTGGTAGCAATATTATTTTATCTCTTCTAAATACAGATAGGAAATTGTTAAAATCATTGAAACACTAAATTTTAACATTGTGCTTACAAGTGTCTATAAACTGAAGTTTTTTAATCATACATTTTTATAGATATCTCTAATAAATAAAGTAATAACAGTATTTCCAGCCATCTGAAGCTTATGATAAATTAAACATGGATCTAACATCAAAATTGCAGATTAAGAATTTCTGTTTCAGGGCCGTGGCCGGTAAGCCCCAACAAATTACCTGCCAAAAGATACTGTTACTGGTTAAATATTTTTATTATGCATTTAACATCTTCTGTTGATTATTGAGATATGTAAAGTGCATATATATGTTAAGCTAACTACTAAACAATTAAAATATATTTGCTATAGGCATATATTAAAAATTTATTATTGCATGCATGTTATCAGCGATTACTCTTATAAATGAATTAATTACAGTATTTCCAGCTATCGGAGGTCTTTTTAATATATGACAAATTGAACGTGAGTCTAACATCAAAATTGCAGTTTAAGAATTTTGGTTTCAGGCCGTGGCCAGTAGGCCCCAACACATTACTGACCAAAAGATACTGTTACTGGTTAAATATTTGTATCATGCATTTAGCATTTTCTGTTGCTTATTGAAATATATAAACTGTACATATATGTTATGCTACCCACTAAACTATTAAAATATATTTACTATATGCATACATTTAACATTTATTATTGCATGCATGTTATCAGTGATTAATAAAAATATTTTATGTTTCATTTACAGATAGTAAGGATTCCACTTTTGTACTCCAAAAATAAGTTTATTACAAAGCAGTATCTAATTTTCGTTGAAGTACATTACAACATCCATCTGAAGTAGTCTAATTTCAAATTCGTGATTATAATTATTACTTATATTTTTTAAATTTCTTTATTTTAGTCATTTCCTGTTACTTTTGCAATTTGCCACATTTTAGAGTTGGCCATTTCGGATATAATATAATTTAAATATGGCGAATTTTTTGGTTTTGCTAGCATCAAAATCAGCTGGGAACTGAAATATGTCACTCACCATTTTATCGAGCGGGTATTTTCTTACCGGTCATGTTCAACAAATTATTCACCAACATGTCAGTAGCAAGTGATATTCTACATCTTTAGCTAAAATTTTGATTTGAGGAAAAATTATGTCAAAAATCAGCAATGTAATTAATCTTCAGATGCTAAATATTGTTGAAATTCTGAACGCTGTTTAGAACTTTTCTTCATCAAAGAGTATACAAAAATACACGCTGATCTATGATTTTGACTTTTCTGAAGTCTTTCATATTCAGAAAACTAATAGTAATTTAGTTAATGTGTTGTTCAGAACAAAAAAGGCGGGTCCATGCGAATAATTTTTGTATGTTTGCATCTTTCACAATAGTGTTACAAAAAAGCTCATGTCAAAAATATCTATATGAATAAATTATGTTTTATTTTAATTGAATTTTTTGGGAGTTTTTTAACAGTTTCTATCGACTTTATGATTATTTACAAAAAAAGCTCCAATGGCTACTTCGGCTGCCATGGTTGATGAGGGGAAATGTGCACATGTTTTACCATGTCTAGTACTCAAGTAAACAACGTTAAAAATCTGATGTGGGCAGCACATGACTTTCCCTGCAGACTTATATCCACGTTCTCTTTATTTTAATTAAATTTATTTCACTTTTAATTCAATTTTCGTTCTCATTCGGTAACCAGACTTATTTTCAACGGTGGGTAGCGAAAATACGAAAAACTAAAAATATCTCGAGAACGGCTAGTCCTAATGTAATGGGGTTGGTCTTATTATTTTCTTCGTAAAAAATTACGTATTAAACAAGCATTTAATGGATATATTTGAGCATACGTAGTTCTTTAGTTTAGATTTGGACGATTTTTGCGGGCCATTTTGCAAAAGGTTATTTTTTTCCGAATCGTACCAAAATCTAATCAGCACCAGGGTGACCCACAAATGATTTATCTGCTGAATTTTGTGAAATTCGGTCCATTAGTTTTTCAGTTAGAGTGAATACAAGCTTTTGCGGGCCTTTTCGCAAAAATAGGCGGGTTCTTTTATCCCGAATCGTACCCAAAACTAATCAGAACCACACTTGCCCGCAAGTGACTTACGTACCAAATTTTGTAAAATTCGGTCCATTAGTTTTTTAGTTATAGTGGATACAAAATCTGCACAGACAGACAGACAGACACACAGACAGACACACAGACAAATACACAGACACACACAGAGACGTCACGCTACAAATGTTTTTTTCGGGTTCTAATGGTCTTGAAACGTGTAGATCCGTCGAAAACTCGAGTTGCGATTTTCGACATGATTCCAATACTTTCCCTATACAACACCATGTATTGCAGGGAAAGTAAAAATCATAAATAATTGTCTTATTCTATACGAAAATGTTATATTTGGCATATCTAAGGATACTTTAATCACAGAAGATCATAAAAGTATCTACAATCTCAACCGATCATGAATCACCATATCACCCATATTAGATACTGCACCAAAACCTATCCTAATATGAAAAATCCTTCTATCTTTGTTTTTGATATATATGTTAATTATGAAACCTAGAAACAAAAAATCATTTTCACTAATTTACAGATTTGTATTTAGTAGAGAATAAAAAATAAAAATTCTGATGTGGGCAGCACATGACTTTCCCTGCAGACTTATATTCACGTTCTATTTATTTAAATTAAATTTAATTCACCTTTAATTCAATTTTCGTTCTCATTTGAAAACTGGACTTATTTTCAAAAATGGTGTAGGAAAAATACGAAAAACTAAAATATCTCGAGAACGGCTAGTCCTAGTGTTATGGGATTGGTCTGATTCTTTTCTTAGTTACAAATTACGTATTAAACAAGCATTTAATGGCTATATTTGAGCATTCGTAGTTCTTAAGTTTAGATTTTGATGATTTTTGTGGGCCATTTTGCAAAAAAAAGGCAGGTTATTGTTTTTCGAATTATATCAAAATCTAATCAGCATCAGGGTGGTCTACAAGCGACTTATCTACCAAATTTTGTGAAATTTTTGTGAAAAGAGTGGATACAAGCTTTTGCGGGCCATTTCGCCAAAAAAGGCGGGTTCTTTTAACCCGAGTCGTACCCAAAACTAATCAGCACCAGATTCGTGCACAAGTGGGTTCATTAGTTTTTTAGTTAGAGTGGATACAAAATCTGCACAGACACACAGACACACACACAGACACACAGACACACACACAGACGTCCCGCTAAAATTAGTTTTTTCGTATTCTAGAGGTCTCGAAACGTGTAGATCCGTCGAAAACTCGAGTTGTGATTTTCGGCATGATTCCAATACTTTCCCTATACATTACCATGTATTGCAGGGAAAGTAAATATAGTTTCACTGGATGTACTATAAAATGTGTCAAACGGATTCTTCACAACATATAGTAAAAAAAATCTGATGTGGGCAACATATGACTTTCCTTATATAATGCAATGAATTTACGACTTTTACAGTTAAAAATAAAAAAAAAATTATTCTTATAGTAGATACTTATATTCTTTCCAAGATATTGAATTTTCTTCAATTAGTGGTTATTTTCATTGATTTAGCGTCATTTTTATCCATTTGGAGAGATTTTTATTAATTTGGCAACAATTAAAAATGTCGCCAAGTTGGCTACATTCCGCCAAATTCGTCGCAAAAATCTCGCCAAGCGTTATGGACGGGGGAATAAGTTATTCTTACAGCAGATAAATGACTATTGGCCTTCAAATACAAAAGTATTACTCAAAGCTTCTTTTTTCATGAATGGAACGAGTTAGATCCACGAGAATGATGTCACCCAATTTATCGCATGGCATTACATATGAAAAGTGAACATGTTTCTCAATAGGAAATACTTTTTTTATTTTATATAACTTTTTGATAATTTTTTTGAAAAATGTCATACGGTTTCCCGTCGACACGGCTGACCGGAGAATTCTAACATTCTCCAATTTTTACAACCCAGGTTCAAAACTTCTCTCGTCTGCAAGTAAAACTTACAGATGACCTGCCGCAAATACAAAGCGTAATAATAATAAACCTTTACCTTGAGTGGATGATTCTTCAGCTAAAGCATGGAGATATAGAAAACACAGAATATTGCAAATAATCACCACCGAACTCAATAAGCACACAGTAATTAACTAATCCAATCTTTATTAAATACGTAATTAATAAGTTATATTATGGAGTTACACCTATTCCTAAATTATATTTACGCACTGGACACCGGCAGGATATTATAACACAATTTGCCACCAAATGATAAATATAATACCAAGAATTTAATACGTTACGTGGCACACACATTTCATATAGAACCACAATTGAATAAAATAAGGTATGGTCTAAAGTATGGTAATAGGCAGACAAGGGCAGAGCACAGGAGAGAATTATAATCACAAATAATAATACTATTTAGAATTGCTGATTCTAGGAGTTAACACAAGGATCTGTAAATATGATAGTTCTCCGTTCTTGGAGATATCTGTTAGAACTTAAGGAATTTCGGAGAAAGTCTAATGGCTCCGCCAATGCATGTAAAGGAGCTTACCTTCGTACACAGGATAGTGTGAATAGGAGAGAATTACGTCATTGATTGCTCACAGTACAGGTCATCTCAGTTCCCGGTCCGGCAGGGACGAAAAGGCATCGCAGAAGATCTAAGTCGGCGTATCAGATGAATTCTCGGACAGATGTCCGGGCATGAGAATTTTTCGGCAAGGTCCGGCAATGCTACCTCGGACCCCTTCTTCTCCGTGGCGGCGGTGGCGACATTCCCAACTCGCGAACCCCGGATTCCGCAGTGAGAGTCGGATCCCGGAGCTCTGGGCGAGCATCGAAAGTAAATTGAACTACCACATCTCCGTGTAGTATTCAGGATGGGAATGCGCCACGAACTTTTGCGTTCCAAGCTTATATAACCTTCCGAGACTCATAGGACTCAGAACCAAACAAGAAAACATACATGCCGAGAAATAAGTTCTCACCATCAGCCGCAGGCTTGCCCCGACACTCAGTCTAGACTTTCAGTACGTTGGACCGCTTGCATATACATAGAACAATCGAAACCTTTATATTACTTCCGATTTCAACTGCCGAAGAGCATGTACATATGAAATCTTACTAGGCTTTTCATCACCCGAATGCAGACCTTGAACTCATAACGGAAAATAATTCTCTCTCTCACAGTGCGCGTTAAAAGAATTAAAATGGCTGAATATTCCTTTGAAACTGATAGATAAATGTAGAATATAAATTGCATATATATAAGACGAGAGGGATATAATAACAGGATTGAATATTAAAGGATGCATAAAAATATAGATATAAAAATATAATATAGATTTCCATGATTTTGACATATTTTTACACAGGTGTCGAGAGATTAAGAAATCTCGTCACAACAAAAACATGCAATATCTCGAGAACAGTTCATGTTAGCGTTCTAAAATTTATGTTAATCGTTTCCTAATGAAACATTACATAAGAAATGTCTATTTGCGTAACTTTATTAGCTGTTTTGATTTTTTGACGATTTTTTAAAAATTTCCCTCGAAAATTTAGGGGTGTTCTGAACATTCGATTTCTTATAAAATCAATAGGCTTCCAGTGTTTACGGATTGTGGTTTTTGTACCAAATTTCGTTCGAATCGGTCCATTCATTCTTCAGTTATCGTCTCCACAGACTCACTGACACACACACACACACACACACACACACAGATAGACATCACTTCAAAAATGTTTGATTCGTGATCAGGGATGCTTGAAACGTGGTCTCCCGTCGAAAACTCGATTTCGAATTTTTGACCCCGTCACAATACTTTCCTTATACATTATGTATATAAGGAAAGTAATTCACTACAATCATAATTCTTGTACATGCTGCATTTTTAGACTAAGTTAACTTATAAAGATTGTACAAGAAAATTTCTTAAATATTGGTGATTACGCATGACTGAGAAATCCCATGATTTCTCGTGAATCTCATAATTTTATACCTTTGCTTTTTATTTGTCCCACTTATATAATTTTTGTACCATGTAAGATTTTTCTATGATATGTGACTTATTTCCGTTATGATGGGACTAGTTTCACCTCTCGATGGACCTTGTCTCGTCTTGTCGGTATATTTATCTTGTATTTTGCGGTATTTCAGTTAGTATGTTTTCCTAATTCTTAGATTGTCTGCTTTTAGATTCTTTTAGATGTATTTTATCTTCTGATTGGATATCGTAGTCTCTAAAACCTCTGGTGTTTTCTAATTTGTGGCCTTCTTAAGTCATGATATTAGATTAATTGGTTCATTTAACATCGGGTTTTTTCCATTTGTACAAATTGTATATTATTTTATTTTAATTTCGGGTTGGTTGATTAATTTAAAACAGACTATGGGTATCTAATGTAATGAGTTGCATAAACAGTTGTATATTATTTTTTACATAATGATATTCCTAAATTTTTTTTCAACAGTAGATCATAATATATTACAATCTAATAAGATTAAAGCATTTTAATGTATGTAAACATGTTTACTTAATCTTAAAAAATATGCGAATAAAGGGATGCATTGCTTATAATGTGTTACAATTTTTTAATTAAATGCAATATAAAAATAAAAATAAGAACAATGAATATCACCTTAATTACATTCTTTAATGCTTAACAATGTTTCAGATTTGAGACCTTTTAGAAAACTGTTCAATGGTTTAAATGTCGCATTTTTAACATAAAAAGGAAGAGGAAAAAAAAGATCAGATTCGATATTGTTGAAAAAGTGTAAACTGGAAACATTCTTTGAAAATTCCTCATTGCATTCTTTTGCAGCATTCTTCTGTGAGAAAAACGCATTCCCAATTCTTTATAGAATTTTACGTACTTGAAAAAGATTAAATAACTTCAGGCTACGGTTGAGACTTATTACAATATATTCACAAATTAAAATAAGTCATTGACTGCTAAATACAAAAATGTGTTTTCACAATTCCAATTATTAACTACTAAGTGATAAGATATGCAGAATAGATAATTTTGTAAATCTTATCATTTTCGATCTCATGAAAATATTTTTGAAGTGAACTAAATAAATTACGTTATATACAATTTTTACAATGCTTCACTGTTTCACATACATAAGAATATTTTGATAAATAATTATCTGTATCTGAAACATTGTAAAAAAATTGATGTGGACAAGACATGACTTTCCTTATATAATGTAATAAATTTACTCCATTAACAGTAAAATAATAACGTATAAGATCCACTGTACTGTGTTTTAACGTTGAATTGTACAATTGTCAATTTTTCGGATGGCAACATATAATATTATTCCAGTCCCCAATTAACTTATATTTCACACAACTCTAAATTAATAATTATCATAATTGATAGCATCCTCAAGTAACAATACAATTCATATATTAAAACACTTTAATAATTAATCTATCAAGTGTAATTTTCATTAATTTAGCATTATTTTTGCAATTTTGACAAAATGCTCAATCTGGCGATATTTTGCTGTATTATTCACAAGTTTGCCAAATACATCACCAAGTGTTACAAACAAATGTAGAGAAGAGCATTTCTTATATACTAGAATGTATGCTCGTCATATGGCGGAAATCGGAATTTGCGAAACATTATTTCTTATTTAGCGTCATTTTAATTAATTTGGCGAAATTTTTATCACTTCGGCAACATTTAAAAAGTCGCCAAGTTGACGACGCCCTTTAAATGTCTCGCCAAGCGTTACGGATGGACGACCGGAGAAATGCTTTATTCTTATAATTTATTCTTATGGTCTTTCCAAGACATTTAACTGTCATCAATTAGTCGTCACTTTATTGATTGAGCGTTAGTTTAATCAATTTGGGAAGTTTTTATCAATTGGGTGACATTTTCATCGATTTGGTAACATTTGAAAAGACACCAAGACAAAATTCGTCACCAAAATTTTTTCCAAACGTTACGGACGGAAAAATAAATTATTTTTTTAGTACTCGTAGATTCTTATATTCTTTCCAAGATTTTGAATTTTCGTCAATTACAGTCATTATTTTCATTGATTTTGCTTCATTGTTATCAATTTGGTGACATTTTGGTTAATTTAGAAATATATAAGGAAGTCGCCAAGATGGCATAAAGCCAAATTCGTCACCAAAATCTCGCCAAGCGTTATGGGCGGAGAAATAAGTTATTCGTATAGCGGAGAAATAAGTTATTCGTATAGCAGATAAATGACTATTGACGTCCAACTACAAAAGTATTACTCAAAGTATACTTTTTCATGAATGGAACGAGCTAGATTCATGAGAATGATGTCATCAAATTTATAGCATGACATTACATATGAAAAGTGAACATATTTCACATAATAATTTTTAATAATTTTTTTTTTCATTTAATGTGATTTTTTGATAAACTTATTTGAAATATGTACAAGATCTCGAGAACGATTCATGCTAGCATTCTAAAGTTTGTGTTAATTGTTTTTAATGAAAAATAATTACATAAGAAATGACTATTTGAGGAACTTTATGAAAGGTTTTAATTTTTTTATGTTTCTTTCAAAATTTGAATCGAAAATTTAATGGGGTTCTGAACATTCGATTTCGTTTAAAACAATTGACTTACAGTATTCATGGATTGTAATTTTTGTACCAAATTTCGTTCGAATCGCTCCATTTGCTCGTGAGATATTGTCTCCAAACACATTCACACATACACACACACACACACACACAGATATCACCACTAAAACGTTTGCTTCGTGTTGAGGAATACTGGAAACATGCTCTCCCGTCGAAAACTCGAATTCGAATTTTCGACCTCGTCACAATACGTTCCTTATACACTATACTATGTGTATAAGGAAAGTAATTAATATTTTATACATTTTTTGTGCTTCGGGCCACAAAATGATTGCATGTTTTGTATTTTAAAGAAATAAAGAAATAAGTTTAAATTTTAAATAATTATATTTTGGTGATATTTGAAATATTATTTTAGATTAAAGCTTGATCTTTTAGACTTCTATAAAAATAATTTTAAAATTAAAATTGCATTATTACACACCATATACCACATTATTAACATGTATGGAAATGCTTTTTCTTGATTTGTTTGTCTTACAAAAAGAGGTTGATGTCGCTACTAATACTTTACATCTTCTGTTTTATAATATTTATTTTGCATTATTGAATACATGCTAATATTTGAATAAGGAAATTGCATTTAAATGTACATTGATTTTATGCATTAGTATCGTTATTGAAACTTGTTGTCGCGGCAGGTAACTGTTGCAGATACTTCTCACTGATTTATAATTCGAAATGAGATTTCCGAATGCAAAGAAATTTTCTCGTGATTTTAAGAGGGATTTTTTTTATTATAAATATAAAAGAAAATACGAATTTAAGTGTTATTAATATGCTATTAGTGGATTACGGGCGCAAGAATATCCTCAATTTTCCTCTCATGTCCCTTTATCATGGTTCTATTTTATTTGGGGAAGTATCTTTAAAACGTATCCATGCAAAGTATAAGGAAAGTAATTAATATTTTATACATTTTTTGTGCTTCGGGCCACAAAATGATTGAGAAGTCTGTGAATAAGGCAAAATCGTTTGCCCCCTCCCTCTCTATTACATAAAAATATCCAAATATGATCAACATTCTGAGACATTAAAAAGGCAGTTTAAGTGGTGTATGTTTGCTTGAAACCCATTTGTATCGTCACCTCTAATTTTAATTTTCAAAATTTTAAATTTTATTTTGCTTGTCTGAAAGTTGACGCTGATCGAATGAGACCAAACCAGAGATATTGGGTCGAATGGAAAGTCTTGATCCTTTTGAAAAGTGTTTCTGATATTTTTCTAATTATTCCTTTGCTTGGATTCCTGGTGTGAAATGGAAAAGTGCAACCAGATCGCCAAAATCTTGAGACTATTCAGAAATTCAAAGTTCCTAAGTCTATCAAGAATGCTAGACAATTTTGGGGTCTGACTAGTTTTTATAGGTAATTTATAGAAGATTATGCAGAAATTTCTTTACCTTTGACAAACAATTTGAAAACCAAACCGGAAGAAAAAATTAACTGGAGTGAAGAAGTAAAATTTCCTTTGATGTTTTAAGACAAAAACTTTTGAAAGAGCCAGGTTTGACTTTACCAAATTTTGAGAAACCTTTTGTTCTTCACACTGATGCTTCGAAACATTCATTGGGAGCATATATTTCTCAGACGGGCGTTGGTGGTTTTTTGCACCCAGTTGCTTTTGCATGCAAGCAGGAAACTAAATGAAGCTGAAACCAGTTGCAGTGTTGTTGAGTGGGAAGCTTTGGCTGTAGTCTGGGCAACTAAGTATTTTAAACAATATTTAATTGGAAGTCATTTTACCATATACTACGATCAACATTCTTTATCATTTATATTCAAATTCAAGGATCCCAAGTCTAGACTTTCACGTAGGATTGCCTTTTTATCACAGTTTGATTATAAGATAATACACAAGCCGGGAAAAGTAAATATTTTTGTGGATTAGTTATCTAGATGTGTGGGGTGAGAAAGAAAATCCGTTGTTAAAAATTCTTCTAGCACTAAAAGTAAATCTAAAGCTCCAAATTCAAAGATAGTTATATACATAAATAGAAATCTTCTGACAATGGGGAAATTCAACAAGTTAATGCTGTAAATAGAAATTTAAGTGCAGAGGAAACTAATCAACAAAATCATGAAGTGAAGCAATTGTCAGTAGAAGCAACATTATTTACTAGAATTTGTAATGCACAGATAACTGATGTCAGATGCAACAAATCAAAAGCTTTCTGGAGATAAATATAGCTCCATATCCTCAAAGGATGACATTTTTCTAGAAAGATATTGCCCTATGGAGTACACACTGATATCGAAAAGAAGACATTTATACAATGAGAGACTGGTAATCCCACAGATTTTGGTTTCTGAAATATTATAACTTCATCATGATTGTCCTGCATTTGCCAAGTGTGGTTTTCGAAGAACTTTGTCTCCCATTAGCAGAAGATACTATTGACAGTATATGCATAGCCAAACTCAAAATTATGTGAGTTCCTGTGACATTTGTGTAATCAATCATGGATTAAAAGCAACAAGGCGCCTACACATAAATTTGAATCATCTGATTTTCCCTTTCAAAGAGTTGCAATGGATTGTGTAGGTCCATTTCAATATCTAATTCAGGAAATAAATATATTTTGATTATCACAGGTTATTTTACCAGATGGGCTGAAGCATACCATTGGCTTCAATTACTTCGGAAAATATTTTGGAATGTTTGGAGAAATTCATTGCCTCACATGAAATTCCGCATGATATAATAACAGGCAGAGGATCGACTTTTATTTCAAGAGCTGCACAGAGCTTGTATAAGAAGTTAGGAATAAGTAAGCACATTATTACTAGTTTCCATCCTGAGTTAGACGGCATGTGCGAAACAGCAAACAAAACTCTTCTAAGATGCCTGAAGAACATAGCTTTTAAAGAAAAAGACGATTGGGACCGTTGTGTTCATTTTGTCCTTTAGGCCCATAGAAATGCTACTCATGCATCTACTGGACAAACTCCTGCTTATCTTGTTTATGACAGTGATCTGTCTGTGCCTAATACTATTTTAACTGCATTTAAAAATCCAAAGTATGCTTCAATATCTGATTATAGTCAAGACTTGGAGTACAGACTTAAAAAATATATGAAACTTTTAAAATTAATTTAGACAAGACACAAGAAGAACCGATTGAACAACAACATAAAAGAACAAAGCAACGTCTGATCAAATAAGGTTATCTAGTATATCTGTACACTTTATTTTTGCCACAAGGTCAGTCCAAGATCTTACTTCATATAATAGAGGTCCATTTAAATTTATTAAGAAAATTTCTCCAGTTAATTTTATAATCAGACATGTGATGAATCCCAAGAATGACAAACAGTACATGTTAACAGGTTCACATTGTTTCCGCCTAGAACAAATGAGCTTAAATCTCTTGGAAGAGATAATTTTCAGGGTCATGATGAAAATCCCACATCATCATATAATTCGAATGACTTTCACCAAACCTCATCCTGTGTTCCAGCCAACGTAAACACACAGCCTTCTTCATCTAGGCATGGATCTTCATCCAACTATGCTAATAATAGAAGCAGAATTATTTACAGTAAAAAATTTAACCAGCAATAACCAAAAATAAACAGTAGATATTCTTTGAGACAATTTAATTAATACAGTTCTACAGTTCTTTACATAGCAATGCAATTTTTTTCTATATTCTAAAATTCTGATGTTTATATAAAAATTTATTTAAGACAAAATTAATGCTTTAATGGATGGTGCAATTTGATAATTATAAGGTCTGAAGTTTGAATTTAATTGATTGTTGTATATACTCCTTGAAAGTTATTGAAATTCCTCGACTGGTGAAATGAATTGAAATTTATTGATTTTTATTGATTTGTTATTGAAATTCATTACAGTTTATTTGAAATATTTTATTAATCTGATTCTCTGAACAATTGTAATGGAAGTTTGACTTCATCTGTAAAACATTCTTCATCTGTAAAACACAAAATTTTTATTTTACTTTTTAGAACTTATATGCATTTATAATTTTTTATAAATTTCAGAATAATTGGTTACTGCTGTAAAGCTCATTAATTGTAAATTTTTAAGAACTTTATGCTTTTTACTGGAGCTACTGTGGACTTTTGAATCAAGAACTGTTTTAAAATTGAACTATATATCTAAATTTTTGAACTTTAAGTGATTTTGCATGTGAAAGCGTTGAAAATTTTCTGTGAAATAAATTATGAAATGACGTGTGATAATTTTCGAGTTTCGTCTTACCCTGATGTTGTGTTGGAACCTATGATTTCTATGCGGATGATGATAACTGATATCTGAATCTGTGAGAAGTTAAGGTTTTGAGTGCTCACAATTTTTAATTACCTGATTTGACAATTTTTTTCAAGAGCTATTTTGACTGACTCTTTCTAATTTTGTTATTATATATTCTTGCCTACACTTTGTTACTTTTATCTGCAGTACATAATTTTCTACACAAGTTCACTTTCCCTACTGGAAGAAAGATTGCAGTAATTTAGTTATGTCACCATTGATTCACCATGCTCAATGTTGCATTTTTCCTCTTTTAATTTGGTCTGCAGTTGACCTTTCTGCAGAGGAGAAGGATGTGGAATCTGCAATTTATTTGCCTGGCTTGCTGCTAGCCATGTCGCACTGGACAAGTCTCACCTTCGTTTTCCAGAGCAAAGTCGGGAAGCGTAATTATGTATGCCTTGACTGATGAAGAAATGCTGCTGTGATGGAAGACTCGTCACTTTGGAGCCGGTTTCCTCATCTTTGCTGTGTTTCAATTGAAGATCTGAACCGTGTCTGTCCAGATGTCGCATTGGTAAACCAGAGCCCTGCACGCGGGTTATATGTTTTTTAATTTTCATCACTCCCTTTTTTGAAGTAGCACCCCGACTAATTCCCCAGTGTTTACTGCTCTTTTGACAGACATTCTGTACAGTTACATCGCAGGAATTTTATTGCTGTTATATTGATTTATATTGTCTTATTTAATGGATGTGATGAATTTTGATGAAGAAATGTCCAGCTTTTGTAATTATTTTCATTATGATGATTTTCTACTGTATTTTTTTACTATGTTTTAACTTTTATTTTTCTCTTTGTGAAGGATCCTTTAGTAGACAGTTTTGTGTCCCCTTTTGGCCA
The DNA here is from genome assembly GCA_951213105.1 of Amaurobius ferox. Taxonomy (NCBI): domain Eukaryota; kingdom Metazoa; phylum Arthropoda; class Arachnida; order Araneae; family Amaurobiidae; genus Amaurobius; species Amaurobius ferox. Next base: position 89,364,054 of record OX578134.1, read on the forward strand.
TCTTTTGGATATTTGATCTCTTGGACGACCGGGACGATGATCAAATCTCTGAACTCTTTAAGTTGTGTGGTGGTGTGGATGTCACGCGTGCATGTACACCAATTTTCTAAATTTTTTGCAAAATTGCCTACGGTAGTTGTTGCTTTAGTGTTCCCCTGCTGGAGGTCGTGCATCTACAGTATTCTATTGAGAAATTTTTTTCTCTCTGCGTTCGAAAATTTTTCGCCCGGAGAAAAAGGATAATGTCGTGTCGAAATTTTTATAAATTCTCGACTCTGCTAAATTTAAATGTATTTTTATATCATATGTACGTGTATAATTATATTCTGATTTAAGTGTTTTACTGTGTGCGAGAAACCGCACGATTCTTAATATTTCATGTCTCTACTTTACTCCCGCTTTTAATAGCGGCCGTAAATGTGAAGTAGATGTATCAGTGTTTGCTTTGTTTATTGCGTCTGTGAAAAAGCGAAAATATCGGAGTTTTTGAGGCTCTTGATGTGAATTGTGGCGGGCGATTAAAAGATGAAACGTGTCGCCGTCGTTGCCCGATTGGGTAATTTGTAAGGCGTTTGTTTTTCTGACGTCACGGTAGTTGTGTTTGGCGTGGGGATGCTAACTTTTGTATGAGATGGCAAAAATAACTTATTAAAATGGACCTACGGGCGGTCCAATCCAAATTTTATTATTTTAATTTCCAATCAATTTAGATTTTGAATCCCTCTGTCAGTAAAGCTGTGACGACCAGCTTAATAGGAAATCATCAAATATAAGCAATGAATCATTTTGTAAGTAGAATTTGATATTTCGAATTGTAACGGAACTTGGCACTTAAGTCATAAGCCGACATCAGCCAGAGAATGAAATACTCCAGAATATATTTGAGATATTGTTTAATATATCTTCTGGAAGGAGAACTGAAAATAGTTCCCAGTACATAACATGTACTTGAAGTTTTAATATGAAATAGATCGAATTTTTGAAAAATTAAGTTTTAGGGATTTCAATATAATGGATATTTAATTATGAAACAAGAGATTGTGTTTTGTAATGACATTGCTTGGAAGGGCATAATGACTTTGTTATGGCATAATTTGAATATATACAATGACGTATTTTAATTAAATAATTTTATATCCACCAATTTCTAGAGTAATCATTTAGTGTGTATGTCTCCCTTTCTTGCCATGTTTTCAAATTCTAGCCATTGATGGGCCTTTGCACCCATCACCAGGGAAGTGGAGTGACCGGGTTAGTACTACCACTGTGATTGATTTTTACTTCTTTTCTGATAATTTATGTATTACATTTTGATCTGGACCGGCCGCCGATCTAGTTATTGTAATTGTTTTGTTTCCACTACTTCCGAATTTACACTGACTAAAACCAGCTTTCGTCGTCAAGCAAGAAGCGCGATCTGTCTTATTCAAGCAATTTCGGTATTTTCGGTAGAATCGCAAATTTTATCATTTTTACATTTATTCAATTCTTGAATTTGTATTCCTGAATGTTTATGTCTTGTTCCTTAATCAAAATTCCTTGTTAACGATAATTGTTCATTCACCCCTCCTGCTTATAAATATCAAATTTCATTTTAACTTCCAGTTACTTCTTTCATTTCTTTTCGGTGAATTGACTTTCTATTTACAGATTTTCTGTTGTTTTCTGTAATATTATTTAACAAAATTAGCACATTTAGCCATGGAAAACCAGTTGTTTTTGTTTTAATATTTTTATTTTCCATATTTTCTCAGCATTTTCTCTTATTATTTATTTATTCTTTTTGTTCTGTTTTTAACCACTGGTTTAAATACTTCATATAACTTCCGTTACCATTTCAGTAGGTTTACTCACTAATAAGTTATTTCTAATTGGTCTGATAACCGTCCACGCATTGTCTTTGTTCCATTCCGTTTATTCATTATTTTTTACTTATATTTTTTACTTCCGTAGTCAGTACTGTTGTAGTATCCTGTCATCCTGTCACCCGTTACATCCACATTGCTTTTGCATTTTTGCATTTCTTATCTTAGCGATGGCAACTTTTATCCTACCTTCAGCGACGTGGGCTATTTCAACGCAGATGTCGAAATTGCTTAAATAAGTGAGGCCGCGTTTCTTGCTTATCCTGAAGAAGAAGGCTTTTTTGCCATCGAGACCGGTTATTTTTATGAATGTAAACTATATGCTATAGTTATACTAAGATTTTCTATAAATCTGTATTCTCTATTATTTCAAACAATATTGCTTAAATGTTTTGTGAATAATAAAAACAAATATTTTATATTTTATGTATTTGCTGATAAACTAATCATTATTAATAAGTAAAATGTAGCATATAATATCATCATGTATTTTGAAACTCTTAATGAGGCAAATATATTTTTCAATAAAATGACCCCTGAGAAGCACATTTAAATCCAATTGAATTGTCCTTAATAAAATATTTAAAATTTAAATAGAAAAATGCACTTCTCACTTTCAATAATATCTTAAATTCCAATTTTGTAATTATTGATTTTACGAAATCAAGTCAGTTACTAAATGAGAAATTGAAAATTTATTTTATGATTATGGATTGCTTATTTTACCAAGCAATGCATCACTTTGAATCAATTTTCATAATTGGATTTAAATATAAAGCTGCAGATACACTTGAAGGGCAATCAATTTATTTTAATGAATTGGTCCTCGAAATGTTAAGTATTCAGTGTTAAATATTTTAATACCTGAATTATTTTTCTAAAATAAGAAATGAAAGTTTTGATGTATATCAGAATAAGAGTGTTTTCTGTGTTTATCCATTTTACGTATACTTTAAAACATTTTATTGAAAGTCTTTAGACTCTAAAGGTTGTTAGTTTAGATTATGAGTAATTTATGAGTTGTAACTAATTATTTGATATAATCAGAATGCTTTAGATTCAGGTAAGCCTAATCAGAATAAGAATATTCATGTTTAATTTCTTGTTACGTCTGACTCAAGGGGTCTTGTGTGGTAGTAGTTTTTTCTTATTTTTTCTGTCTTAGTTTTTTCCTGGTTCTAAGCATATGGTATCAGTGGCATTTGGCATCGCGTGCATTTCATTAGGGGTCTATCAAGGTGGACCAAATCTTAATTTTCTCGTTAGCGGCGAGTGTCATCTTAACCCGATTGCGTCACTAAAACTCATCGGACGTCACTGGGAATATGTGCACAGCACATTTTAAAATATTTTCTCAATTTATGCTTATATGTTGCCACTTTAAGGGGGTTTCTCTTCTAGTGAGAAATAAGTAAATAGAAAAAAAATGTTATAATTCGTAAATATCTACTAGATTTTCTTCTGAATTTATATCGCCTACACTTGAAGAAATTTAAATCACCTATATCAAAATTAGGTCATAAATGTCAGCGAAAATGTGGTATATAAAATAAACATTTTCTTCTTATAATTTGAAAATACTTTGCCCCATCCAAGGAATACTTTGCACCATCATAGATAATTAAAATAATTATGTTCTGAAAATTTTACAAATTAACAAATAATTTTTATAAACTTAACAATGCGAAAACTTTTTGCGTTTCAGCTACTCATCTCAAAGTCCACACTGAGCCGAGACGTCACAAATGACAAAATCTTATGCCATTGACGTCAAGATTAAAACGTTTTGATTGATTTTCGGGATAACGGCGCAACACTATATTAAAGAACCTTGGCCTTAGTATGATTTAGTAAAATGCCGGGCTTACACCTGCAATGATTTGGTGGTGCCAGTCTAAACACCATATGAACTTTAGCGCCAGTCTAAATCCTAGTTGAACTTTAGCGCCAGTAAAGGTGGAAGTCTGAATGGTATATGAATGCTAGTAATCTCGTCTGTCTCATTTGGTATGTGCAAGTGGATGTATGTCTTGGCTCATTTTGTGCACTATTTTATACACAAAAATATCGAGGGAACAACTTCATTGCAGCTGCCGAAACCTTATAAAAGCGTTAGTCGAGAGATAATTAACGGTTTATTAAATAAAAATTCATTGGAAAATAAGCCGTATAGGGGTAAGTATATAAGTTTCTGGGAGACAAAATTTGATCTAGAGGGACTTTTAAGAGAACTTTAACAGAAAACCCTAAAAGTTTTAGAAACCATTTGCGCAATGAAAATGAAAGTTTTGATTTTCTAAGATGTGCAATACCATACATTAGGACCTCTATGAGGTTTGCATTATGTGCAAAATTTAAATTACAATTAACTTTAACATATGTAGCTACTGATGATTCCTTTGCATCTCCTCAGCACCGCTTTTCAAAGTGTTCAATATCAATGTTTTTACCAGAAGTTTGATAATCTTTTCAGACGTCACTTAAATCTACTGATCGGAAAATTTAGCTTTTAAGATAAAATTAATAGACTAATTACATGTTTTTAAAAAATAATGTAAGGGTGATTTTTTATTTTTTAATGTATTATTTTAATATACATGGATCATCAAAGGTTGTAAAGTTTAAAAAAGTAAAATATTCTTTGAAGGAAATGTAATCGATATTTTTGTTCCTATTGTAAATTTAAACTTTCGTGGATCAGTTTTTAAGTAGATTTAGGACAAACAAATCATGAATTAACTAAAACAAGTGAAAGTACGTAACAGGGATCAGAATGTACGCCGATTTCAGCCATGTTTACATTCAGAGTTTCAAAAGTGAGTGCAAGACGGATCACTGCGTGGATTTGTTTTTTCCATTCAGAATGAGTTATATTTTTAAAATAACATGTTGTAGTTAATGTAACGTAAAAATAAAATTAATGGTGTAGAAAATGAATATACAATAAAAATTACGTGGCGTCTAAAAGGATTAAACAATCTATGTATATTACAGCGAAATATATTTATAAACTAAGAAACAACTCAAGTTTAATGGCATTTTATGTATTAGTTCAGCTAATAACTTATTATTTAAGTTACAAAAACGGTTATATTTTAAATACAATTGGAACGAATATATTGTAAAACGTTTAGAAACGAGAATTGAAACAATAAACATTTTCGGACTAATCTAAATTAGCTTCATTATTCAGCATGGAACGAATTGCAGAATTTAAAATGTATGTATTGTCATAAGAATTGCTACTGCTCTTTGTGCATTCATGATTGCCGAATGCTGAACCTGTTATATACGATCTTTTAAGAAACTAGGCGGAATATGGTCATAAACAAATCATTACGCGAATTACTTCAATTTTTATTTATATGTTAATGCTACTTATAAAAAATCCAATAATCTGGTCTGATTTGTCAATTACTCCAAATTCCTCTGAAGTATGACCAAGTTTAAATTGTGCGCGTTTTATGTTTTCTTGTTTGCTTTCCAAGTTTAAATATCCGTGCTTTTTACATTTTCCATTTTATTCCCATTTCGTTATACTAGGTGGCGCTATATTATTGGACTCTGTCGCTTAGCTATTTTCAATTATGTCGACTTAGTTTTGCTCTTATTCACGCATTCATGTCCAGACTTATATATATTGGCGTCAAATATATATTATTACGAACGTGTAAACTACTTCACGGGAGCTCTTTTAAAAACCGGACGGAGAAAACACCCATACAAGCACCCTTTCCTATTACATGAACCTAGGGCAGCTCTATGCTGCATTTCGAGGTTTTGGCGATTTTTCAAAACTTCGAGAAACTTTTCGAAATAACGAATATTCTATGAGATATGAGATGTGAGAGATTTCTATAGAATGTTTATAAAAGGAACCATGACTCAGTTGAAGAGCAGTTGATGTGATACGAGCTACATTTAACTGTGGCATATGTCAATGTTCTGAGAGTAGCAGCCCCTAGTTTGTAAAATGATTCAGTGTTAGAGAATTGTTTTGTGATATTAGTGAAGAATTTAAGTGCCGTTTTACTGTAGATAGTTCCTATTTACGCAGTACTTGCTTTAAAACGTATTAGTTATCTAAAAATGTTGGACTCATTTTTGTATCCTAAGCGCACACTCACGATTCCAGGGGATACTTCTTAACAATCTTCGCTGCATCCAGGCCAGACCACATTTTTGTGTGTGATACTGTAGTTTTAAGCAACTTGATTCTTCCGGTAGTGTGGAAAGTAAAACGATTCAAATCGGCTGGTGAAAGTTGCGAAGAGCAATGTTTTGTTTCGATTTCGGAATATCCGCGAATAAGTTTTCTATTTCATGTTTGAAATTATTATTTTTCTGTATCGGATTTTAATTTACCCATCTGTGTTCCGCGTACAGAGGGTATTATTGAGAATTATGTTTCATATGCAATTTCAAATTTTTCTGTCTGTTCAAGTTTTTATTCGATTTTACTCTATTTTTGTCATGGCCCAAATTTAATTGAAATGTGACCCGAGTCCAGACGGTTTGAAGTAGTTTCCTTAAAATTCGGCCCGGCCTGTGGACAGGGTCGGTCATTAGCCCACAGGTCCGAGCCCGAACAGACCCCTAACTCGAATATACCTTGATATTTATAACCGGCTACTTACATAATTTAATTTTCTTACTCAATTTCATATTCCGTACATCGCCTAGATGCTTTTCATATTAAGGAAGAACAGCTATAAAAGTTGAGATTATTTTTTATTGGAACAGGAAAGAAAATGAATAACATTTGGAATTTTAATTCGCTTGATTTGAATTTAAACCAGTAGTTCTTATACAGCAAAATTTCATTTTTATTTCTAATAGCATTTAATAGACTATAGTATAAGTGAACATTTATATTTTTCCCTATACGTAATTACATTAAAATTAGTCTTGTTACAAGTATAGTTACAAACTTTTATAATGCGCACCAGAAAGATAAAATACTAATAAGAAACTTGTTAATGATGTATAAGGTATAAAAATAATACTCAAGATTTATTTAGAAATCCCATTTTAATGATCTTTAACATTAGAACTTACTTTATTACAATGGGTATGAATAATATGCTTTCTACAAAATTTTGTGCTAATGCATTTCAAGTAGTATACTTTTATTTTCTGAAAAATATTTTCAATACGATTGAAATTAAGCTGCGTATTTTATATTTTAAATTGCTTTTATGATTAGCATGTCTTTAATCTTTGTACCGTATGAAGATTATGTCTAAAATCCTTCTATTCCGAGAATAATTATATAAATAATATAATTATAAATAATTTCATTTATATTAAATAACGTAAAACAAAAGTACAGCTTTCTGAATGTATTCATTGAAAACTATTTTCTATCAATAATGCTTAAATTCATAAGGGCAGTCAAATTTAAATGAAAATTGAAGTTAAAGATGAACGAATATTAATACAATAATCAAAACATCGTAAATACAACATGGAAACAAAAATCAATTGATTAAACATAATTTTCTTATGCTGCATTTTCAAAATTTCAGTTATTTAGTTATTATTGCTACATTTTCAAAATTTCAGTTATTTAGTTATTATTACTGCAATTTTTGAACAATTATCAAAAAGTCATATAAAATAAAATATATATATATATCTCCTATTGAGAAACATGTTCACTTTTCAAATGTAATGCCATGCGATAAATTGTGTGATATCATTCTAGTGGATCTAGCTCGTTCCATTCACGAAAAAAGATTATTTTAGTAATACTTTTGCTTTTGAATGCCAATAGTCATTTATCTGTTGTAAGAATAACTTATTTCTTCGTCCATAACGCTTGGAGGGATTTTGGCGACGAATTTGGCGGAATGTCGCGAACTTGGCAACTTTTTGATATGTTGCCAAATTAACGAAAATCTCGCCAAATGGATAAAAAGGACGTTAAATCAATGAAAATGACGACTAATTGTCGAAAATTCAATATCTTGGAAATAATATAAATATCTACTATAAGAAAAACGTATTTTTTTACTGCAAAAGAAGTAAATTCATTAAATTATATAAGGAAAGTCATGTGTTGCTCACATCAGATTTTTTTTATGTGTTCCAAGTAAACTGGTTATTGCAAAGATGCATTCCCTTTGTGTCCCGATTAGACAGTATATATAACAGACGGGATTTTTCACTAAATATTTATACTTTGGTTCTGGAGATGCAACTGTCGAATAAAAAATTAACATTTTCCTTCTAACATCTATTTTTCAGGATCGCCAAAGCTTAGATGACAACTGATATGGATTCAGGATTACTTTTGGGATGAGATAGGGTGTTCACAAAGGATTTTCACTTCCAATTTAAAACTTTTGCTTGAAACATATATCTCCAAAATTGGCTATCGATAGGGCTTAGATAATGACTATTATGCATTCAGCATCTACTTCCAGAAAGATAGAGAATTTACTAAGGATTTTCACTTCCGGTGTTTTCCCAATTCCGGTTTAAAAATCTCACTCTCATTGAAACATATATTGTCCAGAATTGTCTATAGATGTATAATGATTGAAATGGATGTGACATCAAATTTCAGAGAGAATACGGCGATTCACTAAGGATTGCATCTTCTAGTTCTTTTTCACTTACGGTTTAAAGATTTTCCCTGAAATATATTTTTTTTTTCCAGAATTTATTTTATACACTACCCGACATAGAAAATCTAACACCATGAAGCTTTGGTCGTACAATTATACAAATTAAGAGACAAACACGGCTGACCGATATATGCAAATGATCTAAAATGTAAGGCGGTTACATGATTAGAGCGTAAGATAAAAGGGTTGGAAACGACAGATGAGTCAACGGTTGTCATTGTCTGTCGCATACGGAACCCCATTTTCCGAGCTGTTTTCATTTCAGAAGACACGTGTTGTTGAAAAGATACCTGGTCGACGATGTCGAAGTCCGTTTCAGCATTTTTACGATCTTGCAAAGGAATTCATTTTAGGCTTACGTACGGCTGGGTGGTCGTGTCGGCGTATTGCCACTTAAACACGGGTATATGCGTCCATTGTTCAAAGGATTTGGATAAGATGGATTGAAGAAGGGCATATGATTCATCACATAGGTACAGGTACATACAGACGTACGTCAGTAGGCGTTGATCGACGCATTCGACGGTATGCGGTGGCGGCCCCACAAAAGACGACTGTCAACATTCTGCAGAATTTGTAGGATACATTGGATGATCCATTGGATGTACATTGGATGATCCATTGGATGTACATTGGATGATCCAGTTTCTTGACGATTGGCCGAAAGTGGCATGCACTTAATCGTTCTTTAAGACTGCCATTGATGACAAGACACAAACGCGAAATATTGCAATGGTGTCGGGGCCCGAGCCTCTTGGACGACTGAATGGGACAGGATAGTGTTTGTTCAGCAACAAGTCTCGGATTTGTTTGTCGAAAGGCAGTCGCCGTATCAGAGCCTTAATTATCAATAAATATGGTTTCCATTCGATTATTTGTTTGATTAAATCGAAGTATAAATAAGTAAATAAAATATATTATTTTCGTCTGCATAAACAGTCAGTTACTGCCCTCATCACATTTATATTTCAATTACATTAAGCTGAAATAAAATATTATTATTTTATTCCTATTCCTTGCCTTGCAGCATGCAGTTGTATCTGCAGTAATTAGCATTTGACCACGTTTAGTCTATATGTTAATAATAGAAATACACTCTTTCTTATAACTTCCTTTCTTGCTTCCCATTAAAATCTGTTTCTCATTTTTGGGACCACCTAAAAAAGCCATCGGTTTTAGATATAAAATTAGCTCTTTTAAAATAAACTCCAATTTCAATATTGCTGAAAAAATGTAAACCTGAAACATTCTCTGAAGATTCCCCGTGGCATTCTTTCATGCATTCTTCTGAGAAAAACGCATTCCCGAGACTTTATAGAACTTTTCAAAACTTCAAGAAAAGAATGACTCCAGGCTACAGTTCAGATGACTTTCATTTTATTCAAAAATGAATACAATTAAAGCCCTGATTGTTAAAACGCATTTTTTTTTTAACACACGCAAGTTTTAGACTCTTTACGAAAAAATATCATTTAAAAAAATATATTCATCATTTTGATCGTTTTCGAATCCTTTATTACATCTTACCACAAAAAAACAATGATTATTATATCAGTTGTTCAAGAATATTTCCTTGAAACGAAAATGGGTTTTATTTGGTTCGTGGACTTGCTGTATGGTTACATAATGCCACATTTAAACACTAGTAATGTTATGTAACTTTATCTATAAAAAGGTTTCCGTTTCTTCAATCCCAGACTATCCGATTTACCCGAAGGCGTAAAGTATCTGCTTAACCCTTTCGCGACGAACGGCACGCATAGGTGCCAGTGGCGAACATGCATTCAAGGACGAGCGGCACTCACTCGGGCCAGAGGAAATTTTACCGCAAGCGGATAGTGGCACGCATAAGTGCCAGTACGCAGAACGTTTTAATTTGTGAACTAGATGGCGTTACTTGTCCATGGAGCTAACTTCAATGCATTTTGCAGAGGCATGACCTTGGTAGAAGAGGATCGAATGAATTATTTCTCCATTTGGAGCGGTAAAAATCATTTTGTAACATAAACAAACAGAGCAATTCTCGTAGCATCAACAATTTTATAATTGAGTTTCGGTTTTTATTTTTATTTCAGCGTTATGATTTCGTTGGTGAATCATAGGAATATAAGAGAGTATTTTTTTTGTTTGGGTTTTAGAGGCAGTGAAATTATTCGTTTATTTCGGATAAAAGAATGGGAGCAACTAACGAGTATTTTGTATTCAGATTTGTATGAAAATTATACATCAAATAGAACATAAATATTTCTTTTATTCCTGTAAAAAGTAGATTTCTGTGTTGAATAGGTGATTTTTAGTGAATTTTTTTCGAGAGTTAGGCTTAGCGCAATAAAATGCGCCGTCTTTTTCGACCAGTTCGGAAGCGAAGCGCGTCGTCCTTTGGGCCGCGACAGCTCCGGAATGCCGCCATCCCGAAAGGGTTAACGGAAGAGACAGTGCCCTAATTTTGACATGAACTCAGTAGGGGCTATATCCTCTTTGGCCTACCCTCCGTCCCCTGCCACCAACCTCTGCGTTATACTGTTTGATCCACAGATGAAAAATGGCTGTATTCCGCATAAACACAGGGATTGTTTGGGGAGTGACGGAAATCGAAATCTGGTCCTCCGATTGTGTATTCTATGACCTAACGATTGGGCTATCCCACCAACAGATCCAGCTAATTCTGAAACGGCCCAAAGCACTTGATGAGGGAGTGACTGCATGTCCAGATATGTCGAGTCCTGCCAAACTAATAACTTAAACAGTCAGCCAACAACTAATAGCCAGAAAGCAACATAAACAACTGATTTATTCTACTGTTTAATTTTGTTACAAATTTAAATTCAATATCTGATTATTAGGTGTTATCAGCCCCCATTGTTCCACTTCTTTGAAGTGTCAAGGGGTCAACAATGTAAAGGGGTGGGTAAGCAAGGTTGCTAAATGCGTTCGTAGTACCATTTGAAGTTGCAATACCCAGTTATATAAGTCCAATTAATATAATGCTATCCAGATGTCCTCTTTTATACGAAATTTATTATTTACAATTGAAAGTGGGGTAAAAGTTGAATATCAGATAAATCTATTTCGTGGGCTACAAATTAAAACTCCAAATATGGAAGATGTTATTTATCTTTGTAAAAAAAAATCTCTTCAGCAATATTGAATATTCATGAACATTGTCTTCTTTCAGTAATGACAGCTTACAAAATTCAATTATATTTCAAGAGAGTGAAAAATGTGCGAAATCATATTACTCGTATATACTTTTGGATGAAACATCCAATAGTACCATCTGAACTATCCCGACATGGCAACATATTTTACTTATTAATTGGGATAATAAGTGGAGTTATAGGAAAGCCCCTATTTGCCAGTTCCATTTGTAGTTCATGTACTATATTAAATACACTTGGTAAACATAACAATTTTATATATTAAAATCAATTATATTTTTAAATGATTAACTAAATGCCACATAAATTACCCCTAATTAGCGCTTGAATGCAGCAAAATCATTGTTTGCAGCTAAACAAAAACAATGAATAAATAAGTGCATAATACCAAACTTTCTAAAAAAATTCATTATAAATTCGTTTTTCGTCAGGTACTTTTGGTTTATAATTAATTAAATACTTTAATTAAAAACCAATATAAAGAAAAGAATAATTCATTAAAAAGTATTTAAGTTAAATATTTATTAAATAAAATCACCTCGTTTTAAGTAGCATAGTGAATAAAACTGATAATGTCAACCGGTTTAGAAACCAACACTTTTCCTTGTTAAAGAAAACAATTAGGGCAATTTTCACTCGTAAAGCAAGATTGGCAACTGATGTTAAATCGATTATCAGTTGCCAATCTTGAAGGTAGCGCTTCTAGTTTGTCTTAACAAAGAATGTTGTTACTTGTTTTCGAAGGCGACATTATTAATTGTGTACTGTATGTTGCTTGAAGTGTTTTAGTTTTATTTCATTGGCAGCATTTTGAGCTGTACGTATCAAATATTTGTAATTGAAAATTAAATAAAATTTTGAAAGTTTTTATATGCTGGAGGTAAACAAAATCGTTCAAACACTTAAATTAATAAAAAACAAACAATTCAATTTCGAAAACTGAAACATTGTTAAGATATTTATATAACACAATGCACTTTAAAAAGGCGATTCTTGAAGTTGCCAGACTATTTTAGTATTATTATTTCTGTAACAGAACGTTTGTTCTATATTTTTTGCTCATGAAAATTGATTTTATAAAACTTTATAATTCACATTCCATATTAATTTATATGACATAAACTAAAACATTATTAAGATATTTATCTTTAATTTGTAGAATCATATAGTGCAGTGCGTCAAAACACGATACATTTTTAAAGCTCACCTGTGAAATCTGTCACACTATGTTAGGATCAATATTTCTGTATCCAAACGTTTGTTCTATATGTTTTGCTCATGTAAAATAACTTTTCTTAAACATTTTGCACTTCACATCCAATACAAATATACTATATAAAAGCTCAAAGTTCAATAGCTCTTTAAATTTTATTTTCCTTCTTTTTCATCTTCAACACTAAAAAAAAAAAACTAGTTACCAATTATCCTTGAAACACATGAATGAAATACTGGTCCACCTATCCCTGTATATACTCCATTTCTTACTTCGAAAGAGAATTCAAACGTTATCAAGATTGCTCTCCCTCCATTTTCTTCATTTCTTTATTTAGAAACTGTAAATATATTTCTTTCTTTCTTCTTCAACAATACTTTTTCACAAAGCCAATACTTAACAGCAACTATTATCTTAATTAAATCTTCAACCGGAATACATATGGAAATATTACTTCATTTAAAATATTGCATTTGAAAACAGTTTAAGAAATTGATTTTTCTGCGAATCGGACATCTAAAGCAGTTCACACTTTTAATGTATTTAATTTTTCTTGTCAGTCTTTATATTTCGTTACGGAACTAATTTAATCACAATTTCGTAAATAATATAATTGTTTTGTACTATTTTCGATAATAAAATCATACGCTAAAAGAATAAAATTATTTGGACGGAGTTTATGGATGTATCTTGAACAACTTTGAACTCAAAACGCAAAATATTGGTGTTTTCGAAATGTATGGATGTTTTTCAGGTATAACGGAATTTATTGGAGTTAATTGACATACATTTAATAAATTATGCATCTAAATAAGCCGCTAAGCGTTTAGGTGTCAATTTGATAATATTTTAGTGAATAAAATTAGGAAACGCTATCATTTTCTTCGGAATTAATAAGAATGTAATAAAACAGTAAACACACACAGTTTCCTCTACACACACACATATATATATATATATATATTATATATATATATATACAGGGTTTGGAGAAAATAATATGAACACCTGAGAATGGAGACAAAATCTTTATTAATAGGGTGATGATCCTCCTTTTACATGAATTACAGTTTGTATCCGACGTGGGATGGACAAATACAAGTCATGCACAAGAGTCACAGGGATACTTAGCCAATCGTCCTGCAAAAAGGTCACTAATTCATAAAGTGTCCTTGGAGGTGGAAACCGACTGCGCAACTTGCCCTCCAAAACACCCCACAAAGGTTCAATTATATTAAAATCAGGGGACTGAGGGTCCCACACGAGGTGTTGTACTTCATCATCGTGTCCATTAAACCAGTCTCGGACAATTCCAGCAGAGTGAATGAGAGAATTATCGTCTTCGTAAACTGGTCGTACATCAGGGAACAAAGTTTGCACCATTGGACGAAGATGGTCAGCCAGAATACTGGCACAAAAACACGCCCATACAGGGCAATAAGTGAACCAAGACCACAGTGCAACATCGGGCGGCCCCACAGCATCACTTATCCCATGCTTAACAGTAAGAAGGAGACAATCAACATGATAGGCTTCTGTGGCGTTCTCCAAACGTAAACGCTTCCGTTGGTCTGGAATAATGTAGAACGACGATTCGTCTGACCAGATGGCATTCTCCCATTGTTGTTGTGCGGAATTTTTATGCCTGCAGCACCATTTTCGTCGTTTCAAGGCATTGCATGGTGTAACCTATGGTTTTGGAATCGCCTGTCTACCGTGAATGTTTGCCGCATGCAGTTCACGTCGGATAGTTTTTGATGGTGCAGCTTCCTGTAGATGTGTGTTCATCTCAGATGTTATCTGGGAAGCTGTTGTATTGTGCTTTGTGACCACAATCCGCTTCAAAGCCCTTCTGTCTGTATCAGTTGGGCTGTCTGTATCAGTTATTACATTCGACCATGTACTTCTCCCGACACTAACAAGGATGGCCGCTTTCGTTACTGAGACTCCGGAAAGAAGGGCCCTAACAATCATTCCTCTTTTGAAATCTGGAAGGTCAGCCATAACGAAGTTTTAACGCCGCAATATATTTTGCATCCGACTGCTATCATTGCTACTCACAGATTGATGTGTGTACCTTCTCGCCCGCTAGGTGGCATGTTTTTCACTAGAGGGCGTTAGTATAGAACATATTTCCCTAGAGTATTCTTATTACACAAGTGTTCATATTATTTAGTGCACACTATATATATATATATATATATATATATATATATATTGTGGCCGTGAACGTTCGTACTGCCTCCCTGGTAGAATTTCGACTTGTTCATTCCGGTGCTTCTAGATTAAGCTGTTGAGGTTGATCGTGTATACACGTGGTGGAAGAAGAAGGGTTCATGCCGCATGGTAATACAAATTTTCTTAATGTATCCTAATTTCATTTTTTCAATTTTTGTTGCCTATAGTCTGAGTTTAAGCATTTATAGTGATGTGCTATTACTTAATCTAAAACAGGCATTTGTTTGGGTTAATTAGAATTAAATACTCAGGCCTGAAGATGAATTTAGTTCTGATTAATCATCGAATTTGGGACGGTGCTGTTCTTTTCTCTTATCGGCATTGTGGCCGTGAATTTGCTTCTATGGTGATGTTAATATTACTTGAATTGCTTCTTTATTTTTTTATTTTTACATAATTTTTATTATTATATATTTCAAATATATATATATATATATATATATATATATATATATATATATATATATATATATATATATATATATATATATATATATATATATATATATATATATATATATATATATATATATGTATGTATATATTCTCGTGATACGAAATATACCAGTGCATATAATCAATTTGTTTCAAATGATTATTGCCTATTATCTTATACTGTGTTTAGATGCATTAAAATGCTTTCATTTTAAATGAGAATGTAATAATACTTCTTACAATAAATTATGAAATTAAGTATTGATCATTGCCAATAAATTGCTCTTGATAAAACTTAACATTTTTACTTAATTTTTTTGTAATATGATATATTTTATAGATATTTTAATTCCAAGCATATGCATTGCATGGGGATTTCTATTTATGGTGTATAGCGATTACCGTATTTCACAGATGGGTTTGTGACTGCGTGCAAAAGCCCGGACATCCGTAATAAGTTTTAATACTAAAATATAGCTATATGATTAATTATAACTGGTTATTATCATATATGATATATTATAATATGGCTATATGATATATCATGATGTGTTTTTATACGACGATTTATAAGATATCGTATAAACTAGTAAGTTGTAAGTTAGTATGTAAAGCCATCGTATTGCCTGACATAGCTGAGAGGTATTAGGAGTCCACATATATGAAAGTTTATCAGGAGACACCCACTTAATTCAAACGATTGCTGACTTTTTTCTTAAAAAAGAACTGGTGTTCTACAATTAGTGCTCAAAAATAATTTAGCGAGACTTTCCAAGAGAGGGTGGGGTGACTTATTATACACTTATTCCGAAGGAAGAGGATGTAATTATATAATTAGCTACGAGAGCATAATGTTCGTCATACCTAAGTGTTAATAAGGAGACTTGGATTTGGATTCAGCTTACTACTGATCACATGGTTTCATATGTCCGATGTTCCTTAAACTACAAAACACATGCTAATAACTTCAAGTGAAACTATACATAGAGGTAAGTGTGATACACGTTGTATAAAATGTAGGACAAATATACTCGTATCTTAGATATGTCTTATTCTTTTGTCATGAATAGGATTTGTACACCTTTACAGGATTTAGTGTGCACACTCTAAGATTCCCCATTTTACCTGAATATATTTTGAAGAATACTTGTCTCGAAATGAACGGGTTTGATTTTTTTGCTCAGACTTTTCTTATAATTTGAGCCTATAATATGAAAGAGGTCACATGCCGTGTGGAACTCTCTCTCTCTCTCTATTTACAATCGCCCCAAGTCAACAGCGAGGTAAAGTGCCCTCTACAGCATTTAATATGCGCACAATATATGCACCAACTATATACTTAACAAGAAAGATCAATCATGCTTAAAGCATTTATTATGAAACACTTTCCAACTTCAATGCAATTTTATTTAAACATGTCTAAAATGCAATACATTCCTCGGTAATATTTTAAAACTTATCACAATACTACATTAATTTATTATATTTGAAAACTTAAACCTTCGTCGAAAAAAATGAACTTCATTCAAATGACGGCATTGAAATATAAATTGCCTGGTTTAAATATCTCTAAAATGCGATACATTCCACGGTAATATTTTTAAAACTATCATAATACTACGATAATTTATTATATTTGAAAGCTCCACCGAAAACAACTGAAATTAATTCAAATGACGTCATAGAAAAAATAACACGCCTTGATCTCTCTATAAAAACAGCATTTCATTCATAACTTTCTCCCATTCATTTCATTCATCACAATACTATAATAATTCATTTTATTTAAAAATTAAGACCATGGAGCTACAAGTAATTAAACTCTATGCTTAAAACTTCATCGAAAAAAATCGTCCTTCCCTTTTTAAAATCTATTAATATTTCATTCATATCACCCATGCAGACTCCATGGGCTACAATACATTCCTCGGTAATATTTTAAAACTTATCACAATACTACATTAATTTATTATATTTGAAAACTTAAACCTTCGCCGAAAAAAATGAACTTCATTCAAATGACGGCATTGAAATATAAATTGCCTGGTTTAAACAACTCTAAAATGTTATACATTCCTCGGTAATAATTTTAGAATTATCATAATACTACGATAATTTATTATATTTGAAAACTTCATCGAACACAACTGAAATTCATTCAAATGACGTCATAGAAAAAATAATACGCCTGGCTCACTCTATAAAAGCAGCATTTCATTCATAAATAATTTCCCATTCATGTCATTCATCACAATACTATAATAATTTATTTTATTTAAAAATTAAGACCATGGAGCTACAAGTAATTAAACTCTATGCGTAAAACTTCGTCGAAAAAAATCGTTTTTCTCTTTATAAAATCAATGAATATTTCATTCATATCATCTACGGAGACTCCATGAACTAAATGATTTTGTGTTAAAGAAATACAGCAATTCTAATACAACTCATTCTACATATTTTGCTGTTTACATTTTTCATAGGTGAAAAATAGGCTTCGTTGTAGAAATAATCAAATTTGGATGAGCATTTAAACTCAAATATATTGTAATTGCGTTGTTTCAGTATGTAGATGTACAGAATTTAAACAAAAATAAAGTGGTTTTAGGACGGATACAACACTCAATATGAATTAAAAATAACTTTAAAATTCACGATTTTGAGACAAGATGGGTGCCATATATCATTTTGAAGTGGGTCACGTGATCTTTTCATATCATGACAGACAGAATGAACAAAGTCATAAACACTTTTCAACTTTGTTGTAAAATATTAAAAATGAGCTGAAGCAAGAACTATTAGCGTTTTGATAATGAATTGTACTTGTCTCGTCATATCTCTTTAAGTCCCTCTCAAAAAAACTTTAATGAGTTGTTTGAAAACTGTTATAAGTAAGTGTTAGTTGTAATTCCCTTTGATGCTACTAAATAAAATATTCCAATTTAACAAAGTTAAATTGCGTAATAATTCACTAATTATTTGCTTTTCACATGAAGTAAGTAAACTATCACTCCACCTCCAACCTTCAAATATATATCCAAACCTCCAAGATAAATTTGGAGGTTTATTCACGATAAACATCGCAATGTACGCAATTGATCCTTATACGTTAATATGTAATAAATTGTCATTAATGTGTAATATTTTCACCAGACATAAATATGTGACTAATATTAATTTCGGCACAGTAGTGTTTGATATTTACCTGTGCACATGCACTAATGCACTAAGCCACTTGCACTAATCGGAAGACACCTGCAAGTTTTGCCGTTTTTGCTCTTCGTGACTTTTAAGTAAAATAAAGTTTTATGTTCTGCAATGCTTCACTATAATGCTTGGCTTAATTGAGATAAGGCAATCATTTACATAAATAAATAAACGAGTAAAATTAGTACCTATAATACTATATAAAAAGGGTAAATAGGGCTGATTGTACCAAATTTCGAATTGTCAGTTTTGTTCTTAAGCAGCAGATAACTGGTTCAGTTTGTATTTCCAAAGTAGATTTTTCTTAAAAATATATTGTTTAGACAAAACATTGGCGATAATGAAAGGAGTAATAAAAAACATTATTTTTAACATATTTTCTTCAAACTCTTTTAAAGTTATTTATTCTCCCTCTCACATGTACTATATGTGATAGATCAAACGTGTTAAATATACATCAAAGGATGCTTCAAATCATATAAAAACGTATATTTAAAAAAATATTTATGGTAAAACCAATATTCTTACCTGCCTTTTTTATTTGAGGTTTGGGGACTGAATGTTCTTCAAATAGTTACTAAGTACTTTGATTTTTCCAAAAGTTATGAATTTAAATTATAAACATCTATAATTGATAATTGAGACAATTATGCCCGAGACGAAAGTGCATTAAAAATCCATTTGTTCCAAATAAAAGGTCCACGTTTCCCCAACATGAAAAAAACCTAGGGGCATTTGTGTACCATAACCAATATAAAAATTAGAAACAGGTATAATTGTAATTAAATCAGGAAATAAATACAGTGGTACATCATCCAGAAAAAATTATATTTCCAATATATGTACTTAATACAGCGTAACAAACCCATACGTATCATTCATTCTATTTTTAGTGCATTGTCCCTTGTATGAAAATTTCAAATGCCATTGCCCTCTAGCTATTATTATGAGACAATAGATATTACTTCATCTCAGTTGAAAATTGAACAAAAAATAAATATGAAAACCCTTTTAAATTTGAAAACCCTTTATTTTTAAATAACAAAACTGCCATATATTTCTCACTATTTTTAATATTTCGCATATAGACATTCCTTAAAATACTGTTTGTGCATTAGTGCATGCCCTCGTCTTCAATGTATTCTTCAGTATTAAACAATTTAAATAGCACTTTAAATGTGTTATTTTTCTTTTTCTCTATCCAATTCATGGAAATATGTGGGTGGTGTAGCATCACTTTAGGTATAAACGAGTTAGGTATTAAAGTGCAAAATAAATGTCTGATCTTCAAGAATCCTGCAACTGTGCACTCGCTTTGTAAGTAAATCCAACTACTTATCAGAAAATCATACTATTTAATTAACAGGGAACGTTTGAACTATCGTATGACTTTTAATAAATGATTTTTTATATTGAACAAGATATTATCTTAATTTACAGTAGACCAAAATAGATAGTATTAAAATAAATACGTACTTTATAGACGAGATATACAGACGCACCATGTGCCCTTCATGCAATTGCACCTCATATATGTCACTCCATCTAATTATATAGATCTGTAAACTAAATTATTCTAGATTCTTAAAAGTTGGTAGAATTATTTTGTATTAAATAGGGTCAATTTCATAAAAATATAAATTGTAATGATATATTCATTATGCATTTCCATTTTCCGTCGAATAAAAGACATTATTAAGAATATATAAAATGTTTTTTTTTATTCTTGCCATTTGGACTGTAAAAAATAAGCATTGGTAAATATGTTTATATGCACTTTAACTTATTTATTTATAATTTACTGCTAACTTTTACATCGTAAAACTCTTTTATGCATGTATCCAATTAAGAAATTAATTCAAACATAGCTGCCTTAAAGAGAAAACATCATACAATTAATAGGAAAATTGTAATTAGATTTATTTCAATATGCATTTAGAGATAAGAATTTTTATTGTTTAACATTTGTATATTTATTAAAATATTCAATATCCCATTATCGAATTAACATTAATAGAAATCGAAATAACGGCTAAATCATTCTAAGAAAAGCGAGATTAAAATATTACTATTTATATATTCCAGTGTTTCGCCGATTTGCTTATTTAAATAATCAATTAAATGTTTCATTAATCGGCTTATAGCTAGTAATCTGCAAATTATAGATATGAATTTTCATTAATATCTACAAGGAATAAATTACTTTAAAATATCATATTAAAATATTGAAATATTTTATCTGCATAGAATCTAAAATCTGTTTCACTTGAACTTATTGGATCATAGTACCTTGGCAAAGCAAGATGCAATATATAATGTGTTTCAACAAAATTGTCATAATAATAACAAAGTTTTCACCATTCCTTTTGATCAGGTCCAAGTCCTATAATCTTGACCATTATATCACAGCCAATGTTGCATATTTGAGAGACTGGAGTTTTCTACAAAAGAATAAGGAACAATTTGTTACTTGGTGGGCTCGCATGAAAATAGAACCCGTATAAAAAGTTAAGGAGAGGGCCCTTATAAAAAGTTAAAACTTTGCACTTGATCTAAGCTGACGTAGTCTGAAAGTATATCTTATTTGAAGTATTTCTTGAATTTAAACTATGGGTCAAGATATATTTAGTCGTAAAAACAGTTTGAACACCCTGGATACGCTTGATTGGAATTGTGATTTTGTATTTAGTTTCTGAAGGCAAATGGTAATATGTTAGCTAAATATCTGGATGCAAAATACAGGATATTAACAAGCAATGATGCACATTTTTCAAGCGAAGTGGTTTAATTTTAGATGGTGGAAAGCTAAAAACAAATTTTTAATTCTTAAGGTGAGGTTGATTAATGGAAAATTTCTGTGTTTAGTGCATTTTGCTTGGAAATTATCAGTTTGTGGATGGAATATGCCGAATTTATTCATGCACGAATATTTCTAACAGGTTTAGCAGAAATATTTAGTTTGATATCTTAACTAAATATTTAAAAATATAATTTTATAACCATAAAGTATAGGAAATATAACAACAAACAAGAAATTTATTAAATTTTATGGTGACAAAATGTGCATACTTGTAATTTTTTGCGGAATTTTTATTCTCTTTTGCATACATATATCGTACAGACATACGAATCTTTGGAAAAAAAGGAAAAGGAACTGCCATCTCCGAAAACGGAAAAGAGGATCCTCCCCTACCCCAATAGAATTCTACGCTGAATCCATATCAGTAATTAAATAAGCTCTGTCTATAGCAAATCCTGATAATAGATGTTTCAAGTAATTTTGTTTCAAGTAATTTGAAGTAAAAAAACAGTAGAGGAAATCCTTAGTGAACCACCCAACCATTTGTGTAATTTTGTGTTGAGTTCATATCAGGCATTATCTATATTATATCTATAGCCAATTTTGATAAATCATGGTTTTAAGATTTTTTTTAATCGGGAATGGAAATCCTTAGTCAACCCCTCCTCAATAATTTAATGCTGAATCCATACTAGCCATCTTTAAACTACTAGAAATCATTTAATTAAATCCATTAGTACATTCCGATAAATATGTTTCAAAGGAAATGCAACTCTTTTTATCGGAAATGAAATCTACACATCCGGAAATTCTTATGCTGTCTCTTTAAATCTTTCAAAATTTTACTCTGAACCCATATTAGTCATTATCTAATCTCTATCTATAGTCAATACTCAGAAACTGATGTTTCACATGGATTTTTTGAACAGGAAGGAAAAGAAAACCAGAAATAAATATGCTTAGTAAATTGTCTTAATAGAATTCGATATTAAATCCATATCACTTATTATCTAATCTCTATCTAATGCCAGTTTTGAGATATAAACGTTTCAAGTAAAACGAAAAATTTTGAAGCGAACATAGGAAATTAACACAATGTGTAAACCTCTCTCCTCATACCTTTCTAAAAGGTTATATTAAATTCAAATCAGTGCTCATTTGGGCTATATCTATAGCAAATTGCAAAAAATACATGTTTTAAGGGGATTTTTTTCAAAAACAACAGTAATATGGCCAGATGTTTGCCACCAATACGGTTTATAATAGAAAAATAGAATTATAGGATATATAATAGTCAAAACACTGTAGAAAGTATACAATAACTTTATAATTGAATAACATTTTATTCTACGAATTGGAGTTTGAATAAACACAAGCATAAATTAAAAAATGACATTTTACAAAAATAAAAATGACATATACATTTTACGATATTTAACACGCATTTTTGTCCCTGAAAAGCTATCTTGGCAAAAAAACACCAGATGGATATTTTCAGAAAGAATAATTTTCCAGCAATGTTTCCAGGGAAAAGATGAGGTTAATTGACATTTTTCGAAGATGAACTGCGTGTATAAAAGTTACATGTTGTGGATAATCATCAAAGGGTAAAAGTGTAACCTACTAAATAATTCAAAAAGCAAGGGACCGGTACGTTGGTAATACCACACATATTTTCTAGACACTGGATTAAATGTTTCAAACCCCAAAATGGAGTTATCAATTTTTTAAGAAGATATCAATTTGAGAAATATGTTACTTCTACCAGTAAATAATCTACAGAATTATAGTACATACCACAAATCTTTCCTATGCTCGATCAAATTGTTTTTATATATAAAAATGTTATATTAAAAATATGTTTTTATATTAAAAATATGTTACCATCAGTATTATTATTAAAGTGTCATTCATTAGTAAAGTAGCCGTTGTAAAACCCTGTACTTCCACTGTAATCTGACACAATTCCTTACATATTAAAAATGCAATAGTGAGGCTGTTTCTCCAGAATATATTGTATCTTTCATCGTTATCACTAATACTTACTAATACTAATACTTAGTTTTGGGGGAACCCAATAAGGTTTTAGGACTTCGTTACTCATATGGTGTACATGAACTTGTTTATCTATGTATGTATAGGCTGCAGATAATAAAAAAGAAAATATTATGATCTGTAGGCCTCATAAAGAAGATTCTCGGCTGCTGCTTCTTTTCAGAACATATACGATATAATTCAAAATCAATATCCGTGGCTAAAATTCTCGTGATTAAATCTCGAGCTAAACTGCGTATTCAATCATGTTGGTTCTGAAGTACAGACTGGGCTGTCAACTTTAATAATCGTGAAATGAACACACTAGAGTGCAATAATCGGTAGTCTGGCAGAAAATGTTCTATTACTGTCCTGATTATAATGCAATAGCTAAGAAATATTCTAATAATATGGAAATGGACAAATATTTAATAAGCATTGTTAAAAGTCTTATACGCCGAAGTATATTCGGAAGACAGATACCCTATTTATGAGATTAATGTAGCAAACCACTTAATAATGAGATGTATTAAATATATTTTTTAACATATCGTTACAACACGTCTTCTAGATTTCATGTATATAGTTAAGGTATAAGAATGACTTCGAATATTTGAAAAAAATCTGTTCGAAAAAGCATCAAGTGTGAAAAAGAATGAATTTTCGAATATTCTAAAACTTGCCAGGTGGACAAAGCATTTCAAAAAATTTATCTGATCCTAATAATAATTGGTTCCTTGAAATGATGTTTTCCTACATGATGAGTATCTAGATGGAAAAGAGGAATTACGTTTGAAATACAGCAATATTTGATATCAGATTTAAGTCCAACAAATGGTGGTGTGCACAAGGTTGACAGATTGTACACTCACTGCTGTTTTAGAACTTATCTTAAACCTCACGCATACACTAAAATATTGTCGAAATTGTAGTTCATAAACAGCATGTTACAACTTATGTTTCTCCTAATTTGGTTATTTTATGAAAGGCTACAATATATATGTGATTCGGAATCAAGGGTGTGATTTAAATAAAGTTTGATAGAATAAAGTACATTTTTAAACTATTTTTGTATATATTTAAATAACTGAAATAGAAGTAAATTAAAATTGCGTGTAACTTTTTAACACATCTTAAAATCTGAAAATGTTTCACCCATAAAACTGCTCCAAATTCATATTAAAAATGTATGATAAAATTATGAATATCGGACACCAAAAGTGACGGACAGAAATAAAATTCCATTTCACATTATTTCACAGGTGGATGCAGATGCAGAAAAATCCTATAAAAAATTTCTCGACACTCAACGTCATAATCAAAAAAAAATTTATCGATATAATTTGCGTAGGTCCTGCATTTGTTTCGCTTGAAAGCATTTAAACGAATGTATTAGTTTGCTTATAATATTTATATTTCAAATTAAGTTAAATAAGAATTGTTAAACTTGTATTTTAATATTGTGTGTAATCATTACAGTAAATGATAATAGAAGGTACACTTTTTTAGTTTATTAAAATCGTGATCAGTTTGTGCTTGAAAAATCTTAATAGTTTATATAAGCGGTTTAATTTATTTAATAAAAAATAATATAAAAAGCATACGACGCCTTATAGCTTTTTATCTTTGCATTTTTATTTTAAACGAAAATCGATAGATTATATAATTTTTTTTATAAATAAATCAAAATAGTAAGACATTTATAATAATCATCTTTGAGCAAACAATAATTTTATTATAGCTAAAATTCGGTAAAAAGATAATCGGTTAAATTTGAAGTGTTGAATCCGCTAAATATATGTTTAAAATATATTTATTTGTAAAATTGTACCGGTTCATTAAAAACGTCTTAAAGTACCAGGATCACATTTCTTTTAAGTTTGTGTGATAGAACAGGTTAAAAATGCAAGCATGTACAATATGTAATTTTTTGTAATAGAATTGTCAATATATAGTTACGATTTTCTAGAAAATATCTGAATAGAAGTTCAGCTACCTTCCTTATAATTCCTGTTGTGCTTGTAGGAAGAGAGGTGTAAGTATAAATTCACATAAAATTGTGATAAACGGTATTTTTCACGTTTGAATTTCAATTTGGAGAATTTTCAGTTTCAAACTTTTTTATACTCTGAATGGATTAGTTTTAGAAATAGTAAAATACTTATCATATCAGTTTAAACAAATAATGAACATTGTTTCATAAATATCTTATCTAATGCTTACATTTATATAAAATGTGATTAAAAGAATGTTCTTCGTAATAGCCAAGATAAAAGGAATAACTTCTTGGCAGTTTTAGCTTTCAACAAATGAAATATTTAATATTGAAAGCTCCACTTAAACTTGTGAAGAGTAACTGCATTTAGTTAATATTTTTAACACTTCCAGTTAAATATGTGTTAGAAGAGTTGGTGATGCCCATTTAAATTATAATCATTGATTACTTCAAATAATTTACTGTTCATAAATAAAGCAATTTAAAGTGCTGATGCTTTATGCTTTGGTGAAAATCATACAAGAGGTATTTTAGAAATATATTACTTTCTGAGTCGTATGTACTTTTTTATTATAATTAATATAAAATAAATCGAAATCTGTGTTCTTTATGTGAACAGGGGGCAGGGTGCTCTTTAGGGTACAGGGTGCTACCCTAAAGAGGACGCAACTGCACTTTTAGGTTACACAGTTTTATCCCATTTTCAAAACAATAAAAAAATCTGAAGTGAGCAGTACATGACTGTATATCATGCACTAACTTTACTTCTTTCACAGAAAGATAATGGTGTACATGATCAACAGAATGATGTTTAACACCATTTAAATTAAACATTGGCATTTTTGGCAAATTAGTAGCCCTATCAGAGATTCATATGCATACTCGCGTGCAAATACAATTAATACTAATTGCTGTGAAAATAATTACTAATGACGAATTCTTTGGCGTAAAAATATAAAACTATTAAAATAGTATCTTCTTTTGTAAATGCAATGAACTACGAGGGTGATATTAACTGACATGTTGCTAAAAATATGGTTGCTGGATATGGTAAATGAATATCCTTTTAATATTTAGAGAACGGACTAATGTTGTTCAGTATGTCATTCGTCGTTTAATGAAAAATTACGAATGACTTGATTATTTATTTATTATTTATCATTATTGAAAGTCTTCATTTTTTAATGTTATACTTTTCAAAAATTAATTCGAAAGCTAATGGAAGGGATTCCAATCGTTCATTTGAGTTTGAAATTCGTAGGGGTTCCTGTGTTCAATGATTGTAAAAATTATACCAAAATATTTGGGAAACTCATCAGTCGTTCGTGAGATATCGCGTATGTTCGTGAGATATCGTAGTCTCACAGATGCACTCACTAACATACATACACACATAAAGATGCATATATACACACATTAACATACATATATACACACTAACAAACATATATACTAACATGCATACACACTGACATACATGCACATTAACATGCATAGACACTAGCATGCATACACATACAAACGTACACACACCCAAACATAAAGACATCACCTCATAAATGTTCAATTTAAATTCAGGGGTAATTAAAACGTGTTTTTTTGTTGAAAACTCAAATTCGAATTTTCGACTCCCCTGACGATACTTCCCTTATACATTTTAATATGTATGTAGGAAACGTGAAGATATGTATGTATGAAAGATACAAGGAGATCCTGATGCAACGTCCAGTTACCCAGCATCACACGCCATTTTACGTCCCATCCGAATGCCAATAACACATTTTCTATATGACGTTTGTCGACGACTTCTTGAATTGTGAACTTTAAATTTTGGTTAAGAATCAAATCTGTCTAATTTCCTGGTTTCAAATCGTGTTAATGTTTCTTAAATTGTTTTTCTTGTCCCGCAACGAGGAATAACTAAAAATATCTTTCAACTTTTATGTTGATATCCCCTGTGCTGTATGTAAATATACACCATAGGTCTAGACGTTTTGTTTTGTGATATGGAATGTACATAAGCGAATCATACTGATGACTGAAAGTTTTGGAACCCATATCAGCTTTCAGTATTGTTACACGTGGATGCAAACTGCTTAAATAAGAAAAAAAATAGTTCTTTATTGAATTTGCAAGAATAACCTATCTCAAAACAAAATAGCTTTTAACTTCAAATAATTTTCGGCATTATTTTCCTCTTCCTGAAAATCCTTGATTCATACTAAAAGTATAAAAGACAGCTGATTGATATACAAACACTTTGATATACAAACAAAGAACCAGTGTTGTTGTTATCCACTTGCCAGAAAAATGCTAGATACTAAGTCCATAAGGACCAAGTACATGGTAAAGGGAGAAATATTGCAGATTCTGCAGGGCCAAAGACTCCACATCATAAAAAAAATAGTCGTTTGCCTAATATCATTAAATTTAGATCAAAATCCAGAGAAAATAGAAACTACAGGAACCATACCATTCATCCTCTGACCCATCATTTTTTGGATGAACTTCAACATACACATTTATAGTGCTTATACTCCGCGTAAACGCGGAGATAGGTTTGGAAGTCTCCGAGGATCAAACTTAGGTCCTCCTCACAAGTTCCTCTTGCTATAACCACTGGGCTATACCGACCACTAATAATGTAGGTGGTATATATCTTGCTTATTATTAGTAGTCTAAAAACCATCTTGCAGTGTAAAGTTATAGTGTATATTCTATTAATGTTTTCCTGCCACCTCAGTTTTACCATTTTTTTACTGTAGTATGATATGCTAATTGGCTAAAAATTGTTAAATTAAAGTTTCACTGCAAACATATTCATTTATTTAATCTCACTACATTGCCGAAGATTATTTGACAGAATTGTCTAGGGGAAAACTTTAAGATTAAATTTAAATGACTTAGTGTTTCACAGTAAAAATCTGACTTCTTCCCTGTAATAATCCAGAATCCGGTTACCCGAACAGAAAGTTTTCTTGATACATAAATAATATAACAAGAGCACTTTCTATCGCTGATGCTATGCACTCTTGAATTTGATTTAATTGAATCATTTTGACACTCTGCACTTCTTTTACTGCATATTATGACTGCTTTGACCAGATCAATGAATTTTAAAGGAGATTCTGAACAATTGCGGGGATTTGAGCATAGAGCTTTCGCATACGTATCGCAAATTCAGATCCGCCTTACGTTGATATGGATCCCAAAAAATGAATTGCTTAGCCAAAGATAGGACTCTAAACTCGAAGATATTCCTCTATTTATACAAAGACTGCTGTTGCAGCTTTACGAAATCTTCTGTTATGAGTTTTTTCCTGGCTCAAAAAGTATTTACATTTTCTAAAAAAAAAGAAACACAGTTGACATTTCCAAACTTTTCTTTTATAGTGAGGAAATCTCAAGAATATGTTTTACAATGTACAGACTTTGTGTGCATGGTACAAATGAATATGCAACTTTTTAGGCGAGATCAATGAAAGTATTACTAGCACGTTCTTCCTGCGGCTACCTCTCTTGAAACTGATAACATTAAAACTAAAATGCACCCCCTTTTAGATCTCAAAACCGAAAACATATAGCTCAGATTTCTGAATAAATGTTTTAGATATACGTCCATACAGGACAGTTACTATCTCATTCATCTGATTAAAA
The DNA here is from genome assembly GCA_951213105.1 of Amaurobius ferox. NCBI lineage: Eukaryota > Metazoa > Arthropoda > Arachnida > Araneae > Amaurobiidae > Amaurobius > Amaurobius ferox. The sequence continues at coordinate 89,393,289 of OX578134.1, forward strand.
GTATAGTTTTTAGTATTTATTATTTGTAGAAAAGAGTATCATTATATTGCTACTATTTTTTTGTTTTATCTGGCATTAAGTACTTACTTGTTCCTGTGAGTAAAGAAAGAATTCAACAGAATTTGTATTTGAGTTGCTCAAAAGAGGGGAAGGACTAAAAAGTTTGGGTCCCTTTCGTGTAGACTGTAGATTGTAAAAGAATCCATATATGTTCAAAATAAGGATGGTCTTTATCAATTTATACTAATAAAAACCATGCTCGTCTTAGAAGTTACTGCATCCATTGTATGTCTGTATTTTCTATGTTTATTTAAAAACAAAATCTATTGATATGTGATTATAAAAAAAAAATTAAAATAGTTTACATGTTCTTGTCTTTAATTCAAGTTCTGCATATAATACAGAATTTCATGTCCGTTTCCATTTCAGATAACAGCGTTTATGAACCGGTGTTATGCTTTGTATGTGCTTTTCAGTATGCAGTAAATGTTACTTGCAATGTACTGTTCATGAAATAATTATTACATGCAACATATTGTTGCATGTATTGTTTCATGCAACATATTTTTATATGTATTATTACATGCAACGCATTATTACATGTATTGCTACATGCAACATAGTGTTATCTGTATTGTTACATTACAATGTTATATGAAAGTATTTATTAGTATAAATCAAAATACCTAACTTATGTTGCATAATAAAAGAAATAATAAACATCTTCATGACCCGACTCATCGTCTGACAGGAAACCTCTGCTTATGTTGAAAACCTCCTTTTATACCGAATAAGTAATGGTTGCAGTTTAAGTACCGTATGAAGTGAAATGCTTCCTAGAATATGCCACAATTTTGGGTACCACTATGCAGGCCTTAAAAGGAAGTCTTACTACACAACTTGTATAAAATTCATGAATGAGCTCAGCCTGCACGAGACGAAAATGATCAAATCTCATGGAACTTGCCTTTAATAATATTTCTTTGTAAGAACCTCTGATTAATTTTGCATACTTTATATTCTCTGCTTTCAACACAACTAAATGACCTATCAGATAACAGCGTTTACGAAGAACGACAAAATTTTCTGCAATATCTCATCTAAAGAACACATCATTTTCGAATATTCGCATTTTCCTGAATTTCTATTAAAAGAACATTATTCATAATAGCTTAGATAACAGCAGTAAATCATTAGTAGTTATTGCCTTCGGAGAACGAAAAATGAAAGTGCAATGGGTGTCCTTAAACTTGTTTGGCGTAATTGGATTTAATTGGAGTTTTGACTATTCTCTGATAAAACTGTGGAGTTGGAGTTGTCATTTGAAATGCATAATTAATTCATTTGAAAATGTTTTCAAAGTTCAAAAAGTACGTAAATTAATTTATAAGCACTATAATTTCAAATATTGGTGGGACACTTTTCTGATAGAGAGTATAATTAAATCATTGGTACTTAAATTATTCATTAAATTGAATTTTATTGAAATAGTTCTGTTGAATATTTCTGAATAAATCTGTACGTATTTTGCGTAATATAGAATAATTAAAAATACTTCAAACTAATCAGTCAATTTTACATGAAAGATTAATCGTTCACTACCAGGGCTGAAATCCATGTATTTTAAATTCCAGCAATGCATTATAACTACATTAGTAGCTTGTCCACGTTAAGTATGTTATTTACAAAGTCTATTTTAATATCTTTTGTAATGTAAAAATCATTGAATGGGAATGGATTTGAAGCGTTTCTTATCATTTGGATGCATGTTGTGCTTTATTTACAGTTACGAACCAAAGCAGTAAACAATACGTATCAATCATATGTATCAATACCATAGATATCAATCATATTTTCAATGATACCGTTGTGTCTATCCGTCCGATTGTGTCTGTCCGTCTGATTGTGTATGTTCGTCCGATTGTGTCTGTCTGAATATCTGTGCCACTCTGTCTTTGCGATTTGTGGTGGAATATTAAGCGAATAAATTGAAAATATTTTGTGAAATGTGGCATGATTATTAAAATCGATAATCGTTCGAGACTTGTGTGAACAATATGTTTAAAGAAGTTGATTTATCTTATCTCAACTTATGGGGCATTTTCAATTAAAATAAACCTCATAAAATTTGCTATGTATTTTAAAGAAATCCATATTTCATATTTAATTTATTATGCAATAGGAGGTAGTATCATTTAAAGAACTTTAACATTTGTCGAGGCATAGCATATTTACGATTAGAAGTGGTAAACAATTAAATATATACTTAGTTATTATTCAAATGAATGAATGAATGTTTTTTAAGTGGTTCTAAAAATAAATTAATAGTATTATTGTTCAGGACTTATCGCAAATCATTTTAGAGATACTTAACATTTTACGATTTCATAGCGTAATCTAATTATATCCGAAAATAATAAATTAATTTTCATAGAATTGTGTATGTTTCTTTTCATTGGTTATCATAATAAAACCATTAATTTTCAGCGTGATATAAAGCTATTTGTAGTAATAAGCTACACATCATGTTCTTATTTTCCAACAATATATTTTAATATTTATGGAAAGTCAGGTATTGGACATATCAGATAATTTTAAGAGATTTTTAGTGTTGTCGATTTCTTCACGAGAGACATGCCAAATAGTTTTGTATGTTTTGATAAATAATTCTTATTCACGTTTATTCTATTGTGTCGTTAAATGGTAAATATTATTTTTTTAATTAGAAATGAACTTAGAAACTTAGAAAGCTACATGTTGAAAAAAGTTGAAATAATATTTCTTTTGAATAAACTTTTTAAAATGTGTCATATACAAAACATCATTTGAGCATAAAGAAATTACGATAATATTTAACTTAAAGGAGACTACATAATCACAGTTTCGTTTAAGTAAAAATATATAACTTATTAAAGAAACATGCGTTTATTACATCAATATAAACACAATAATATTTATTCAAACAAGCTGACAAAAGTGCAGAGATTGTTATATTGTTAATGAGTTAATAAAATATTTTGAGAGCAACTGTTATACGGAGCATATGAGGTGTAGAAATTTCCAAATATTTACATTTAATTTATTTTGCTTTTAACTAAATTTTTTAAATATCTTTGTTCCAAATGGTATTTTACATAAAACGTAAACATTTTTCTTCTCCAAAACATGCATATCTGCTTAGGGAATTTGAATAATAAGTTAAAAAATTAATTAAGAAATTAATAAAATTAGTTTTGAAAAGCAATTTCTATAACACAACCTTGTACTATAAGAACCTTATAATTTAAAGAAAATGTTTTGCAAGTGCCTTAAAATTACATGCTGAGAAATGCATAAAGCAAATGTAGAAACATTTCCCAAAATATTAAAAGAGAGAGACAGAAATAAGGTTGAGAAGTGTTAAGATAAAATATTTACAATTATGAATTTTAAATTTTATACAAATATAGCCTATATTTTGAGCTTTCACAGACAATATTATTTTTTCACTTCAAATTTTGCTATTCAAAGGCATTTCAGCGAAAACATTATTTTGCACATATTTGAGATATATCATATAATCAGATTTGTAAAATCCATGAAAGATTACAAAGATTTCGAGGAAAGTATTTGAGAAAAATAAATATGCTAAAATATTGCATAAATGAGAAGTAGAATAAAATAAAAAAATTATAATTTTATAAAGATCCACTAATAAAAACCTTCGAAATCTAATTCTACAGCAACTAAGAAAGAATCTAAAATAAATAAGTTAAAACTGTGATACAGAATTAAAATAAAATAATGTAATGTAAAATATGGAATGTGGGAAAAATAATGTTAAATAAAAATTATAAATTCATGGACTTTATTCTTTCATTCATTTCCAATTTTCAATTCACCACTTTTTAATTTCACTCTTTAATGATACAGATCATTGAACAAAATACAATGGTGCTATAAAAAATATTTTTTTTCACTAGAAAAACTGCTTAAAACTTTTCTGCCTTTTAGTAAACGAGCATCATTGTCCTCAGATTCTAGAGGCAAAATATGCAAGATTATGATGCAATTATATTTTTACAGAAAAAGATAGAGATCCAGCGGCAAAGGGGAAGAATATTGAGTGGAAATTATCTACAGCCACTCAGTTATTTTAAAAAAAGTCACAATACGCTACTAATGATAACGTTCGTTATGCTCAATCAGAGGCGAAAGGGATTGAAGTGATTTTTTTTTTAAATCTAAAAGAACTTCTTAACTTAATTGCTTTTTAAATATTTAAGTCTGTGTTCACTGGCGATTTTATCAACAGCAACACTTTAGCTTGATAAGATAGGAAAATGTAATTTTAAATTCTTTTAGAAGTATTTAAGAGATAAATTTAGAAGTGTTGAAGATTTAGATAGATATAATTATTTGCGAATATATTATAGCAAATTGCAGTCAATAAAATCTTATTTGTGATATTAATAGTTGGATAATTTAAAATTGTATATTTCTTGAAATTTTTTAAAGATTGGTGTCGAAAGAAATACACAGTCGTTTAAATACTGAAGCGTGTTTCTAACAAATTACATTTTAAGGATTAATATGTTAAAAAAATTATGATATTATTTTAATTATGTTCTAAATCTAGTAGGTCAGTTTAATATTTTAAACGATATATATATATTACTCTTATTAATACCGTTAAGGATTATATTATCTGTATTTATAGATGCCTTTGGTTTTAATTGTAATGTACTTCATTTGTAACATGTTTTATGTATTTTTTATCGGGTCTTGTTTATGCGACAATTGCTTTGGTCTAGAGGACTTTTGATGAATAGTACCGGTTTTCCGGGAGTGTTGCCACGGCTCTAAAGGTATGTTTCAACCGGGGAGTGGGATTCACAACCCCTCCACAACCACTTTCTGGTAGTGCTATTTTATTCTATTTGGACTTTATATATATTCATACATATATATATGTGTGTGTATATATATATATGTGTGTATATATATATATGTATATATATATATATATATATATATATATATATATATATATATATATATATATATATATATATATATATATATATATATATATATACATATATATATATATATATGTGTGTGTGTGTGTGTGTGTGTGTGTGTGTGTATCATCATGGTACTACAGGCCTTGTAGGGCCAAGACCTCCTTTAAGATTTCGTAAGACCTTCTTTCCGGGGTGGAGCTGTTAACCCTACGCCCAACTCCCAACCTGGAGGACCAGTCTTCTGATATAATTCCCAGGGGCAGGGTACCTGGCTATCCCCTCAGGCACTTGGGCCTCATTTTTCGCCTTCTACGAAACACAGGGGGGTGGTAGGGTTATTCCACAATCCGACCCTAAACGGGGAATATATATATATATATATATATATATGTATATATATATAAATACTGAATATCGACGATGTTAAGTTTACAAAAACCACATTTTTTTAAAACTCATATAACCATGAATACACAAGAAATAGGAGTATTGCAGCTCACACCTCTTGAGTTGAAACATAAAGAAGTAGAAACGAAAAGAAAGGGGATGACCAATGCATTGCATGAAATGGTAGAGGGGGATTGCGATCCCGCTTTCCCGTTTGAAGCAGCTTTTAAAGGCCGGGCAACGCTCACGGAACCGATGCAATTCAATAGCTAATCCTCCGTAAATGCGCGTAGTCAAAAGCACTCGAAAAAAGACAAGCAGGAACGTCAAAGTATGAAAAGAAAAAACCTCAAGACTGAAATCTACTTGTGAAACTGCACTATATATGTTCCAAACGCGCATGCGCCTAGCAATACTAGTTTAGCAGAGGCACCGAAATTTCCGTAATATCCCTATTATAGACATTATCACCTTCTTCAATATTAAAAATGGAGTTATAATATATTTTCAAGAATTTTAGAGGGTAATGCTGTTTAATGGCCTCATTCGTAGTTCTTCTATTTTTGGCAATGCAGTCGATTTTTAAGGTATTAATGTTTTGGTTGCGCTTGAGGTGTCCAATAATTATATTCCTGAAAATATTCTTTGTCAAATTCGACCTTCAGTAGATAATGTGCATCTTGTAACAATTACGTTTATCATGCAATATAGTATAAATACCAAGTTGTTTGTGGTATTTAATTGTTATATCCAAAATATCAATAGAATTGTCTTCTGCATTTTTGTTTTCTATTAATTCAAGTTCCTTAGGATAAAAGGTGAAATCAAACCTCGGTGAATTTTCGTCTGCCACTTTGTCCGGTTGCAAACCCCCTGCAGATCACTAACAGAGATTATACATATGCTATTCTTTGCAAATCATTTAATGTTACCTATTGCATTACGTGCCTAACTTGTCAGGCCAAGTACATCGGCCAAACTAAGAACCCATTGCACATCAGAATTAATCTGCATCGAAGCCAAATTGGTAAATCTCTACTTCAAGAAGTGCATACTACTAATCTGGAACTCAGACATTATTGTAAACACGATTTCTCACTAATAGAGGTTACAATTATTGATATCGTACCTAATCTAACCGAACGTTTATGGTGGGAAAGTACTCATATACAACAGTATAATACTGCTTTCCCATATAGTCTTAACTCTATCATTTTCAATGACAACTTCAATATGGAAACTTGCAGAGATGAAAGATCCCTGCCTATGTCACTGACAATATACCCAGCTAAAACCAAAAGATGGCATAGAGGACGAAAACACCTATATGGTAGTTATAAAAGTACCCAGGAGAAAATAAAGAACTTTATTGATAATGTAAATAATGGAGCCATAATCAAATTTGATTAGATTAAGAATATAGTATACGGTATAAAACTTCGATATCTACCACGCTGGCAATTTATACAACAGTATAATATCAAAGATACTTTAAATAAAAGTGATCAAGAGGAAATAACTAAAAACTTGGCTTTTATAATGGATCTGATTAAGTTAAAAGCGGGTAAGTCGCAAATTAAGTTGGGATCTCTCTCTCAGAAGAATATTACAACAGAGCTTTTTATTACCACTTTCAAGAACAAATATTATGAAAGAATGCCAATAAAAACTTTACTTAATAATATTGAAGTATTTCTGCCTATCTCTAACATTAAAGTTAAGCTGATTTATCGCTTTTTCAAACTAATGGCAGAAAATTATTTAACTATAATCATATCAGTAAAAATACCTCTTCATATAATATGGAAGATTGTATTTGTTAAGATAGCCCTTATAAAGATCCATTTAACCAACATATTATTTCAGGAAATTTAGAATTAATAGAAAATCACTAACTAAAAACTTTAATGCAACTGCGTACTGAATTTCGTAATCAAGATTTTAGGGATGTTACAACTGAATTTGATAAATATCTGAATGGCTTTACGTATCAATTAGTGTAATAAGGTAAAATTGTCCTTATCAAAAATTACTACACTAGGACTTACCTATGATGCCTTCTCTAGGGGTGGAGCATGTATACTCCCGGTTCTAAAGCCGGAGAGGCAAAAACACAAAGTATAAATAAACACACTTATCTAAATTGACCAATTTATTTAATATTTAATTTATAGATATCCATTTATGTCTTGATTAATAATACTATTCATATATATATTATTATAATATATCTAGCACTGACAATATTTCATTAATAAACATATTTACACACATAATATAATTGACATATATTTTTAAACACTTTCTCTTAAGCTACCGAAACTCAAAATAGTTCTATTAGTTTAAAATACAAGAACTCGTTATTACAACTGAGACTCGTACGAACTGATTGTTTATTATTAGAATAACCATTAAATGTGTGCCTTACGTGCTAATTAGTGACAAGGGAAACATATAAATACCTCTTCTCTCTTGCATTTAACACTTATTCGCGCAATCATTATGCTGTTAGATACTATTGCACATCACATATCTGAGCCACGCTTTCTTTTTTCGTGCTCACTGTAAATATTTTTTTGCACAAAGCCAAGAGACATGTTGTTAGTTCGTTCGAAAATTCAAGTCTGCCGAACTTTCTGGAACAAATCTTTGGGGCACTTTTTTATTTCCCCCTTAGGTTTCAAACCACTTCTCCCATTTGTCGTTGATGCAGAAGGGGATGTCCACTGTTTATCTATGATTGTGTTGCAATTGGTTTCCTCTGCTGCATTTAGAAAGCTCATTATCTTTCTTGGCATTTGTAACTGGGAGTGTAACATGTAGTACAAATATTGTACCACAATTAGCAGTGAAATATAGTTCACCGATTAAAGCTTTCGACGAATGGAAATATCGCCTTTCTAAAGGATTTCATTTTTTCTACCAAAATAAGCGTAAAAAAGTATCTGGGTCTTCCCTTCAACATGCTATCAATAATATTCAAGATCAATATGTAATAACATAGGCAAAATTGTTTCAAATTACGCATTCACATGCAAGAAATATTATGTTGAAACATTGCATAAATGTTATCAAGATCGTCTTAAGTATTCTCCTTTACATCATAATGGTATTATATTAGCTAAAAAGATCAGAGCTTTGTACAAGCGTATCGGCATTGCATTAAAATCAGTTCACTTTCCATATCTTGTTCACATTCTCAAACTCCATAAGGAACCTGTTAAATTCAGACCTGTAACCGTGGGATGCGGTTCATATTTAACAAGAGCTAACAAGAAAATTTTAAATTTATTAAAGAATGTAATGATTGTGCTTAAAACACAAGGTTCTATTATGATCAAGAACAGTCTAGAAGTCATTAATAGACTTAAATTTTGTAATAAGGATATACGTTTTGCTAGCTATGACTTTCGTGGTCTGTTTAATAATGTAGACCTATCACAGTTATATGATATTCTACTGGAAATACATGAGGAGTACGAATTAAAAGAATTTATAACTTAACGAAGATGTAAGGATCTAATACGATTAGTATTGAATGAAAACAGCTTATATGACTGCAATGGGTATTACCAAAAAATAAAAGGCATTCCCATAGGGGGAGGATGCTCTTCCCTACTAGCAGACATTTATTTGTCAAAATTTGAAAAAAGCACGGACATATTATACGAAATACCCGTCTTCCGTTACGTGGACGATATTCTTTTGGGACAATATGAAAATTCACCGAGGTTTGATTTCACCTTTTATCCTAAGGAACTTGAATTAATAGAAAACAAAAATGCAGAAGACAATTCTATTGATTTTTTGGATGTAACAATTAAATACCACAAACAACTTTGTATTTATACTATATTGCATGATAAACATAATTGTTACAAGATGAAGATTATTCACATTATCGACTGGAGGTCGAATTTGACAAAGAATATTTTCAGGAATATAATTATTGGACACCTCAAGCGCAACCAAAACAATAATACTTTCAAAACCGATTGCATTGCCAATAATAGAACAATAATGAATGAGGCCATTAAAAAGTATTACCCTCTAAAATTCTTGAAAAGATATTATAATTCCATCTTTAATATTGAAGAAGGTGATAATTCCTATATTAGGGATATTAAGGAAATTTAGGTGCCTCTGCTAAACTAGTATTGCTTGCCGCATGCACGTTTGGAACATATATAGTGCAGTTACACCAGCAGAATTCAGTCTTGAGGTTTTGCCTTTTCATACTTTGACGTTCCTGCTTGTCTTTTTTCGAGTGTGTGGTCAACTATGCGCATTTACGGAGGATTGGCAATTGAATTCAATCGGTTCCGTGAGCGTTGCCCGGGCTGTAAAAGCTGCTTTAAACGGGAAAGAGTGGTCGCAACCACCCTCTACCATTTCATGCAATGCATTTGGTCATCCCCTTTCTTTTCGTTTCTACTTCTTTATATATATATATATATATATATATATATATATATATGTATATAATACAATTTATAGTGGAGGGATACCTCACACATACCCTAGGGTGTATACTCCGCAGATTAAGAACCTATGCTTAAGATAGACCTAACGTGTATACTCTGAAACCCTTAATTTCATCAAAGTTATCGGTGTGCTTAAGGAATTTCCCCAAATGCCAATATTTTTATCCTATATACCCTAGTCTCATTAAAATGCTTTTCTAGATCAGTTATTAAGCACGTACAACATGGGATATCGTATTACCATAATGTATAGCTGGACACGAACTACGAAGCTATAAACAAGTTTATTAAACGTGTTCAATGTGTTATATCCCGGAAAACACATACAATTCGTATTACACACATCGATGTAAGAAATGGCATTTTACTTAATACTTTAATAAAACGGCTTCATTTTTATGACTAAAGTTTCCCGTTATCAATTCGTATTAGATTTAAGCCATCGCAAGTTTTCCCGATCACGACAACTTGTAACAGTTGATAACCACCAGACCACTATTGACAAAATGTTTTATATATCATTTATCTCTGATTTGTCGTATTCGAGAAAATATTTTTGAAGATTAAGAATACACACTTAAATACCTAAAAATTACAATTTAATTTTTTTTAATAGCAACTTTGCTTTGAAATCGTATAAAACCATAAATATATCAATTAAATTTATCCAGGAGAACACTCTGATATTGGTTCTACATGATATTTTTAAAGATGTTTAAATTTAGTTGATATATATATATATATATATATATATATATATATATATACATATATATATATATATATATATATATATATATATATATATATATACACAGGGTTTCCCAAAAGCATTGACCTCGGTTTTTATTCCTTAAATATTGATCTTAGACATGTATAATAAATTACAAAGTTGCGTAAAAAAAGATACGTAATGTTATGAAATCGATAAATACTTTCAGTTGATTAAATTTGAAAAAATTAAAAGTTTAAATTTTTATACGGCCGCAGTACAAAGACATTTCCAATGAGTACATTGTGCCCCATACACCAATAAAGTGATGTCCAAAATTTCAGCATTTTATTGTAAAAATTCCCAGAGATATCTTTAAACAAATTTGGTGAGGGATTAATCAATATTAAAATGTAAATATTGACAGCAAAAGTGCAAATTACGCAACTCAAAAATGCATCATAGGCAAATAATATCTGCCTCTTAAGTAGTATATGGAGGGGGCTGTAGGATACCCCATATACTACTCTTTTACCCAATTTTACACGTTTTTCAGGACACTCGCGACACTAAAATGCTATAAAATCGATCAAAATGATGCGTTTTTTAAAATCACCTAAAATTTTACATTAAATAACCGACTGTTTTTGTTAAAAAACATACGTTTTTGACAATTTTGGACCGAAATTTTGACAATTGACCGAAACGATATAAAATTGATCAAATCAATGGTTGCATGGTGGCACCATCTATTAAAAGATATAAAAAAAAAATTATTATGAAGTTTCAAAAAATGTTTTTAAAATGTTTGTAATATTAAGATCCTATAAAATAATGATAAAAATTAAGGCGATATATATATATATATATAAACCTTTCAGCCAAGATATAAAAAACAGTAAAGTAAAATTAACGAAATTCCAAAAAAGAATCGCATTTTAAATCTATACAATAATAATAAAATTTAAGTATTTTTGGTTAAAAAATCAATAAAGAAAAAGAGTAGATAAAACAAATTCATTTACAAAATATAGTATGATTTTGAGGATTTTTATTATTTTTTATTATTGTAAACATTTACTCTCTAGAGAAATGAAATATATAGAAAAAATAAGACATTAAAATATATAGAAAAATAAGAAAAGTAAAAATTTTACCACCAGAATATTTTGAAAATAACATTAAAATGTTAACCTTTTTGGCTAAAACATTAATATACAAAAGAAAGGATATTTTTGAAACATAATTTAGTCTCCAAATTATGCTATCTTTAAGAAAGGCATTTTTAAATTCATTATTTTCTCCGTAGATGGCAGTACTTACAAAATACCTAATAATGTTACACATTCTGGAACATCTAAATTTATAGTAGAAATTTCTAATTCCTTCAAAAAATCTGTTTTATATGCAAATACGCCTTCATATATTTCGTGTAACTGTTTAATATAATATTTTACAATGCTATTACTGATCCATAATTATTTATCCTTTGCAAATCTTTTAAATCTTAAACCGTGTATTTCTTTTAAACACTTGTGAATAATTTCTGATTCTTGTTTATTTCATTTACAATCAGGTGCTAAAACAGATATAGTTTTACCTATACCTAGTTTTAAATGAACCCAGCTTATTTCTGTGTATATTATTCTATTAGGAAAATTAAATTCTTAAATATTTATAATTAATGTTATGTCATTCATTTATAGTATATTATTTTATTAAATGCTCAGAGATGTGAGTCGCCATCTCAGCCGAAAAGACTGTTGTCTTCAGAAACCGAAAGGTACAGTATCATAATCCTCTAAAATACGTCTTTTATCATACCCAAACATATACCGCGTATTCTTTTCATTTGCTTTAATATTTCTGTGTTTTTGTATTTGAAACTGATTTATTTTCACGTCAATGTAGTCAGTTTCACCCATAATTATTTTTATTCTTTCATCAAAATTGATTTTAGTTTCACTCTCATAACTCATTTTAAAGCCTTCTACTTTTTCTTTTGCAGAACCATCATTTAATATATATCCATAGTCTTTACTGGCACACGATATTCAAGATTTCATGTATTTATCTTCTCCTAATTTATCTGTCCATTCACCTAACATACATCCGGTTTACATTTTATTTGTACCATTTTCAATGTAAACAATACTATCTATATCATAATACATTACCTTATCTCCTAATGTATCAAGCATTTTATATAATCTTACTCTAGCTGATCTAGTAGTAAATACAGCTAGATATTACATTAGTATTAAAGTTGTTTTCAACATATCTCAACTTTTCACATTATAATTCATTTCTACACAATCATCATTTAAAAACTACATATTCAAATCCTTAATTGTGTCATCCAATATAATGCGATGAAAATCTTGCAACTCAATAACATGTTCCATTTTTTTTTATATTGCTTCTCCTTCCAAACTTAACCCATAATGAATTTAAACAGATTTTAGATATATATCACATACCTGTATATTTCTCGATTCTTCCTAAATTTATATCCAATTTTTCTTTACACATCTCATGTATTCTTTCTCAGTTTTACATTTTTCAGACCATTTATCAGTTGTTTCTAATTTAATTTGTATATTTGAGTATATAATAATTACATTTAAGTTTTATATTTAGATATTATAATTGTATCTCCATTTTTATATTTTGGTTTTCTTATTGCCTTCTTTTCTATGTATAAATTCTTATAAACAGGAAATTCATTCTCTTTTTGACTAGCTTCTACAGGAGTCACTTTTATGTAGATCTATGATATGAATTATTATAATTTTTAAGTAATTTAGGTAGTACATCAATATATTTATCTGTATTGTTTGTTGCTAAATATTTTCTTATTTTATTATTGATCGTTCCATTAAATCTTTCAACTATTGAACATTTAATTTCTACATTTTCAGTTGTAACCCGATGTATATTATTATATTTAAATAACTTTTGAGATTCTTTATTTATAAATTCGGTTCCTTTATCAGTTTGAAGATTTTTTGGTATTCTTGAACTAAATATCACTTTAAAAGCTTTACTAACTTCTTCCCCCGTTTTTCTTTTAATAGATATATCCCAAGCATATATACTAAATATATCTATAACTGTTAATAAATAATTAGTTCCATCATTAAATTTACTAAAAGGTTTTTTGAATAACAGATCAGCTTGCCATTAATCACCTATTTTAGATACATATGTTCTTCTCTTGAATTACGAATAACTGGTTTATATCTAGTAGAAATATCTTGTTCATGTAAAACGTTCTCAATATCTTTTTGAGGTAATCCTGTTTTTCTTTTTAATTCATTTATACCACAATATCCTGTTTCAGGATTATAATATGTTTCTCTTAGGGGTTTTTTCGTCTCTTTTTTGAGGTAAAAAACACTCTTTTTACTCCCACAATTTACACAAACACCTGCTGCATAAAGTATTCCATTTTTAGCAATTCTATTTTCTAAATTTTTAGTATCCGTTTTCTTTTTACACTTGAAACAGTGCATTTCCTAATTTATAGAAGATGAAATTCTCCTAGTTGGACTGTGTCCTAAACCAAATTTCTTTTTAGTTTTTATAATCGGTTAAATAATAATTTTAGCTACTTTTTCTCCTATAGAGGGTTTTTCAATAGCATCCAAATTTTCTAATAATTTTTGATCTGCAACATGTTTTTCTTTTGTATCTTTTGTTTTACTGTAAGTGTTATCATGCTTTTTACAAGCTTTATCTACTCTATTAATTCTAGGTTCTCCTTTTTTTAAACGTTTTTTAAATTTTGTAATGAGTCCACAATATTGGAAATCTGTTAAATGCATTTCAGGAGCATTAACTTTATTCTGTAACCATCCTACTATATCACCTCCTTTAACTATACCCATAATACCCATTTCTTTAAAAATATGAATATTCTTTTTACAAACCATTTATTTAGGATTAAATTTATATCCATTCAATTGCATTTGTTTTACATATTTTTCAATAGGAAAATACTTTAAATTATTTATAAAATCTTGTTCTGAAACATAAACTTCTTCCTCTGAAATAGATTTAGTTTTGAATAAATTTAAAAGTCTGTTTATATCCTTCTTTTCGTCCTAAAATATGTAATGATTTCTTAATCACCTTAAAAATTGTTAACCTCACTTGAAGGTATAGAAAATCTAACAAATTTAGAAATTTTATATTGTTCTTGTAATAATTTAACCTCACTTAAAGTGGTTAACCTCACTAATTGTGGTTTTAGAAGAATTTCAAGTATTTCTTCCACCAAGGTTCAATAGAAATATTGAAATAGATATGGAATATTTAAGTAAAACAAAACCAAAATCCGTTTATAGAGGCACTAAAGGGTGTTGAAGACCCAGACCTTACGACCACCTTAGGGTTTACGGTAGCTATATGTGAGGCCGGGCACTAAAGGTATGCAACTGGAAATGATGCTGATATTTGTGATTTTACATTTTAGCCGAAATTATATTAAATCTTTTACTCTTTAAAAACGCGTCCCTAATTTGAGGACTCGTTAATTTTATTTTTAGTGATTTTTATGCCTTAATTTTTTATCATGACTTTAAGAATGGAGGGTATTTTGACAGATTTTATATTATTTTTGGTCTCATCTATGTTCAAAAACGTAAGGTTTTATTTTCCTAGAGTGTCTTTTAAGCGCTCAATTGATTTTATAATTTTTTTCATTTTTATAATATGCATAGTTTTTGCCTAAAACACTCGTTTTTTATGTGGGTACGGTTATACCATCTGGAAATTTTTAAAAAATACAGGATTTTGACAGATTTTATAACATTTCTGTCTCCAAAATTTTCAAAAACGTATGTTTTTTTTATCGAAAACAGTGTTTTTTTATGTAAAAGTTTAGGTGATTTAAAAAAATGAATCTACTTGATCGATTGTATAGCGTTTTGGCTCGCAAGTCTCCTGAGAAATTGGTAAAATTGGGTAAAAGAGTAGTATATGGGGTGTCCTGTATTCCCCCCATATACAACCCTCTTTAGATAAATTTACAATTTTTCAAAAACATGCTTCCGGAAAAATACCTTAAAATTTTACATGATTAATTACAGAATACAACTTGGAAATGGCACAATCAAAATTAACATTGTAACAGCTTAGAAATGTATGCCTATGCAAATAGCTGCCTCTGATCGGTGCGTCACACAACCGCAACAGACGCATCATCACTTTAGAAAGTTGTTTTGCTCTGCCATTGATCAATCGCCTCGCTTACTCAAGCTTAGCACGCGCAGCCCGGCAGTCGGAGCAACACTTAAGTATTTCACATTTCTGCTATATTTTGAGAGTGTAGTTAGCCTGTACCGACAATATGTCACAATACAGCAAAGGATAACTTTTTGAAATGCTTATGCTGTACAATTTATGCAATCGCAATGCTAAAGAAACTGCACGGGAATATCAATATAATTTTCCCAATTCTCGACATCCTTCTCGCTGATTTATTTCCCGATTGGTGCATCGAGGGCGTGAGAGAGGAAGCGTACATCGTGTAGGTGGACTAGGTAGTCCCAGACTTTACTCAACTGATGTAGAAATTGATATTTTGGTTTCCTTTTGCAGTCATCCACATAGAAGTGTTCGTACCGCTGCTTCAGAAATGAAGGTTCCACGTCCAACAGTGTGGATAGTACTGAGACTGAATATATGACTTCCGTTTAACATTCATGGTATGCAAGGACAGGAGCCAACAACGTCGTCTACATTTTTGTAATTGGGCTCTAAATCAGGAAGATGCAAATCCCTATTTCCTGAAAAACGTAATTTGGAGTGACGAATGCTGTTTTAAACAATATGGATGCATAAAACCTCAAAATGAGCACTTCTGTTGTACGTGATATTCATCATCAGAAGCAATTTTCTGTGAACGTATGGTGTAGTATTTTCAAAAACCGTTTGCTTGGACACATACTGTATGATTCATGATTATTCATGATGGTTATTCATGCGGTTATTCATGATTCATGCGGTTATTCATGATTTTATGGATGAATTGCTCCTAACAGAAATTCCACACGTATGGTTTCAACAGAACGGATCTCCAGCTCACCATACTACAGTTGTGAAACACTGGTTAAATAACGAGTTTCCAGACAAGTGGGTTGACTTTCATGAGCCATTCTAATTTACCCCTAGATCGCCTGATGTAACGCTTTTGGATTTTTATTTGTGGAGTCGTTTAAGCATAACTGTTTATCTGTCACCTCCCTTAAATAAAGCAGAGTTGCAACAACGTATTCAAGATGGTTGTCTTGACATCACCGAACAAGAACTTTATCGATTGCATAGAAGTGTTATCAGGCGAATGGAGCGCTGTATTGGCATGGATGGAAAACATTTTGAACAATCTTTGTAATCCTTGTATAAAGTTATTATTTCTGTACAATGTAGATACTTTTTTACCAATAAATACCAAAATTATTATTTATTTATGTAATCATTATTTTCTTTCGTAATTTGTGTATGACCCTTGAAACGCGATCTGCTGATATGATTTTTTCCCTCTGAGAACCCATCTCGTTACATCGAAAAGTGGTTTAAGTAAGCATTTTTCTTTTTTCATATCTCTGGGAGTTTTTGTGATAAAATACTGAAATTTTGTACATCACCTTATTAGTGCATGGGGCACAATTTACTCATTAGAGATGTTTTTGTACGGGGCCGTATAAAAATTTGAATTTTGTATTTCTTAAAATTTAATTCCCTTGAAAATTTTAATCGATTCCATAAAATTCTGTACCTTTTTTCACGCAACTTTTTAATTTATTATATATGTCTATGATCAATATTTAAGGAATAAAAGCCGAGGCCAATGTTTTGGGCACACCCTGTATATATATACATATATATATATATATATATATATATATATATATATATATATATATATATATATATATATATATATATATATATATATATATATATATATATATATATATATATATATATATATATATATATATATATATATATATATATATATATATATATATATATAAAGTCAAAACCTTCAAGTCAATTAAATAGAAAGCGACCAAGTTATGATTTTAAATATCGTAAAATCAATACTTTCAGATATAAAAAATGCAATTAAAAAGATGCAAATTGTGTCCTCTAGCTGATCCTAAACAAGTAAGCAATCATTCAGAAAATAAATTTTTTTGTGGTGTATACAATTGCATTTATGGAATAAAATGCCACGACATGATGTATATAGGCCAGATGACATGAAGTATATATATGCCAAATGGCATGATGTATATAGGCCAGACAGGTAAAAGAATAAATATAAGAATTAACTTACATAGAAGTCAAGTCAAGAGATCTAAAATAATTCTTTTGAAAACAGTCTGGAGATATTACACTTTCGGGAACATAACTTTGATAACATTTATGTTACTATCATTGACATAGTCAAAGTATTAAGCGAACGTTTATGGTGGGAGAATTAACACATAAAGCAGTTTCAAACATACTTCCCATATGGCCTTAATACAATAATGTTTGGAAGACAGTATAACCTAGATGTATATGCGAACCACTTGACTGAGATTACTTTAGGTAAATATAATGTATTAAGAATAAAGAAACGAGGAAAATGTGGTCGAAGGATTGGAAATATGACATATACAGCATACGAAAAGGTTTTGTCGAATTCATCGTAAAAGTTTTGTACTGTACCAAAAGAGATATTGTGAGAAAATGATAAAAAACTGTATTTTGGATGTACGAAGGAAATTTCTGATGAGAATTTGAATTTTATGGCGCAAATGGCCTATAACGGAGGAAAACATGGACAATAAAATATACAGAGAGGCTAATAAATCTTATATCTACAACTGGTTTAAAGTTAGAGCTTAGTTTTTAAAAATCAAATTGGAAGACAGGGATAGTGTAAATAGGAAGAAGGAATACTGTATTATAACATTTCAAAACAATAAATTTGACTATATACCCTTGCAACGTACTTTTAATGAATGTCAAACTTTTTAACCAATCACAAACATAAGAGTGGCCACCTCCTATAGATACTAAAAAACGAATGGAAGAAGAGTATTTAACTACAACAAATTTAGTAAGGATATATACAATAACAAAATAGAGGAGTGTCAGTGTCAAACAAGTGAGTACAATATGTATGAGACATATAAGTGAGACAATACATATGGACATGTAATTACTGGCTATTTGAATTTCTTGAGGAAATGGAAACTGGAGAAATATTTCAAAATGGGAACGAAATACAGAGATCATAATTTCCGTAATATTCACATTGCCTTTGGAAATGATAAAGACAAATTTATATACAAAATGGCAGTTAATAACAGCATAGCTATAGAGGTATTTAAAGAATGGCGACATGATATATTGTTCAGATTTAATCTACGATATGTCCGCATTAATCAAGACAAAATACAAAGTAAAAGTAGAGGTATGGATAAACGTAGTCTCAAGGATCTGCAGAAGAGTTATGCCATAACATATTTTGAGGTAGCTCATCAGCATTGTCCGACTTGTATTTATATAAATATGAAAGTTTTTCACATCTGAATAACGAAATTATCTTTTTCCGGTACATGGACGATTTCTTAATTGCAACAACGGATCCAAAGTACAATTTCGATTTCAGCGTATACCCAGAAAACATAGAATTGATAAAAAAGATATTAGAAGATAATGGAAGTATTAACTTCTTAGATTTGAACATATTCTACAATAAAGACAACAAACTAGATATCGACATCTATGATAAGCGTACTACCGTCGGGTTTAATATCAACA
This sequence comes from Amaurobius ferox, assembly GCA_951213105.1. Lineage (NCBI taxonomy): Eukaryota > Metazoa > Arthropoda > Arachnida > Araneae > Amaurobiidae > Amaurobius > Amaurobius ferox. The sequence goes on from OX578134.1 coordinate 89,412,704, forward strand.
TCTTGATGCAATGGGATTCCAATAAACATAAACAAATTTTTCGAAATACTATTAGAAATGGCAGATTGAGACCTCTACGAATTATTAGAAACGAGGATATAAGGAAAAAGCGAGACAAGAAATTCATTGAGATGACAATCGAGCAGGGATACCCAAGTATTTTCCTGAAAAGACAAGTATGCTCTCCATGTAAAAATATCGAGATAGGTCTTATTTGAACGACATAATGGGTATTCTTGAATAAATTTGTATGCACTACAATGAGGTTGGCAACGCAAACTTACTGGAAAAAACCGTATAGGGAAATATACCAAAAGTGTATCTACTCGCTTACGAAAGTAGAGAGGTGAAAATTGACTTTGAGTGGGCTGATCATTTGAGAGGTTTTGTAGGGGTAGATATAGCGTACGCGTTGTGAATGATTTTAATGTTTTTAATATTGATTGAAGTTGTGATAATGTGGTAGTAATAAATATAGTAGTTGTGATAGTAATAAATTTGTATGCACTACAATGAGGTTGGTAACGCAAACTTACTGGGAAAAACCGTATAGGGAAATAGACCAAACGTGTATCTACTCGCCTGCGAAAGTAGAGGTGAAAATTGACTTTGAGTGGGCTGATCATTTGAGAGGTTTTGTAGGGGTAGATATAGTGTACGTGTTGTGAATGATTTTAATGTTTTTAATATTGATTGAAGTTGTGATAGTGATAGTTAAAACTTTAGGATTTTGGTACTGGTAATATATATGTTTTATAAGTATAATAGCGCTTTTATAATTTATAAGTTTTTAATGTTTTATATGTGTCGTAAATATATATATATATATATATATACAAGGTATATTTGAATTGTAGTCTTGATTTATTAGATAATTTTCGAGTGACGAGGATTTTACTTTTCACTTTGATCTTTTATACTTTGGTACTTTTGACTCTTGGATCTTTCATGTTCGTTGTTCGTGGTCACTATGAGGTTGACTACGGCTGCATGCAGACTTCCGGTAGTGGTGTTGCGACCGCGCTGCCTAATGATAACTTAAATGAGGTCACAATCCCTCATTGACCATTTTATAGCACCTGGCCCGCATGTTTACCTTTCTTTCTTGTTTTCTTCTCAATCGTAAGGTTCTCAGGGTTATTGTCTTTTGAATTTATATATATATATATATATATATATATATATATATATATATATATTAAGTATAATTAATAACTAAAACGATTTTAAGTATAAGTAAGGAAACTACACTCAAAAATACATCAAGTGATATTCATAACATGTAAGTTATAATGATAATCATGATTCCAGCAAAATATTTAATAAATAATAAAATATGAACCGAATACACAATGGAAAGTATTAATCGATTATAAAATTAGGACAAGGCTTGTCACACACACAGTGCATCTATCTCTTGGCAAAATGCGCTGTTAGAAGATGCATGTGTTGCGATACACATAATATTGTAAACAATAATCATTAGTAGCACTAAGTTAATAAAACGTATGAGGAAGTGAATAGAATTCCTATAGTGACATTGCCTATAAAATATTCTTTTAACAACGTTGAGTTACTCCAAACTTTTTCACTATGCTTCTAACCACACATATTTAATATTTGTTTTTTGACAGATTAGAAAGCCATGGTGTTTTCTGCACGAGTTTCTTTTTTCTGATATCTTACTTTTGTAATTGCTGATTAGTAAGTATATCATTCTAATATTCTTTTCTACCTCCTCATTTCTTTAATTTTTGGTTTTGTCTAGGTGTTACAATGTATATCTACTCTTTTTTTGGATTATCACAAGCAATTTCTCTTATATATATATATATATATATATATATATATATATATATATATATATATATATATATATATATATATATTATATATATATATATATATATATATATATATATATATATATATATATATATATATATATATATATGTGTGTGTGTGTGTGTGTGTGTGTGTGTGTGTGTGTGTGTGTAATGGCAGATACAACAATCCAGGGAAGAGACATTTCACGTTACCAAAAATCTACTTTATTATATGACACTATAAACACATCATTTGTTACATGGAACCGAGCTCCTGATCGTCGACCATTTCTCAAGAAATCTTAATTCAGTCTGTGATGGTTAACGCAAAAAAAATGTACAGTTACACCGCAGGTGGAGAAATATGACGGCATGGAGCACATGCTGCCTTCTCGTTCTTTATGCTTTAGACATGTGACAGAGAATCAGTTTCATATGAGAAAGTTTACGCAGAGGTTAAGATTAGTGACCATATATGGTATGATCGAGGAAAAACTGAAGTGCTAGCAGACTTTGTTAATATTAGTGGAGTGGGATATAATTTAATATAGTTGCAAAACGTGCTGGACATGAAATGGAAATTCGGAATAATAATTATGAAAGAAAAAGTAAAGGGCGTTATTGGGAAAAGCTTTATTTATAATTACTTCATCAGGGTTCTTGTTACGCCCATTTTTCTTTATTATATTAAATTTAATATTAAATTTAAGCACCAATTTTTTCTTGAAATTTTTATATACATCATAAATTTATCTAATAAACTGATACATCCACGTAAGGGATTACAGACCGGAACATGACTAACTTAATTATTTTTACTTTGCTTACTAAATTTTCTTAGACGTTACTGGTTCCTGTGTGCACAGCACAATTTAAAATCCTTGTGCATGTAGTTTGCGCCTGAATATTGCCATTTCAAAATTAGAAAACTATTTTTAACTTTTTTAATGCATGTGGTTTGGCAACACCTCTCAAATTTTACTCTCGACCGCTACATAACGAATGACGAATCTTATTGCTCATTTCGTCAAAATTTTTCATTTATTACCAGGCTGAGGCGCAACCTTATGTAAAAGAACTTTGACATCCACTAGAAGTATTGTTACGTTACAGTTGTGTTCGTTTCACTTTAAATAGAACTGATTAATAATAATATATAAAACGCTTTCTAGCGACTATAGTTTATCTGATTGATATAGGAAGCTTGTGGTGGCAGAGTGTGACCAATGAGAAAAGAGAGTCTACTTTCATTATCACAAACATAAAATTATCTCAAAATGAGGACGCAAAATTAGCCTTTTATTTCCTAATTATTATTTCAAATTTATATTTTTCTCACACACATATATCGTGTTGCAGTAAATATCTCACGCCATTAATATTATAACAAAATAAACTCTCTCATTTTAATTTATCCCCTTGATGGAGTTTGTCAGCCTTGAACTGTTACACTATAATCATAACTAAGGCCAACGGCCGTACCGTGCTGAAAACACCGGTTCTCGTTAGATCACCGAAGTCAAGCAGCATCGGGCGCGGTTAGTACTTGGTGGGTGACCACCTCGGAACACCGCGTGCTGTTGGCCATCTCGGGTGCGGTATCCCCGTGGTTTGCGCGCTAAGATTTGCACGCTGCCACAAATGCCGCCGTGTTCATGCGGAGTACGATCACGTTAAACATGTGGGTCCGTAAGTCCTTCCGAGAGGTTGGTGGTAGGGGAAGGAGGGTACGGTCCCTGTGGATGCCTCCCCCACTGGGTTCCGGTCTAAATTGGGTGGCACTTCCCGGCCGTTCATACAGTTACCTTACACCTTTCTGGTAGGTCGGACGGTCTGGGTCTCAACAACAACAACTATAATCATAACTATAGTGCTAAAATATGCCTATCACATTGACTTCTCATCCTTACAAGATTCTCGCTTCCTTTCTATACTTGTGTAGAAACCGTATTAATTGCATGTTTCATATGTTCAAAAGTAATATTGCATGTTTCATTGCATATTTCATAGGAAACAAGCAACCATGACTGGTAAAAAAAGATGTATAATCCATCGAACATACCAGAAAGTATCCTTTCTTCAAATTCAGATGATGTATGTAAATGTGGATATATTAAAATAGCATTCAAAGTCCTAAGATTCAGGGAAAATTAATTTTGACGCTCATATGTGCACATTGATGAAAATAAGAGTTTTGACAAAAACGATCAGAAAGACAAGGATGTGTGCTTGATATATTAGTGCTTGTATTCCTTTACCAATGTCATTATACGACGCATTCTAATTGGAAAACGTTAATAATTATTTTGTTTTTTATAATACTAACATTTTATTCAATAAATATTAAAAATAAATTTCTTTTTCATGTTTAAAGAGTGAATTACCCCCCTTAAACTTGATCTCATTATAATTTATTTACACTCTTTGAATTCATACATATTGTACAGAAACTGCTATATATTGAAAGGCTGGTGATTTATAAAGTTAGAACCTTGGAAGGTCCGAGTTCGGTTCCCTGCTCTGCCCAAACTGCCGCCATGTTCACGAGGAGTATGATTACGTTAAACATGTGCGACCGTAAGTCCTTCCGAGAGGTTAGTGGTAGGGGATGGAGGGTATGGTCCCTGTTTCTGTCCAAACAGATACCTTACACCTTCTGGTTGGTAAGACAGTCTAGGCCGAACAACAACAATCAAGGTGAAAAGAAACAACCAATTTGGGTAAAAAATATTGTATATTGCTTGCAAGCGAAATACATTAAAATCTGACATTGAAGTAGATAAAATTAATTTGAAGAAGGAACTTTCAAAGTACTTCAATAGATGGTGACTCTCTCTGTGTCCGCAAATTAATTATTTGAGTATTAATTTTTGCCTCTCTAGAATATTAAATAGGGTCATATCAGGACAGAGAAGCAAACATGAGTATAAACCGAAAGTATAATGGCTTCGAAATTAATGATCATTTGAAAACATTATCTCTTTGCACAACCAGCAAATGAGTAACGACCATTCTACAATTAAATAATGTTTCAGAAAGGAAGTGCAGTACTATGGAATTAATTTATTTATTATGTGAATGATATAATTTCAAATGGAATTTTCTAGGTGGCCGATTTTTTGTAGTAACGACTTCTGTACATAGACTACAGGGGACAATTTTGGATTTAACATTCCCCAACCCCCATCGCAGCGGAGAAAATAACGGTATCGAAAAGTCTCTTCATACCCTTTAGAAGCCCTAGAAGTCTGGAGATCAAAGAAACCGAATCTTTGCACATTAAAATATCGTCCATCAGTCAGAACTTAACAATGCATGATTTACAATTTATCCCCTGATGGCGGATATATTATTTTTTTCGAAAAGTAATTTGAAACCCCACAGAGGACTTTGTGCTGATTGAGGAGGCTGAACTTTTGCACACCAATAGTATTTTTTGCTACTCTATTTAATTTTATCTTGATACTTTATTTTGCTACTCTATTTAAATTTATTTTGCTACTCTATTTAATTTCATTTTGCTACTCTATGTTTTCGGATGAGTCGGCTGGCCTGGGCTTTCGACACCAATAGTATTGACCATTGAACAAAACCGAACGTAGTTGGAATTCAGTGTTGCCCGGAGCGGTATGGGTTTTTATTTTAAATATATTTTCGGAATTTCAAGTAGCCCTATGTTAGCCTAAAAGACTGAATTGTTGCATAGCTACAGTACCGACCACTGATCCAACCTAACAGAGACAAAATTTCAAATTTTCTCCAAGGGTAAATAAAATGGGAATAGAGGGCTAAAGTGTCTCAGAACCCCCCCCCCCCCCCCCCAAGGCCTCACTGGAGACATAAAAGGTCCAGTTTACAATTTAGACCTCTAATTTCGACGCTAAATACCATTCATTGTAAAACGAAATACAAATTTTTGAAAGTGCTGAAGCTTATTTTTATGAGCGTCAATCCCTCTTTCGTTCTCAGGCATAAATGCTGGAATCTGCTTCATAATGTTTCATATTAAATATATATTGAACCATAAACAACGTGCAGAGTACACTTCGATAATAAGAGTTTGCAATCTCATCTCAGTAGCTCAACGGTAGAAAGTCGGCTGGTCAGTTTGGAGACCCAGGGTTTGATTACCAGTTGGGCTAGCAAGGTTCTTTAAAATGGCGCCCGAACAAATCAACTCTGTACGTTAGTGAAAAGATGTCGGAGGTCCGAAAGTGAGCCTAGTACGATTAGTACAACAAATTCAGTGAACTCTGGAAGATTGAGCACCGATTTCAAATTGACTTGCATATGCTATAATTTATTAGCTGTACTTTTTCAAAGATATTTCAACCAACAGTTAAAAATAGCGAGTGTTCTATGACTGGTCTAGCAAAATCAAATAATCTTTCCAATCTTGCCAATTGATATGCTCGTATTATAGATCTTTAGCGCTTCTTAATTTTATACTGAGGTATCTAGTCCAATGTCTCGTAAATATATCCATACACACATATAAGCACACACATGCAAAAGTCAGACCAAAGAAATTCGATACGAATTTATAATTGCTGAAAACAACACATCAATTGAACTCATGAATTTGAAATTTTAATGCATCAGAATACATTTTTATTAAATCATTAAATGTATAAAAGCAAAGTAAATATATTTATGTTCTAAATATTCCAATATTATGAGGATATTTATAAAATCATGTATGTCTACAAACTATGATTAACCAAACTGTTTCATAAAAGTTTAATATTTGGGCATGAATTACATTTATTTTTATACGTTGTTTATTAAAATGTTTTGAAATCTGTATAAAACTTATATCTGTAAAATTTACAATATTAATTTGTTTTTTTATGAAAATATTTTAGCACAGATACATCACATATAAAATCAAATATGCATTCATCAGATTCTAATATTTTGTCATTTTCAAGAAAAATTATGCACTAAATAGTATTTTATTGTTGTTCAATTGTGATATTTTTCCACAAACAGAGACCTAGGTATGATATAATCTCATTGCATAAAGTACTTAAGTGTAGAACAATATATTGTAACTATTTTAGATAATTACTAACTTAAAGGTGGGATTTTTAATGTTATTATGTATTTTAAGCAGTTCCATCATTATATATAATGACAAAATTTTGTCAATAAGAATTTTAAATCAAATATATATCTCGCGGTTGGGGAGTTATTTATATATTTGACTATTAAATACTTAATTAACAAATGACATTGATTAATTTAACGGCAGATCATAATATATTTCTATATATGATTTAAAGTGTTAAAACTTATTAAATAGTTAAAAGCAGGATAAATTGTTTCAAATTAATTTTTAATTCCTAAAACTGAACAATGTAGCATATTAATGCAATTTAAAATACAAATTAAAGGAAATTCAAACTAATATTGTTTCGTTAAAATGGTTGGAAAACCGATAACTACACAAGGCTAAGTATTCATTTAGATAGAAAATAAAATATTTTGTTAGTTAAATTTCTTTCTACCAGCTTAAAGCTAGAATTTTTGTTCGCTTTATCTTAAATTCAACCTTCTTGAATAAGTATTGTTGATTTTGTAATATTAAGGGGTGTTGATGATGGTATATGAAGAGTTATAAGGATTTACATATCCTTGTCTAGACTATTATTTGTTCTTAATACTGCCCTTTTCAGTGAAGAATGATAATTTACATACCGTAGTATTTCGTATTGAGCGAACATTGAACACTTTTCGACAAGAAATAAAATATTCTCGAATTGAGTTTATAATAGGAATGATGAATGAATGACATGAAGGTGGGGGGCTTCAAAAGAGCCCAGCACATCGACAAGATGTCTATTGTACTACATAATAGGAATGATAGTTAAACATTTGAGATTTAGATTAAGAAAGAAGAAAAAAGTTACAACATCAAGCCACTCTTTATTCTAAATCAGTTGCAGCATAACATAAGGAAAACATATTAAAAAAAAAAAAAACAATTTATCCGCCATGGATGCCGATAGGAATCATACAAAACCCTTCTGTTATCCAAGGACAAATTGCGTCAACCCCTTAGACAACTGCTACTCCTGATCGCTGATATTCGTCGATGGCTGCAATTGGCTTGATATAATAATATAGATTGATTAAAAACAAATTTATAAACCTGGCTGGCCAAGGAAGCATTTAAGCACCGCAAAGATACCCATGTAAAAAACGAGTCGTATGTGGATGCCCATTCTCTTGCAGGCATGACATGAAAGGCAAAATAATGGTTACGGGATCTGCTGTTAACATACTTCATAGTACTACTGGATGTCGGGGAAGTTGATTTTCCAAACCATTACACCTTGAGTAATGCTGGTGTGCTGTTCCAGAATACAATCCAAACGTGAGAGATTCTAGGTTGTTCTCCTTTTGTGATGGCCTTTATCAAGGTAGAAGCAGGATTCAACTAAAACACATATCTAACATAATCTAACATAATCTAAAACACATCAAGTGATCCCATTCGGAAGCATACATATATATATATATATATATATATATATATATATATATATATATATATATATATATATATATAAATATATATATAAATATATATATATATAAATGTATATATATATATATATATATATATATATATATATATATATATATGTATATATATATATATATATATATATATATATATATATATATATAAAAAATTACTTAACTTCACTCTTTATGAGAATTATATTCAACATGGTGGTACTTTTTTTAAACAACAGGTTGGTATCCCACAAGGGGGGGGGTGCCTCATCATTGTTAGCTAATCTGTATTTATTCTTCTATGAAAAAAACATTAATCCAAGCTTGCATAATATGCACATGTTTAGATATTTAGATGACATTTTATGTGTATCCCCAAATAATAATATCCCTATAGTATTAAACTTTTATCCAAAAAATTTACAATTAAATGCAAGAAATAATGACACAAATGTTGCAAACTTTTTAGATTTAAATTTAAATTTACAAAATTGTAATATGGTTATAAACTTGTATGATAAAAGACAGGATTTTAAATTTATTACATCAAAAATTCAACATTTTGACTCTTGTTTGCATATATCTGTATTTAGAAATATTATAATAAACCAGGCTCTTAGAATCAATAAAATTTGTGATGAAGATTATAAATTAGCGCACTTCATGGAATTATTGAGTACAGCGACTAATAATGCATATCCCCCCAAGTTTGTTATTAAAATTATCAACTCAGTGTATCAAATTTCACTCGATAACATCCTAGAAAACATTCCCAATTATAGTGACTAACATACAGTAGGTAAAAAAAAATATATATATATATATATGTGTGTATATGTGTATATATATATATATATATATATATGTATGTATATATATATATATATATATATATTATATATAATTATTAATTATATAAATAAAAATGAAAAATAATAAACTAAGTCAAAAACATTAGAAAAATCAAAAAATAGGAAAATAAGATGCATTAACATTAATGTTTTGAATTTTATTTTCGCAAAAAAATGTAACTTTTGTCAGTATTGAAACTACGTTTTGAGCGCCCTTATAATGGTGTATAGTGGCATTCTCGATTATCCATTTTTCATATGAATTACTTCTTTAGTAGGAATTTTCATCTTTGATTCATATTCATATTCATGTTTGCATATTTGGGAAGTTGTATTCTGAATTGCTTGTCCAGTCTCCAGCTTAGACTCACTGGACGGGTTTGGGAGTAACTCCGTGAACGTTCGTACTGCCTCCCTGGTAGAATTTCGACTTGTTCATTCCGGTGCTTCTAGATTAAGCTGTTGAGGTTGATCGTGTATACACGTGGTAGAAGAATGGTTCATGCCGCATGGTAATACAATTTTCTTAATGTATCCTTTTTTCATTTTTTGTTGCCTGTAGTCTGAGTTTAAGTATTTATAGTAATGTACTATTGCTTAATCTGAAACAGGCATTTGTTTGGGTTAATTGGAATTAAATACTCAGACCTGACGATGAATTTAATTCTAATTAATCATCGAATTTGGGATGGTGCTGTTCTTTTCTCTTATCGGCATTATGGCTTTGAATTTGCTTCTATGGTGATGTTAATATTACTTGAATTGTATATTTTTATTTTTACATAATTCTTATTATTACATTTCAAATATTTACCCATATACTTGTCTGCTGCATTATGCGCGTATTTTATATTGATTTCTTATTTTCTGTCTAGTTGTTTACGAGTTTCTGTGGTAATATTCATTTTTAATTAGTTAGAACTGAATTACACTAAAGTTAGCTGCATTTGCGCTGAATTGGTGTCAAATTTTAACTTTTATTTTTATCTCATTATCCCTAGTCTTATCACTTTAAAATGTCTTGTAATTGTATTCCTAGGTAATAACTCTATTCTTAGCCATTGTTTTTGTGATCGATCTTAGTTTTTCATATATTGAATATCTTATTGTTTTTTGTGATCGTACGTAGCCTTTCATACGTTGAATCTCTGATTTGTTGAACCATTAAATAAATGTATATATATTGGAAGAATTTGAATCCTGTATTTACAGCAATGGTTGTATTATTCCTATATTATTCTTAGATTATATTAGTTCTGAAGTAAAAATTGTGTTTCATGTTGTATTGATGGATGTTAATTTATTCTGGAATAGTCAATGTGTATATGTATATTTTTCCACTATCTATCCTAGTTTTGCTTATTCCTAAGCATTTATTTAATCCAGGTTTTAATGTGTCTACACATTAGTTTATATATTTTCAAAGTGTTTTAGATGATCCATTAGTTTGAAAAATAATGGTACCTTTCATATGTTCTAATTGTGTCTCCACCTTTGTAATTGAATTAAGGTGCATTCTTGGATAAAGAGTCACTTTTTTTAATGCAAGTGCCTTTATTTTGGGGAAATAAAGGTTACAATCTTTCCCTATTACATGATGTCTTATTATAAAAAATTAGCGACTGGCAACTGGATGCTCTCTAACATCCAAGCTCGGTATTCGAGAACTTGTTGGGGTTCTCCTAGATCGTTATCCAGCTACCAACAATATCCTTTATCCTCTATGACTATTCCATCTTCATTCGGTACTTCCAGCCAGTATTCCTTGTTCACTTCATATAACTTTCAATCGTACAGCCATACATCACTAAATAACACACTTAAATTTAAATCTTGTAAATCTAATAGATGTAAAACTTGTCCGTTTGCTAATAGTAATCAGATCAATTGTAACAATAATCTTGTCTTCTGTAAAACATATAATTGTATCTACCAAATTGTATGTAAAAAATGTAATATGTCATATATAGGTCAAACCAGCAACCCTCTGCATCTCCGAATTAACGTACACAGGAATCACATAAAATTTTTTTTTCAAATAATGCAACTTCCTTTAATGAATCAAAATTTGAATACGAACATTTTTCTAAACATGGGTTCGACAACATTGAAATTAGTATTCTAAGTATTCAAAAAAATTACTATGACAGATTGTTTCTTGAAAATGAATTCATTTGTGCACATAAAACTATTTTTCCATATGGACTCAATCAAATATTTAATCATCATAATATAGTTAAAAAGTCCTTTAATTCTCCTAATGAAGACCATAATATTTATAATTCCTTCAACAATCATAAAAGTAAATCAAAAAGAACTAAAAGAGCAAGTAAATATAATAAAAAATTGCCATCATTATCTAAACTAAAAAATGCCATCCTTCAGCAACATGCAAATTTTAAAATTACTTTTGATTGGAAACAATGTAAAAACTGGATTTTCGCAATTAAAAAACAGCAATTAAATATGGTATATAACCTTTTTTTAAGTACTGCATTTGATAACGTTCATTTTAAACATTTATTCTATGATTTGCTCATTACCAGAAGTAAAAATCTTAATGGTTATTTATATGTCACAGACGTAAACTTTAATGACGAATCAAAACAAAATACTAAAATAAACGAATATTGTACCTTGAATTTTACTAATTCTGTCTTAAATAATCTGAAGATAAATAATTTTTTAAAATCGGTTTCCAATTACTTTCCAGTCAAACATGTAAATCCTAAAATTGCTTATAAATATGATAAACCGCTAGGACGTTATATTTTTAACTATAATCAAATTGCCAAATCAGTAGATATTAATCAAAACTATGAATTGGATAAAGAGTCATATTGTCACTGTCATTTAGAAAAATACAAAGACTTCGTAGATAAACACCATGGGCATGTTATAACGGGAAATCTAAATATTATTAATTATGATGCACTAAGATCACTGATGTTACTGCGTACTAAGTACCGTCTACCTACAAAATTTAAACATAAATTAATTTTTAAAGGTTTATTTCTTGACTTAAATAAATTTATCTATAAAATCAGTTATAAATATCAAATCCCTGTAGAAGCCTTTAAACCCTGGAGAGTCTTAATAGAGCAATACTTAAATCATTATATATATAATCAGAAAATTAATAATTCATATAAACTTAATTCAATTAAAAATGATATTAAAGAAATACAAAATGATTTTGTCATTACATATGTCGATAAAGCATGTGGAAACTACTCAATTATATGTAAATATTACTATAAAAATACCCTTCAGTCACACTTACTTAATAATCAAATCTATAATTTACATAAAACTAACCTTAAAATCTTATACAATAGAATATCAGCCAAATATAAGCAAATCCATCTAAAAAATAGTTGTAATAACATTCCATACATTGTTTTAGTACCCAAGTTTCATAAATCCCCTGTTGCTTTTCGAACCATTACCAGTGGGCATAATTCTTACATTACTAATGCTGGAAAATTATTATTAAAGATATTACATGAAATATCCTTGTCAGATGAAATCTCAAATAATTGTCATATTGTAAAAAACAGTTTTGAATTAGTTAAGAAATTGAAAACTCTTACAAATATTCGTAGTATTTATACCTTTGATTTCAAAGATTTGTTTAACAATATTAATATAGATGATCTGTATAAAGTTATATTAGGAATTTTTGAAAAATATAATATCAACCTAAAATATTCAAATTTTCTATTTAAAAAATTACTTAACTTCACCCTTTATGAGAATTATATTCAACATGGTGGTACTTTTTTTAAACAACAGGTTGGTATCCCACAAGGGGGGGGGGGGGGGGTGCCTCATCATTGTTAGCTAATCTGTATTTATTCTTCTATGAAAAAAACATTAATCCAAGCTTGCATAATATGCACATGTTTAGATATTTAGATGACATTTTATGTGTATCCCCAAATAATAATATCCCTATAGTATTAAACTTTTATCCAAAAAATTTACAATTAAATGCAAGTAATAATGACACAAATGTTGCAAACTTTTTAGATTTAAATTTAAATTTACAAAATTGTAATATGGTTATAAACTTGTATGATAAAAGACAGGATTTTAAATTTAATACATCAAAAATTCAACATTTTGACTCTTGTTTGCATATATCTGTATTTAGAAATATTATAATAAACCAGGCTCTTAGAATCAATAAAATTTGTGATGAAGATTATAAATTAGCGCACTTCATGGAATTATTGAGTACAGCGACTAATAATGCATATCCCCCCAAGTTTGTTATTAAAATTATCAACTCCGTGTATCAAATTTCACTCGATAACATCCTAGAAAATTTTCCCAATTATAGTGACTAACATACAGTAGGAAAAAAAAAAAAATATATATATATATATATATATATATATATATGTGTGTATATGTGTATATATATATATATATATATATATATATGTATGTGTATATATATATATATATATATATTATATATAATTATTAATTATATAAATAAAAATGAAAAATAATAAACTAAGTCAAAAACATTAGAAAAATCAAAAAATAGGAAAATAAGATGCATTAACATTAATGTTTTGAATTTTAGTTTCGCAAAAAAAAATGTAACTTTTGTCAGTATTGAAACTACGTTTTGAGCGCCCTTATAATGGTGTATAGTGGCATTCTCGATTATCCATTTTTCATATGAATTACTTGTTTAGTAGGAATTTTCATCTTTGATTCATATTCATATTCATGTTTGCATATTTGGGAAGTTGTATTCTGAATTGCTTGTCCAGTCTCCAGCTTAGACTCACTGGACGGGTTTGGGAGTAACTCCGTGAACGTTCGTACTGCCTCCCTGGTAGAATTTCGACTTGTTCATTCCGGTGCTTCTAGATTAAGCTGTTGAGGTTGATCGTGTATACACGTGGTAGAAGAATGGTTCATGCCGCATGGTAATACAATTTTCTTAATGTATCCTTTTTTCATTTTTTGTTGCCTGTAGTCTGAGTTTAAGTATTTATAGTAATGTACTATTGCTTAATCTGAAACAGGCATTTGTTTGGGTTAATTGGAATTAAATACTCAGACCTGACGATGAATTTAATTCTAATTAATCATCGAATTTGGGATGGTGCTGTTCTTTTCTCTTATCGGCATTATGGCTCTGAATTTGCTTCTATGGTGATGTTAATATTACTTGAATTGTATTTTTTTATTTTTACATAATTCTTATTATTACATTTCAAATATATATATATATATATATATATATATATATATATATGTATATATATATATATATATATATATATATATATTTTTTTTTTTTCAAAATGAAAAGATGTATGGATGGAAGCAATGTACCAAAAGATGGCCGGGGGGGTTGTGACCCCCTCACCCCGGTTAAGCATATTTTGCGTCGCGACAACACTCCCGGAGAGCTTGTCGCGACGCAAAGTATGCTTAACCGGGATGAGGGGGTCACAACCCCCCCCCCCGGCCACCTTTTGGTACATTGCTTCCATCCATACCTCTTTTCATTTTGAAAATATTTTTAATCCTCTTTTTAGTGCAGCTTTGCGCCTTTTAAGTGTGATTTCTGATACATTTATAATATTTTATTTCACCGTATTTTCATATTATATATATATATATATATCACACAAAAAATAATATTATTACTTATAGTGACTTCATTAGGAATTAATTCCAAATATATATAAATATATATATACATATATATATATATATATATATATATATATATATATATATATATATAAATAAAAATTGAAGGATTTTAATCGAAAATTATGCATAAACTACTGTATGTACAAAAAAAACCATATCTAGCATATCTGTTACAAATGAGTAACTATAAGCCAAGACTAAGGATAAAGATAGAGGGTAACATATCACTACAATGGAAAGGGGGCTGAGAAGAATATTAGGATTCAAGAATCACAATTAAAGTATATAAAAGTAAATAAAAATAAAACTCGGCAAAAATGAGAATAGGCAATAATAATCAGCTCAAGATAAGAGATTAAGAATAGAGAACAATCAATTGAAACTACACAAAAAACGGCGGTTAGTTCGAAATTGCATTCTCATCAGGACAGCCATACAATTCGAATTAAAACCGATAGAATAGCCAGTTTCTGACAATGGCGATAGTATTTAACTATAGACACCATTGGAACTGTCTACTGGCTAGTGGAAGGGGAAAAATAAATCAATTGAATTATACAAAGCTGAAAAACAATACCTCATCGAACTGTAATATGAAATCACAAGAATAGCACCACGTGTAAGATAAACTAGTGACTGTGCATTTCACCTCACTTCGTCAAAGCGAGTGGGCGAGCATTTCACCTCACTTCGTCAATGCGAGTGGGAATGAATACAATTGAACGATACATAATATGTATGGAGACTTTCGAAAATAGTAAACAGTATAGGACTCAGGACAAGCGGAAAATAGTCATTCGAAAATAGTAAACAGTATTAGACTCAGGCCAAGTGGTAAGTGAGGTGATAAGAATGGGTGAATTTTCAAAAATGAGTTAACCAATCAAAGATAAATAATGCATGTGTAAAATTATTACGGGGTATATTTGAAATTATTAATAATATTATTTACAAATACTTCCGGATATAGGTAGTTTTGACAAATGCGTTTAAGATTATTGATGTGGAGAAAGTGAAACTGAGGATCAGAAAGTCGATGTATTCGAAATAGCTGGTTTAAAATGATGTTTCTAAACAATTGAATAGAATTACAAGAATGATATGATAGCAGCTTTATGATAGTGAAGTTGTAAGAATCTTTTTTATCATATAGATTGGTGATTACATGATTATTGAGGGTATCTAAATTTAGGTCTAAAAAATTAACAGTTTGACTAACGCAAGGCTCATTAGGAATTAATTCTAGGTTAGACGGGTAAAAATCAATATTAATGGGATAGGAATCATCAATGATAATACAAATTAAGTCGTCAACATATCTATATATAATATATGAATTAGAGTTAAAATGACATTCATAATAATAAAGATATAAGTTAGCGAGTATACTACTACTACAGCCACCTTGTGGTACACCAGATGTTTGTAAATAAATGTTATCACCTTGGATAATATAATTGTTGTATAACACAAAGTGCAAGAGCATAGGAAAATTTTTGACATTAAAAGCATCATGATTGGAAGATATATAGTCATGATAAAGAGAGATAATAACTTTATGTAAATCTTTAATGACAATATTATTAAATAGGTCTTTAAAATCAAAGGTTTGGAAACCAAGAATTTGTGGTAACTTGCTAAGGTAATTAACTAAATCAAACCTATTGTTCAAAATGAAATATCCTGAATTCCTGAATTTAAGAGATTCATTAATTCGATTTAAACAGTTAAGCAAGTACTTACTAGCTGTAGTGGTAAAGGTATTATGTCCACAAGTGACTGTTCTAAAACTGAGAGGTGATTTGTGGAATTTAGGAACCAAAGTAACATAAGGAAATTTAAAAAACTTACAATTAATATTTAATTGTGTATATAATTTTAGCATTTTAGTTTTGATTTTTATAGACTGATTATGAATGGGTTTAAAAATTTGATTATCTTTTAAGTAATTCTGTAACAGAGAAACATAATATTTTTTACAAATGATATCATAATTATTAGAAGCTTTATCTACATAAGTTATTACAAAATGTTGTTGTAGTTCTTTGATAGCAGATAGGAGTTGTTTATAAGGATACCTAGGCTTCGTTAATTTAGTGTTTATAATAACATTTTTAAGTAGATGTAAGGTCGTATACTTCCATAGATTGAATGCTTCAATAGGAATAGAATGTGAACAAGCAAGTTGATATATGAATTTATCAAAATCAATTGATAGAGACTGAAGAAGTTGTTTAGGGTGATGGCAGAATGGAATGCGAAATTTAGACCCTTTATTCATAATATCCCTAAGTATATTATCCTGAACTATACTGAGATCCCCAGTAATAATGTGACCATGAGTGGAGTTGACAAAAGGGGCAAGATTTTGATTGCTGCATACACATGATGTAAGATCATCGGAGTTTAATGTCCTAGAAACTTCATTGTAATTGTAAATAGTTCTACCAATTGGTAAATTATATTTGAATGATTTTTGTATTTTGATATCATTTACTGGTAACAAGTGCTGATGTTTTGCAAATAAATTATTGAAGTTAAGAGAATTAAGAATAGGGTGTTTAAAAGAAATTACACAGTAAGCTATTTTAGTATGTGGATTTGGTGAATGGAGTAGGTGGTAATTTAAGAAATTTGTACGTGAAAGAAGCAAATCAAAAAATAAATGTTTAAAATGCTCATGAGTTAATTTTAATTTTAAAAAATTAGTATAAACAATGCTTAATTTGCTTTTTCTGACATTATATAACCATGTTCTAACAGGTAGAAAATTGAAAGTTTGAGAATAATTATATTGTAATTTTAAAATGTCTGCTTTGTAATCAATAGTTTTACTTAAGTTACTTTTTCCTTTGCCACGCTTATATCGCTTTTTACTAGGAGATGATGACTTTGAATAATGAAAAAGATGTTTATATACTGAAGATTTATGAGAATTGTATTCAAAACTATTGTTAACAACATTATTATTATTATAAATTTGATTTAAGCCATAGGGGAAGAGAGTTTTATATTTTTTAATGTAATAATTTTCAAATACTAATCTATCCGTGAGTGAAATTTTAATATCTAAAATATGAAGGGATACATTTTTAAATCCGTGTGTAGCAAAATGCTGATATTCAAATTGATTTTTGGTAGGGAGGTCATTAAAGACTTTATGGTCAAATTTTTTAATATGATCCCTGTGGACATTCATTCTCAGATGTAAAGGGTTGCTGGTTTGGCCAATATAGGATAAGTTACAAATAGTATAATTAAGTTTGTATATGCAATTAAAAACTTTGCAGAATTTTTGTGAAGTGGAATTATTATTAATTTGTAATGGGTCAGCATAAGGACAAGTTTTGCACCTAAGATTGTTGCATCTATTGAAGGAATATGATTTAGATTGAGAGAAGGTATGGTATTCTTCCAAATCGTCTATAACGCTTAATTGGTCAATGTTTGTCGATCTATAATTATCCCAATTCATAATAATAATAGACCGGACACTAGGTAATGAAGAAAATTTACATCACGAATTCTATATATATATATATATATATATATATATATATATATATGTATATATATATTTATATATATTTGGAATTAATTCCTAATGAAGTCACTATAAGTAATAATATTATTTTTTTGTGTGGATTTAAATCTTATTATTGAGCCTACTAATGGAATTGTTACAAATTTATATGAGAAACTAGCCGAATACCCATTGAAAAGCAGCGGTCTCGCAATAAACAACCACAGGATATAGTCATTTTTTTTAATTATTTGCGTTTCACATTTATTCGGCAAATCGAATATTTTAGTGTGCGGAACCCCCTAAAGATGGAAATATTGCGAATTTTAATTTGCGCACGTCTTCCTTTTGCACTATCAACCAGTACACCAAATTAAATTTTCTATCTCATCCCGAAGCATAATATTTTATCATCTCCTCTTTCGAATGTTTTTCTGAAAACATTGAACATTTTTGAATTGACATTTTGAACAATGAACATCTTTTAAAAACTTTGTTCGCGTTGAGTTTTTTATCAGATGATTGGCCCATATACCAAATATCAAGCCTCTATCACATTTAATGGAAGCGTGTCTCATTTATTCCGAAAATTGTACATATTGGTGTTCAGCACCCCCTAAAGTTGCAAATAAGGGGAATCTGAAATTGCATTATTTCTTCCTTTCAAACTACCTACCAGTACATCAAATTTGATGTCTTTATCCTATCATGAAGCATGTTTTTCTATCACTTTATATTTCGAACGTTTTTCTATGTTGCACCCCCTTAAATGATCATTTTTGAAAAACAGTAATAATCGTAGAGTTTTTTTTTTCGAATGATTACCACATATACTAAATTGCAAGGCTCTATCACATTGTAAAGGAGGCGTTTTTAATTTGTCCGTCAAATCTAACATTTTAGTGTACGGCACACCCTACAATAGCAATTGTTGGAAAATTGAAATTGCACACTTGCTTCTTTTCTAACTATCTACACGTATACCAAATTTGAGGTCTCCATCTCAACGCAAAGCATGCTACTTTATCATCTCACATTAAGAATGTTTTTCTGTGGAGAACCTACCCCCCTCAAATATACATTCTTGAAAACTCCAATCATCTTGGGTTTCTATTAAATGATCCGCCCATATACCAAATATGAAGCCTCTGTCAAGTTCTAAAACGAGTGTTTCAACTTCATTCCGAAAATCGAACATTTTTGTATGCGACTTCCCTAAAATAGAAAATATTGGAAAACTGAAATTGTACAATTTCTTCTTTCCAAACTATCTACCCGTATACCAAATTTCGAATCTCTATCTCATCCCGAAGTATGTTTTCTTATCCTTTCACCTTTCGAACATTTTTCTCTGGAGCACCCTTTAAAGGAAAGTTTTTGAAAAACAATACTTGGGTATATTTATCAAAAGATTTTTCCATATACCAAAATCCAAGCCTCAATCAAATTGTAAAGGAGGCGTTTCTCATTTATTCGGTAAATCGAACATTTTGGTATGCGGTCCCCCTTAAATAGAAAGTGTTGGAAATCTGGAATATCACGATTTCTTCCTTTCGAACCTTTCGAACGATTTACCCTTACGCCAAATTTGAAGTCTCTATCTTATGCAAATTGTGCTTTCCTATCATTTCGCATTTCGAACGTTTTGGTGTGGAGCACCCCCTCTAGAGAATGTTTTCGAAAAATTCGATTTTTCCAGGGGTTTTTATGGAACGATCGAGCCGTGTACCAAATTGCAAGTCTCTATTTATTCGGAATGTGCCTAAAAAAGCATGACAGACAGAGAGAAGGACACTTGGCAATTAGTATATATAGATACTAGCCGAATACCCGTTGAAAATCAACTGTCTCGAAATAAGCAACCACTGAATAATGTAAATTTTATAATAATTCGCGTTTCACATTTATTCGACAAATCGAATATATTGGTGTGCAGAACCCCCTAAAGAAGGAAATATTGGGAAACTCAATTTGCGCATTTCTTCCTCTGTTTGTCTTGTGTTTTTTATCAGATGATTGGCCCAAATACCAAATATCAAGCCTCTATCACATTTAAAATGAAGCGTGCCTCATTTATTCGGAAAATCGAACATATTAGTGTACGCACCTCTTAAAGTAGCAAATATTGGCAATCTGAAATTTCACACTTTCTTCCTTTCAAACTATCTACCCTTACACCAAATGTGATATCTCTATCTCATTCCGAAGAATGGCTTTATCAATTCACTTTTCGAACGTTTTACTCTGGAGCAACCCCTTAAACGAACATTTTTGAACAGCTTTATTCGTCTTGCGTGTTTAATTCAAATGATTAGCCCATATACCAAATTTCAAGCCTCTATTCAATTTTAATGGAGGGTTTTTTTCATTTATTCTCTAAATCGAACATTTTGGTGTGCTGCAACCCCTTAAGTAGAAAATATTGGAAATTTGAAAATGCACATTTTCTCTTTTTCAAACGATTTACCCATACACTAAATTTAAAGTCTCTATCTCATCGCAAAGCATGCTTTCCTATCATTTCCCTTTTCGAACGTTTTGGTGTGCGGCACCCCCTTAAGTAGAAAATATTGGAAATCTGAAAATGCACAATTTCTTCCCTTCGAATGATTTCCCCATACTCCAGATTTGAAGTCTCTATCTCCTTGCAAAGCATGCTTTTCCCTCATTTAACTTTTCGAACGTTTTGGTGCGGGGCACCCCCTCTATTTAACGTTTTCGAAAAATTCGATTTTTCCAGGGTTTTTTATCGGACGGCCGAGTCGTGTACCAAATTGCAAGTCTCTATGTATTCGGGAAGTGTCTGAAAAAAGCGTGACAGACAGACAGGCAGACGGACAGACGGACAGACGGACACTTGGTAAGTAGTATATACACTAGCCGAATACCCGTTGAAAATCAACGGTCTCACAATAAGCAACCCCTGAATAATGTAAATTTTTCAATAATTCGCGTTTCACATTTATTCGACAAATCGAATATTTTGGTGTGCAGAACCCCCTAAAGAAGAAAATATTGGAAAACTAAATTTGAGCATTTCTTCCTTTATTCATCTACTCTTACACCACATGAAAGTCTATCTCATCCAGAAGCACCCCTATATTATTATTTCTCCTTTGGAACTTTTTTCTGTGAAGCACATCCATAAATGAACATTTTTGAAAAACTCTGCTCGTCTTGTGTTTTTTATCAGATGATTGGCCCAAATACCAGATATCGAGCCTTTATCACATTTAAAAGGAAGCGTGCCTCATTTATACGGAAAATCGAACATATTTGTGTGCGCACCCCTTAAAGTAACAAATATTGGAAATCTGAAATTTCACACACTCTTCCTTTCAAACTATCTACCGGTTCACCAAATTTGAAGTCGCTATTCTATCGAAAAGCATGATTTTCTATCACTTCATCATTTGAACGTTTTTCTGTGTAGCACCCCGTTAAAGGAAATTTTTGTCAAACTGTAATCATCTTTGGTTTTTTTGTCAAATGGTTAGCCCATATACTAAATTTCAAGTCTCTATCACATTGTAAAGGTGGCGTTTTTCATTTGTTCGGAAAATCGAACATTTTAATGAGGGGCACCTCCCTACAATAGCAAATGTTGGAAAACTGAAAATGCACACTTTCTACCTTTCCAACTATTTACCCCTACACCATATTCGAAGTCTCTATCTCATGGCAAAGCATGCTTTTTCTATCAATTCACCTTTCGAATGTTTTTGTGTACAATACTCACCCCCTTAAATATGCATTTTTGAAAAAATCCATTTTCATTGGGTATACTATCACATTATTCACCCATATACCAAATATCAAGCCTCTATCAAATTTTATTGTAGTCGTTTCTCATTTATTCGGTAAATCGAACATTTTAGTGTGCAGCACCCCCTTAAGTAGAAAATATATTCGAAATCTGAAACTGTACACTTTCTTCCTTTCAAACGGTTGACCCATACACCAAATTTGAAGTCTCTATCTTATAGCAAAGCATACTTTCCTATCATTTCACTTTTCGAACGTTTTGGTGCGGAGCACCCCTAAACGAATATTTTAGAAAACTATATTCGTTTTGGGTGTTTTCTTCAAATGATTAGCCCATATACCAAATTTCAATCCTGTATCAAATTTTAAAGTAGCCGTTTCTCATTTATTCAGTCAGTCGAACATTTTGGTGTGCGGCACCCCCTTAAGTAGAAAATATTCGAAATCTGAAATTGTACACTTTTTTCCTTTTAAATGGTTTACCCATACACCAAACTTGAAGTCTCTATCTCATCGCAAAGCATGCTTTCCCATCATTTCACTCTTCGACCGTTTTGGTGTGGGGCACCCCCCTCAATAGAATGTTTTCGAAAAATTCGATTTTTCCAGGGGGTTTTATCGAACGACCGAGCAGTGTACCGAATTGCAAGTCTCTATCTATTCGGGAAGTGCCTAAAAAGCGTGACAGACAGACAGACGGACACTTGGCAATTAGTATATACTAGCCGAATGCCCGCTTAAAATCAACGGTCTCGCAATAAGCAACCATTGAATATTATCATTTTTTAATAATTCGCGTTTCACATTTATTCGGCAAATCGAATATTTCAGTGTGCGGAACCACCTAAAGAAGAAAATATTATAAATTTTGAATTCCGCACGTCTTCCTTTCGAGCCATCTACCATTACACCAAATTAAAGTCTCTATCTCATCCCGATGCATACTCTTTTATCATCTCCCCTTTAGAACGTTTTTGTGTGGAGCACACCCATAAATGATCATTTTTGAGAAACTCTTTTCGCCTTGGGTTTCTTATCAGATGATTGGCTTATATACCAAATATCAAGCCTCTATCACATTTAAAGGAAGCGTGTCTCATTTATTCCGAAAATCGAACAAATTGGTGTTAGGTGCCCCTAAAATTACAAATATTGGAAATCTGAAATTGCACACTTTCTTCCTTTCAAACTATCTACCAGTAAACCAAATTTGATGTCTCTATCCTATCGTAAAGCATGTTTTTCTATCACTTCATATTTAGAACATTTTTCTTTGTTGCAACCCCTTAAATGATCATTTTTGAAAAACCTTAATAATCGTAGGTTTTTTTATCAAATGATTACCCCATATACTAAATTTCAAGCCTCTATCACATTATAAAGGGTGCGTTTTTCATTTGTTCGTGAAATCGAACAGATTTGGGTGCGGCACCCCCTATTATAGCAAATGTTGGAAAACTGAAATTGCACACTTTCTTCCTTTCAAAATATCTACCCGTATACGAAATTTGAAGTCTCTATCTCAGCGCGAAGCATGCTTTTTGTATCATTTCACCTTTCGAATGTTTTTCTGTGGAGTATCCACCCCTCTTAAATATACATTTTTGAAAAATTCCATTCTTCTTCGGTTTTTCAATAAATGATTCGCCCATATACCAAATATCATGCTTCTACTCCGTTTTAAAGGAGTGTTTCTACTTCATTCCGAAAATCGAATATTTTTGTGTGCCACGCCCCCTAAAGTAAAAAATATTGGAAAACTGAAATTATACACTTTCTTCATACCAAACTATCTACCTGTGTACCAAATTTCAAATCTCTATCTTATCCCGAAGTTTGTTTTCTTATCAATTCACCTTTCGAACGTTTTCCTCTGGAGCACCCCCTTGAACGAACGTTTTGGAAAAATTAAAATCATTTTGGATGTTTTTATCAAATGATTATTTATATACCAAATTTCAAGCCTCTATCAAATTTTAAAGGAGCCGTTTCTCATTTAATCGGTAAATCGAACAATTTGGTGTGTGGCACCCCCTTAAGTAGAAAATATTGGAAATCTGAAATTGCACACTTTCTTCCTCTCAAACTATTTACCCATACATCAAATTTGAAGTCTCTATCTTATGGCAAAGCATGCTTTCCTATCATTTCACTTTTCGAACGTTTTAGTGCGCAGCACCCCCCCTAGAGAACGTTTTCGAAAAATTCGATTTTTCCAGGGGTTTTTATCGAACGATCGAACCGTGTACCAAAGTGCAAGTCTCCATCTATTCGGGAAGTGTCCAAAAAAAGCGTGACAGGCAGACGGACAGACAGACGAACACTTGGCAATTGGTATATACTAGCCGAATACCCGTTGAAAATCAACGTTCTCACAATAAGCAACACCTGAATATTGTAATTTTTAATAATTCGCGTTTCACATTTATTCGTCAAATCGAATATTTTAATATTCAGAACCCTCTAAAGAAGAAAATATTGGAAAACTGGCAGTTTTTCCTGTTGAACTATCTACCAGTACACCGAATTAAAGTCTCTATCTCACCTCGAAGCATACTATTTTATCATCTCCCCTTTCAAACGTTTTCCCTGTGAAGCACACCCATAAATGAACATTTTTGAAAAACTATGTTCGTCTTAGGTTTTTTATCAGATGATTGGACCATATACCAAATATCAAGCCTCTACAACATTTAAAAAGAAACGTGCCTCATTTATTCCGAAAATTGTACATATTGGTGTACGGCACCCCATAAATTAGCAAATATTGGATATATGAAACTACACACTTTCTTCTTTTCAAACTATCTACCCATACACCAAATCTGATGTCTATATCCTATCGTGCAGCATGTTTTTCTATCATTTAATCTTTCGAACGTTTTTCTGTGTCGCACCCCCTAAAATGATCATTTTTGAAAAACAGTAATAATCTTAAATTTTTCATCAAATGATTAGCCCATATGCTAAATTTCAAGTCTCTATCGCATTGTAAAGGAGACGTTTTTCATTTGTTCGTCAAATCGAACATTTTAGTGTGTGGTACCCCCTGCAATAGCAAACTTTGGAAAACTGAAATTGTACACTTTCTTCCTTTCCAACTATCTACCCGTGTACCAAATTTGAAGTCTCTAACTCATCGCGAAGCATGTTTTTTCTATCATTTCTCCTTTCGAATGTTTTTCTGTGGAGTACCCATCCCCTTAAACATGCATTTTTGAAAAACTTCATTTTTCTTGGGTTTTCTATCAAATCATTCGCCCATATACCAAATATCACGCCTCTATCACGTTCTAAAAGGGGTGTTTCTACTTCATTCCGTAAATCGAACATTTTTGTGTGCGACACCCCCTAAAGTAGAAAATATTGGAAAACTGAAATTGTAAACTTTCTTCCTTTTAAATTATCTACCTGCACAACAAATTTCAAATCTCTATCTCACACGTAAGCATGTTTTCTTATCAATTCACCTTTCGAACGTTTTTCTCTGGAGCACCCCCTTAAACGAACGTTTTTGAAAAACTATATTCGTCTTGAGTGTTTTCATCAAATGATTAGTCCATATACCTAATTTCAAGTCTCTATCAAATTTTAAAGGGACCGTTTCTCACTTATTCGGTAAATCGAACATTTTGGTGTGCGGCACCCCCTTAAATAGAAAATATTGGAAATCTGAAATTGCACACTTTCTTCCTTTCGAACGATTTAGCTATACACCAAATGTGAAGTCTCTATCTCATGGCAAAGTATGCTTTCCTATCATTTCAATTTTCGAATGTTTTGGTATGGAGCACCCTCTCTAGAGAACGTTTTCGAAAAATTCGATTTTTCCAGGGGTTTTTATCGATCGGGCGAGCCGTGTACCAAATTGCAAGTCTCTATCTATTCGGGAAGTGCCCCAAAAAAGCGTGACGGACAGACAGACGGACACTTGGCAATTGGTATATATAGATAGATAGATAGATAGATTTACATCCACTTAAATATTAGCCTCACTATATTGCAGCTCTTACTGTAGAATATTACCTTTTAATGCCTGTTCATAATGCTGTTTAATACTGTTATTTATTATGATTAGCAAAAGTAGATCTATACTTTAATCCCTTGCGAATGGCAATATTGGTCTCTTCATTCTGGGTTCCAATGGCTCGGTCATATGCAGAGTTTTTTTCCAGGTATTCTTGTTTCTTTTATAATTTTTCCATCTTTTTGTGTGTAGTCCAAATTTTTAGAGTTTATAGATATAATCTATCTCTATTATCAGAAACACACATTTTGTGTTCATTTTGAAAAAATACGTGAACTTGAAAAAGAGTTTTTTTAGGATTAACAATTCTATTATTTAGGTCTAGGGCTTTTCCACGTGTATAGTTTTGGTGGTTGGATTCTTTTTATTTTTCAATTATCGATACAATTTCATTGATATTTGTCGATTATCTTCAGCTTGATGACTAGAAATTTAGAAATTTGCTTTATTTCCATGTCATTGATGAATCATTATTTAATACTTCATTTTATTATGTAGGCATATTTTAACCTATCTTTGGAATTTCATACTATTGTATATATATATATATATACATATATATATATATATATATATATATATATATATATATATATATATATATATATATATATATATATATATATATATATATATATATATATATTGATGTTTGCAGTCTTTCTACACCAGACATATTTATTTTAAATTATAAAAGAACAGTGTGTGGGGGAAATGTATACTAATTTATAGTGCAAATGCCTACCTACATGCCGGTAATTCAATTCTTAAATACATCATTCCCCCTTTTATTTAAACTCCCTTGCCTCCTTTATGTTTAGATTTATGTGTTCCTTTCGGTAATCAATTAGATAAAGGGAAAATTTACTTTATCCAATTAGTAACTGACTTTTGTTCTTAACGAAACTAATTAAATAATAGAAAACTTTTCTTCCCTCAAAGTATCGTAAAAGAAGTTTTATTTTAAGGGGAAAAGTGTTGTAGTAGCTCTTTGCTATTTTATAAAAATAAATAAAGTAAAAATTTTGGTAACTGTAAGAATAGTATAATTTTGTACATCAAACGTAAAAAATTATTCAGTGTATGATCATTTTAATTCAACATAACAAAATCGATTAAACGGTAATCGGTTTGTATTAAGTACAGTTATCTAAAATTCATTTTAAAATGAACCTAGGCAATTCATTTAATTTTATACATATGAAATGCTTTGATTGCTTTTTAATTGTTTATTTAATAGAGACCTCCAATAAGAAATGTCACTCCGATAGGAAAAAATACTGAACTTTGATTTTTTCAGTGCTATCATCATTACATCTAACGTTTATTCAAAATTTTTAAAACTTTTTAATCCCCATATTAATCCCCATTTTAATCCCCATGATTGTCCTAAACAAATTAATTTACATTTTGTAAATACAATAAAATATAAATTAAATAAATTTTAATCTGAAATTCAATATTAACTAAACACATTTTATTAAATAAATAAATTTTAATTAAATACATTTTATTATTAAATAAATTTTAATCTGAAATCCATATATTATTTTCAGCTACATTTTTTCAGCCGCTGCCAAAGCATATTATTCGTGATTCAAAAATATACAGCTTATTTAAATGGAAATTAAAATTAAGAGTTTAAATTATTCCACAAAAGAGATGTATATTTAATATTTTTAGTTAATAATAGTAACTACACATTATAATTTAATGGTTTCTACTTATTTAATATTTGTAGTAGATATGTACCGTTATATATGGCAGTTGATCATTAGGCCCTGCATTGTTACAATAGGCACTGTACTATTAGCAAATGTCAACATGCACCAGTTGTGTGATTCTTGGCGTTTATCACCGCGGAATAACCGTTACTTGTATCTGATATTTTCTGCTGATTCTGCTTTTACCAAAATGAGAGTCTAAGATGCACCTCCATGGTCCATTATTGCCGGTTGCTGTAGTGAGAACATGCCATTAAGTTTATAACTTTTAAATATTTCTTAAGGAAAGCAGACATAAGAGAATCAGGTGACTACACTTGTTCCGAGGTAATTTTGATCCCTCATTCTCAGATCAGTGTATGTTCCTAACAAGCACTAAGAAATAATTTCAAGGTGGCAGAGGAAAGTTGTAACTCAAAAGAACCTAACTTAGATTATGCCTAGAAATTAAAAAGAAGTATTAAATTGAAGATCATCAATAATTTGGAAATTAAATTACATATTTCTAGTCATCAAGCTAAAGATAATCAACACAATTCTATGGTGTGGATTCGAAAATAGAAAAACAAAGAATATCCAAGCGTTAATGCTATACAGGTGGATAATCACTAGGCCTAAAAGTTATTCATTTCGAAAAAAAAATATTTGTCAAGTTCAAATATATATATATATATATATATATATATATATATATATATATATATATATATATATATATATATATATATATATATATATATATATATATATATATATATATATATATATATATATATATATATATATATATGTATATTATATATATATATATATATATATATATATATATATATATATATATATATATATATATATATATATATATATAAATATATATATATATATATATATATATATATATATAAATATATATATATATATATTTATTTAGATACTATAGCTTACAAAATTATGAAAGATACTATGCAGAAATTATTAAATAAAGAATTTAAAGTTATTAAGTAAATGGAATGAAAATGCAAAATACATTTAATTTATTGCGCAAATGCAGCTCATAAATAAAATGATTTCAATAATAATAGAAGTTTGAAAATCCAATGAACGAAAAGTAAGAAGATGTAACACGATAAACCTAACTTTTTAAAAACACCCACAGAATAAAATATAATACAGCAAATCATCAATCAAATGGATTAAAAATACAAAACACTAGCTATCAAGTTACAGAAAATCAACCAAATTAAAAGGTATGGAAACAAAAAAAGAAAAACTTAAACTAAATTCAACTATCTAACTGGCGCACAAAACAAATGTAAAAATCAATTAATCCTCAAGCATATGGAAAAAATAAAAAAATTAATATCGAATCAACAAGTCAATGAAAAATATAATACAAAGGTAAGGAATCGAAATAAGTATAACAAACGAAATCAAGCACAAACGCCTTACACGTGGACAAGGCTCTAAGCCTAAATCATGAATTGTTAACCTTTACAAAAATCTAATCATGTCCAAGTTTTTTGTAGAAGCAAACACAAAAATGTATGTTTCTGAAGAAATAGATAGATTAAATCTATGAACTATTTCTACTTGGACGACATACATAAAGATGGAATAAAAAAGAAAAAATGAATACCTGGAAAAAGCACAGCGTGTGTACAGACGATTCATTACAGGGATCGAGGGAACACTGATAGAAGAGACCAGTGTTGCCATTCGTAAAGAAAAAATAAAAAACCATTTACTGTTGCCATTCATAAGAATTGAAAAACTGTGAAGCGAAATGTAAAGAAAAAGTATTAATATACAAAAAGAGCTACTAAAAAGAGGGGCAAATAAAGGTAATGCTGAAGTGGGAAGTGAATGAAAAAAAAAAAAAAAAAAAAAAAAAAAAAAAAAAAAAAAAAAAAATGGAGATGACTGGCTAATATAAGATACTATGAATAGAATTATATGATACTATGGAAAGAATTATAAAAATCCAGCTATTTTAAATTTTTTAACAATACTATTTACTAAATAAGTGGGATATTTATATAAATTACTAGTAATATTGAGATTATTGATATGCATAGCATGAAATTTTTTATCAGATAATCTATAAATTCTAAAAAGCTGATTGAGTATAATATTTCTAAACAATTGAATCGAGTTACAGGAATTAAAAGGTAATATTTTATTAATATTAAAATTATAAAAGTCTTTTTTATCATATAAATTTGTAACAATTCTATTAGAAGGATCAATAAAAAGATTTAAATCCAAAAAATTAACATTTTTATTAATAGTAGCTTCATTAGGTATTAATTCCAAATTGTCTGGATAGTAATCTATATCTATGAGATAATTTTCTGTATGTACTAAGCAAATCAGATCATCAACATATCTGTAAAAAGTATAATCTATTGAAGTAAATGACATTTCATAATGATAAAGGTATAAATTAGCTAGCATACTGCTACTACAGCCACCCTGTGGAACTCCTGAGACTTGTAAGTATAATTTATTTCCTTGAAAAATATAATTATTGAAAATAACAAAGTGAAGAAGTTTAGGAAAATTTTTAAATTTAATTTGATTTGAAAGAGGTGTAATATAAGCATTATATAGAGCTAAAATTACATCATATAGATCAGATATCTTAATATTATTAAAAAGATCTTTAAAATCAAAAGTTTGAAATCCTATTATTTTTCTAAGAGATGTTAATTTATTCTTTAATTCTTTACTATTATTTAGAATATGGTAGTTATTGCTAGTCTGGCTTAAACTATTATTTATTAGATTTAAAGAATTTAGTAATAATTTACTCGCAGTAGTAGAGTAAGTATTATGGCCACTAGTAACTGTTCTAAATTTAATAGGATTTTTATGAAATTTTGGAATAAGCACTATATAAGGAAATTTAAGATATTTATATTTAATATTTAAATCATTATACATATTGATAATTTTCAATTTAATACTACTGATGGAATGTAAATCAGGTTTAAAAAGACTATTATTTTTTAAATAATCTAACAGAAATTGAATATAAAATTTTTTACAGATAATAGCATAATTATTAGAGGCTTTATCAACATAGGTGATAACAAAGGATCTTTGTAAATCATTAATGGAATGTTTAATATTATCAATATTATATAAAGATCTAGACAATTTAATATCTCTAATAGCATTTTTAATTGATTCTAATATAGTAAATTTCCACATATTAAATGCCTCTAATGGCAGAGCGTATTTACAAGCTAATTTATATATATATTTATCAAGATCAAGATTAATTGATTTTAAGACTTTAAAAGAATTATTACAAGAAGGTATCCTAAATTTAGTGCCAAATGACATAATGGTTCTTAACTCACTGTCACTAACAAGGTCTAAATCTCCTGTAACTATGTGCCCCAAGTCAGGATTTAGAAATTTAGCAAATTTATTTAATTTACAAATACATTCACTATCTACAATTGACTGAGAAGAATGATCAATAGAGAGCGATTGTGAAACTCCATTATAATTAAATATAGACCTACCAATAGGCTTATTGTATTTGAATGTCTTTGAAACAAATAAATCACCAATAGGCAATAAATGTTTAAACTTGTTAAACAGATGTCCAAAATTTATAGAATTATATATAGGATGTTTGAAAGAGATAACACAATAAGAATTAGTAGTTGTATTATTATAATGAAACTGATTTAGTTTTAAATTTAAAAACTGTGATCTTGTAATAATCAAATCAAAGAAAATATGATTAAAATGTTCATTAGCAAGATTTAATTTTAAAAAAATGGCATAAACCTTATTTAAATGTTTTTTCTTTACTGCAAAAACCCAGGATCTAATGAATTTCCATTGAAAAGTTCTATTAAATTGATTATGTAGAGTTATAATCTCAGATTTATGATCATGAAGATTGGAATGTCCCTTTCCTCGTTTAAATCTTTTGAGTTTGATTGATTCACTATCATTTAAATGGGGTTTCAAAAAAAGGTGATTAAAAATAGAATATTTATTATCTACAAAATTATTTTTTACAACATTACCATTTAGATACATTTGATTTAATCCATATGGAAAAAGAGTACAATGTGATTTAATATAGTAGTTTTCAAAATAAATCCTATCTGCTGATTTTGTTTTTATATCTAAAATATGTATAGTAATATTTTCAAAACCATGTTTGGCAAAGTGTTTATATTCAATTTTATTGGAAGTAGGAAGAAAATTATTATTTAGAATATATTTTTTGATATGATCTCTGTGTACATTCATACGTAGATGAATGGGATTGCTAGTTTGTCCTATATATGATAGATTGCATATGTTACAAGATAAACGGTAGATGCAATTAAAAATTTTGCAGAAAGGCAGAAGACTTTCATGGTTTGTAATTTGAGTATGAGAAGCATATGGGCAGGTTTTGCATTTTTTATTCTTACATTTATTGAAATTATAATTTTTAGTAGGGTAATCACTATATTCAAAATTATCCATGGCACAAAGTTGGTAATGGGATATCGGTCTAAACAATTCCCAACTTAAATTGTAAATACCGGGCAATATCTATCAAATTATAGAATAATAAGTATAAATATATTTGCCAGTCACTAAATCAAATAATATGTGTAATTCATAATAGTATAAGTAATTTGATGAGTATGACAATATAACATAGATATAATAATAAAAGTAATAAAATAATTGCATGTATATAAGTAAAAACAATTACTTTTATATAAGTAAAAACAATTAAGTCCATGTAAATCCTAATCCTAATGAAAATCAGTAGGAAATTACAAGATATGCCAAAACATAATGTTATAGTTACATTAGTTCTAAACTAGATTGAATATAGATAAAGTAAAAAACACTTAAGTATTAAATAATGCGATAAGTGTATAAAGTGGATTCACTTAAAATCCTGTCCGAATACGTAATAAGAAAATAATTAATAGTAGATTGTACTAAAAAGTACAGTTGAATGAGCCAAAATAAAGCAATAAACGTCAATACAAGATTACCAACCCTCCAAAAATACAATAACAATATTAAAAGTAAGAATAATAAACTATAGATGGCAGTACTAGATTTAAAACAAAAAGTTGCAAATAAAATATAAAAAAATATATTATAAGAATAAAAGCATAATGCTAATGATATAAAGGAATTTAACTAAAATATAAGCAGTATGGAATTGGACAAATTACAATACAAGTAATATACTAAAAATATAACAAATGCAATAACATAGGCAGTAAAAAACCGATAAAAAATTAGGAGAATACGCGCAACAAGATTCCTCTAATAACATTGGACGAAAGTAAATTCAAAAATAGAAAAACAAATATAGAAATAACTAATTCATATATATAAATATATATATATATATATATATATATATATATATATATATATATATATATATATATATATATATATATAAATATAGATATATATTTATATATATATATATATTTATATATATATATATATATTTATATATATATATATATAAATAAATAAAAATTGAAGGATTTTAATCGAAAATTATGCATAAACTACTGTATGTACAAAAAAACCCATCTCTAGTATATCTGTTACAAATGAGTAACTATAGGCCAAGACTAAGGATAAAGATAGAAGGTAACTTATCACTACAATGGAAAGGGGGATGAGAAGAATATTAGGATTCAAAAATCACAATTAAAAGTATATAAAAAAAAATCTGATGTGGGCAACACATGACTTTCCTTATATAATGAAATGAATTTACTACTTTTACATTAAAATAAATAGGTTTTTCTTCTAGTAGATACTAATATCCTTTCCAAGATATAGAATTTTCGACAATTAGTCGTCATTTTCATTGATTTATCTTCATTTTTATCCATTTGGCGAGATTTTCGTTAATTTGGCAACATTTTAAAAAGTCGCCAAGTTGGCGACATTTCGCCAATTTCGTCGCCAAAATTTCGCCAAGCGTTATGGACGAAGAAATAAGTTATATATATATATATATATATATATATATATATATATATATATATATATATATATATATATATATATATATATATATATATATATATATATATATATATATATATATATATATATAAAACTTATTAGATATTGAATTTTCGACATATATTATATAACTATTATTATATATTTATATATTATATAACTTATTAGATATTGAATTTTCCACAATTAGTCGTCATTTTCATTGATTTAGCGTCATTTTTATCCATTTGGAGAGATTTTCGTTAATTTGGCAACATTTCAAAAAGTCGCCAAGTTGGCGACATTCCGCCAATTTCATCGCCAAAATCTCGCCAAGCGTTATGGACGAAGAAATAAGTTATTCTTGCAGCAGATAAATTAGCTTTCAAATGCAAAAGTATTACTCAAAGTATCTTTTTTCATGAAAGGAACGAGCTAAATCCACGAGAATGATGTCATCCAATTTATCGCATGATATTATATATGAAAAGTGAACATGTTTCTCAATAGGAAATATTTTTTTTTTCTATTTTATATGACTTTTTGATAATTTTTTTGAAAAATGTGCAATATCTCGAGAACGGTTCATGTTAGCGTTCTAAAATTTATGTCAATCGTTTTCTAATGAAAAATTACATAAGAAATGTCTATTTACGTAACTTTATTATTGATTTTGATTTTTTGACGATTTTTTCAAAATTTCATTCGAAAATTTATGAGAGTTCTGAACATTCGATTGCGTTTAAAAACAATAGGCTTCCAGTGTTTACAGATTGTGATTTTTGAACCAAATTTGGTTCGAATCGGTCCATTCGTTCGTCAGTTATCGTCTCCACAGACCCACTGACACACACACACACACACACACACACACACACACACTTTCACACACACACACACACACACACACTTTCACACACACACACACACACACACACACACACACACAGACATCACTTCAAAAATGTTTGATTCGTGATCAGGGATGCTTGAAACGTGCTCTCCCGTCGAAAACTCGAATTCGAATTTTCGACCCCGTCACAATACTTTCCTTATACATTATGTATATAAGGAAAGTAACTAGATAACATTGCAACTAGATTGCATAACTGCAACTAGAAATTACGAGAAGATAATTTCTTATCAGTTAAACTGAGATATAGGAAGACTCTCAATTTTTATTTTGTTTTCCCACAATATCCAAACTTATTTGTAGAGAAAGTTATATCTTGATCTTGTATCGGTTTTATTACTTTCTATGCATGCATAGTGTAATGTAAGCGGAAAGTATAATATGCGACGGGGTCAAAAATTCGATTTTGATTTTTCGACGAAAGACCCGTTTTAAGCATCCCTAAACTCGAATCGAACATTTTTGAAGTGGTGTGTGTGTATGTACGTTAGTAGGTGTGTCCGTGAATCTGTGGATGCGATCTCACAAATAAAAGGGGCGTTTCAAACGTAATTTTATAGGATTATTCCAATCAATGAATACTGGAACCGTAATGATTTTAAACAGAATTAAATGTTCGTACCCCTCCAAGTTTCGAATGAAAATTATTTAAAAATCAAAGCTTTCCATAATGGTAAATAAATAATCATTTATGATAATTTTTCAACATGCGTTCCCAAGATATTGGAGGGTTTACTGATAAATTAAAAAAAAAACATTTATAAAATAAGACCATCAGCAATGTAAAAAAATCTGATGTGGGCAACACATGACTTTCCTTATATAATGAAATGAATTTACTACTTTTACAGTAAAATAAATAGGTTTTTCTTCTAGTAGATACTAATATCCTTTCCAAGATATTGACTTTTCGACAATTAGTCGTCATTTTCATTGATTATCGTCATTTTTATCCATTTGGCGAGATTTTCGTTAATTTGGCAACATTTCAAAAAGTCGCCAAGTTGGCGACATTCCGCCGATTTTGTCGCTAAAATCTCGCCAAGCGTTATGGACAAAGAAATAAGTTATATATATATATATATATAACATATTAGATATTGAATTTTCGACATATATTATATAACTATTATTATATATTTATATATTATATAACTTATTAGATATTGAATTTTCCACAATTAGTCGTCATTTTCATTGATTTAGCGTCATTTTTATCCATTTGGCGAGATTTTCCTTAATTTGGCAACATTTCAAAAAGTCGCCAAGTTGGCGACATTCCGCCAATTTCGGCGCCAAAATCTCGCCAAGCGTTATGAACGAAGAAATAAGTTATTCTTACAGCAGATAAATTGGCGTTCAAATGCAAAAGTATTACTCAAAGTATCTTTTTTCATGAATGGAACGAGCTAGATCCACGAGAATGATGTCACCCAATTTATCGCATGATATTATATATGAAAAGTGAACATGTTTCTCAATAGGAAATATTTTTTTTTCTATTTTATTTGACTTTTTGATAATTTTTTTGAAAAATGTGCAATATCTCGAGAACGGTTCATGTTAGCGTTCTAAAATTTATGTCAATCGTTTTCTAATGAAAAATTACATAAGGAATGTCTATTTACGTAACTTTATTATTGGTTTTCATTTTTGACGATTTTTTCAAAATTTCATTCGAAAATTTAGGGGGGTTCTGAACATTCGATTGCGTATAAAAACAATAGGCTTCCAGTGTTTACAGATTGTGATTTTTGTACCAAATTTGGTTCGAATCGGTCCATTCGTTCGTCAGTTATCGTCTCCACAGACCCACTGACACACACACACACACACACACACACACACACACACACACACACACATACTTTCACACACACACACACACACACACACAGACATCACTTCAAAAATGTTTGATTCGTGATCAGGGATGCTTGAAACGTGCTCTCCCGACGAAAACTCGAATTCGAATTTTCGACCCCGTCACAATACTTTCCTTATACATTATGTATATAAGGAAAGTAATAAATAAAAATAAAACTCGGCAAAAATGAGAATAGGCAATAATAATCAGCTCAAGATAAGAGATAAAGAATAGAGAACAATCAATTGAAACTACACAAAAATGGCGGTTAGTTCGAAATTGCATTCTCATCAGGACAGCCATACAATTCGAATTAAAACCGATAGAATAGCCAGTTTCTGACAATGGCGATAGTATTTAACTATAGACACCATTGGAACTGTCTACTGGCTAGTGGAAGGAGAAAAATAAATCAAATGAATTATAAAAATCTGAAAAACAATACCTCCTCGAACAGAAACACATAATCACAAGCATAGCACCACGTGTAAGATAAACTAGTGACTGAGCATTTCACCTCACTTCGTCAATGCGAGTGGGCGCCGGAATGAATACATTTGAACGATACATAATATGTATGGAGACTTTCAAAAATAGTAATCAGTATAGGACTCAGGACAGGTGGGAAATAGTCATTCGAAAATAGTAAACAGTATTAGACTCAGGCCAAGTGGTAAGTGAGGTGATAAGAATGGGTGAATTTTCAAAAATGAGTTAACCAATCAAAGATAAATAATGCAAGTGTAAAATTATTACGTGGTATATTTGAAATTATTAATATTATTATTTACAAATACTTCCGGATATTGGTAATTTTGACAAATGCGTTTAAGATTATTGATGTGGAGGAAGTGAAACTGAGGATATATATATATAATACGGAAATTTTAAATCTTTCCCAAAAACGCGCCCTTTTCTTTCATAATTATTATTCAAATTCATATTTCATGTCCAACACATATTGCAACTATATTAAATTCTATCCCACGCAACTAATATTGACAAAGTCAGCCAGCAACTGCTTCCAAATCCCCTTTTTAAAGCCTAAAGAACGCGAAAGCAGTATATTTCCCATACCGCCATATCCCTCCCCCCTCTGCTGCAACTGTACATTGTGTAAAACGACGAAGACTGCAGTGAGATTTTGTGAGAGCAGGTCGACGATCGGGAGTTCGACCAGCCTATGCAACTATATCCGTTTTCAGCATCATATAATAAATGATATTTTTAGTAATGTGATAAATCTCTTTCCTGGTCTATTATAGCTTATATATATATATATATATATATATATATATATATATATATATATATATATATATATATATATATATATATATATATATATATATATATATATATAAATATATTATATATATATATATAATATATATTATATATTATATATATATATATATATATATATATATATATATATATAAGGATATAAACAAGAAGAAAAAATAAGCGAGAACAGGAGTGATCATATGATTTGCATAGAATGGCTGGGGTGGATTGCGACACCCCTTTCCCGCTTAAAGCAGCTTTTACGACCCGGGCAACGCTCACGGCACCTTTGTAACTCAATGGTCAATCTCCCACATGTGCAAAGACAGAAGCACCCGAACGGACAAAAGAGCAAAGATGGAACCAAGCATGGAAGAGATACACCTTACTATCCAGCATGAAAACACAACATTTTATAAGGGAAAGTCGCACATGCGCGAAAAGACTTCATGATGATAGGATCGCAGATATGAAAAAAAATATGATTAAGAATTCTCATTTAGAATCAAACAATGTACAATTTCTTTCTTTGAAAAAGGAATAGTAATAATGTTGTAAAAAATATCTAGGGTAATTTCTTTTTAATGCATCATTTATTATTTTATTACATTCATGAATGCAGTCTTTTTTAAAAGTACTGTAGTTTCTGTTTCTTCTGAAGTATCCGATAATAATATTTCTGAATATATTTTTAGTGAGGTTTGAATTCCAATCAATAATATTATTAATTTTGATATTGTATGAATTTCTCTTGTCGTGTATGGTTGTATAAATTCCATAATGTTGGTGCTTTCTTATTGACAAATCCAGGAAGTCTGTCGATCCATCCTCATTGATCGGGTTTTCAATTAAGTCCAATTCCCTTGGGTAGAATGCAAAATCTATGTCAAGGGTGTTTGCATAACCCCCTAATATCACGTCGTCAACATAACGGAAATAAGGTATTTCCGATAATAGATGGGTCCCTCTTTCATATTTGGATAGATAAATATCCGCCAATATTGATGAGCATGCACCACCCATGGGTATGCCTTTGACCTGTTTGTAGAAATGCGTACCGTCATATAGTATGTTTTCATTTAAAACCAGCTCAATCAAATCCAAATATCTTCTGAGAGTTATATATGGTTTTAAATTATACTCTTCATGTAATTCTTTCAAGATCATTTGTAGGTTTGTTAAATCGATGTTATTAAACAGATCCCTGAAATCGTAGCTTCTGAAGTTTAAATCTTTATGGCAAAATTTCAGTCGGTCTATCAATTCTTGTCCGTTTTTTAACATTATGGAGTTTTGCTTCTTAATATCAGTCATAACATATTGGAGTAATTTCAGAAGTTTTTTATTTGCATGTTCCAGGTATGATCCGCATCCCACTGTTACAGTTCGGAACTTGACTGGCTTTTTGTGTAACTTGGGAATGAGGATCAAGTATGGAAATTTTACTGATTTAATATCCATACCAATTCTTTTATACAGTGCTTTTATTCTATTAGTGATGATTGATTCGTTGCTAGGAATTAATGTATACATGGCACAATCCTTATAGCATTGTGTTAAAGTATCGACATAGAATTTTTTACACGTGAATGCAAAATTCGATACGATTTTGTCGGTGTATGTCAATACGAATTCTTCATTAAAATGTTTGATTGAAAACGGAAATTGAGAACTCCCAGAATCCTTGTTTCTTCTCGGGTAGAATTGGCAAAAAGCACTGTAAAAGGCATATTTCCATGCGTTAAAAGTTTGTACAGGTATACTGTGTTTGACAGCCATCTTGTATATGAAGGTTTCCAGATCGTAATTAAATTCATTATAAATATCATTATATTCTTGTATTCGGTACTTAGTACCAAGTTGTAATGAGTTTTGAGTTTATTATCTTTTATAAAATCTAAGTTTCCAGTAATTATATGCTTGTGGTAGGGATCACAATGTATATTTTTATGACATTGACAGGATTCAATATTAAATGTAGACACGGTTTTACATAATTTATTGTAGTTGAATAATCTTCTTCCGTTGGTTCTTACAAAGCGATAGGATATCTTAATATTTAGATTAGGCAAAGGAAGACGTTCTTCTATATTATGTAATATTTGGTTGAATGGAATATTTTCGAACATTTTATTCTTAAATGTTGTGATAAAAAATTCTTTTGATTTGTTAATTTGATATTTTGGTTCAAGTGCTACATTATATTTTGCGGCTCTGAGTTTAATTAAATCCAGAATGATGTCAATATTAGTGTTTGTATCTTCCGTATTGCAGTTATTTTCTCTTAAATTGAAATTTATAATAAAATTCCATATACGTTGTAAGTATTTGATTTTGATACTGTTGGCTATATTCTTGATCCATCCGAATTTCACCGTTATTTCTGTCTTTATGAAGTCTGAGATTTTTTCTTCTGTTTTGATATAATTAAATTGTTGCTTTTTATTTCCACTTTGGTGTCTATAAGTTTTCTTAGGTATTGAATTTTCTAAGAGAGGGTATGCTTTACTATTCCTGCATCTTTCTTTATTGCAATTTTCCTTGAATAATAAAGTATTCAGACCATATGGATATGCAGAATTATATTGCTTTATATGGGTGTTTTCCCACCACAAGCGTTCAGAAAGGTCTGGTGCTATATCAATAATAGTTACTATAATATTGCTGAAGGGGTGTACTTGAAAATGTCGTACTTCTAAGTTATTATTGGTGGATAGATGTTGGATTTTGCCCACTTGACTTCGGTGCAGATTTATACGGATATTCAGGGAATTCTGCGTCTGTCCTATATATTTCGCCTGACAGGCAAGGCATGATATGCAATATACCACATTAAAAGTTTTGCAAAAGATTTTTATATTGTCCTTTTTTGTAGAAATTTGGTGTGGATTGGCTACGGGACAAAGCTTACATCGCTTAGAATTGCATTTCTTGAACTTGAAGTTCTTCATATGGTGGTAGTGTTGATAAAAGTCGTTAAAAAAAGATGATCTGTTATAGATCCTGTCATTTATTACAAAAGAATTTGCATTTTTTATGTTTGTCACAGCTTTATCATGGACAATTGTACAAGGCTTATAAACACTGCTCATCACTTGCTTCAATATAAAGATTAGGGTAACTGTATTTCGATAACACATATACCCTGATAATGTGTCACCGGGCATATATTCAGCATGGAATAAATTTGCCAGTCGTTAAATTTATATAAAGCCTTCATACATATATATGTATGAAGGCTTTATATATATATGTATGAAGGCTTTATATAAGTTTAGCGACTGGCAAATTTATTCCATGCTGAATATATGCCCGGTGACACATTATCAGGGTATATGTGTTATCGAAATACAGTTACCCTAATCTTTATATTGAAGCAAGTGATGAGCAGTGTTTATAAGCCTTGTACAATTGTCCATGATAAAGCTGTGACAAACATAAAAAATGCAAATTCTTTTGTAATAATTGACAGGATCTATAACAGATCATCTTTTTTTAACGACTTTTATCAACACTACCACCATATGAAGAACTTCAAGTTCAAGAAATGCAATTCTAAGCGATGTAAGCTTTGTCCCGTAGCCAATCCACACCAAATTTCTACAAAAAAGGACAATATAAAAATCTTTTGCAAAACTTTTAATGTGGTATATTGCATATCATGCCTTGCCTGTCAGGCGAAATATATAGGACAGACGCAGAATTCCCTGAATATCCGTATAAATCTGCACCGAAGTCAAGTGGGCAAAATCCAACAGCTATCCACCAATAATAACTTAGAAGTACGACATTTTCAAGTACACCCCTTCAGCAATATTATGGTAACTATTATTGATATAGTACCAGACCTTTCTGAACGCTTGTGGTGGGAAAACACCCATATAAAGCAATATAATTCTGCATATCCATATGGTCTGAATACTTTATTATTCAAGGAAAATTGCAATAAAGAAAGATGCAGGAATAGTAAAGCATACCCTCTCTTAGAAAATTCAATACCTAAGAAAACTTATAGACACCAAAGAGGAAATAAAAAGCAACAATTTAATTATATCAAAACAGAAGAAAAAATCTCAGACTTCATAAAGACAGAAATAACGGTGAAATTCGGATGGATCAAGAATATAGCCAACAGTATCAAAATCAAATACTTACAACGTATATGGAATTTTATTATAAATTTCAATTTAAGAGAAAATAACTGCAATACGGAAGATACAAACACTAATATAGACATCATTCTGGATTTAATTAAACTCAGAGCCGCAAAATATAATGTAGCACTTGAACCAAAATATCAAATTAACAAATCAAAAGAATTTTTTATCACAACATTTAAGAATAAAATGTTCGAAAATATTCCATTCAACCAAATATTACATAATATAGAAGAACGTCTTCCTTTGCCTAATCTAAATATTAAGATATCCTATCGCTTTGTAAGAACCAACGGAAGAAGATTATTCAACTACAATAAATTATGTAAAACCGTGTCTACATTTAATATTGAATCCTGTCAATGTCATAAAAATATACATTGTGATCCCTACCACAAACATATAATTACTGGAAACTTAGATTTTATAAAAGATAATAAACTCAAAAACTTATTACAACTTGGTACTAAGTACCGAATACAAGAATATAATGATATTTATAATGAATTTAATTACGATCTGGAAACCTTCATATACAAGATGGCTGTCAAACACAGTATACCTGTACAAACTTTTAACGCATGGAAATATGCCTTTTACAGTGCTTTTTGCCAATTCTACCCGAGAAGAAACAAGGATTCTGGGAGTTCTCAATTTCCGTTTTCAATCAAACATTTTAATGAAGAATTCGTATTGACATACACCGACAAAATCGTATCGAATTTTGCATTCACGTGTAAAAAATTCTATGTCGATACTTTAACACAATGCTATAAGGATTGTGCCATGTATACATTAATTCCTAGCAACGAATCACTCATCACTAATAGAATAAAAACACTGTATAAAAGAATTGGTATGGATATTAAATCAGTAAAATTTCCATACTTGATCCTCATTCCCAAGTTCACAAAAAGCCAATCAAGTTCCGAACTGTAACAGTGGGATGCGGATCATACCTGGAA
The DNA here is from genome assembly GCA_951213105.1 of Amaurobius ferox. Classification (NCBI taxonomy): domain Eukaryota; kingdom Metazoa; phylum Arthropoda; class Arachnida; order Araneae; family Amaurobiidae; genus Amaurobius; species Amaurobius ferox. The sequence goes on from OX578134.1 coordinate 89,455,834, forward strand.
CATGCAAATAAAAAACTTCTGAAATTACTCCAATATGTTATGACTGATATTAAGAAGCAAAACTCCATAATGTTAAAAAACGGACAAGAATTGATAGACCGACTGAAATTTTGCCATAAAGATTTAAACTTCAGAAGCTACGATTTCAGGGATCTGTTTAATAACATCGATTTAACAAACCTACAAATGATCTTGAAAGAATTACATGAAGAGTATAATTTAAAACCATATATAACTCTCAGAAGATATTTGGATTTGATTGAGTTGGTTTTAAATGAAAACATACTATATGACGGTACGCATTTCTACAAACAGGTCAAAGGCATACCCATGGGTGGTGCATGCTCATCAATATTGGCGGATATTTATCTATCCAAATATGAAAGAGGAACCCATCTATTATCGGAAATACCTTATTTCCGTTATGTTGACGACGTGATATTAGGGGGTTATGCAAACACCCCTGACATAGATTTTGCATTCTACCCAAGGGAATTGGACTTAATTGAAAACCCGATCAATGAGGAGGGATCGACAGACTTCCTGGATTTGTCAATAAGAAAGCACCAACATTATGGAATTTATACAACCATACACGACAAGAGAAATTCATACAATATCAAAATTAATAATATTATTGATTGGAATTCAAACCTCACTAAAAATATATTCAGAAATATTATTATCGGGTACTTCAGAAGAAATAGAAACTACAGTACTTTTAAAAAAGACTGCATTCATGAATGTAATAAAATAATAAATGATGCATTAAAAAGAAATTACCCTAGATATTTTTTACAACATTATTACTATTCCTTTTTCAATGAAAGAAATTGTACATTGTTTGATTCTAAATGAGAATTCTTAATCATATATATTTTCATATCTGCGATCCTATCATCATGAAGTCTTTTCGCGCATGTGCGACTTTCCCTTATAAAATGTTGTGTTTTCATGCTGGATAGTAAGGTGTATCTCTTCCATGCTTGGTTCCATCTTTGCTCTTTTGTCCGTTCGGGTGCTTCTGTCTTTGCATATGTGGGAGATTGACCATTGAGTTACATTGGTGCCGTGAGCGTTGCCCGGGTCGTAAAAGCTGCTTTAAGCGGGAAAGGGATGTCGCAATCCACCCCAGCCATTCTATGCAAATCATATGGTCACTCCTGTTCTCGCTTATTTTTTCTTCTTGTTTATATCCTTGTATTCCACTCTGGATGCAGAGCTGCTAAGCGCCACATCCTCTGTAAGGTTTCTGTTTTCTCCTTTACTTAAATAGGAGTTCCGTTCGTGATATACTTATTTTTATATGTATATATATATATATATATATATACATATATATATATATATAAATATATTATATATATATATATAATATATATTATATATTATATATATATATATATATATATATATATATATATATATATATATATATATACAATAACGAAATAATATACCTGCGTTATGTGGATGACGTAATTATTGGATATGAGAATGAGAACTACAACATGAACTTTGACTTTTACCCACCCAACCTCATATTGAAAAAAAATCCTGTTAAAAATAACAACGAGGTTGAATTTTTGGATTTGAATATCAACTTTTGTCAAATCCCGATCCTATTTACCATCTATGACAAAAGAAAACAATTTACATTACCCATTAATGGAATAATACATTGGCACTCCAACATACACTTGAATGTGTTTCGCAATGTATTCTTGGGAGGTTTGGTCAGAATAAAAAGAACTATTAAAGAAGAGCATTTACGTATTAATTTTGATCAAGAATTTTTAAAGCAGGCATTTTTTCAAGAATATCCAATATCTTTTATGCTTAAAAATATTGATAATTTATACAGAACCAATTTGGCATATGGTGTAAGTCTCAAATCCTTTTTGTGTTCAATTAGAGACTAAAATTTCGAATCATTCATATGACAGGACCGCACAGCGATCAAAGGACCGCAGCTCTCACATCCGTTGCTATATACCTTTCCCTTGAGTCAGCAGTTCTGTTGGCTATTTTTGTTGTGTTATTGCTCTCGTCCTCGTTTCTATCCTGGTCTCGTGATGATTTTTATTATCACTCCGGAGGTTGGCTTGAGCCAAAACTGGCGACCAGGAGTGAAAAGGCCGCGCCGTTTATGACGAGCTCGTTGAACTGGGGAGTAAGGTCACAACCCCTTACCGCCATAAAGTAAGCTTTTTGCTAAGCCTTCCTTCATTTTTTCAATGTTTATTCACTTTTTATCTTTTAATTTGTTCAATATATATATATATATATATATATATATATATATATATATTTTATATAGATATATATATATATATATATATATATATCCTCAATAATCATGTAATCACCAATCTATATGATAAAAAAGATTCTTACAACTTCACTATCATAAAGCTGCTATCATATCAATCTTGTAATTCTATTCAATTGTTTAGAAACATCATTTTAAACCAGCTATTTCGAATACATCGACTTTCTGATCCTCGGTTTCACTTTCTCCACATCAATAATCTTAAACGCATTTGTCAAAATTACCAATATCCGGAAGTATTTGTAAATAATAGTAATAATAATTTCAAATATACCACGTAATAATTTTACACCTGCATTATTTATCTTTGATTGGATAACTCAATTTTGAGAATTCAACCATTCTTATCACCTAACTCACCACTTGGCCTGAGTCTAATACTGTTTACTATTTTCGTATGACTATTTTCCACTTGTCCTGAGTCCTATACTGATTACTATTTTTGAAAGACTGCTATTACTATTTTTGAAAGTTATGTGTCGTTCAAATGTATTCATTCCGGTGCCCTCTCGCATTGACGAAGTGAGGTGAAATGCTCAGTCGCTTGTACAACTTACTCGTGGTAACAATGCTTGTGAGTTCATATTTCTGTTCGAGGAGGTATTATTTTTCTGATTTGTAATTCAATTGATTTATTATTCTCCTTCCACTAGCCAGTAGACAGTTCCAATGGTGTCTATAGTTAAATACTATCGCCATTGTCAGAAACTGGCTATTCTATCGGTTTTAATTCAAATTGTATGGCTGTCCTGATGAGAATGCAATTTCGAACTAACCGTCCTTTTTTGTGTAGTTTCAATTGATTGTTCTCTATGTCTCAATCTTTTATCTTGAGCTAATTATTATTGCTTTTTCTCATTTTGGCCGTGTTTTCTTTTTAATTATATTTATATACTTTTAATTGTGAATTTTGTATCCTAATATTCCTCTCATCCCCCTTTCCAATGTAGTGATATGTTACCTTCTATCTTTATTCTTAGCCTTGGTCTATAGTTACTCATTTGTAACAGATATGCTAGAGATGGGTTTTTTTCTGTACATACAGTAGTTTATGCATAATTTTCGATTAAAATCTTTCAATTTTGATTATATATATATATATATATATATATATATATATACTATTACGATAAAATGAGACAAAATAGGATATATCCTAAATAAGCCTGAAATTAAAAGAACTATTCACTACAAAGGAGGAGGTGCAAATGCTGCTCAAATTCCCTAGTAGAATACATGAATGAAAGTAGAAAAGAACGGGAGTGACCATATGAATTACATAAGAATGGTAGGGGTGGATTGCGACACCCCTTTCCCTCTTAAAGCAGCTTTTACAACCCGGGTAACGCTCACGGAACCAACATAATTCCATGGTCAGCCTCCCAAATGTGCGAAAATAAAAGCACCAGAACAGACTCAGAACCAAAGAAGTAAACGAATTCATGAAGGAGAAACATCCGCTAGTCCAACCCGATGGAACGTCTCTCGTCTCTTTATATAAGTAAAGTTGCTCATGCGCAGAGAAATATCAGGATAATAGTTACGCAGTCATGAATATTAAATCTCTATATCAACAATCAGATTACAAATTTTCTTTAAAAAACGATTTGTAATAATGTTGTACAAAATTGACTGGATAATTTCTTTTTATAGCTTCATCTGCAAATTTTTTACATTTGCAAATGCAGTCTTTCCTAAAAGTATTATAATTTTGGTTTCTTCTAAAATGTCCAATTATTATATTTCTGAAGACATACTTTGCAAGGTTTGAATTCCAATCGATAATATGATTTACCTTGATCCTGTATGAATCTCTTTTGTCGTGTAACTCTGTGTATATTCCTTATTTCTTGTGTTTTTTGATAACTAAATCCAAGAATTTTACCGATCCGTCCTCACACGCTGGATTTTCAATAAGGTCCAATTCGCTTGGGTAGAATGAAAAGTCAAGACATGGGGTGTTTTCATAGCCCCCAATTATCACATCATCGACATAACGGAAGTAGGGCATTTCCGATAGGATATGAGTGCCTATATATATATATATATATATATATATATATATATATATATATATATATATATATATTCCTATCACCTAACTTACCACTTGGCCTGAGTCTAATACTGTTTACTATTTTCGAATGACTTTTTTCCACTTGTCCTGAATCGTATACTGTTTACTATTTTTGAAAGTCTCCATACATATTATGTATCGTTCAAATGTATTCATTCCGGTGCCCACTCGCATTGACGATGTGAGGTGAAATGCTCAGTAGCTTGTTCAACTTACACGTGGTAGCAATGCTTGTGAGTTCATATTTCTGTTCGAGGAGGTATTATTATTCTGATTTATAATTCAATTGATTTATTTTTCTCCTTCCACTAGCCAGTAGACAGTTCCAATGGTGTCTATAGTTAAATACTATCGCCATTGTCAGAAACTGGCTATTCTATAGGTTTTAATTCGAATTGTATGGCTGTCTTGATGAGAATGCAATTTCGAATTATCCGCCATTTTTTGTGTAGTTTCAACTGATTGTTCTCTGTCTTAATCTTTTATCTTGAGCTAATTATTATTGCCTTTTCTCATTTTTGCCGCGCTTTCTTTTTCATTTTTATTTATGTTTATATACTTTTAATTGTTATTTTTGTATCCTAATATTCTTCTCATCCCCCTTTCCATTGTAGTGATATGTTAGCTTCTATCTTTGTCCTTAGCCTTGGTCTATAGTTACTCATTTGTAACAGATATGCTAGAGATGGGTTTTTTTGTACATACAGTAGTTTATGCATAATTTTCGATTAAAATCTTTCAATTTTTATTTATATATATATATATATATATATATATATATATATGCATATATATATGCATATATATATATATATATATATATATATATATATATATATATATATATATATATATATATCTATATATATCTATATATATATATATATATATATATATATATATATATATATATGGAATACCCAAAGCGATCATTTGCACCGGGAGTAGCAGACATTGAAATCGAGACCCCTATCACAAACCACAAACATATCCACACTGGCTAATAAGGCTGCTTCGCCCTAGTCCACACAACAAGCCAAGCAAAAATTCGGGAACAATAAAGCCTGCACATTTCGCTTGGCGTAATGCGGTGGAATAGGTAGTCATGGAGCCGAAATGGCTTTGTTGGATCCGAAATTACTCCAGCTTGGTGATGGAGCCATAATGTTCTGTGTGAATAACATTTTTTAACATAAAACTCTGATAAGGTAATTTGATTGCGGTTTCACAGAAAATTAGTCGCTCAATGTTTACAGCTAGTTAGCACTTTTTTTTTGCCCCAGTTTTACACGAATACTCCGCTCATAGACCCCGCGTCAAAATATCAAATTATGTTACTGAACTTGCTTGTCGGTATATAAATTAACCTTATACGATATATCTGTAGAGATTTTAGATTCAAGTTAATCTATAAACTTGAATCTAACATCTCCTCAGATTTTAGATTTAAGTGCGTATTCCTGGCGACACATAAATGCGTACCTAAATACGCATATTTTTATGTAATTAGTTCAAATTTCACGAAGTAAGGAAACTCATTATCGAGGAGGAAGTTAACATATTGAACTGACTCGTGACATATACTCGTGACATTTTAACTTTTACAGCGTCTCCACTCGTTGGAAACATCAGTGTAATATACTATATAATCGCAATTGTAACAACTATACTTCTAAAATAAGAATTTGATCCAGAATTTAATTATATGCAGTTGTATGGCGCTTAAGTCTTGCTCATTGTTTATAGCTAGCACTTTTAGTTACTGAGATTATCAAACGCTTGCAAAACGGAGGATTTTCTATAGCCTTCAAATTGAAAGGACAATTACTCGAAAACTATAAGATATTTAAAAAATATCATATATATATAGAAACTATATTTCCTATTACATATTTTTGCTGCTTACTATTTATATCTATCTTTTATAGATTTGAATATACTTACAGTGCAAAAATGAAAAATTAAAAGTAACTCGCGTGGACAGATAGTGTTTAAGTTTTTTCGGAAAATAAGTTCAAAATATTAAAATATTGAAATTATCACTGTACATTCCTTATATGCACCATGCTTCCGTCATTACAAGTAAAACATTGTTTGCATTTCTACCTATTAGGTTCGAAGATATAGGCTTCCAAAGTGATTACATTTTTCGTAGCTCTCCGATTGGGCCACAATTATTCTAAACATATAACTTATTCACATTAAGTATCTTAAAATGTAAACTCATATAATATTTTAAGTGTGGTTGTTGCACCTGGAAGAGAATATAAAATAAAAAAGAAATCCTTACCCCTGATATTTTGGCAAAGGAATATTTCTTTTTGATAACAATTATAAGGCTGTGTGAAACAACTGCAAAGTAGGATTCAGAGGGAAAATGTTTTACAAAATACTATACGATTTACAATGAAATAACCAATCCGTTTTACAGTTATTTTTCTGTAAAAATGTGACCATTTGATGAAAAGAAACGGGAAACCAAACCACCAAATAACGATTACCTTTTTTTATATATGGCATTTTTAAGAATCTAGATTCTCGAGCAAATTGAAAACGGATGACAACTTTTCTCATATAGCCAGTTCTTCAATTTAAAAAATGAATTCCGCCTATTCTTCCATAAATTGAACTGAGCACGTGTATGGAACAGCAGAACATAATTCAAAGTTGATTCACCCTTGCTTGCAAGATCAGGGGATTTCCGGAATTTCCATTTGGAAAGAGGGTAAGGGAATGCCCTTAATGGGGCACGCTTGACTTCCTACCCACCAACTATAATTCAATAGAAAAACATTTGGTTCCTATTTTTTGTAAGACACCATTAAATCGAGGTGAAATTGAATTGATTATCAAAGAACATTGTGTATTATTACAGAGTTGATCTTACATAATAAAAGAAGATATATGTTTGTCTGTTGGGGAAGTAGCGAAAAATTTAAGCAACTCCTGCTACGAATTTCCGTGCAGTGATAGTTCGTCATGTCCCGAGGTACCGTGTAGATATGCTTTTTTTTTTAAATTCGAATTACTTTTTTTCTAATTATTATATTTAAACCCAATTTTGTGCAATTTTCAAACAAATCGGTTTTCTAAAAGTTTGAAAATATTACCGCATATTCATACGGTCTATAAAATCAAAAAAAAATTATTTTCAACAAGTTTTAAAAATAACTATGCAGGAAAAATATTTAATTTTTATGTATTTATTTTAAAATACTTCGAAATATGCATATCTTAAGCAAATTCATTTTCATTTTGAAGGGAAGATTCTGAATTGCACACTTATAATATTCAGATTGAATACGGCTTAAAATCTTTGCATTCAAATAAAAATGTTTAATTAATAAATTTTTGAAATTTCTATGGGTTTTTATTGGGGGTATAAATGTTGTTATTTTCATTTCGACCGCGAGAGGGAAAGTAAGCTCTCTCCCCCCTTCCATGACGTCACAACTGCGGAGATGTGTATTGCTATGGGTAATAGTGTCTTATTAATACACTTTGTTAAGTGCCATTTTGAAAGTGGCACGGTTATGAAAAAAACGGATCTGGTTATGAGAATAAAAAACGGATTTTTGTTCACAATACTGGGAAATCGTGTAGTGTTATTTGCATTGTATTTTCTTGAGTGAAGGGCGTTCATCTGGGCAATTTCGGGAAATATGTTCTAGTGTTAAATAATTAACTGAAATACATACTAAGACATTCTTTACTCTTGTGAAATTTTAAAAATGCTGGGAATATACAAAAACTTTTGTCAGAAGTAGAGCAGTGTTGTATGATAAAATTAAATTGATAGAATTTTTTTTAATTTAACAGTCATTAATATTAATAACACATTTAACATTTTTATTTTTCTATCATTTTTGGGAGGATAGAGATCTTTAGAAAAGTATGGTGTAACGGGAGACTTGATCTCTATTTCCTAAAAGTATATTTATTTAAACTGTAGAAATTGTTACACATATACGGGGAAATGCAATTTTCAGAAATACATTTAATTGCATCAAACATTTAACCGGACGATCATGTTCAATGTTGTTAAAATACAGTTTTTGCCATGAACAATGGCACGATCATGTTTACCATTATTTATGATCGGGACATAAATAGTGACCAATTATCAAAATATGCCTAAACAGATCACAGAAGTTGCAAAACACTACCCTAAATAAAATAACGGAAGATAGACTTATATGAGCACATTTTGAGTGAAATAAATGCAAGTACATTGTATTCATGGAAACTGGGAAAATATTTTCACTATAATTTTAAATTTAAACTTCTGAAATAAAAGAAACAGTTGTATATTTCGTATTGCCCCTCTAACTACAAGCATTTATTGCAAATTGATTTAAATAATTACTTTTCGAATAATTACACAAAATAGCACAAAACAAAAAATATATTTTTCTTTCTCTTATTATCTCCACAATTAAAGCAAAACAGTTGTATTTGATTGTTGCACCTATTTTAATTACTTGGTATACATTAAAATATACTGCATTTAATTTGTTTAATATATTACAGTATTCGGTATTAGTGTGATTTTTTATATTATTTGTTTCTTAATCAAAAGTTATTTTTCATTATTTTATAGGAAAGGAAATCCATAGGAAAAGTGAAATGTGTCTAATAATTTTCATCAAACTAAATGAAATATAAAGCAAGCATTTTTTTAGCTCGCGTGTTATTCTTTTACAAAAATGTGTATATTACAGTTTTATAACTATTTGATCACATAAAATAATTATCTAGTAAAAAAATTTATTTCGCCGTAAAGTTACAAAAAATGTTGCAAACTGCTGCTTTGGCATTGTTATTTAAAGGCTCGATTTCAGCATTGGCATATTTTTTAATTTAAAATGTAGACGTAGATTCCTCGCATTTTAACTAAATAAAGAAAATGGTAATATAAAAGTGGCGTTTGAGATATTGATTTTACCACAACCTACTTCCTAATTAGAAAATAAAAGAAGTAATAACGGTTTTTTACTAAGCATGAAGCATAATATGATTATTATTATTATTGAAGTAATGTGTCGTGTTTGTGACTGTCTGATTTATAAAAGCATACTGATTGAAACTCGGCGAATTCCAAACGTAGAATCTTTAACAACATTTCAAATTAAATTGTGAGCGAAATTTCTGTTGACAAGATTAAAATTTTCGAATAAAATGCTGTACATAGTTTACACTAATCATATTTTAGGTCATAATGAGGGCCGAATTTTCAATTTCGATCTATACACTTTAATATCTGAGGTCGAATGCATGATAATATGGAGTTTAAAATGTAATTAAATTTTAACTTTAGTTTTTTTTTAAGCTTTAGTTATGCAAATGTTTATTTTAGGTATAATTTCTTGAATAGATATTTTTGAATAATAATAAGCCATATTTTTTTCTGGAAGTTGTTAAATATATTAACCTAATAATTATCGTAAAATATTATTTTCAGATTCACCTTATTGACAAAATTATCATGTAGGTTACAGATATTTTCTTACCACAAAATTTTAAGTTATTATTGATGTATAGGAGATAAGGTACAAAGTAAAATATGAAGCATGGGAATTCACTACGTTTATGGCGTTTTAAGACTCCTGCGACACCTTAAGTATCTAGAAAAATAATTTTCAAATAATACGCCCGCCAAACAGAATTTTCCATTTGTTTGATTAACTTTCACAATTATACAAGTTACTAGGTTGTTTTGTATATTAATATTTAATATTTTGAGTTTTTTTTTCTACTTTGCATAATCCAATTCGATGATTTCAGCTTGAAATTTCGTCAAGTAGCTCAAAAGTAGAGCGTTGGCTGGTGATTCGATTTCCACTTGGGACATTAAGGCTCTTTACAATAGCGCCCGAACAAATCAACCCTGTAGGTTACTGCAAAGATGTCGGAGGTCGGAAGATCCCAGAAAGTGCGACTCACATAGTGGGTTTAGAGTAGCTAGCTTTACGGCCGGGAAAGGATACCTTCTGCACTCAGAAGGCACCTACGGTCTATCATCCTGCCAAACGAACATTTATTTAGGTCTAAAAAGATAGCAATGGATGAAAAATATTGTGGTTAAACAGACAGTTTTACATTTTATTTTAACTTGACAAGTACGTTCATTTTTCAAAAATGGGAAAAAGGTAATTGCGAATATAGATAAAAAGTTCATTGAAAAATAAAATTTAGAGTAAGGTATATTAACATAATGAAAATTAGATTTAAATTAAAGAAAATAATAAATTTTTAAAAGCAAAATTTTGAAAATATATAAAAAAATAAAATATTTGGAAAATTAAAGAAATTTAGGCATTAGGCACAAACATGAAATTTAGGATAAAATGTAGAAAAGAAAATTTAGAAAAAATACAAATAAAAAGGGTCAAAGGAAAAAAAAGAAACCCAGAAAATAGAAACAGTTAACATAGTTTTTTTTTTTAAACAAAAAATATGGAGGGAACACAATAAGTCCATATAAATTAATAAGAATGAAATAAAGGGATTCATTGGACAAATTAATTGAGACCAGAATCTACTCATAAGCTTAGGGCACTTTATTAGAAATTTCCATGGCAACAAGAATACAGTTTTTAATTTTATCTACTGAAGAGGGATTTGAACGAACTTTGGAGAACCAAATTGGTTTATTAGAGGGGGAGGGTTTGCAAAGATGAACATTTTTAGAAAAAAGGCAATAGAAAATGTAATGGTCAACCGAGTTTATTGCAAATACAGTTAGAGGTGGATTTAATTTTGAAAAAGTTAAGGTAATGAAGAAAGGGACCACGACCAGTAAGAAAGTAAATGAGATATTTATTACAAATTTGTAAATTTTTTAATAAATACCCCATGTTGGACGATGTCGGAGGTCTGAAGTCCCCAGACCGTGCGACTCACATAGTGGGTTTAGAGTAGCTAGCTGCACGGCCGAGAAAGGATACCTCCTGCACTCAGGAGTCACGCAAGGTCTACCATCCTGCCAAACGAACATGTATTTAGATCTAAAAAGATAACAATTGATGAAAAATATTGTGATTAAACAGACAGTTTTACGTTATATTTGAACCTGACAAGTACGTCCATTTTTCAAAAATGGGAAAAGGGTTATCGCGAATATAGATAGAAGGATCATTGAAAAATAAAATTTAGAGTGCGGTATATTAATATAATGAAAAATAGATAAAAATTAAAGAAAATAATAAAATTTTAAAAGTAAAATTTAGAAAATATATAAAAAGAAAATATATGAAAAAGAAAAAAAATAGGCACATGAAAAACAAAAACAGGAATTTAGAAAAAAAAAATTTTTCAAAAAATATGGAGGGAGCACAATAAGTTCATATAAGTTAATAAGAATGAAATAAAGGGATTCATTGGACAAATTAATTGAGACCAGAATCTACTCATAAGCTTAGGTCACTTTGCTAGAAATTCCCATGGCAACAAGAATACAGTTTTTAATTTTATCTACTGAAGATGGATTTGAACGAACTTTGGAGAACCAAATTGGTTTATTAGAGGGGGAGGGTTTGCAGAGATGAAAATTTTAATTAATGGACAATCGAAAATGCAATGATCAACGTCACCGAATTTATTGCATATACAGTTAGAGGTGGATTTAATTTTGAAAAAGTTAAGGTAATGAAGAAAGGGACCACGACCAGTAAGAAAGTAAATGAGATATTTATTAAAAATTTGTAAATTTTTAACAAATACCTCATGTTGGACGATGTCGGAGGTCTGAAAATGGCCTTCGTATGACTAGTACGAATTCAGTGGACTCTGGAAGATTGAGCACAGATTTCAAATTGAGAGGACAACCAGTATATCGACCTAGGTAAGTAGCAGCAAGCTAATCTGGGGTAAAAATAGCAGGAGGTGGTCAGTCAGATTGTCAGTTGCCCGCCAATCTGACATATGAGTGTGAGAATGCAGAGTCCAATTCGGCGATAAGAGCTTGCAATTTCGTCTCTGTATTTCAAAGGTAAAGCATCGGCTAGCCAGTTAAGAGTTTCAATGTTCGATTTCCGGTTGGGGCAGCAAGGCTTTTAATAACTTTTATAGAATAAACGTCTCAGTTATTAAACATTTATCTAGATACCCTTCTTTGTTCCAATTTCGGGTCGCGAGGTACTGCCTAATATAACTTTTATTGAAAATTCCTTGTAAATTGCAGAGGTAGCAATAGTGAAGCATTTTCTCAAGAAACAGCTACTCATTTTCCAAAATATACCTTTTTCTTTTCAATAAGCAATACCAAGCATATGCACGAAACACAGATCAACGTTCACCCATATTTACAAGATCAAACGACTTCAGAATTTCCATTTTGGAAGGGGGAGGGCATGCTTAATGGATCACGCTCGATTAGCTACCCAGGAACGTAAATCGAAGCGAAAACCTCATGCCTGCTTTCATGCGATCCAGTATTAAAGCGAGTAAGGAAATTTTGTTTAGTTGTCTATATAACCATAAAAGGAGAATTTAATATACATTTAATGAACATAATATACGATCATCACTTCATGCATGAGGGCAATGATTTAAAAGACGACACATAAATATAACTGTTTGTGCAAAATGTGGTTTAGGTAAAATTAAGATGAAAGAAATGATTTAAATCGTATGTTATTTTGTTAATGTTTAATTAAAATATCTTTAAAAACAAGGAGGTTATTTCAATCAAACGTTTTAATAAAAATATTTTCTCTCTGGAATATCATGAAAACAATTAATATACAATAATATACAATTAAAAAGTATTGTATATTTAATATTAAAACTGTAAATGCAAATGTATAATGTACATATGTATGTTTTCTTGACATATTCCATGCATAGTATGGGATATCTAGAAAAGTCATGGACTTCGCTAATAACTGAAGAAATTCTAGGGTTATCATATATTTTTGCTTTTTTTACGTAGTATTGAGAACATATTATTTTCCAGAAAATTGGCGACTTAAAAGTTTTGATACTAATATATGTTTAAAAACCTTCTGAAAACGTTTTGACTATTTTAGAGTGATATTCGTCTGTCTCTCTGTCTGATGTCTATGGTCGATTTCTTGTGTACACAATAGCAGCCACGAATATTAATGGATTTTCATGAAACTTTATATCCGGTTTTGTTATCCAAAAATCTAGACCTCGATAGATTTTTTTTTAATTAGAGAGAAATTATATTTTATGAAAAATTATATATATTTTTAATATGGCAGAAGACAAAATTTGGCATAATCATGCATAAAATGGTTTATTTGTGGCTCAATGACTTAATAGTTTCAATCGTTGTGAAAATTATCCGCAATACACATTTTTTTTGTTTGTGACGTCATTATCACCCTTTGAGGGTCAGTCCCCCCCCTCCCCGGGGGTTAAATTTTCAAAATTGGTATCAATCGAAATATTTATAGTTCAATATGTGTTTTTAAGGCATCTACATGATTAAAATATGCTCAACCATTTGTGTCTGTCTGTCTGTCGAGTAATGTAAAACGTGCCTACTGGGTATTGAAGTTAGAAATTGGTCTTAAAAGAGAGATACGTATATTTTAATGAAAGTTTGCAGGGTAAAAATTAAAACGTATATGTTTTTAATTATTCATAAGAATTCGCCATGCAAATAAAAATTTCGTTAATTTTGGGCTTTTGTAGCCTTGACTTGAAATGCAAATTCTGTGAATAGAAGATATATGCTTGAACCAAATGAGAGGTATGGATCCTGGGAGATGAGCTTGTGAAAATAAAATCTTTATAGATTAGATTTTTATTATTTCAAAAAAAAAAAAAAAAAAAAAAACTGTCGTTGTAGATTTTAATTCTATATAGTTTAAATAGCGAATTTTGGGTATATAAAGCAGAGGTTTGCTTTTAAACATTGATTTTGAATTACTTAATCCTGATCGACTTGCACAATTTATAGTCTAGTCACTCATAACTGTCCGAGAACATTACCCCACAGTTTAATATAGCACCATCGTGAAATACGAAAACCGCTTTAAATTGGGACCACAGAATTCGTAACAAAATTTTCCGATTATCTGTGAATACTTTTGTAAAGGACAATTATGTGATAAAATACGTTTTTTAGTGAGTAATTTATTGTTAGAAATCATAAATTGATTTTAAAATCATGACATCCGGGAAGTTTTAAACAGTCCAATCAAGGTAGTTTAGGGGGATTAAATTCTATCATTTGGTCTCATGAAACAGACATTATTTATTTGTTTTCATAAGACATGATATGGCAATTAATAAAATGTAGGAATCTATAATATCAGAAGATATTTTCGACATTCCAAACTTTATCGGAGGATTTTTTTATGCCCATAACGTATTCTTTTTAATGGCTTTTGGAAATTTCATTTCATGTGTGAATGCGGCGCTTATACTTCCATTATATGTTATTCCTATTTAGTATCTTATTTCCAGAGTTTACTGTATTTTTCTATTTGCAAATATTTGTCAAATTCTTCTCTCTGTAGCTTCTTGTAATTTTATTCTGCCAGTAATTTAGCGATTTTACAATCGTATTGCTTATGCCCTATTAGTTTTATTGTTGATCTCATATCAGTTTGGCCCATATCCTACGTATGTCGTGACGTGAAAGCATGGATGTGGAGTAACGTTATCGGCCTGTGTTAAAATATTTGCAGTCTTGGTTTCGATTTCAAGAACTGATAATACCAGCTAACGAGTTCGTTATTTAGATGTTCAGGCTATAACCATTTGTTTCTCTGTCTGTTACCTCAGAATTATATTTGATCTACGACATTTTCGACTAACGTTCCAGAAGCAATTGCATACACTGAATTTTCATACGCTACTTCTATAAAAGATATACAGTACATTTTAATTTATGAAATCTGTTACCGTTAACAACAGTCCAGACATAAAACGTCATTACTAATACGTTAAATTATTAAAAATAAAATAAAAATAATTCTAATGATTAATAGTTTAATTAAAATTATCTGAACCATTGTAGAAATTGTTATTAATTCAAGATTATTAGTTTTTATAGCATAAATGAACCACAGCTTCTTCTTTTGGACTAAAATTTCATGTATAAAGCAGTGTGTATCTTCTCTAAATGCTAATGCTATGTCCTAACCAAATAGGTACTGGATCTATATATCTACGTGACATTCTCAATTAATTACTTTATATTTTGAGTTTGGAAATTAAAAAAAAAACATTAAAAGAATGAATAACTTCTCATATTAAACCATGTTTTATTTCTGAAATAGAATCATATAAACGGCAATATACATATGTAGAGAAATTAATCATCTTTCATCCATCTATTCTTAGAAAATCAAATGATTCAGAAAATTCCCATTCAGAAATGGAGCATATTTCCGTTGGGAAAAGAATATTCCTAATGGAGTATGCTCCATTTCCACTCCACCATCAAATTCAAAGCAACAACTCAGAGATTTTGGCATTAAAACGAGCTTGTTTGTGCATTTTAGTGTACATAAGTACTTTGTATTTAAGATCCGGTATTGATATCGTTGAGAGTCAGCCAGAAGATCGGCTACGTTGGACCATCAACCCACTGAAACAAAACTTGAAATTTCTGATTTAAACAAATAACAATCCAGAGTATAGAAAAACATAGATAAAGTTCTGAATAAATAAAATTACTTATATGTAATACTGATATTCTTTTCATTTAATATCGTATAGATTTTTTACAAAAATATTGGTTGAAATCTGTAATATCGCGAGTAAGTTTTATTATGTCCTAAATATCAGTGAACAAGAAAAAAAAGAATTCGACACGACAAACTTGCTTTGTTCTATTCCGTAACTCAGCCTTTATATGGCCTGTTCTTGAGGAAGTATAGCTTAGTATAACGAATTTCTAAGAAATTATACTTGAAACATTGTCAGATTGAGAACTAAAAGGTTATCGAGTATATCGTGAGATTTGGGTCTTTCCTATTCATTGTTTCAGATACCCTTTTTGTAGTGACAGCGATGCTGCTGATTTTTTCAGAAGATGATAGAAAATGAAGAAAAATATAAAAGAAGGATACAGTTAATTTTTGATGCAAAACAGTCTGGATCTCAATAATGGAGAGATATCATGTGAGGTTCACTTCCATACACACATTACATGCAGTGCAATCCAGCGGTTCGGGTTCAACTCCGTTTGTCATGAGGCATTTCCACATGTTTGTACTTAGCCCTGGGATGAAAAGGGGCATGTGTAATGTTATTTGAAATGTATATAATATGTATTGTGTTATGTATAGCGATGCCTTTGCACAGACGAAATGGGACTTTGTGGCGCCTTGGTTTGTATGCGCATTTGACATGGGTTGTAAATATTCGGAGAATTAATTGTAACAAAATGTCAAGTTTCAGCTACAAATCTCGTGAAATTATAGCCCCTGTCAGGTGTGACAGGGGCCCGGTTTGTAAGAAGCCCTCCGGTTCTCAGATTTTAGTGGAGCGCATAGAAAATGAGCGTCTCTTCGCAAGCTAATAGAGTGTGTTGAAGTTGAACCGCCTTGTTTTTATGGTGCGTCGTGTTCATCGAATGGGGAAGCGGGGGACTTCCTCCCTAAATTTTCGTTCCACTCGTTTTAAAAATTCTGGAGGGATTTTGTAAGATGTAAAAAATTCGGACGCAATCCTGTTTTTCATGGAGACAGGTCTCCTGGTGTTTTTAAGCACTGGTGTGAAGCCAATGCATCAGTGCAACGCAGTTAGGCGTTATTAGGCGGCACTTGTACGGCAGTACATGCAAGTTTCACGGAACTGGCGCCTTATACCTGACATGGAGTACCATACTCTAGGGTAGCGCATATTACATAAACAGCAATTCATTTGTTACAGCCATGGCAGTGCGTAGTCACAGCTAATAGAACCGTGTCGACCGCTCAGCATAATCATTCACTACGAAGATACGTAGACGGAGTCTTGCAGGGGCATCAATCCCTGGTTCCTATGCAGCAGACGCGCGTCAACTGGGAGACATGTACCGTAATCAGTGCGGTCCGTAGGAGTTGACTTTTACTTAGTCTTTACGAAATTGCTCTCGTCTACCGGCAGCGGCCTGTAACGCATGTTCATACGAATCGCTGGGGAAAAGCCGACGTTAGGAGGAGGAGAGTTCCCTGTCTTCGCATCAGTCGATCTGATCCTGCTGACGATGATCTCTTTACGAAATTTCTCTTGACTACCGGCAGCGGTCTGTACGCATGTTCATACGAATCGCTGGGACAAAGCCGACGTTAGGAGGAGGAGAGTTCCCTGTCTTCGCATCAACCGGTCCGATCCGACTGATGGTGATTGTTTTTACGAAATTTCATTGACTGAACTGAAATCCAAATAGTTAATCGCCACCAATTTCCATTGTGCAGGGATATTACTACCAGCAACCATATGCAGTGTCAGATTCTTCTGTAATGAAGGTATTGTGATTTATCTTTGATTCAAGTGTTTTATATGTATATGTTAATTTTAGGGATATTTGCCCACTGGACCAATTTTAAGAGTAGTTATATGCACAACTTTGAAAATTTTGAAAAGCATGAATTGATTGAAAACGTATACTCCAAGGTCAAGCTGGGTAGCTGGAAAGTAATTGTAATTGTGTATTTTTTATATTTAGTATCAAATTGAGTATTTCATGTTTTCTTTTAATAAATTATTGAGTGGCCACAACAAATTGGACTCTTTAATTAGCATTATGCAATGTAAATGGTCCGTTCGGATCCCACTATACAAACTGATAAGCTGAGCTGAAAGGCACTAGTGGTGAGTGGTAATAAGTTATATTAATTCTGTATTTCTGTATGTATGTGTAAATTTCACCTCACCGCATAGGGCCCCCGAAGCGTAATTGGTGCCGTGTCGTTCGGAAACGAACCTCACCACACTCTTTAGGACAGATGTCATATTTGAAAATAAATTCCTGCATATAATTTATGAAATTTATTGTATAAACATAATTTCTATTAACCCTTTAATTTTAATTTGAGTGCTAGAATTATATTACTGCTACTAAATAATGTTTTTTATTATTATTTATCACTAGCAGCATACCCGTTCTTCGTACGGAGAATATAATATAAAGAAACTTGAAATTCATAATCATGCCCAAATTCTTATAGTATACTAAATGACATGTTTAATCAAAATATTCTGTTAAAATATTTAATATAATGCTCCTAGAAAGAAGTTTAAGAATATCTGTTCTCGCTATATAAAATTATCTTCATGGACATATCTGAAGAATTAAACATCTTGGACCCCTTATGTAAGCAAATATAAAAAAAAAATATGGAATTGAATCAATATATGCAAAATAAAAGCGTTAAAATTGTATGGGACCCGTACTAATTATATACGCGAATATTAGAAAATATAACCTGTATTAGTAGATTACATGTATAAATTGAAAATACCAATAAACCCGTAATCTTTAAATCTGAAGACAGTCATTTATTCCAATATATGTCAAAATTAAAGTGCTAAAATTACATGGGAAGATATACACGTACTACTTATAATGTCCGATTATTAGTAGAAGATTACCCGTTTTGCAATATGAGTCACAAATGTTTTTTGGTAAAATACAACAGACGACGTAATAAATTGAATATATAATTAATCCCCTTAATCTTCATACCAGAAGACTGTACTTGATTCCAATATATATGCCAATATATGTCAAAATATATGCCAATATACCTGTACTACTTACATTCTCGTAGGTCAGAAGATATACCCGTGCATTCCTAGAAGATTACTCGTACAACGTACAATATGCGTGTGTCAGCAATTTTTGCCGCAATAAAACAATGGCGTAATAACTTAAAAATATCAATAATCCCTGAATCAATAATTCCGGAAAATATCAATAATAATAATGTTTAAACCTGAAGAGTATAATTGATATTATCCAGTCCAAAATGAAATGGCAATGAAATTTATTTTATATACATATCTTCATTATTCAAATCGGAAAGGATTTAATAAAAATCGTCTGCCGCATAAACACATTGGATTTAAATCCGTTGCTAAGCGACATGATATCATTTGCTTCAAATAAATTGGTAGAAAAAATATCGTCTAAATAGTTATATTTCTATGGAACATTTGGCGACAGTTTCGTCAAATTAGCGACATTTTAAAAAATCCCCAAATTTATCGCCAATTGGGACTGTAGAACTGACAGTTCCACTTTGCGACAAATTGACGAAATATCATCACAATACTATCCCCTAACAAAAAACAATTAATATCATTTATGTAGCGCCATTTTATCAATTTCAAGATATTTTTATAGATTTGAAAACATTTTTATCAATGTGGTGACATTTTAAAAATTCGCTAAATGTATTACTAAGTAGGATGGTTGGTCTGACAGATAAATGCTAACCAAACATCATTTCAGTGCTCTCTTCTAACAAAACAAAAAAAAATTTCATTGATATGTAGAAGACCCAAGCCACACGACCTACCCGAAGGTTTATGGCAGCTGTTTGTGTGTCGTTTATATCAATTTGGCGACATTTCCGTCAATTTGGCAAAGTTTAAGAAAAGTTGTCAAATTAGCGATATCCCTCCAAATTCGTAGCTTTGAATTTGCAGATCTGAATGAAACATTCTTATCCCGTTTCAATATACTAAATGAAAACACTACAATTGTATTAGAAGATATACCCGCTCTACTCTTTTTCTGTTTCAACAATCGGCTATATGAATTTATTGGCTAAACACAATATATGAGTTTAGTAGCTAAATACGATATAAGCTTGAAAACTCTTTGCCAAAATAAATGAAATTGATGTACGCAGTCAGCAATTAATATAATTAAAAGAAAAATCAAACCGTCCATTCATAAGATATACTTTTATATCCATTTATCCATTTATTTATTATTTAAATCGAAAAAAAAAATAATAAAAACATTAACAAACACATTTAATTTAATTGCGATGACGAGCAACATGATATATCCTCCTAAGATGTTAAAATTTATTAACCACTAACAGCACACCCGTTATTCGTATAATTTAAAGAAACTTAAAGTTCGCAATCATGTGCAAATTCTGTTAAAATATTAAATTTATTGCTCCTAAAGAGAAGTTTAAGAATATATGTTCTCACTATGCAAAATTATCTTCACGGTCAGATCTGAAGAATAAAGCATCCTGCCCTCTTTTGTAAGCAAATTTACAGAAGAAAAAATAGGAATTGAATGAATATATGCAACCCCGTACTAATTATATTGTCGCAGATCAGAAAATATGCCAATGTGTTAGTAGAAGATTACCCGTATTACAATATGCGTCTCAAAAATATTTGCCAAAATAAAAGAGATGACGTAATAAATTGAAAACATCAATAATATCCGTACTCTTTATACCAGAAGGTCGTAATTGATTCCAATATATGCCAATATATATCAAAACATATGTCAATATACCTGTACTACTTATATTATCGTAGATTAAAAGATATACACGTGTATTTGTAGAAGATTCGTACAACATACAATATATGAGTTTAAACAATTTTTGTCATAATAAAATAATTGCATAATAACTTGAAAATATCAATAATCCTTGAATCAATAATCCCCGAAAATATAAATAATAATAATTTTTAAACCTGAAGACCGTAATTGATATTATCCAGTCAAAAATGCTATAAGAAAAATCAAATCGTTCTTTTCTAAAATATATTTTTATATCCATTTATTTATTATTCAAATCGAAAAAATAATTATTAAAGTTAACAGACAGATTTAATTTAATTGCGTTTCTGAGTAACATGATATAAGATAGAGTCTTATAACATGTTAAATATGTCATGTCTTATAACATAAACTGCGAAATTAAATAACGATTTTGATTTCTCTATACTTCTCATTGTTCCGTAAAAGCGTGTTTTAAATAAACCATGAACCATGGAGATAAAAAAAATCTCCCATCAAACTCAGAGATTAAATTTTAATTCACTTTCAAACGATTTTCAAGCTTTTCGTTTGGATAAACCACGGAGTTAGGGAGTAGAACTCCTAGGAAAAAGTTCCGTTTTTCATTAATATCTCGACAACCCCAGGTCTTAGAAACTCGAAACTTGGACAAAATTTATGGGGGGATATTTCAAGGCTATTCACCAAATTTCATTAAATTCGGTTCAGCCGTTTTTCCGTGATGATGAGACAAACGAAAATTTTGTTTTTTACTAATATCTCGAGAACCACTGGTCGTAGAAACTCAAAACACGGATATAATTTTAAGTGGGGCTATTTCTGGGCTACCCACAAAATTTCATCAAATTCGGTTCAGCCGTTCTCCCGTGACGGTGTGACAAACAGACAGACAGACAGATTTTCATTTTTATTTATATAGACTAGCAGCATACCCGTTCTTCGTACGGAGTATATAATATAAAGAAACTTGAAATTCATAATCATGCCCAAATTCTTATAGTATACTAAATGACATGTTTAATCAAAATATTCTGTTAAAATATTTAATATAATGCTCCTAAAAAGAAGTTGAATCTCTGTTCTCGCTATATAAAATTATCTTCATGGACATATCTGAAGAATAAAACATCTTGGACCCCTTATGTAAGCAAATATAAAAAAAAAATATGGAATTGAATCAATATATGCAAAATAAAAGCGTTAAAATTGTATGGGACCCGTACTAATCATATACGCGAATATTAGAAAATATAACCTGTATTAGTAGATTACATGTATAAATTGAAAATACCAGTAAACCCGTAATCTTTAAATCTGAAGACAGCCATTTATTCCAATATATGTCAAAATTAAAGTGCTAAAATTATATGGGAAGATATACACGTACTACTTATAATGTCCGATTATTAGTAGAAGATTACCCGTTTTGCAATATGAGTCACAAATGTTTTTTGGTAAAATACAACAGACGACGTAATAAATTGAATATATAATTAATCCCCTTAATCTTCATACCAGAAGACTGTACTTGATTCCAATATATATGCCAATATATGTCAAAATATATGCCAATATACCTGTACTACTTATATTCTCGTAGGTTAGAAGATATACCCGTGCATTCCTAGAAGATTACTCGTACAACGTACAATATGCGTGTGTCAGCAATTTTTGCCGCAATAAAACAATGGCGTAATAACTTAAAAATATCAATAATCCCTGAATCAATAATTCCGGAAAATATCAATAATAATAATGTTTAAACCTGAAGAGTATAATTGATATTATCCAGTCCAAAATGAAATGGCAATGAAATTTATTTTATATACATATCTTCATTATTCAAATCGGAAAGGATTTAATAAAAATCGTCTGCCGCATAAACACATTGGATTTAAATCCGTTGCTAAGCGACATGATATCATTTGCTTCAAATAAATTGGTAGAAAAAATATCGTATAAATAGTTATATTTCTATGGAACATTTGGCGACAGTTTCGTCAAATTAGCGACATTTTAAAAAATCGCCAAATTTATCGCCAAGTGGGACTGTAGAACTGACAGTTCCACTTTGCGACAAATTGACGAAATATCATCACAATACTATCCCCTAACAAAAAACAATTAATATCATTTATGTAGCGCAATTTTATCAATTTCAAGATATTTTTATAGATTTGAAAATTTTTTTATCAATTTGGTGACATTTTAAAAATTCGCTAAATGTATTACTAAGTAGGATGGTTGGTCTGACAGGGAAATGCTAACCAAACATCATTTCAGTACTATCTTCTAACAAAACAAAAAAAAATTTCATTGATATGTAGAAGACCCAAGCCACACGACCAACCCGAAGGTTTATGGCAGCTGTTTGTGTGTCGTTTATATCAATTTGGCAACATTTCCGTCAATTTGGCAAAGTTTAAGAAAAGTTGTCAAATTAGCGATATCCCTCCAAATTCGTAGCTTTGAATTTGCAGATCTGAATGAAACATTCTTATCCCGTTTCAATATACTAAATGAAAACACTACAATTGTATTAGAAGATATACCCGCTCTACTCTTTTCCTGTTTCAACAATCGGCTATATTAATTTATTGGCTAAACACAATATATGAGTTTAGTAGCAAAATACGATATAAGCTTGAAAACTCTTTGCCAAAATAAATGAAATTGATGTACGCAGTCAGCAATTAATATAATTAGAAGAAAAATCAAACCGTCCATTCATAAGATATACTTTTATATCCATTTATCCATTTATTTATTATTTAAATCGAAAAAAAATAATAAAAACATTAACAAACACATTTAATTTAATTGCGATGCCGAGCAACATGATATATCCTCCTAAAATGTTAAAATTTATTAACCACTAACAGCACACCCGTTATTCGTACGGAGTGTATAATTTAAAGAAACTTAAAGTTCGCAATCATGTGCAAATTCTGTTAAAATATTAAATTTATTGCTCCTAAAGAGAAGTTTAAGAATATATGTTCTCACTATGCAAAATTATCTTCACGATCAGATCTGAAGAATAAAACATCCTGCCCCCTTTTGTAAGCAAATTTACAGAAGAAAAAATAGGAATTGAATGAATATATGCAACCCCGTACTAATTATATTGTCGCAGATCAGAAAATATGCCAATGTGTTAGTAGAAGATTACCCGTATTACAATAAGCGTCTCAAAAATATTTGCCAAAATAAAAGAGATGACGTAATAAATTGAAAGCATCAATAATATCCGTACTCTTTATACCAGAAGGTCGTAATTTTTTCCAATATATGCCAATATATATCAAAACATATGTCAATATACCTGTACTACTTATATTCTCGTAGATTGAAAGATATACACGTGTATTTGTAGAAGATTCGTACAACATACAATATATGAGTTTAAACAATTTTTGTCATAATAAAATAATTGCATAATAACTTGAAAATATCAATAATCCTTGAATCAATAATCCCCGAAAATATAAATAATAATAATTTTTAAACCTGAAGACCGTAATTGATATTATCCAGTCAAAAATGCTATAAGAAAAATCAAATCGTTCTTTTCTAAAATATATTTTTATATCCATTTATTTATTATTCAAATCGAAAAAATAATTATTAAAATTAGCAGACAGATTTAATTTAATTGCGTTTCTGAGTAACATGATATAAATTAGAATCTTATAACATGTTAAATATGTCATGTCTTATAACATAAACTGCGAAATTAAATAACGATTTTGATTTCTCTATACTTCTCATTGTTCCGTAAAAGCTTGTTTTAAATAAACCATGAACCATGGAGATAGATTTCCCCTTTAAATCATGTTTCAAACAATTCATGTTTTCAGAAAGTGACTAATTAACGCAAAAAATCTCCCATCAAACTCAGAGATTAAATTTTAATTCACTTTCAAACGATTTTCAAGCTTTTCGTTTGGATAAACCACGGAGTTAGGGAGTAGAACTCCTAGGAAAAAGTTCCGTTTTTCATTAATATCTCGACAACCCCAGGTTTTAGAAACTCGAAACTTGGACAATATTTATGGGGGGATATTTCAAGGCTATTCACCAAATTTCATTAAATTCGGTTCAGCCGTTTTTCCGTGATGATGAGACAAACGAAAATTTCGTTTTTTACTAATATCTCGAGAACCACTGGTCGTAGAAACTCAATACACGGATATAATTTTAAGTGGGGCTATTTCTGGGCTACCCACAAAATTTCATCAAATTCGGTTCAGCCGTTCTCCCGTGATGGTGTGACAAACAGACAGACAGACAGACAGACAGACAGACAGACAGACAGACAGACAGACAGACAGATTTTCATTTTTATTTATATAGATTACTAGCAGCATACCCGTTCTTCGTACGGAATATATAATATAAAGAAACTTATAATTCGCAATCATCTGCAAATTCTGTTAAGATATTAAATTTATTGCTCCTAAAGAGAAGTTTAAGAATATCTGTTCTCACTATGCAAAATTATCTTCATGGGCAGATTTGAAGAATAAAACATCCTGGCCCCTTTTGTAAGCAAATTTACAAAAAAAAGGAATTGTATCAATATATGCAACCCCGTACTACTTATATTGTCGCAGATTATAAAATATGCCAGTGTGCTAGTAGAAGATTCCCCGTATTACAATATGAGTCTCAAAAATATTTGCCAAAATAAAAGAGATGACGTAATAAATTGGAAATATCATAAATCCCCGGAATCTTTATACCAGAAGGCGTAATTGATTCCAATATATGCCAATATATAACAAAATATATGCCAATATACCTGTACTACTTATATTCTCATAGATTAGAAGATATAATGCATTTGTAGAAGATTACTCGTACAAAGTACTATATATGAGTTTCAACAATTTTCGGCGTAATAAAACAATGGCATAATAACTTGAAAATATCAATAATCCCTGAATCAACAGTCCCCGAAAATATCAATAATAATAATGTTTAAACCTGGGGACAGTAATTGATATTATCCAGTCAAAAATGCAATGCCAATGAAATTTATTTTAAATACATATCTTTATTATTGAAATCGGAAAAGATTTAATATAAAATCGTATGCGGCATAACACATTTGATCCGTCGCTAAGCGACATGATATCATTTGCTTCAAATAAATTGATGGAAATCATATCGTGGGACTGTAGAACAGATAGACCCATTTTGCGACAAATTGACGAAACATCATCACAATACTATCCCCTAACAAAATACAATAATTTTCATTTATTAAGTGCGATTTTATCAATTCCAGGATATTTTTATGGACTCACAAATACTTTTATCAATTTCGTGATATTAAAACAATTCTTTAAATGTGTTAATAAGTAGGATGGATGGATTGATCGACAAATGCTACCGAAACATCATTTCAGTACTCTATTCTAAAAAGCAAATCATTGATTAGCTCCAATTGTATAAATTTGGAAACATTTCTTCTAATTTGGTAAAGTTTAAGAGAAGTTTCGAAGTTATTTAGAGATATTCCACTAAATTCGTAGCTCTGAATTTTCAGATCTGAAGAATAAAATATCTTGATCCCGTTTATATATACTAAATGAAAACACTAAAATTGTATTATAAGATACACAAGTTCTAATCTTTTTCTGCTTCAACAATCGGCTAAATGAATTTATTGGGTAAACACAATATATGAGTTTATTAGCTAAACACAATATATGAGCTGGAAACCACTTTGCTAAAATAAATGAAAGTCGGGTACGCGGTCGGCAATTTATATAATTAAAAGAACAATCAAACCGTTCATTTAAAAATATATTTTTACATCCATTTATTTATTATTCAAATAGAAAAAATAATAATAAATATTAACAACACATTTAATTTCATTCCGTTGCCGAGCAACATGATATAAGATAGAATCTTCCTCATAAAATACAAAATTTAATAGCCATTTTTATTTCTTTATACTTTTCATTTTTCAGTAAAAGCTTGTATAATATAAACCAAGGAGATAGATTTCCCATTTAAATCATGTTTCAAACAATTGATGTTTTCAGAAAGTGACTAATTAGAGCAAAAAATCTCCCCCCAAACTCTGAGATACAGTTTTAATTCACTTTCAAACGATTTTCAAGCTTTTCGTTTGGATAAACCACGGAGTTAGAGAGGAGAACTCCTGAGAAAAAGTTTCGTTTTTCATTAATATCTCGACAACCCCTGGTCTTAGATACTCGAAACTTGGGCTAAATTTATGGGGAGCTATTTAAAGGCTATCCACAAAATTTCATCAAATTCGATTCAGCCGTTCTCCCGTGATGATGAGACAAACGAAAATATCGTTTTTTACTAATATCTCGAGAACCACGGATTGTAGAAACTATATTTAATATAATGCTCCTAAAAAGAAGTTTAAGAATCTCTGTTCTCGCTATATAAAATTATCTTCATGGACATATCTGAAGAATAAAACATCTTGGAACCCTTATGTAAGCAAATATAAAAAAAATATGGAATTGAATCAATATATGCAAAATAAAAGCGTTAAAATTGTATGGGACCCGTACTAATTATATACGCGAATATTAGAAAATATAACCTGTATTAGTAGATTACATGTATAAATTGAAAATACCAATAAACCCGTAATCTTTAAATCTGAAGACAGTCATTTATTCCAATATATGTCAAAATTAAAGTGCTAAAATTATATGGGAAGATATACACGTACTACTTATAATGTCCGATTATTAGTAGAAGATTACCCGTTTTGCAATATGAGTCACAAATGTTTTTTGGTAAAATACAACAGACGACGTAATAAATTGAATATATAATTAATCCCCTTAATCTTCATACCAGAAGACTGTACTTGATTCCAATATATATGCCAATATATGTCAAAATATATGCCAATATACCTGTACTACTTATATTCTCGTAGGTTAGAAGATATACCCGTGCATTCCTAGAAGATTACTCGTACAACGTACAATATGCGTGTGTCAGCAATTTTTGCCGCAATAAAACAATGGCGTAATAACTTAAAAATATCAATAACCCTGAATCAATATTTCCGGAAAATATCAATAATAATAATGTTTAAACCTGAAGAGTATAATTGATATTATCCAGTCCAAAATGAAATGGCAATGAAATTTATTTTATATACATATCTTCATTATTCAAATCGGAAAGGATTTAATAAAGATCGTCTGCCGCATAAACACATTGGATTTAAATCCGTTGCTAAGCGACATGATATCATTTGCTTCAAATAAATTGGTAGAAAAAATATCGTATAAATAGTTATATTTCTATGGAACATTTGGCGACAGTTTCGTCAAATTAGCGACATTTTAAAAAATCGCCAAATTTATCGCCAAGTGGGACTGTAGAACTGACAGTTCCACTTTGCGACAAATTGACGAAATATCATCACAATACTATCCCCTAACAAAAAACAATTAATATCATTTATGTAGCGCAATTTTATCAATTTCAAGATATTTTTATAGATTTGAAAATTTTTTTATCAATTTGGTGACATTTTAAAAATTCGCTAAATGTATTACTAAGTAGGATGGTTGGTCTGACAGGGAAATGCTAACCAAACATCATTTCAGTACTATCTTCTAACAAAACAAAAAAAAATTTCATTGATATGTAGAAGACCCAAGCCACACGACCAACCCGAAGGTTTATGGCAGCTGTTTGTGTTGAAGACCCAGACCGTCCGACTCGTCCAAAGGACTAAGAGCAACTATTTGGACGGCCGGGCAGCTGTTTGTGTGTCGTTTATATCAATTTGGCGACATTTCCGTCAATTTGGCAAAGTTTAAGAAAAGTTGTCAAATTAGCGATATCCCTCCAAATTCCTAGCTTTGAATTTGCAGATCTGAATGAAACATTCTTATCCCGTTTCAATATACTAAATGAAAACACTACAATTGTATTAGAAGATATACCCGCTCTACTCTTTTTCTGTTTCAACAATCGGCTATATGAATTTATTGGCTAAACACAATATATGAGTTTAGTAGCTAAATACGATATAAGCTTGAAAACTCTTTGCCAAAATAAATGAAATTGATGTACGCAGTCAGCAATTAATATAATTAAAAGAAAAATCAAATCGTCCATTCATAAGATATAATTTTATATCCATTTATCCATTTATTTATTATTTAAATCGAAAAAAAATAGTAAAAACATTAACAAACACATTTAATTTCATTGCGATGCCGAGCAACATGATATATCCTCCTAAAATGTTAAAATTTATTAACCACTAACAGCACACCCGTTATTCGTACGGAGTGTATAATTTAAAGAAACTTAAAGTTCGCAATCATGTGCAAATTCTGTTAAAATATTAAATTTATTGCTCCTAAAGAGAAGTTTAAGAATATATGTTCTCACTATGCAATATTATCTTCACGATCAGATCTGAAGAATAAAACATCCTGCCCCCTTTTGTAAGCAAATTTACAGAAGAAAAAATAAGAATTGAATGAATATATGCAACCCCGAACTAATTATATTGTCGCAGATCAGAAAATATGCCAATGTGTTAGTAGAAGATTACCCGTATTACAATATGCGTCTCAAAAATATTTGCCAAAATAAAAGGGATGACGTAATAAATTGAAAACATCAATAATATCCGTACTCTTTATACCAGAAGGTCGTAATTGATTCCAATATATGCCAATATATATCAAAACATATGTCAATATACCTGTACTACTTATATTCTCGTAGATTAAAAGATATACACGTGTATTTGTAGAAGATTCGTACAACATACAATATATGAGTTTAAACAATTTTTGTCATAATAAAATAATTGCATAATAACTTGAAAATATCAATAATCCTTGAATCAATAATCCCCGAAAATATAAATAATAATAATTTTTAAACCTGAAGACCGTAATTGATATTATCCAGTCAAAAATGCTATAAGAAAAATCAAATCGTTTTTTTCTAAAATATATTTTTATATCCATTTATTTATTATTCAAATCGAAAAAATAATTATTAAAATTAACAGACAGATTTAATTTAATTGCGTTTCTGAGTAACATGATATAAGATAGAATCTTATAACATGTTAAATATGGCATGTCTTATAACATAAACTGCGAAATTAAATAACGATTTTGATTTCTCTATACTTCTCATTGTTCCGTAAAAGCTTGTTTTAAATAAACCATGAACCATGGAGATAGATTTCCCCTTTAAATCATGTTTCCAACAATTTATGTTTTTAGAATGTGGCTAGTTAACGCAAAAAATCTCCCATCAAACTCAGAGATTAAATTTTAATTCACTTTCAAACGATTTTCAAGCTTTTCGTTTGGATAAACCACGGAGTTAGGGAGTAGAACTCCTAGGAAAAAGTTCCGTTTTTCATTAATATCTCGACAACCCCAGGTCTTAGAAACTCGAAACTTGGACAAAATTTATGGGGGGATATTTCCAGGCTATTCACCAAATTTCATTAAATTCGGTTCAGCCGTTTTTCCGTGACGATGAGACAAACGAAAATTTCGTTTTTTACTAATATCTCGAGAACCACTGGTCGTAGAAACTCAAAACACGGATATAATTTTAAGTGGGGCTATTTCTGGGCTACTCACAAAATTTCATCAAATTCGGTTCAGCCGTTCTCCCGTGATGGTGTGACAAACAGACAGACAGACAGACAGACAGACAGACAGACAGACAGATTTTCATTTTTATTTATATAGACTAGCAGCATACCCGTTCTTCGTACGGAGTATATAATAAAAAGAAACTTATAATTCGCAATCCTGTGCAAATTCTGTTAAAATATTAAATTTATTGCTCATAATGAGAAGTTTAAGAATATCTGTTCTCACTATGCAAAATTATCTTCACGGGCAGATCTGAAGAATAAAACATCCTGACCCCTTTTATAAGCAAATTTACAAAAAAAAGGAATTGAATCATTATATGCAACCCCGTACTACTTATATTGTCGTAGATTAGAAAATATGCCAGTGTGTTAGCAGAAGATTACCCGTATTACAATATGAGTCTCAAAAATATTTGCCAGAATAAAGAAGATGACGTAATAAATTGAAAATATCAATAATCCCCTTAATATTTTACCAGAAGGTCGTAATTGATTCCAATATATGCCACTATATATCTAAATATATGCAAATATACCTGTACTACTTATATTCTTGTAGATTAGAAGATATAATGCATTTGTAGAAGATTACGTACAACGTACTATATATGAGTTTCAACAATTTTCGTCATAATAAAGCAATGTCATAATAACTTGAAAATATCAATAATCCCTGAATCAAAAGTCCCCGAAAATATCAATAATAATAATGTTTAAACCTGAAGACCGTAATTGATATTATCCAGTCAAAATGCAATGTCAATGAAATTTATTTTATATACATATCTTTATTTTTCAAATCGGAAAAGATTTAATATAAAATCGTATGCCGCATAACACATTGGATCCGTTGCTAAGCGACATGATATCATTTGCTTCAAATAAATTGATGGAAATCATATCATCTGAATAATGCGACCTCCATGGAAGATTTGGCGACATTTTAGTCAATTTAGAGATAACTTAAAAAATCCCCAAATTTATCGCCAAGTGGGACTGTAGAACGGATAGTCCCATTTTGCGACAAATTGACGAAACATTATCACAATACTATCCCCTAACAAAACACAATTATTTTCATTTATAAAGCGCGATTTTATCAATTCTATGATATTTTTATGGACTCACAAATATTTTTATCAATTTGGTGATATTAAAAAAATTCGTTAATTGTGTTACAAAGTAGGATGGATGGACTGTCCGACAAATGCTACCTAAACATCATTTCAGTACTCTATTCTAAAAAACAAATCATTGATGTGCTGTTGATTGTTGATGTTGAAACCCAGACCGTCCGACCTACCAGAAAGGTGTAAGGTAACTGTTTGGACAGTCGGGAAGTGCCACCCAATTTAGACCGGAACCCAGTGGGGGAGGCATCCACAGAGACCGTACCCTCCTTCCCCTACCACCAACCTCTCGGAAGGACTTTCGGACCCACATGTTTAACGTGATCGTACTCCGCATGAACACGGCGGTAGTTTTGGCAGTGGCTGGAATCGAACCCGGGATTACCGAGTGCAACTCCAGCGCGCTAACCAATGGGCTACCGCGCCCTTAAATCATTGATGTGCGTCATTTCTATAAATTTGGAAACATTTCCGCTAATTTGGTAAAGTTTAAGAAAAGTTACCAAGTTATTTAGAGATATTCCGCTAAACTCGTAGCTCTAAATTTGCAGATCTGAAGAAAAAAAATATTCTGACCCCGTTTGTATATACTAAATGAAAACACTGAAATTGTATTATAAGATATAGCCGTTCTACTCTTTTTCTGCTTCAACAATCGGCTAAATGAATTTATTGGGTAAACACAATATATGAGTTTATTAGCTAAACACAATATATGAGCTGGAAACCTCTTTGCTAAAATAAATGAAAATTATGTACGCAGTTCGCAATTTATATAATTAAAAGAACAACCAAACCTTTCATTTAAAAATATATTTTTACATCCATTTATTTATTATTCAAATAGAAAAAATAATAATAAATATTAACAACACATTTAATTTCATTCCGTTGCCGAGCAACATGATATAAGATAGAATCTTCCTCATAAAATGCGAAATTAAATAGCCATTTTGATTTCTTTATACTTTTAATCGTTGAGTAAAAGCTTGTGAAATATAACCACGGAGGTAGATTTTAACATTTAAATTCATGTTTCAAACAATTCGTGTTTTCCGATAGTGACTAATTAATGCAAAAATCCTGCACCAAACTCGGAAATAAAGTTTTATTTCATTTCGCCGTTTTAAACAAACGATTTTCATCCTTTCCGTTTGAATAAACCACGGAGTTGGAGAGTATAACTCATAGGAAAAAGTTCCGTTTTTCATTAATATCTCGACAACCCCTGGTCTTAGTAACTCGAAACTTGAGCTAAATTTATGGGGGACTATTTCAAGGCTATCCACAAAATTTCATTAAATTCGGTTCAGCCGTTTTTCCGTGATGATGAGACAAACGAAAATTTCGTTTTTTACTAATATCTCGAGAACCACTGGTCGTAGAAACTCAAGACACAAACTAAATTTTAAGTGGGGCTATTTCTAGGCTACCCACCAAATTTCATCAAATTCGATTCAGCCGTTCTCTCGTGATGATGGGACAAATAGACAGACAGACAGACAGACAGACAGACAGACAGATTTTCAATTTTATTTATATAGACTAGCAGCATACCCGTTCTTCGTACGGAGAATATAATATAAAGAAACTTGAAATTCATAATCATGCCCAAATTCTTATAGTATACTAAATGACATGTTTAATCAAAATATTCTGTTAAAATATTTAATATAATGCTCCTAGAAAGAAGTTTAAGAATATCTGTTCTCGCTATATAAAATTATCTTCATGGACATATCTGAAGAATTAAACATCTTGGACCCCTTATGTAAGCAAATATAAAAAAAAATATGGAATTGAATCAATATATGCAAAATAAAAGCGTTAAAATTGTATGGGACCCGTACTAATTATATACGCGAATATTAGAAAATATAACCTGTATTAGTAGATTACATGTATAAATTGAAAATACCAATAAACCCGTAATCTTTAAATCTGAAGACAGTCATTTATTCCAATATATGTCAAAATTAAAGTGCTAAAATTACATGGGAAGATATACACGTACTACTTATAATGTCCGATTATTAGTAGAAGATTACCCGTTTTGCAATATGAGTCACAAATGTTTTTTGGTAAAATACAACAGACGACGTATTAAATTGAATATATAATTAATCCCCTTAATCTTCATACCAGAAGACTGTACTTGATTCCAATATATATGCCAATATATGTCAAAATATATGCCAATATACCTGTACTACTTATATTCTCGTAGGTCAGAAGATATACCCGTGCATTCCTAGAAGATTACTCGTACAACGTACAATATGCGTGTGTCAGCAATTTTTGCCGCAATAAAACAATGGCGTAATAACTTAAAAATATCAATAATCCCTGAATCAATAATTCCGGAAAATATCAATAATAATAATGTTTAAACCTGAAGAGTATAATTGATATTATCCAGTCCAAAATGAAATGGCAATGAAATTTATTTTATATACATATCTTCATTATTCAAATCGGAAAGGATTTAATAAAAATCGTCTGCCGCATAAACACATTGGATTTAAATCCGTTGCTAAGCGACATGATATCATTTGCCTCAAATAAATTGGTAGAAAAAATATCGTCTAAATAGTTATATTTCTATGAAACATTTGGCTACAGTTTCGTCAAATTAGCGACATTTTAAAAAATCGCCAAATTTATCGCCAAGTGGGACTGTAGAACTGACAGTTCCACTTTGCGACAAATTGACGAAATATCATCACAATAGTATCCCCTAACAAAAAACAATTAATATCATTTATGTAGCGCAATTTTATCAATTTCAAGATATTTTTATAGATTTGAAAACATTTTTATCAATTTGGTGACATTTAAAAAATTTGCTAAATGTATTACTAAGTAGGATGGTTGGTCTGACAGATAAATGCTAACCAAACATCATTTCAGTACTCTCTTCTAACAAAACAAAAAAAAATTTCATTGATATGTAGAAGACCCAAGCCACACGTCCAACCCGAAGATTTATGGCAGCTGTTTGTGTATCGTTTATATCAATTTGGCGACATTTCCGTCAATTTGGCAAAGTTTAAGAAAAGTTGTCAAATTAGCGATATCCCTCCAAATTCGTATCTTTGAATTTGCAGATCTGAATGAAACATTCTTATCCCGTTTCAATATACTAAATGAAAACACTACAATTGTATTAGAAGATATACCCGCTCTACTCTTTTTCTGTTTCAACAATCGGCTATATGAATTTATTGGCTAAACACAATATATGAGTTTAGTAGCTAAATACGATATAAGCTTGAAAACTCTTTGCCAAAATAAATGAAATTGATGTACGCAGTCAGCAATTAATATAATTAAAAGAAAAATCAAACCGTCCATTCATAAGATATACTTTTATATCCATTTATCCATTTATTTATTATTTAAATCGAAAAAAAAAATAATAAAAACATTAACAAACATATTTAATTTAATTGCGATGCCGAGCAACATGATATATCCTCCTAAAATGTTAAAATTTATTAACCACTAACAGCACACCCGTTATTCGTATAATTTAAAGAAACTTAAAGTTCGCAATCATGTGCAAATTCTGTTAAAATATTAAATTTATTGCTCCTAAAGAGAAGTTTAAGAATATATGTTCTCACTATGCAAAATTATCTTCACGATCAGATCTGAAGAATAAAGCATCCTGCCCCCTTTTGTAAGCAAATTTACAGAAGAAAAAATAGGAATTGAATGAATATATGCAACCCCGTACTAATTATATTGTCGCAGATCAGAAAATATGCCAATGTGTTAGTAGAAGATTACCCGTATTACAATATGCGTCTCAAAAATATTTGCCAAAATAAAAGAGATGACGTAATAAATTGAAAACATCAATAATATCCGTACTCTTTATACCAGAAGGTCGTAATTGATTCCAATATATGCCAATATATATCAAAACATATGTCAATATACCTGTACTACACGTGTATATCTTAGATTAAATACACGTGTATATCTTAGATTAAAAGATATACACGTGTATTTGTAGAAGATTCGTACAACATACAATATATGAGTTTAAACAATTTTTGTCATAATAAAATAATTGCATAATAACTTGAAAATATCAATAATCCTTGAATCAATAATCCCCGAAAATATAAATAATAATAATTTTTAAACCTGAAGACCGTAATTGATATTATCCAGTCAAAAATGCTATAAGAAAAATCAAATCGTTCTTTTCTAAAATATATTTTTATATCCATTTATTTATTATTCAAATCGAAAAAATAATTATTAAAGTTAACAGACAGATTTAATTTAATTGCGTTTCTGAGTAACATGATATAAGATAGAATCTTATAACATGTTAAATATGTCATGTCTTATAACATAAACTGCGAAATTAAATAACGATTTTGATTTCTCTATACTTCTCATTGTTCCGTAAAAGCGTGTTTTAAATAAACCATGAACCATGGAGATAGATTTCCCCTTTAAATCTTGTTTCAAACAATTCATGTTTTCAGAAAGTGACTAATTAACGCAAAAAATCTCCCATCAAACTCAGAGATTAAATTTTAATTCACTTTCAAACGATTTTCAAGCTTTTCGTTTGGATAAACCACGGAGTTAGGGAGTAGAACTCCTAGGAAAAAGTTCCGTTTTTCATTAATATCTCGACAACCCCAGGTCTTAGAAACTCGAAACTTGGACAAAATTTATGGGGGGATATTTCAAGGCTATTCACCAAATTTCATTAAATTCGGTTCAGCCGTTTTTCCGTGATGATGAGACAAACGAAAATTTCGTTTTTTACTAATATCTCGAGAACCACTGGTCGTAGAAACTCAAAACACGGATATAATTTTAAGTGGGGCTATTTCTGGGCTACCCACAAAATTTCATCAAATTCGGTTCAGCCGTTCTCCCGTGATGGTGTGACAAACAGACAGACAGACAGACAGACAGACAGATTTTCATTTTTATTTATATAGATTTTCATTTGATGATATTTCATATAGTATTTTTAATGCAATGTACTTGATCCGTTCGGATTCCGCTATACAAACTGATAGACTGAGCTGGAAGGCACTAGTGGTGAGTGGTAATCTATATAAATAAAAATGAAAATCTGTCTGTCTGTCTGTCTGTCTGTCTGTCTGTCTGTCTGTTTGTCACACCATCACGGGAGAATGGCTGAACCGAATTTGATGAAATTTTGTGGGTAGCCCAGAAATAGCCCCACTTAAAATTATATCCGTGTTTTGAGTTTCTACGACCAGTGGTTCTCGAGATATTAGTAAAAAACGAAATTTTCGTTTGTCTCATCATCACGGAAAAATGGCTGAACCGAATTTAATGAAATTTGGTGAATAGCCTTGAAATATGCCCCCATAAATTTTGTCCAAGTTTCGAGTTTCTAAGACCTGGGGTTGTCGAGATATTAATGAAAAACGGAACTTTTTCCTAGGAGTTCTACTCCCTAACTCCGTGGTTTATCCAAACGAAAAGCTTGAAAATCGTTTGAAAGTGAATTAAAATTTAATCTCTGAGTTTGATGGGAGATTTTTTGCGTTAATTAGTCACTTTCTGAAAACATGAATTGCTTGAAACATGATTTAAAGGGGAAATCTATCTCCATGGTTCATGGTTTATTTAAAACAAGCTTTTACGGAACAATGAGAAGTATAGAGAAATCAAAATCGTTATTTAATTTCGTAGTTTATGTTATAAGACATGACATATTTAACATGTTATAAGATTCTATCTTATATCATGTTACTCAGAAACGCAATTAAATTAAATCTGTCTGTTAATTTCAATAATTATTTTTTCGATTTGAGTAATAAATAAATGGATATAAAAATATATTTTAGAAAAGAACGATTTGATTTTTCTTATAGCATTTTTGACTGGATAATATCAATTGCGGTCTTCAGGTTTAAAAATTATTATTATTTATATTTTCGGGGATTATTGATTCAAGGATTATTGATATTTTCAAGTTATTATGCAATTATTTTATTATGACAAAAATTGTTTAAACTCATATATTGTATGTTGTACGAATCTTCTACAAATACACGTGTATATCTTTTAATCTACGAGAATATAAGTAGTACAGGTATATTGACATATGTTTTGATATATATTGGCATATATTGGAATCATTTACGACCTTCTGGTATAAAGAGTACGGATATTATTGATGTTTTCAATTTATTACGTCATCTCTTTTATTTTGGCAAATATTTTTGAGACGCATATTGTAATACGGGTAATCTTCTACGAACACATTGGCATATTTTTTGATCTGCGACAATATAATTAGTACGGGGTTGCATATATTCATTCAATTCCTATTTTTTCTTCTGTAAATTTGCTTACAAAAGGGGCAAGATGTTTTATTCTTCAGATCTGATCGTGAAGATAATTTTGCATAGTGAGAACATATATTCTTAAACTTCTCTTTAGGAACAATAAATTTAATATTTTAACAGAATTTGCACATGATTGCGAACTTTAAGTTTCTTTAAATTATACACTCCGTACGAATAACGGGTGTGCTGTTAGTGGTTAATAAATTTTAACATTTTAGGAGGATATATCATGTTGCTCGGCATCGCAATTAAATTAAATGTGTTTGTTAATGTTTTTATTATTTTTTTTCGATTTAAATAATAAATAAATGGATAAATGGATATAAAAGTATATCTTATGAATGGACGGTTTGATTTTTCTTTTAATTATATTAATTGCTGACTGCGTACATCAATTTCATTTATTTTGGCAAAGAGTTTTCAAGCTTATATCGTATTTAGCTACTAAACTCATATATTGTGTTTAGCCAATAAATTCATATAGCCGATTGTTGAAACAGAAAAAGAGTAGAGCGGGTATATCTTCTAATACAATTGTAGTGTTTTCATTTAGTATATTGAAACGGGATAAGAATGTTTCATTCAGATCTGCAAATTCAAAGCTACGAATTTGGAGGGATATCGCTAATTTGACAACTTTTCTTAAACTTTGCCAAATTGACGGAAATGTCGCCAAATTGATATAAACGACACACAAACAGCTGCCATAAACCTTCGGGTAGGTCGTGTGGCTTGGGTCTTCTACATATCAATGAATTTTTTTTTTTGTTTTGTTAGAAGAGAGCACTGAAATGATGTTTGGTTAGCATTTATCTGTCAGACCAACCATCCTACTTAGTAATACATTTAGCGAATTTTTAAAATGTCACCACATTGATAAAAATGTTTTCAAATCTATAAAAATATCTTGAAATTGATAAAATGGCGCTACATAAATGATATTAATTGTTTTTTGTTAGGGGATAGTATTGTGATGATATTTCGTCAATTTGTCGCAAAGTGGAACTGTCAGTTCTACAGTCCCACTTGACGATAAATTTGGGGATTTTTTAAAATGTCGCTAATTTGACGAAACTGTCGCCAAATGTTCCATAGAAATATAACTATTTAGACGATATTTTTTCTACCAATTTATTTGAAGCAAATGATATCATGTCGCTTAGCAACGGATTTAAATCCAATGTGTTTATGCGGCAGACGATTTTTATTAAATCCTTTCCGATTTGAATAATGAAGATATGTATATAAAATAAATTTCATTGCCATTTCATTTTGGACTGGATAATATCAATTATACTCTTCAGGTTTAAACATTATTATTATTGATATTTTCCGGAATTATTGATTCAGTGATTATTGATATTTTTAAGTTATTACGCCATTGTTTTATTGCGGCAAAATTTGCTGACACACGCATATTGTACGTTGTACGAGTAATCTTCTAGGAATGCACGGGTATATCTTCTAACCTACGAGAATATAAGTAGTACAGGTATTTTGGCGTATATTTTGACATATATTGGCTATATATTGGAATCAAGTACAGTCTTCTGGTATGAAGATTAAGGGGATTAATTATATATTCAATTTGTTACGTCGTCTGTTGTATTTTACCAAAAAACACTTGAGACTCATATTGCAAAACGGGTAATCTTTTACTAATAATCGGACATTATAAGTAGTACGTGTATATCTCCCCATATAATTTTAGCACTTTAATTTTGACATATATTGGAATAAATGACGGTAAAAAATTAAAGATTACGGGTTTATTGGTATTTTCAATTTATACATGTAATCTACTAATACAGGTTATATTTTCTAATATTCGCGTATATAATTAGTACGGGTCCCATACAATTTTAACGCTTTTATTTTGCATATATTGATTCAATTCCATATTTTTTTTTTATATTTGCTTACATAAGGGGTCCAAGATGTTTTATTCTTCAGATATATCCATGAAGATAATTTTATATAGCGAGAACAGATATTCTTAAACTTATTTTTAGGAGCATTATATTAAATATTTTAACAGAATATTTTGATTAAACATGTCATTTAGTATACTATAAGAATTTGTGCATGATTATGAATTTCAAGTTTCTTTATATTATATACTCCGTACGAAGAACGGGTATGCTGCTAGTCTATATAAATAAAATTGAAAATCTGTCTGTCTGTCTGTCTGTTTGTCCCATCATCACGAGAGAACGGCTGAACCGAATTTGATGAAATTTGGTGGGCAGCCTAGAAATAGCCCCACTTGAAATTTAGTCCGTGTTTTGAGTTTCTACGGCCAGTGGTTCTCGAGATATTAGTAAAAAACGAAATTTTCGTTTGTCTCATCATCACGGAAAAACGGCAGAACCGAATTTAATGAAATTTTGTGGATAGCCTTGAAATAGACCCCATAAATTTAGTCCAAGTTTTGAGTTTATAAGACCAGGGGTTGTCGAGATATTAATGAAAAACGGAACTTTTCCCTATGAGTTATACTCTCCAACTCCGTGGTTTATTCAAACGGAAAGGATGAAAATCGTTTGTTTAAAACGGCGAAATGAAATAAAACTTTATTTCCGAGTTTGGTGCAGGATT
This sequence comes from Amaurobius ferox, assembly GCA_951213105.1. NCBI lineage: Eukaryota > Metazoa > Arthropoda > Arachnida > Araneae > Amaurobiidae > Amaurobius > Amaurobius ferox. Next base: position 89,496,465 of record OX578134.1, read on the forward strand.
TTTGCATTAATTAGGCACTATCGGAAAACACGAATTGTTTGAAACCTGAATTTAAATGGAAAAATCTACCTCCGTGGTTATATTTCACAAGCTTTTACTCAACGATTAAAAGTATAAAGAAATCAAAATGGCTATTTAATTTCGCATTTTATGAGGAAGATTCTATCTTATATCCTGTTGCTCGGCAACGAAATGAAATTAAATGTGTTGTTAATATTTATTATTATTTTTTCTATTTGAATAATAAATAAATGGATGTAAAAATATATTTTTAAATGAAAGGTTTGGTTGTTCTTTTAATTATATAAATTGCGAACTGGGTAACTTCATTTTCATTTATTTTAGCAAAGAGGTTTCCAGCTCATATATTGTGTTTAGCTAATAAACTCATATATTGTGTTTACCCAATAAATTCATTTAACCGATTGTTGAAGCAGAAAAAGAGTAGAACGGCTGTATCTTATAATACAATTTTAGTGTTTTCATTTAGTATATACAAACGGGGTCAGAATATTTTATTCTTCAGATCTGCAAATTTAGAGCTACGAGTTTAGCGGAATATCTCTAACTTGGTAACTTTTCTTAAACTTTACTAAATTAGCGGAAATGTTGACAAATTTATAAAAATGACGCAAATTAATGATTTGTTTTTTTAGAATAGAGCACTGAAATGATGTTTCGGTAGCATTTGTCGGACAGTCCATCCATCCTACTTAGTAACACATTTAACGAATTTTTTTAATATCACCAAATTGATAAAAATATTTGTGAGTCCATAAAAATATCATAGAATTGATAAAATCGCGCTTAATAAATGAAAATAATTGTGTTTTGTTAGGGGATAGTATTGTGGAAACCCCAGGCCGTCCGACTCGTCCAGAGGACTTGAGTGACAATTTGGACTACCGGAGGGGATAGTATTGTGATGATGTTTCGTCAATTTGTCGCAAAATGGGACTATCTGTTCTACAGTCCCACTTGGCGATAAATTTGGGGATTTTTTAAGTTATCGCTAAATTGACTAAAATGTCTCCAAATCTTCCATGGAGGTCGCATTATTCAGATGATATGATTTTCATCAATTTATTTGAAGCAAATGATATCATGTCGCTTAGCAACGGATCCAATGTGTTATGCGGCATACGATTTTATATTAAATCTTTTCCGATTTGAAAAATAAAGATATGTATATAAAATAAATTTCATTGACATTGCATTTTGACTGGATAATATCAATTACGGTCTTCAGGTTTAATCATTATTATTATTGATATTTTCGGGGACTTTTGATTCAGGGATTATTGATATTTTCAAGTTATTATGACATTGCTTTATTATGACGAAAATTGTTGAAACTCATATATAGTACGTTGCACGTAATCTTCTACAAATGCGTTATATCTTCTAATCTACGAGAATATAAGTAGTACAGGTATATTGGCATATATTTAGATATATAATATCATATATTGGAATCAATTACGACCTTCTGGTAAAAGATTACGGGGACTATTGATATTTTCAATTTATTACGTCCTCTCCTTTATTCTGGCAAATATTTTTGAGACTCATATTGTAATACGGGTAATCTTCTACTAACACACTGGCATATTTTCTAATCTACGACAATATAAATAGTACGGGGTTACATATAATGATTCAATTCCTTTTTTTTTTGTAAATTTGCTTACAAAACGGGTCAGGATGTTTTATTCTTCAGATCTGCCAGTGAAGATAATTCTGCATAGTGAGAACAGATATTCTTAAACTCCTCTTTATGAACAATAAATTTAATATTTAAACAGAATTTGCACATGATTGCGAATTATAAGTTTCTTTATATTATATACTCCGTACGAAGAACGGGTATGCTGCTAGTAAGGTATATAATTTCTGTATTTCTGTATTTATGTGCTAATTTCATCTCACCACATAGGGTCCCAGACACATACTTGGTGCCGTGTCGTTCGGAAACGAACCTCACCACACGCTTTAGGACAGATGTATTATCTATATAAATAAAATTGAAAATATGTCTGTCGGTCTGTCTATCTGTCTGTCTGTCTGTCTGTCTGTCTGTCTGTTTGTCCCATCATCACGGGAGAACGGCTGAACTGAATTTGATGAAATTTTGTGGGTAGCCTAGAAATAGCCCCACTTAAAATTTAGTCTATGGTTGGAATTTCTACGACCAGTAGTTTTCGAGATATTAGCAAAAAACAAAACTTTCGTTTGTCTCATCATCACGAGAGAATGGCTGAACCGAATTTAATGAAATTTTGTGAGTGGCTTTGAAATAGCCCCCCATAAAGTTTGCCCAAGTTTCGAGTTTCTAAGTCCAGGGGTTGTCGAGATATTAATGAAAAACGAAACTTTTTTTATAGGAGTTCTGCTCTCCAACTCCGTGGTTCATCCAAACGGAAAGGATAAAAATCGTTTGTTTAAAGCGTCAAAGGGAATTAAAACTTTATTTTTGAGTTTGATGCAGGATTTTTGCATTAAATAGTCACTATCTGAAAGCATAAATTGTTAGAAACATGAATTTAAATGGAAAAATCTACCTCCATGTTTTATATTTCACAAGCTTTTACTCAACGATTAGAAGTATAAAGAAATTAAAATGGTTATTTAATTTCGCATTTTATGAGGAAGATTCTATCTTATATCATGTTGCTCGGCAAAGGAATGGAATTAAATGTGTTTGTTAATGATTATTATTTTTTTTTCGATTTGAATAATAAATAAATGGATATTAAAATATATCTTATAAATGAACGGTTTGATTTTTTTTAATTATATTAATTGCGAATTGCATACATCACTTTCATGTATTTTAGCAAAGAGGTTTTAAGCTTATATATTGTGTTCAGCTAATAAACTCATATTCTGTTTACCCAATAAATTCATTTATCCATTTGTTTAAACAGAAAAAGAGTAAAATGGGTATATCTTCTAATAATATTTTAGTGTTTTCATTTAGTATATACAAACTGGATCGCGATATTTTATTCAGATCTGCGAATTTAGAGCTACGAATTTGGCTGCATATCGCTAACTTGGCAAATTTCTTAAAAGTTGCCAAATTGATTGAAATGTCCCCAAATTGATAAAAATGCGTAAATCAATGAATTTTATTTTGTTTTGTTAAAAGAAAGTACTGAAATGGTGTTTCGTTAGCATTTGTCTGTCAGTCCAACCGCCCTACTTAGTAATCCATTTAGCGAATTTTTAAAATGTCACCAAATTGATAAAAATATTTATAAATCCATAAAAATATTTTGAAATTAATAAATTGCCCTAAATAAACGAAATTGTGTTTTTTTAGGGGATAATATTTTGATGATGGTTCGTCAATTAATCGCCAAGTGGGACTGTCAGTTCTACAGTCCCACTTGGCGATAAATTTGGCGATTTTTTAAAATGTCGCCAAACCTACATTAGACATATTCAGACGATATTTTGACCACCAATTTATTTGAAGCAAATCATAACATGTCGCTTAACAACGGATTTAAATTTAATGTGTTTATGAGGAAGAATATTTTTATTAAATATTTTCCGATTTTAATGATGAAGATATGTATATAAAATAAATTTCATTGCCATCGTATTTTTGACTGATTAATATCAATTACGATCTTCATATTTAAACATTTTTATTATTGATGTTTTCGGGGATTATTGATTCAGAGATTATTGATATTTTCAAATTCTTATGGCATTGTTTTATTGCGGGAAAAATTGTTGAAACTCATATCTTGTACGTTGTACGAGTAATCTTCTACAAATGCACCGGTATATCTTCAAATGTAAGAGAATATAAGTAGTACATGTATATTGGCATATATTGGAATCAAGCTTTCCGGTATGAAGATTACGGGGAGTATTGATATTTTGAATTTATTAAGTAATCTGTTATATATTGGCAAACATTTTTCAAACTAAATATTATAATACGGGTAATCTTTTACTAACACTAGGACATATTTTCTAATCTATGACATTATAAGTAGTACGGGTTTATCGTCCCATATAATTTTAGCACTTTTATTTGGGCTCTTATTGGAATTAATTACTGCCTACTGGTTTAAAGATTACGGATTTATTGATATTTTCAATTTATATATGTAATCTACTAATACAGGTTATATCTTCTAATATTCACGTATATAAGTGGTACGGGTCCCATACAATACGCTATTATTTTGCATATATTGATTCAATTCCATACTTTTTATAAATTTGCTTACAAAATAGGCGAGGATATTTTATTATTCAGATCTACCCGTGAAGATAATTTTGAATAACGAGAACAGCCATTCCTTAACTTCGTCTTAGGAGCATTATGTTAAATATTTTAACAGAATATTTTGATTAAGAATGCCATTAAGTATACTATAGGAATTTGCACATGATTGTGAATTTTAAGCTTATTTATATTATATATTCCGTACGAAGAACGGGTATGCTGCTAGTCTATATAAATAAAATTGATCTATATAAATAAAATTGAAAATCTGTCTGCTATCTGTCTATCTGTTTGTCCATTCATCACGAGAGAACGGCTGAACCGAATTTGATGAAATTTTGTGGGTAGCCTAGAAATAGCCCCTCTTAAAATTTAGTCCATGTTTTGAGTTTCTATGGCCTGTGGTTCAAGAGATATTAGTAAAAATATAAATTTTCTTTGTCTCATCATAACGGTAAAACGGCTGAACCGAATTTAATGAAATTTTGTGAATAGCCTTGAAATAGCTCCTCATAAATTTAGTCCAAGTTTTGAGTTTCTAAGACCAGGGGTTGTTGAGATATTAATGAAAAACGGAACTTTTTCCAAGGAGTTCTACTCTCCAACTCCGTGGTTTATCCAAATGGAAAGGATGAAAATCGTTTGTTTAAAATGTCAAAATGAAATAAAACTTTATTTCCGAGCTTGGTGCAGGATTTTAGCATTAATTAGTCACTATAGGAAAATATGAATTGTTTGAAACATGAATTTAAATGGAAAAATCTACCTCCATGGTTCATCTTCCACAAGCTTTTACTCAACGATGAAAAGTATAAGGAAATCAAAATGGCTGTTTAAATTCGCATTTTATGAGAAAGATTCTATCTTATATCATGTTGCTGGGCTAGGGAATGAAATTAAATGTGCTGTTAATATTTATTATTATTTTTTCTATTTTAATAATAAATAAATGGATATAAAAATATTATTTATAAATGAACGGTTTGATTGTTCTTTTAATTATATAAATTGCGGGCTGCGTACATCACTTTCATTTATTTTAGCAAAGAGGTTTCAAGCTCATATATTGTGTTTAGCTAATAAACTCATATATTGTGTTTACCCATTAAATTCATTTAGCCGATTGTTGAAGCAGAAAAAGAGTAGAACGGGTGTATATATCTTCTAATACAATTTTAGTATTTTCATTTAGTATATACAAACGGGATCAGAATATTTTATTCTTCAGATCTGCAAACTCAAAGCTACGAATTTTGCGGAATATCTCTAAATAACTTGGTAACTTTTCTGCAACTTTACCAAATTAGCGGAAATGTCTCCAAATTTATAAAAATGATCCAAATCAATGAAATCAAATATATTCTTTTAGAATAGAGTATTGAAATGATGTTTCTGTAGCATTTGTCGGTCAGTCCAGCCATCCTACATAGCAACACATTTAACGATTTTTTTAATATCACCAAATGGATAAAAATATTTGTAAATCCTTAAAAATATCATGGAATTGATAAAATTGCGCTTAATAAATAAAATTAATTGTGTATTGTTAAGGGATAGTATTTTGATGATGTTTCGTCAATTTGACGCAAAGTGGGCCTATGAGTTGTTCTATAGTCCCACTTGGCGATAAATTTGGCGATTTTTTAAGTTATCGCTAAAATGACGAAAGTGTCGCCAAACCTTCCATGGAGATCGCATTATTCAGACGATATGATTTCCATCAATTTACTTGAAGCAAATGATATCATGTCGCTTAGCAACGGATCCAATGTATTATGCGAAATACGATTTTTATTAAAACTTTTCAAATTTGAATAATAACAAGAAAGATCAATCATGCTTAAAGCATTGATTATGAAACCCTTTACAACTTCAATGCAATTTTATTTAAAAAAGTTTAAAATGCAATACATTCCTCGGTAATATTTTAAAACTTATCATAATACTACATTAATTTATTATATTTGAAAACTTAAACCTTCATTGAAAAAAATGTCATTTGAATGAACTTCATTCAAATGACGGCATTGAAATATAAATTGCCTGGTTTAAATATCTCTAAAATGCGATACATTCCACGGTAATATTTTTAAAACTATCATAATACTACGATAATTTATTATATTTGAAAACTCCATCGAAAACAACTGAAATTCATTCAAATGACGTCATAGAAAAAATAACACGCCTTGATTTCTCTATAAAAACAGCATTTCATTCATAACTTTCTCCCATTCATTTCATTCATCACAATACTATAATAATTCATTTTATTTAAAAATGAAGCCCATAGAGCTACAAGCAATTAAACTCTATGCTCAAAACTTCATCGAAAAAAATCGTCCTTCTCTTTATAAAATCTATTAATATTTCATTCATATCAGTCATGCAGGCTCCATGGGCTAAATTATTTTGTGTTAAATAAATACAGCAATTCTAATACAACTCATTCTACATATTTTGCTGCTTACATTTTGCATAAGTGAAAAATAGTCTTCGTTGTAGAAATAATCAAATTTGGATAATCATTTAAACTCAAATATATCGTATTTGCGTTGTTTCAGTATGTAGATGCACAAAATTTAAGCAAAAATAAAGTAGTTTTAGGACGAATACAACACTCAACATGAATTAAAAAGAGCTTAAAAAATCACGATTTTGAAACAAGATGGATGCCATATATCATTTTGAAGTGTGTCATGTGATCTTTTCATATCATGGTCACGTGATCGTTTCATATGAGGTGTAATCATTATTTTAATTTTTATTTAAAAAACTTCTGAACATATATTTCGTTGAATTTTTTTTATATATTTTATGGAACATTTTGAATTTTACCTAAAATTTTCGAAGCAATTTGTGAATTTTAAATTCGCTTAAAACATATTTGAAGAATTAGGTCCCATAGGGCTCAATGTATTTCATTTTTTCAACCCGGATTCAATCCAAAACTAATTGGGTGATATTATTCATATATATTCCCATAGGTCCTACAGACCCTCTGAACAACATACTAAAATTTCATTTTGATGAAGTCATTTTTACGGCAGTTATCGTGCTAACGGACAAACAGATAGATAGACAGACAGACAGACAGACAGACAGAATGTAAAAAGTCATAAACACTTTTCAACTTTGTTGTAAAGTGTTAAAGATATAAAATAAATTGCATTGACATTGCATTTTGGTCTGAATAATATCAATTACGGTCTTCAGGTTTAAACATCATTATTATTGATATTTTCGGGGACTGTTGTTTCAGGGATTATTGATATTTTCAAATTATTATGCCATTGTTTCATTATGACGAAAATTGTTGAAACTCATATACAGTACGTTGTACGAGTAATCTTCTACAAATGCACGGGTATATTTTCTAATCTACTAGAATATAAGTAGTACAGGTATATTGGCATTTATTTTGATATATATTGGCATATATGGGAATCAATTACGACCTTCTGGTTTTAAGATTACGGGGATTTTGGATACTTTCAATTTATTACGTCATCTCTTTTATTTTGGCAAATATTTTTGAGGCTCATATTGCAATACTGGTAAGCTTCTATTAACACACTGGCATATTTTCTAATCTTCGACAATATAAGTAGTACAGGGTTGCATATATTGATTCAATTCCTTCTTTTTTTTGCAAATTTGCTTACAAAAGGGGCCAGGATGTTTTATTCTTCAGATCTGCTCGTGAAGATAATTTTGCATAGTGAGAACAGATATTCTTAAACTTCTTTTTATGAGCAATAAATTTAATATTTTAACAAAATTTTCACATGATTGCAAATTATAAGTTTTTTTATATTATATACTCCGTACGAAGAACGGGTATGCTGCTAGTTTGAAAATAAATTCCTGCATTTAATTTGTGAAGTTTATTGTATAAACATAATTTCTATTAGCCCTTTAATTTTAATTTGAGTGCTATAATTATATTACTGTTACTAAATAATGTTTTTTATTATATTTTATCATTATTTTCATTTGATGATATTTCATATAGTATTTTTAATGCAATGTACTTGATCGGTTCGGATCCCACTATACAAACTGATAGGCTGAGCTGGAAGGCACTAGTGGTGAGTGGTAATAAGGTATATTAATTCTGTATTTATGTGTAAAATTCACCTCACCACATAGGGCCCCAGACGAGTACTTGGTGCCGTGTCGTTCGGTCCACACACTTTAGGACAGATGTCATATTTGAAAATAAATTCCTGCATTTAATTTGTGAAGTTTATTGTATAAACATAATTTCTATTAGCCCTTTAATTTTAATTTGAGCGCTAGAATTATATTACTGTTAATAAATAATGTTTTTTATTATATTTTATCATTATTTTCATTTGATGATATTTCATATAATATTTTTAATGATATTGAAAATTATTACTACAAACAGACATAAAATAAAAGAAAATGAAATAAAATAATTATTTATAACAAACTATGATGAAATCTGAAAGGATGTAAAATGACTTGCTTTTAATTAAGCTTTGCGACTTTATTTGCTTAAAATCAGCACAATAGCTTGACGAACAGTTCATAATAAATATAAAAAATTTAACATATTAATGAAAATACAAACGACTAAATGAGCACCAGAAAGATCAAGTGAATAAAATTAAAAATAATATTCATTTGTAGCAGACTATGACGCAGCCTGAAAAGATATAAAATAGCTTGCCTGTAATTAAGTTGTACGATTTCATTTGTTTAAAATCAGCACAATAGCTTCAGGAATAATTCCCAATACATGTAGAAATTTTAACACATTAATAAAAATTAGAACAACTAAAAGAACATCAGAAAGATCATATGAACAAAATAAAAAAAAAAAAAAACCAGAAGTAATTACACGCACATTTTGCATAAATACAGTTTTGCCTTTTCCAACAGAATATTTAGAGATACTAAAGTTGTGTTAAATCTTAAAACATTTTCTTTCTTTATAAAAAATCAAATGGTTCCAATTTTCTGCCTTTTAAAATTACAAGCTTCATTCTTCAGATTACTCCACCCATGCAATTTGCAGGATTACTGTGCAGTTATCTTTCTCCTGCAGGAACTAGTGAAATAGCCGCAGTAGAGGAAAGATTGAGTGGACATTATCCACAGTCACTCAACTATTTATCAAACGCCAGATGGCACTGCTAATGATACTGTTTTCTTGGCTTAGACTAAAGACAATGACAAAGATGGATTTAGATTTTTTTTTTCAAGAATGATGACTTCTTAGCCTAATTATATCTTAAATATTTTATTATCTATCCATTAACTTGTTTTATTAAGTCGACATCTGTGAACTTGAAAAATAAAAATGATTAAGCCTTACAAGATTAGTTTTAATAAGTATAATTCATAATAGGTTTAGTATATATAAAGAAAATTTAGGAAAAACACTTCTGAGCAAATATTTGCTGAACCACGCGACTAGTTTCTATGAATATTTCAGGTTATGTTCATGGTCTTGATTCATTTTTATTAATTTTTTAAGCGTTTTTATAAATATTCAGCAGATAATATTTTAACTCGTTGAATATGGTATTTGCTGATTTTTACACTTCTATAAAGGTTTAACATATTTTTGCACTTATAAGAACAATCTGAGATGAACAATCTCAGATAATTTTTTTTTAAATAAAATTATTATTTTAAAAATACTTCACTTATAAGCCATTTTTTAACACTTTACAACAAAGTTGAAAAGTGTTTAAGACTTTGTTCATTCTGTCTGTCCGTTAGCACGATAACTGTCGTAAAAATGACTTAATCAAAATGAAATTTTAGTATGTTGTTCAGACGGTCTGTAGGACCTATGGGAATATAAATGAATAATATCACCCAATTAGTTTTGGATTGAACCCAGGTTGACAAAATGAAATACATTGAGCCCTATGGGACCTAATTCTTCAAACATTTTTTAAGCTGATTTAAAATTCACAAATTGCTTCGAAAATATTAGGTAATAGCCAAATTGTTCCATAAAATATATAAAAAAAATTCAGCGAAATATATTCAGTAGTTTTTAAATAAAAATTAAAATAATAATCACACATCTTATATGAAACGAGCACGTGACCATGATATATATGAAAAGATCACATGACCCACCTCAAAATGATATATGGCATCCATCTTGTTTCAAAATCGTGATTTTTTAAAGTTCTTTTTAATTCATGTTGAGTGTTGTATTCGTCCTAAAACCACTTAATTTTGCTTAAATTTTGTGCATCTACATACTGAAACAACGCAAATACAATATATTTGAGTTTAAATGATTATCCAAATTTGATTGTTTCTACAACGAAGCCTATTTTTCACTTATGCAAAATGTAAACAGCAAAATATGTAGAATGAGTTGTATTAGAATTGCTGTATTTCTTTAACACAAAATAATTTAGCCCATGGAGTCTGCATGGATGATATGAATGAAATATTAATAGATTTTATAAAGAGAAGGACGATTTTTTTCGATGAAGTTTTAAGCATAGAGTTTAATTACTTCTAGCTCCATGGTCTTAATTTTTAAATAAAATGAATTATTATAGTATTGTGATGAATGAAATAAATGGGAGAATGTTATAAATGAAATGCTGTTTTTATAGAGTGATCAAGGCGTGTCATTTTTTCTATGACGTCATTTGAATTAATTTCAGTTGTGTTTCGATGGAGTTTTCAAATATAATAAATTATCGTAGTATTATGATAGTTTTAAAAATATTACTGTGGAATGTATTGCATTTTAGAGATATTTAAACCAGGCAATTTATATTTCAATGCCGTCATTTGAATGGAGTTCATTTTTTTCAATGAAGGTTTAAGTTTTCAAATATAGTAAATCAATGTAGTATTGTGATAAGTTTTAAAATATTACCGAGGAATGTATTGCATTTTCGACTTTTTTAAATAAAATTGCATTGCAGTTGGAAAGTGTTTCATAATCAATGCTTTATGCATGATTGATCTTTCTTGTTTTACTTTTGAGCGTTCCTGTTAGACAGATATTTATTTTTATGAATGGTTCAAATAATTTGCGTTTTTATGTTGTTTTTTGCATTGTTCTTGTGCAACTGTTTCTTTAAATACAAAACATTCGAGGTATTTTTTAGTATAGCTCATGATCAGTGTGATAAATTCCTTGTTATATATGATCAAGATCATATTCCTTGTTATATATAATCACGATCATATTCCTTGTTATATATGATCACGATCATATTTGCCATATATAATCACGATTGCATAAGTATCTGATAAAAGCAAATCAAAATTTGCAAAAAAGGAAATATATCAATTGATCTTATTTACTATTTGGCTCCTTCTGTTTGGGATTTTAAAGCATATTCGTATTTAGTAACGACACTACTTTTACCAATATTTCTAAACTAATATGAATTAATATGAAATACATTACAAAGCACTAATCTGTTATGAAACAATTATGTATCTACTTCCTAAGTAAATTTATACCATATATCAATAGACAGTGTTTTGTACATAGTCTGTAATGCATCATATTTATTTAAAGTGAATAAATATTGCAGATATAGCAATATATGTGAAACTGTATTTCAAACTTTGAAATAATTTCGTGAAACCTATAGATTTTATATCACTGTTAAATTGAACATGTAAGATACATTTTATGAAGATATATCATTTTCAGAAAATACGTGTTTATAACCAACTCAAGATGAATTGCTATTTTGAAATCAGAAATGCAAAAGATATATTCTTCTTATGACGAACTGTTTCGATTTACTATTTCGTAATCAAAGATTCATAACGTGTTTTGAAAACTACTGTTCAGAGCACATAGTAGAGTCTCATATTTTGGTTTTACAAATGTATAGAAATCATAAATTGAGTCAAGCTTTTTCGAGGTAAATGTGTATTTTAAAGATATGTTTGTATATGCAAAGGCTAAATTATTGTGTATGCCACTTTGATTGAGAATATGTTAATATAATTAGATTTACATATATTTTTTTCATTTTATTAAAAAAATAGACTTTATATCAACACTGCATTAGTTGGATGTAAAATTTTGAATAATCCTTTGCAAGTTCTTGCGAAAATTCAATAATGTTTTTCTTTTTAAAATTTTTGCATTCTAAATATTTAGCATTCATGATATTATTATTCAGTTGAAAATAAATATGTTATATCCAAAAACATTTTATGATATAAGCATAATTATTCAATTGAAATTGATATTATAAAAGCATCTTCAGGCATAAAGTCTGAGTATATGTTCTAAAATAGAATATAATAACAATCGAAAATAAACTTGCAATCTACTATGGCCATTTGTTATTTGTCGCATAAAACGTAAGTGGGGGATATTTTTTAAATGAATCCCGCTCTCAGTGCGGAGAACAACATCCATGGACCAGTTTTACATTTTCATTCATAGCCAATGCTTTCACTGATAGCAATTAAACTTAGCAATACATGGTGAGTTGTCTTGCTACTGGAACATTTATAGGTTATTTCTCATGAAATCTCCTAAATTGGATACAGATAGTGTTGGCTGCAATAGGAACCATAGTTTCCCATTCTAAAATTAACTGTTTGATGTTGATAAAGAGGAGGTAGATTAGAATCCAATATTTAGTTATATTATAATACATTTAAAATACTCAGCAGCATATATTAAATATATGTAGTGGAGCTTTTAGAGCAAAAAAATATTCATTTTCAAAGAATCCATATTAGTACACATATAGCACTACATTTGCAGGACCAACTCGTTATTGAATTATTTTATGTCAAGATTTGAATTTGTACTTTTTATCTCACTGTTTGTACTTTTAGCCTGTCAGTATGTATATTTTATTCATCACACTGATTCAGAAGTTTACTAAATCTAAAATATCGATAATAATAGATTCATATTTGAACGAAAAATTTCTTATACCATGTAAATCCATTTCTGAGGTAGAGATGAAGAATTATATGCGAGGAACACGACTGAATGGAGTTCTGAAAGTTTAAAATCATACTTTCAATACAAGCATCGCCATAATGGACTCAGGTTTCATACTAATTTCAAATTATATTCACTGATTTACCGATAAATGTACTGACACTATTTAAACTTGATATATGCTGAAAATTTCGAACTTTATCTTCTAAGCATAATATGTTGGATTAAGTTGTTCAAATAAATTGATGTCAACAGTTTTCCGGATATCCGGATAACGAGTTGAAGATCTATTGAGACGCTAGAACGACATACGACATCCTATTGTTCAAGTGTATCTTGCAATTATTCGGGAGCTACCTATCTATAAAAATAAAATTGGAAATCCGCTTGTCTGTTTGTATCACACCGGGGGAGCAGCCTTCATGAAATTTTGAATTTCATGGAATTTTGATGGGTAGGCTTGGTGAGGTCCCACTAAAAGTTTGCCGTCAATCTGTCTGTCTTCATGTCCTTGTGACTGTATCATTACTTTCAGCGTGACCCAAAATATATATAAGGCTTCAAAGACGGAATATCCAATCATTATTTCATTCTTCAAACTAAGGTGACCAAATATTTTTTTTTTACTTTTCTACAGTAACTCAAAATCCGATAACGTAAGCCGATAGTTGTTTGTGCCTCTATTTCTAAAATTGTGAAAGTTTTTATAAATTATCGAAACAAAAAATACATATTTTAATCTCAAAGGTCATATATTAAAGATATCTCTATATATCCTAATAAGAAATCTATCTCAAATAGGAATGGAAAGGTAGTTTACAAAGAAATTATTGTGTAATTTTAAAAATGGCATTATATATATAAAATTATATGTTGTTTATTATCTCTCTGTTTATTATCTGAGAACGTGACTATTAATATCGTTCCTTCTTGCGATGATTAATATTAAATTTCTAAAAGAAAGACTACAAATATTAAAGTTCACAGCAATTGTGAATTTTAAGTTTATTTACATAATATATTCCGTGCGAAGAACGTATATACAATTAGGTACAAATAACTCTTTAATAATGGCAAATAACTCTTTAATAACGGCAATTAACTTTTTAATAAAGACAATTAACTTTTTAATAACGCCAAATAACGGAGAACAAACCAATGATATATATTGGTGTGTCCGGGTGATTCTTTTTCCTTTGATCTATTGAGGCAGTTATAATTTCTTCTTTATCTAAAATGAAATTTACAATTTGTTTTGGTTAATTTTAAATAAAAATGTATATTTAAATGCAATAGCCGATCATTCATTTCGAATTATTCTTTAAAACCGAAATTTCGAGAAGCACAGTGAATGATTGCAACCGTGCCCCAAAACATAAATTCACATTTTAAAAAGAAACGGAATTAATTCTTACTTTCCACCGAATTTGAAATCTTAATTGCTGCTAAAATTTAATTAAACTGTGGAGCATAGATAACTTAAATTAGCATGAAGAAGAGGGAACATTTAAATTGCTTCAGCAGATAGAAAATAAAGTACCTTAGTATCGATTTTCGCCTAACAGTAGAATATTACAGAGAACTGCATTCAGTGAGATGAGCAAACACAGAAAATGCAGTGGTTTCAAATTAATGGTTGTTTGCCCAGATTTATCTCCGTGTTCGCCATGCGGAAATACACTAACCATTCTCGTTCATCAAATGAACTTTAAGTCCTTAAATGCAGCCTCGTTAAACTAGTAAGGTGGAAGGTTTAAAGTCTTTGTGAATAGAAGTTTTAAGAAAAAAACATTAAAATTTAAATTTGAAAAATTTGAAATTATGTTAAGATAATATTATAATAAAATTATAGGGTGTAGATTTGAAAGGTTATATTCCTCCACTAAAATTTTTTTAGGTATAATGGAATTTAAAAATTTATCAGGTGTAAAATGGAATCTAAAAATAATTAAGGTAAAATAGAATTTAAAAAGTATTCAGGTATAATATAATAAAAAATTATTAAGGAGGAATAGTTTGTGTAAATATTTTCCAACAAAGAGATGAACTTTTTTTACTTTCTCTATAATGCATAGTATATGCAAAATAAAATTATTGAGATAAGGCCAGAAAATCTAATTAAAAGAAAAATATCATTAAAATTTGAACTAAAAAATATTTAAAACTATTTAAAAGTAATACGATAATAAGATGGACGTTTAAACTGATACTTTACAAAAACTATTTTAAGGTATAATGGGATTTAAAAATTTATCAGGTATAATGGAATCCAAAAATAATTCAGGTAAAATATGATATAAAAATTATTGACGTATAATAGAATCTAAAAATCATTCAACTTGAGGAATAATGTTAATAAATGTTCATTTCAAAGAGTTATTTTTTTTACTTATTCTTTATGACTAATGCTTAAAAAATGATTAAAATTTAAACAAAAAAAGATAAAAATTATTTTAAAATTATACTGTAATACAATTATACAATGGAAATTTAAAAGTGTACTTTCCTTCACTAAAAATATTTTGAAATGTAATTGAATTTAATAATGTATCATGTATAATTGTATCTAAAATGATTCAGATAAAATGGAAACTAAAACTTAATCAAGTAACAAATATAAAAATTATTCAAGTACAAAATCAAAAAAGTATTCAAGTTTAGAATCTAAAATTTATACAAGTTTAAGTATAGTGTGTTTAAAATATTACTAATACAGAGTTCTTTGTTTTGTACTATCCTTAACTGACGCATTATATTTAAAATAAAATTATTGAGTTAAGACCAAAACCCCGTTATGCTTAAAGGAGAAATGTTCATTTCAAAGAGTTATTTTTTTTACTAATTCTTTATGACTAATGCTTAAAAAAATGATTAAAATTTAAACAAAAATTGATAAAAATTATTTTAAAATTATACTGTAATACAATTATACAATGGAAATTGAAAAGTGTACTTTCCTTCACTAAAAATATTTTGAAATATAATTGAATTTAATAATGTATCATGTATAATTGTATCTAAAATGATTCAGATAAAATGAAAACTAAAACTTTGTAAAAAATATAAAAATTATTCAAGTACAAAATCAAAAAAGTATTCAAGTATAGAATCTAAAATTTATTCAAGTTTAAGTATAGTGTGTTTAAAATATTACTAATACAGAGTTCTTTGTTTTGTACTATCCTTAACTGACGTATTATATTTAAAATAAAATTATTGAGCTAAGACCAAAACCCCGTTATCAAACCCGTTCTCAAAATATGTTTTGCATATCTCTGAAACTAAATTGTCCACTTTTCAGTTATAATGTAATTTAAAATCAAGACTAAAGAATATGGTGTGTCAAAATCTACTAGCTAATAGATAAAACATGTTTATTTACCCTACAGTATATAGTATATATAAAATAAAATTATAAAAATAAAGTGCAAAATCCGACGTTCAAATTTTAATGGATTTACATGTTTTAAGAATCTTTGAGAATAAACTGCTATTTCAAGGAACCAGCAGGAAATGAAGTAAATCAAGTGAAATTCCGTATGAATTTCACAATTGGTAATATATAGTGTTGAATTTTAGAGAGGTAGAGCAAGCTGAATGCTTTCAACTGTTCAAACACCTTCTTTAAAGAAATAACAACATTTAAAATTAAATAATTATTTAAAAACCCTTTTAGCCAATAGTCATTTACATGTAATTTATTTCTATTTAATAGCAATGATATTATTTATCGAAATCTAGCAAGCACCATTTTAAAGATATTACGTATTTGATCTAAAATTATAAAAACCCATAAAATAATTATACTCTTTATTATGAAATAAAATAGCGAAGACCCGCCTGGGGAAAATTTTAATCACTGAAATTCAATAAATGTAAAAACTATTTAATTTCGATTATTTTTCTATGTTAAAGATATCTTTAACAATACTATTTTCGTATAAAATTTATATAGTGTTATTTACCTTAGGAAAATAACTCAAAATTATCTCATTAAATCAGTTTTGATGTTTTTCTCAAGTGACTGGATAATAATGGTGGAAGCGCTGAATATCGGTTAAGCCGAACTGTACATTCATGTCTAAAAATTAAGCATAATTCGTAAAATGCGAAAAATTCAGAGTTAATATGGAAATAATGGTTCACAATTAGTTGTGGAGAGTCGTGGGACGAAGGTAAATCATTGTGCATATGCAAAACAGTTCAGTCGACGTCGAAATGCGCAAAGCACCGGCGCACATCGGAAGCAGCATAGAATGACTTCTAGCGGCATGGCCTGTTGAGACAGAATTACGCAATTGCAGTGGTACGGAGCGTTGTTAACAATCAAGAAGGACGAAAGATGTCACAAAGTTGCCAACTGGATATGTTTTTGAAGGGATGAATTATTGGAATGTTGGAATCCGGTGGATCCCAAATCGAAGCGTCTCGAATTCTGAATGTATCTCAATGTCTGATTTCTAGATTGTGACAGATGTTCCAGACAAGAGATGTTACCCGACGACAAGTACCAGGTCAGCCAAGGGTAACAACCGCTTGTAAAGACCGATATTTGGTGGTAACTGCGCGACGTTAGAGGAACCGTTCTGCCAAACAACTGGGTTCTGCCCTGACATCCGCCACAGGAGTCACTCTTTCAAGACAAACTGTTTACAGGAGACTCAGACACGTTGGTCTCTATGCCAGACAACCAGCAGTTTGCATCCCCCTGACGTCTGCACAGAAACGCGCGCGTTTACAGTGGAGTTTGGGACATCGGCAGTGGAGTGGACAACAGTGAGGCAATGTCATGTTCAGTGACGAGTCCAAGTTGAGGCTGCAAACTGATTCTCGTCGTACCACGATCTGGAGATAACGTGGAACGCGTTTTCACTAGAAAACTTCACGGAAAGACTTCGTTTTCTATTTGGGGGAGCCATGGTCTGAGCAAACACCATGATGGACGTCCGCACAGACCTCCACATCTTTGACACTGTGTCGGTTACTAGTTAAAGATAGAGACGAAATCCTTGAGCCTACCGTTCGATTGTTTTGAGGTACTGTTGACCCTAATTTCATATTTATGGATGATGACGCACCTCCTGACCATGCGGTCTTGTTAGACGTCTCCCTTCAAACAGAAGATATCCAGCACATGTAGTGGCTTGCCAACTCTCCTTATCTGAATCCAATTGAGCATGTGGGGGATATGCTCGGGAGAAATCTTGCAACCCTCAGCTCCCCACCAAGCTCCGTTTCAGGTTTAAAAACTGCTCTCCGTGAGGCATGGAACTCTTTGAGCACACAACTCATCCAAACCCTCACCGAAAGTATGGAAAATCGTTGTTCTGCATTTGTGGCTACCTGAGGTTCCCACATGCATTATTAAACTGCAGCATCACATTGTTCTAATCATTCTGTTTCACGGAGGTTGACACTCGTATTGTTACCTTTTTTCTTTTAGTCCTTTTCTTTGGATAATAAAAGTCGTTATTATCCTTGTTTTGCATTGTTTTCTTCTTCTATAACCCTATTACACCCGCATACCGCGTTTTCTTCCATTCCGATGTAGATTTTCTGAAATTTTCGCATAAGCAACAACTATGCTTAACTTTTGGACATGAGTGTAAGTTTACGGATAATTTTCGGTTAATATATCGAACATTTGCTCTGGTTTAAGATTTAATTACTCAGCTGCAAGTTATAAAATTAAAACAAAAATATTGTGTATAAAGTGTTATTATTGAAAAAAGTATAAAAGGCTTTAAAATAACGTAATTTCTTGTTTTAGTAAAAGCGAATAACGTAAACAACCCAAATCGTCAAATACGTGCATATGGATGTTGCCATTCCGCAAAAGATAATAACGTGCGTAAATTACTCACAATCGAAATCATATTGTTTGATTTAAGTATTTAGTCGGTACTTTTAATCAGATAGGAATCGAATATATTTTCTTAAAAGCCAAATATACACAAAATCCTACTCGAAAACACAATGTTCTAGATAACTTTGCATAAAACAACATATAACACAATAACAAGATCGTCAACGGTTTCGGAGATAAAGTGTCCCCTTCATCAATATAACAAAACAGCGAGAGAGGAGCTGATCTGGAGCAACAATTCTATACGTTATCTAGAAAGTTCACTTCAGTTCGTTGTTTGCGGCAAGCACTCTTATTCAGAAATGGGGTGTCATCGTAATAATTCTGAAATAATAATCCCTAATATTCCAGTAATAATTCTTATTATTCCTGTAATAATTCCTACTATTCCCGTAATAATCCATAATATTCCCATAATAATTAATAATATTCCAGTAACAATCCCTAATATTCCCGTAATAATCCATAATATTCCCGTAATAATTAATAATATTCCATTAACAATCCCTAATCCCTCCCTTTTTTCGAAATCAGGTAAATTTTAATTTTGCATTCAGTGCTTGAATGCTGTACTGTAATTTTGTTAACAAAATTAGAACTCCAGTAGTTGCATTTCAATGTAGTCCTCATTGTAAATATTATTTCATAAATATTATAATATTTCTAAAACGATATTTACAATGAGTACGGTATTACAAACATTGGATTTTCTCTTTTTATCGAGTTTGAGACTTATGCCCTTATAGAATAATTACGTTTAAATAAGGACATTTCAATATTTTCCATCAATAATATAAATTTTGCATTTGGGTACAAATGGCTCCTGGAAGATGTAAATGCTGTATTTAGAATTATAAATGTTCATATTTTTACAAAAAAAAAAAGAAGAATGAAATTTCAATTAATTTCAAAGCTTTGACTAGCAGTTGGAATTAGTACTTTGAAAATTCAACCTTAAATTACACCTACACAGTTAAAAATAGAATGTCAGCAATGACTGTATTTAAATGACTTCATTGAAATGTAATGGGAGAACTGTTGACATACTTGAGAAAAGCAATGTTATTCTCGATGTGATTTGAATCAGAAATAACGGCAAAGTATTTTAAAACAAGTCTTTTCAAAAAAGAACTTTTTCGTTTACCTTTTATCTGAAAATAAGTAGTTTCTTTAGTCATGTTTTTAGTTACGAACGTTCTATTGTGAATAACAGTAGAGCGTTCTTCCATTTTAATAGAAGTGCATATTTGTAAATAAACTTTTGACAAATATGATATATTACAATTTTACAAGTAATTTTATTTTTATAATATATGTCATTTATTTATAATTTGCGATTCTAACTCATATATAAAATTTTATGAAGATTCTTGCGCAAAGTGAAACTATAGAAAATAATTCTGACATATATTCAGCAAACTACTTTTTCAGGGTAGTTACAAAATAGTGCTTGCTGATCGGTTGGTTATTTAATGGAAATCATCACCATTCAGCACTAAAGCTGATAACTTAACTTCCAACCAGAAAACTGGTATAATCCTCATGTTTTAGGATTTATATGGTGTGACATTATCTCTCCACTTACCTGTTGACCGCTGTAAGGTAACATATAAATTAGTCAAGTAATAAATGCGCAGAAACCAATACACACATGATAAAATTGCTCGTCTGGAATAAATACTATACATGATATTTTTACAGGTAAATATTTACAATTAAATTTATAGGCATTGTATTTACTCTGTAAATCATCCATAATAATTGACATTATTTTGCCTATGCATTTATGCTTTTTCTGATCTTCCATCAAATAAAGACAATAGGAATATTTTTACTTTCTAAAATACTTCAAAAAGGCAGGACTGGGAGCATGTGCAAAATTCATAAGAAGATCATATGAAGGTAAGAGGTTCATTATGAAAATTATTTTTATGGTGTTTCTTGCGTTGCGAACATCGCGTCAATTATTTCCAATACGCCACTGCTATACCGTACTTGCTTTTGTTGAATAGTAATTGCGTCCCGGAGAACTGCTTTATTACTTAACATTTTAAAAATTAGCAAGCAAAGTCTCTTGAGAAATATTCTCTGGCCTATGTTGTGAGAGGGCTATACCACACTCTGGTCCTGAGCCCCTGGTTGACCAGTTCGCTAAGTGCCAATTGGGTTGGCAAGTTCTCTAAGTGCCCATTGACTTGTCCCATGCACAAATCTTTACTAGGTTTCAGTTGGCTTCTTGTCAGACGCTCTGGGCAAAAGTTGAGTGAGTAAGGAAAGAGTATGGAAGGTGAGTAGTTGAGACCCTGTATTTGTCGTAAATCTGGGTCATAAAACTGTTATGTATAAAATGTCTTTGATTATCTAATTTCAGACTAACTGGTGCCTTATTTTACGCCCCTTTCAATACCATTTATGAAATTTCAGAAATCCATTTCCGATCTCAATATTACATATAGTGACCTACAAAGATGCAAAAGGTGTGAAATGTATAGAAAATTTAGCTCACTGCAGGTGGTTGTGATGATCAGGTTCATAGTCTGAAAACTCGACGGTATTGGAAGCTCTCAATTATTTGGAACCGCCCTTCACAGACGAGTTTTTTTTTACTATAATATTCTAAATATGATGTAAAATATTTATATGTGAAGCACTAATATATTTTATCAAACTACTCTCAACCTCAGATATCGTGCCATTACAAAGCTGGAATAGCCTGATGTATGGAGGACATCAGTACATGCCTTAGTTTGAACCGATAAGCCAATCTCTGACACATATGCCTGGTTGTCCAGCTCCACATACGCACACAGATCAGACTTTTGGTTCATCATCTTCAGTTTGCCTTGGAATCATGTGCGTCGACAGACGATGCTGAGAAGCAGATGCAAACCTGTAGACTAAAGAATCTGTCGAAATGCAACCTCATACAAGCTAGTTCAACCACGATCACATGACAAAACTGCAGGAATTTCCTCATTCCAGCAGATTAAACGATTTGCCGAAAAGCCATTGCGCACACTCTTTTGTTTGATCTTTCAAGCTTGGACTGCTCAGGACAATTAGAATCATTGACTACCTCGCACTGACTACTGGTCTGCCGCTCCCCCGAATGGCATTTCACACTAAGATACAACTTGAAAATTAACATTAATAAAAAATAAATAAATACACATAGATCATTATATAAATAAAGACTAGCAGCCCTCCGTATCAATTGATGCCAACAGATACCGATTAGAAGCATGAAAAGTCCGTCTGAATGAAACTAAAGTACAAAAGTGAAGTATGAAATTTGGAAACTAGCAGCTTTTGTATAGCCCGCTTATTGGGTGCTAAACATGCAAATTTCCAAATAGTTTCAGTACAAAAAAGCTATGCTTAGAGTCCTCCACATTATCATGGTACACTAGAATTCAATATTGTGGTTTACAATGTTAATTTTTTTTCTTCAAATAGATAACGCAATGATTACTTCTGAAGAAAAAATTATATTAATTTTCTACCGAGGCTCAATTAATCGTTATTCTGCAATTTATAAGAAATAACAGTCTAAGATTTCAAATAATTTTGGCGTTTATTTTAGTCCCTTTGGTAATCATAATTATAGCCCGCTGTTCAGCGAAAACATTAACAAATAAACCCTAATTTATTACTATATTCATTCTGTTCTGTGCGTAATAAATTGAACCTCATTAAATAAAATTGCAGAGGAAATATGCAAGAGTGCGCAACAAAACAGCCATGAAAAAATAAAGATCAATATTGGTGAAAAATATAGCGCCTAAACTGCAATTATTATCCTTTAATGAGATTTGCCTGACAAGTGGGAACATAATGATTAGTCAAAGTTTTTTTCATCGACTGCAAGTTTAGAATGTAATTAGTATCAGAAAATATGGTAATTGATCTAATTGTTATGTTCATTTTGAAGAGGTGGTTGAAGGGAAAAATAAATGCATTTGCAAAGCCAAAATTTAGCGGATGGTAATCAGTTGTCTATGATAAAAATGATGCATGTTCGACTGTAAGTGACGCCGGGAAGTATCTAAGAGGCACACAAGTACGAAATTCGTTACACTGATAAATCATATCAGATTCCAAGATACTTCAAAGCTATTTTCTGAAATTCGAATTTGCTTATTAGTTGGTTTATGCTGAAGCCCAATTTTGAGCAATTTTCACATAAACCGGTCCCTTAATGATCTAAAATGTTACCACAGAGTTTGCATCTTAACACTAACAAAACGTTTAAAAAATTGATCTTCCCAACGAACTTTGAACTGAATTCTTATTTAATTATTGTTGGTTAAATAACCACATAAAATACGTGTTATGGGCAAATTTGTTTTCGTATTCGTCCATCTATGAATTGAAGATTCGCACGATTCTAATTATTTGCCTGAATATGAAGCGATATCATTGAAGTCTAGTTCAAGCGGTTCTATAAAGGCGGACTTTCTTAGCATCCATCGCAAGTGATGCTTCTTTTAAAAGTGAGGCAACGCATGCGTAGCGTTTGCTACGGAAATATCCCGATCAGAAGTGTGGGGATTTGGGTCAATCTTTTTTTGTTTTAATTTTAATCTACTTTGATGAAAATCTACTTTGCTAAAAATGATACTTCACAGTTTTATGATTTCACGAATTATCGTTAATTATTAAGAACGTAATGTTGGTTTTAAGCATGTATGATATGACTTTTCCTTCCCGATTAAATAAGCGTAATTGGTTGCCGTTCTCATCGGCTTATATTATTCCCTCCCTCCAATTTTTTTCACATTACTCACTTGAAAATTTACTAGCTTCTAATTATTTTAGAAATTTGCTCTGCAACCATGCTTGAGCTAACAAAGGTAACGTACCTCAGTTATATGCGTCCTCGTGCGCTTATTTAGAGCATATTAAGATGGCATGCAACCCGCGCAGCGGGAGAAGGCATATATTTAAGTCCTTATTTAGGTTGTATTAGGCTCATTCAAAGACGTTTATTTCATTTTATTATTTAATATAATAGAGCGTACCGTTTTACCATTGTTTGGTATTCAAGAATTCACTGTATGTTCCGATATAATTTAATTTAGAGGTATGTATCTGTAATCGATGACAACGCAAAGTATTCGGGCTAGTTGTCTATAAAGTTATAACTCCTGAATGTTACATAAAAATGTATAACTGCTTTGGATACATAGTTTTTTCAAATGAAGCCGAAATTATGTAACAGTATTAATTTAAATGAGCTATTTTCATTTTTCATTCTCTGGTACAGCTGTAATTAATTATAATTAAAGGTAGAAAATATATTACTTTCAAAGAAATGGAATTGTTTTTTCAAAATAACTCGACACAAAAATTTGGCGTTAGTAAACAAAATCACTTTCTTTTGAAAATATTACATTATCGTTTAAACAACGAAATATGTAAAAGGACAAAATTCGAGATGTTAGGATTATTTAAATGTTAAAGTAAATTATGTGGCACAATTTCAAAAATAATATTCCATTTCTTTTCAGAGAAGAAAGTATATTTATGCAGTATTTTTTTCTTTATCTTGTATTTGAAATGTAAAATAATACATAAGCTCTAGGTTATTGGCAAATTGTTATAAAGTTTTAACTATTACATCATCGCTAGTAGCAATTTAATATTGGCCCACTATTGGCCCGAATATTAGACCAATATGAAAAAGTGGACATTTTGAAAGCATTTGCCCAATATTGGCTTAAAATATTGGAACAATATTTGGCAATATTAAACCAATATTTCCAAAGTTACACCAATATTGCCGTAATATTGTAATGAAAATATTAGACAATTTTGGAGGACATTGTGACCCCAATATTTTCCCAATATTGGGATTATATTAGACATATTTCCACTGTACCAAAGTATAAAAAGTTAAATGCTTCTAGGGACTATATGAATGAGGCTCCATTTAACATAATCACAGCCAATATCTTTATATGGGCTTATAAAATCAAACTTGAAATCTTAAAGATCAATATATATGAAATACTACCATAATATCTTCCAATAACTGTAATGGAGTATCAAAAATAAATATAAATATAATTTGTACCCTAGTCATGATCTTATAATTTAGCCCTAGGAGAAAAAAAAGAAAAAAAAGTTGGCCAGTTGTGAGAAGGGGAAAATAATTGAACAAAATATCTTCTGCTGTTTTCCAAATTTGTAAAATTTCTATAAGCTATGTTTCGCCTTTTTTGTTAAGATAAAAAGCAGTAGGGTATGAAATCAGAGGAATAAATGGTAGTATGGCTATTACAAAATCCAATGTAAAATTATATTCATGGATCCCATACGAATAATTCTACCAATGCTATAAAAAACTATTTTAAACTTTTTCGCTGCTGCGAAAAACATTGGACAGTACAAGAAACTGTATCTGTTGCTTTCATGAATTATATTTGTGTCCTTTGAATTTTTAATAATTTTAATATATATTCTCTTTCTGGACTACTACTGTAAGTAATTCAACTGATATTTAAAGTATGGAAGTTTTGTAGTGATTGATAGCTTGTTGTATGATATACTATAATGACAATATTGTATAAGATAATTTAATTGATCTTACTGGTAATTTTAGTACTATAAAAGAGTACTTTTAGTACTACTAAAAACATTAATTATTGTATTTTTGCTTAATTATAGGACAGTGTTTTAGTATTATTGGAAACATTATTTTTAATACTACTATTAGGAATATTATTATTTTTAATACTACTATTAATAGGAGCACATAATATGTTGCTTACGATAATATTAAATTTATTTTATTTTCGGTGAGTTCACTTTTACAAGAAACGAAACGACAAATAGGGCTATTATATGTTGATGGATGGTTATTACGTCCAGATCGAATTTGTATTTATTTTAAAATGTTCATTTAATCGGAGATAGAAGGCAATACGTAAGTAAAATATTCAGCACAACTTGAGTAAGTGTCAAATAAATACTTTTTTTTCAATAAACATACTTTTGTGTGTCACTTAATTGAATAACATTATTATGTTACTTAAATAAATAATATTTGTACATTACTTAATTAAATGCCATGTGTATGTTAGTTAATTTAATACCATTTGTATGTTAATTAAATAATTTAGACATATGAGGAGAATAACTTAAGAATTTTACATGTTACACATTTGTCAGGGAATATGAATCAAGAACTGACATAAAGTCCTTAAACATAAAAATATCAATGTTTGTTTTTAAAGCTGATATATTTCACAAAGTACTATTAAAATGCTGTGTTCTTTGAAAAATTTGTTGTTTTTAACTTAATTTTACAGACAATGGTTTTGGATATAGGGACCAGAATGTGCTGATTTACACTGAAATATAGCTTTGAAAATATTTTAATAATTGCTTAAAATATTCATAATTATACATATTTTAGAACATGTCACTGTGCTTGATGAACATGTTTTTGAGACATGTCATAAAAAATTTAAATTCTGAATATATTTAATTCATTTCAATTTAAAAAGCAATTTTGTAATTATTTTTGTAATAGTTTTTAAGAAAGTTTCAAATTTAATATATCAAGAAATCATTATCAAATAACAATATTTTAATTATGTATTATTGAAACGCTGATATCAACAGTTATATCAAAAATATAAAACGCATTTTAGGTGTTCTAAAACCATGGACTAAGTAGCTTATTATTATTTTATTTTACAGTCCTAGAAAATTGTACAATTAAGTACCGGTATGCATTTATGCTTTTCAGAACGTTTCCCTTTTGTTATTTGAAGAAAAATATTTCCTCTTAAACATACGGAAATGAAAAAAAATATATTCTTTAATGACTGAGTTTTTGGACTCACATTTAATTAACAAACTGTTAATTAACTTTTTTTAAATGAATTCTTTTTTCATATTACTTCCTATTCATTTACTTGAATACATTTAACAAATACTTTTAACAAATGACCCAGAATGAAACATAATAAAGTGTAATAAAATGCGTGTTTAAGAGAAATATGTTCAAACTTTTAACTCTGTTCCTACTAGATTACACATAACAAATTCACAAAAGATTTGTAGAATTTTGCTTAACACGATTTAAAAGTTAATATGTTTGAAAAATGCTCATTTAGAAATCTTAACGAAAATATGAACAATACAAAACTTTCTCTACAAGTTAACAAATTTAGATATTGTGGGGAAAACTATTATATAAGTTATAGCTTTCTTCTAACTCTATGCCTAGATCCTTTGATATTAGCGATTATCCTATTACGGCAAGAAAATTTGCCTTTTTACATTTTATTTTTTTTTCTCGCTAACTAGTAGGTACGAGTGGCCCAACTTTTTATTTTCTTTTGTCTCTCTAAGGTTAAACATAACATCTGTATCTGCCATATAGATGTGTGGGTGAAAACGTTGTTCAAAGCTAAAGTTTCCTTCGAGCATCAATGATGCCTTATCTATCATCACAAAGAAGTGCAAAACTTACATCTATGGCGGTTTCTGAGTTCGTTTCGGTGTTGTATGATAATAACATAAATCCATTGTTAATATTAATTCACATAAATGAATATACAAGTTTCGTCTGTGGATCTAGAGTAACGTATTATATTTTTAAAAATTTTCTACACATATCTTATAATTTGTATTTTATTTATTTGTGTGATTTTTCATGTGTGCCTATTTTATGAAATTCTCCTTTATGTACACATTACAGACCATTGGCAAGGAAAAATGTCAGTTAAATATTTACAAAAATATTTCTTGGAATAATCTGGAAAATTCAAGGAATACATTGATTAATATAAATAGATAAGGTATTAAAGCCAAAGTCATCTTTTTAGTATTTTAAAGTGGTATTTAATGAATTAAAATGAGTCTACCAAATGTCATGGCAATTGAATAACTATATCGAGACATAAGGCACTTATTGTTGAAAAATAAAATGTTAATGCGCCGATAATATCAAGATCGGCTCATGATAACTCTTGAGCAATTGCGTTCATTTATTTCTGATTACAAGTATTTTCAAGGCGGGTCGCCGTAGAAGACCACTATCTTAAATCACAGTGGACTCATATTTATACGATACATTTTGGTGAAATTATATTAACAATAATAAATTTTGTGTGGTATATCCTTTTGTTATTGAGACATCATGATTTCAGAATCGTTATAGACATTTCAAGAAAATACAGCCTGAAACCTGAGGGTCATAATACCTAATATTAGCATAATTATACATAATTCTGATATTAATATTAGCATGATCCAAAATATCAATTTATGTGTTAAGGGTTCGATTGGAATGACCATCATATGTGTCACACCGTGCTACGTTTCTGAAGATATCGTTATCGTTTTGTCCATTTGATTTGAGGATTTGATCTGTGCTACATCACATTTAAAAAACTGCACGGATAAAAAGTACGATTCCAGTGTTAATTTTTCAATCTTTTCATGAGCTGTACAATTAGAAAAATACAATATTTATTGCCATTTCACGTTCTCTTTTGAACTCATAGGTCATTCATTCCCATTTTAAGCTCTATTGTAAAACAAATGGATTCTTCATTACCAGTGCTGCAAATGTAATGTATATTTGTAAGTTTTGCTTTCTTAAACAATGTAATACACTTTAGACAAAGTTGTGGTGCACAATTAAAAAAAGCATTAAGTTGGAATTTATCTCATTTATAAATAATAATTTATCTTTTGGAATAGATTACCATTCTTAATTATTGTTTATTACATTTAATTATTATACTTAATTACACTTATTATTACACTTAATTACACTTAAGTATTGTTTATTATAATTATAATTTATTACTCATATTATGATTACGTTTAACTTACAATTATTTTATATACACTCTTAAGGAGAAGAAATTCCACGTGTGAGACCAGGATTCTAAGTTTAGCCAAAATTATATATTCGACATATTATATAAGCAGATTGGAACATATCTCTGTTTGCCATCGACATTGAAAAGCAAACTTGAACATTCATTACTGTTTGTCATGAAAGCTAAAACACACAACGCTAATCTCACTCTTCTCTACAATCAATTTTATCAATCACACTTTTGAACATTCTGGATTCAAAATCTGGAACACACTATTGTACACTCTGGACTCTAATTGCCCATGAATGTATACTTCGCATCTCATCTTGAACTCTCATTGTCAAATACCACCGTTATTGGGCGGTCGGTCTCTAATTATCGAATTACCACAGCTAATGGTACTCGACAGTAATTTCTTGCATATATCTTAAATTCTCTGCTTGTTGCCACACCATTCCCATGAGATCCAGATATGCCCTCCGTATCTCTTATTTGTTGATCCTCAGGGCGATGCAGCAACACATCTTCATTGGCCACCTTATTAACCAATTTGCATGGTTTAAGCCTTGGCCCCAAGAAGATTTCTGACCCAAATGCACCTGAAATCTATACGCACTGAATTTTTTGAGGTCAGGACCTCCCGGGCCAAGACTGTCGTAAAATGGCGCCTACGAGTCTGCGCTTTGTTTCGCAGTACATATCATATAAATCTCCAAAACAGCATAAATGTCTTCTGGCCTCACATTCTCCCACTTGCACAAATACACAACAAAAACCACTATTGAAACTGTGACCATAGGACACATTTCCTAAAAAATTAGAAAGGAAACTTTTACTAGTCCTTGCCAATTCTACATTCGTCATTTTCCATCACTGAAAGTTTGTCATGCACAGCTGATATAAGTCTGAAAAAGTCTTGTTGTAAAAACATGTGAGACCAGGATTCTATATTTGGCCAAAATTATATATTCGACCTACTATATAAGCAGATTGGCACATAGATCTGTTTGTCATAAACACTGAAAAGCACGCATGAACATTCATTGCTGTTTATCATGGCAACTCAAACACACAACGCTAATCTCTCACTTCGCTACAATCAATTTTATCAAACACATTTTGAACATCCTGGCTTCAAAATCTGAAACACGCTCTTGCACATTCTGGGCTCAGACTGTTGTCCACGAACGCACACTTCGCATCTTGAACTCTAATTGTCGACTGTCATTGCTTCTAGTACTGGTCAGTAGTTGCTTGCATATCTATTTTTTAAAGCACAACACTCTTAGTCGGTCATTCTGAATTGAATTGAATGAATATATGTTGAACTCCATCTGATTGTTGTTACATCATTTCACCTGAAATCCAGATACGCCCTCAGTATCTAATTGGTTGCGCCCAAAGGCTATTTATTAACACTTCTTCACTGCCCACTTTGTTATCCAATGTATATAGTATGAGTCTTAGCCCCCAAGGAGATCTCTGACACAACCACACCTGCAATTTATGTGCACCGAATTTCATGGGGTCATGAACTCCCGGGTCAGATGTTTCGTAAAATGGCGCTTACGAGCCTGCGTTTTGTTTCGCTGTACATATCATATAAATCTCCAAAAAAGCATAAATGTCCCCTGGTCTCATATTCTCCCTCGCGCACAAATACACAACAAACAAACACCATTGCAACTGTGACTTTAGGAAATATTTCCTAAAAAAATTGAGCTGATACAAGTCTGAAATGTCTTGTTTTAAACACGTGTGGGAAAGGGATTCTATATTTGGCAAAAATTATTTATTCGACCTATTATATAAGCTGTTTGGCATATACCTCTGTTTCTCATGGACACTGAAAAGCACGATTGGATATTCATTGCTGTTTGTCATGTAAACTGAAATACATAACGCTAATCTCTCGCTTCTCTACACTAAATTTTTATCAAACACACTTTTGAACATTTTGTACTTAAAATCTGAAACACACCCCTGTACACTCTGGACTCCAATTATCCACGAAATCACACTTCGCATCTTGAACTCTCATTGCAAATGCTACCGCTACTGGACGGTTGGACCTTAATTGTCTAATAATGCCACCGCTACTGGACGGTAGGTCTCTAATTGTCGAAATGCCAGCATTACTTGTATTCGGCAGTCATTGCTTGTATTATATCTTAAATTATCTGCTTGCTGTTGCATCATTTCGCCTGAGGTCCAGTTGCACCCTCCGTATGTCTTATTGGTTGACCCTTAGGGCGACGCAGAAACCCTCCTTCATTGGCTACCTTATTAACCAATCTGCATGGTTTAAGCCTTGATCCCAAGGAGACATCTGATCCAACTACACCTGAGATATAAGTGCACTGAATTTCTTGCGGTCATAACTTCCCAGACCAGGACTGTCCTAAAATAGCACTTACGAGTCTGCGGTTTGTTTCTCAGTACATATCGTATAAATCTTCAAAATAGCATAACTGTCTGTTGGTCTCACAAAAGTATTGTTCTCACGGAAATTTTCAAATTCGAGATTTTGATGCCAATATATGTTTTAAGAACCCTTGAGCACGTTTTACTATTTTTGAAATGATCTTCGTCTGTGTGTCAGTCTGTGGTTAAATTCTTGTGCACCCAATAACGGCCAAAAATAATAATGGATTTCACGAAACTTTTTATTTGGCTTTGTTTTAAAGAAAAATCTAGAACTGCATAGCATGTTTTCAATTCTAGTGAAAACTTCGAAATTTATTCGACATTTTATTTTTATTTAACATAGCAGCATAAGACTACATTTGATATAATCATGCATAAAAGGGCTTTATTATAGCTCAATGATCACGAGACTTGATAGTTCCAATCATTGTTGTAAAAAATAGCTGAGATGCAATGTTTTTGTTCACGATATCATTAGCACACTTCGGGAGGCAAGTTACCCCCCCCCCCTCCACACACACACACACCCCGCGGCGGGGAGGGGGAGTACATAGTGAGTTGTTGTATCAGTCAAAATATTTTTTCAAGCCCTTTGAAGTGAAGGGTAACATGCTGTAACTGTAATTATTTGGACCCACAATACCGATTTTTCATAAATATACCTGTATAATTTGGCGAATAAGGAGCTATTAAAACTAGATTTTGGTATGAGTTGATACACACTCCAGTAAATGTTTAATGTATCTGTTACATTTTCCTCATTATATGTTATGAACGTTTCACATAGCTGATTTCATATGCTTCATGAAATACAACAACCGTTATGAAACTTTTACAGATGTTGCCCACAGTTCACGGGCATATACACTCCAGAATCAGCGCGATTAAAATTAACTTATATCATCTACTTTGCAAAAGTAACAAATTTTGTTCCGAATTTTGGAAATTTGTGTAATTTTGTAAATGATTTGTTCAAAACTTTAAAATCATTGTTTATTAAACTTTTCCTTACGGTGATACAACAGTTGTACCACTGAAAATCTCTTCTTCAAGAACGGCGCTGGTTCAACTGCTGTACCAGTCTTTTTCACCTCCATTTTTCTGGGAAAGGAGGAGAGGGCCTATTGTACCCAGTTGAGTGCCTTGAAGAATGCCTGCAGCCCTTACTTCAAGTTCATCCTAACTGAAGGGGGAACGAGTTATGAACAAAAGACATGGTCATTGAAGGTGTTTATTTACAGGGGTGGAATTTTCAGTTATTTTGCCGTTCTGGAGTTGAAAAAATGGATGCTTGGAGTCGTAACGTAACGGTTAATCATTGAAATATATTCTTTCATATGTATCCCATTTATGAAAACATAGTGTTATATGTATGAATAAAATACAGCATTTATCTTGGAAATCTTTGGAATGTCAACAAAAGGACCTATCGGATACTGAATATGTATTTTAAATGTTCACAGCCAATGTTTTACCATGAATCTGAAAAGTAAGTGCAAACTGCTGACTTTAAGCTCTTTTAATAATGTCTACAATTGTAAATTTTCTATTTTATAAATTTTACGTGCTCCTTCAACTTTATGCTTTTTTAACCACATTTTGATTTGTATACGTAAGTTTCTAATAAAAATGTGTAAATGTGAGACAAAATAATTTTGGAAAACCGATATAAAAGTATTATTGAAAAGTAAGAATATTGTTTTATAAATATGGAGGTAGATTTCAAACTTGCCTAACGTTTCATTTTAACAGAAAGGTTTGTAATCAAGTTAATATTGATTTAAGAATTTTCCCAGCAAGCGAACGATCTGAAATTTTGAAAGGACTGCGAAACCCAATTTCCTCTGAGCGATATTTTCCAGAAACTCTATTTCTGTCACACAAAGACACAAAATAAAAGTTTTCATTCAGCTATTCGTATTTTTCTATTATCTTCTACGCAATATTTCTTATATTGTTGAATGTGTAGACAAAATAGTACCTAAACACAGATATGGTTATTATTTTTATTTCGAGTTCTCAGAAAATAAATAAAATAAATCGACTTTTAAAACTAAATTATACAACCTTCTCTGAAATGTTTAAACAAGATGGAGAAATATTACTTTTAAAGTAAGCAAACATCTTTACGAAAACTTAGTACACAACACAAAATGCGATCAACGTATTATTACTTCCTCTACAACTTAACAATGATAGTTATCACACTAAAAGTACTTTATGCTCGTGAGAATACAGATTAATTGCTCTTCTTACGATAGAAGTAGACATTGATAAATTAGGTGACTTCAATTGGTTCAACAGTTTTATGAACAGTTCTCGTCAGTTATTAAAAGTTTTATGTACTGATCGAAATAATAAATTTGAACGCAGTTGTATTTATTATCATGAAATTTAGTTCTCAAGTCATTTTTTCATTAATATGATTTTGTTACAATTTGGAATTAAAAATAGAACTGAGAATAGAACTGAAAATATTTTACCTTTTCTTTCATAGACCGTTCTCAATATATTTCAGTTTCTAAATTTTGAGAACTTATCTACTTTTCAATAAGCCAACAGATTATATAGGAAGCATTTTGAAACATGTAAATCCGATTTCAGTTAAAACAAGTTTGCAATTATATGTTATTTTGTGCGATAAACCTCAAATTAATATATACAGAAAAAGAAAGAAAGAAAAACGAATTTGAATTTGTAGATAAGGTCATGCACTGCTCATATCATATCATCTGTTTTGTAAGCGAAAAAACATTAAAAATGATTGAAACCCGCTTATATTTAAATCGTGCTGAGAATCATTTGCAGCTTTCCAATGAAAATAATTACAGTGAAGTACATCTAAAGCATTCCTCACAAACCAGTGAAATTAATTTTAATCTTTGATAATTTCATTTCTTATTAAATTTTAATGTTTACAAAAAACGGTAAGAAATTATTTTCCAAAACAGGTATAATAAAAGCGTTCTTGAAAAAAAATCGTATTTTCATATTTTTATCAGAAGGAATACTCTTTTCAAATTTGATTAAAATTTCATTTTAACTGAAAAGGTTTGTAATCAAGTTTTAGCAATTCAGAAATCTATTTTACGAGAGTACCATCTAAAATTTTGAAAAGGGTCTACAGAAAGTCATTTCTTCCAGGTAATCCGTTCTTGAAACTCATTTTTGTCAAACAAAGGCAAAAAAATAAATATTTCTATTCGAGTTTCAATTTTTCTCTTTCATTTTATTTACTTGATATTTGTTGAAAGTTTAGACAAAATTATATCTGAACACTAGTATAAAAAATATTGTGTTTTAAGTAAAAAACTCCATAAAGTTTAAAAGCCAAAATAATATAATCTTGACTGAGTCTACTATAAAATAATTTTGAGAGTGCAATAGAAAAAATCTGATGTGGACAGAACATGACTTTCGCTATATAATGCAATGAATTTAATTCTTACACACTGAAAAAATAATGTATAAGATCCACGACATAATATTTTAATGATGACTTGTACATTTAACGCTTTTTCGAATAACAACATTAAAACCAATTAACTTAGCACCCAATTAACTTATTTCGCGCAACTTTACGTTTACGTTAATTAATATTGATAGCATATATATTAAAATAATTTAATAATTCATGGATATGACATCATGTTTGCAATTTTGACAGTATTTTCGTAAATCTCTATATTTCGCCAAATTGGAGATATTTCGCTAAATGAAAATTAAATGTATGGCTAAGTGGCAAATAGAAAGAAGGGCTTTGCTTATAAATGAGTATTGACGAATTGTTAGGCATCAAAATGTAAAACTATTGCCCAAAGTAGCTTCTCTTGTGAACAAACTAGATCCAATAGAATAATATTAACAAATTTTTTGCACAATATTATACATATGAAAAGTGAACATATTTCACAATATTTAATATTTTGTATTAATATTTATGTGGCATTTTTGATAAATTTATTTGAAAAATGTGCAACATCTCGAGAAGATTTCATGCTAGCTTTCTAAAGTTTGTGTCTTTCATTTTTTAATGAAAATAATATATTATAGTGATCATTTGAATCACATTATTGACTGTTTTGATTTATTCAAAATTGAATTAAACACCTTGGGGTGATCTGAACATGCAATTGCATGTAATTTCAATATACACTCATGTTTATGAAAATTACAACACCATGAAAAAATTGCCAGATTTGAATGGCATTTACACCATCTATTACTAATAGCAATACAAATAAATGATTACCGTTTCAGACTCATACTATCACATTGGTGGCACAAATTCAGTATTTTGTAAAACAACCCCTAGTGGCAATAACAGCTTCTAAACGTCGCGGCATCGAAAGAGTTTGAATGTGTTCCTGGGGGCTGCAGGCTTCTTTGATCCGGATACACAGTTCATAAGTGGTGACTGTTGAAGAACAATAATGACCCAGTCTGTGAGTGACCATAATCCATAAATGTTCTGTCAGTGGCATGTCTGGCGAACGGGCAGGCCAAGGATGAAGCGGTATCTGTTGTGAAGTAATGGAGGCTTGGCCATCCCGGGCAACATGTGGTCAGGCATTGTCTTGTTGTAATATATCGCCAGGAGTGTGCTGATCGAAAGGTACAGCTTTGATCTCCAAAATCTCTCCGTTGTAGCGGTTGATGTTGAGCGTGCCAGCAATGCGTAGCAACCGGGATCACCTATGATAGCCAATAACATCCCACACCATAACCCTTAACGTTCGTGCAGTATGGCACTTTAAAACGTATGTAGGAAGATGGCGCTCACCACAATACCATCTAATGCGTATGTGGCCATTATTGTAGTCCAGTTTTTAGCAGGACTCGTCAGAAAATACGATACGGTGCCAAGCCGCACACCGTGGTCTGTACTCCTCCACCCATTGTAACCTAAGGCATCGATGGTTCAGAATCAACGCCATCCTTCACAAAGGAATGCTTGCACGCAGTCTTCTGCGCAACAGACGACTTTGAACTGCATAAGCAGACAATTCCACACCTGTAGCAGTGTTTCAGTGCTGCTCTAACACTCGAGAAGCTACACTGTGCCTTTCATTTATGCGTTTCGGGCATTTCTAATGTTGACTTTGAATAGGCAATCCTCTACAACTTCGTAATCGACAGTTTTCTTTCATCTAGTTCTGTCGCTGAGTTTGTCGCTCACCCTAACTTTTCTCGTCCTCAGCTTTGAGCATTGCAGAAAACTTTCAATGGATCGATCACGGTCATCTTACCATGCATAGGCCTGTGTACACTCATGGGTCAATTTTACAAAGTTGTACATAAGGACATTACTTGGAAACGTATCTGTATCATCTAAATTTACAAATAAAGTGGAAACACCTTTGAAGTTGCATTGAAACATGGGTTTCCTTAATATTGTATTGGAGATAACTCATCATAAATTTCATCAAAGTGCACGAGGCAAGTTTTTTCTAGCAACATAATGGGATATGCTATTTTATTCGTTTACATTTAAATTTAGATATTGAACAAAATTATTTATATTTTCAAGAATAATTATTTATGTTCATATATCTGTCTAGCAAAGGAACCACTGTCAAGTATTGAAACATTTCCATACTAAAATCGTCCTCAATATCAAATATTGTGCTGTGTTTATACAATTTTTAAAACTACAGAGCGACGGTCCATTTAAATATTTCTTCTCACACAAATGCCAAGTAAATAACTATTAAACTACCAAAAATATTAAAATTCGTTAATTCCTGAATTTTGAAGGTTCTATAAAACGGATCCAATTAATTTTACCGATACTTAAATGAATGTATGTTTAGCAAAGACAAGGTCCCGATTTTTATCCATAATTGAACCAGTTTTGATTTGATTAAAGCTTTATTTTATTTGTAAAGGCTTGTTAAGTTAGTACAGAATTATAAAATAATTCTTTCCGGATATGTCACCATGTCGTTGTATTTTGGTATTATTATTAGTGTATATGGGTTAATTTAGATATGAAAAGTTTAAATGGAAACTTGGATAAGAACACAGGTATGCATAATGTTTCATTCACTTGCAGATTTCGAAAGCATTGAATATCCACTTAATGACAATTATACTCCCATTGCTAATAATATCATCCATGGTTTGTTTAACCTGTTTTACTCTCTTCAGCATGGATTAGCCGATATATGTAATGACAGAAGAAAAACGAACTTGCTGCAATTTTGCAAACCTCTGCAGGAACCGAAAAATTCAATCCTATCAGTTAGCTTGCTTCATTGTTTTAAGAAATAGACATCTCTAGAGCTGGCATCTAAAATCCCTGGCGATCCGCTTTACCTCCTCTGTAATTTGATGCTCATTTCATATCAATCGTTATCTAAGCTCTATCTAAAGTCAATCCTCAGAAATAGAATTTTTAAGGTCAATGTTTGAACCAGAAGTAGAAAATTCTTAGTAAACTAGCCTACCTCCTCCAGAATTTGATGGTGAACCCATATCAGTTATCATCCATGGTCTATCTAACGTCAATATTGAGAAATATATTTAAAAACAAATGCAGCATTTTAAAACCCAAAATAAAGGATGAATCAAAAGCTGAAATTCTTAGGGAAGATCCCATCCTCCTCTGGAATTCGTTGTTAAATACAAATCTGCCATCATCTGGCTCTATCTGGCAGATCCTGGGAAATAGATATTAACAGGAAAAAATGTTTAGTACTAATCTTGCAAAGCTCTATATCTTAATAATTTACACTTACTCCATATCTCAAACAGGAAGCGAGATAATCCACCGAAACCCTCTTAAAATCGGTGAGCCTCAGTTAAAGCTGTCTCATTGTGTAGCCCCATTGGGGTTTTCTATACACCAACATCAAAATATACGATAAACCTAATAATTCTCCTTTTTGCCTTAGTCCATGACTTTCCTTGAAACACAATGTATTTAATTTCAAGGAAAGAAATACTCTTTCAGGAGAATCAAAAGCAAGGAAATCAAAATCCAACCCCATCATATATAAAACGTCATCGATTGAAGTATTTTAAGAAAAATAAATGGCATTACACTACCAAAAAAGGAGGAGGAAATCTGCTAAAGTAAACATCAAATTAAGCATGCAGAAGAGAAAAATCAACATTGGTGAAAAATATGGAAACCGAAACCTAATTATTGCCCGTTAATGAGATTTGTCAGACAAGTGTGAAAGTAATCATTTGTCAACAGTTTTTTCAGCATAGAAATTAGTGAAATGCAATTAGTATCGGAAAATATGGTAATTGTTCTAATTACTACGAATACAGAAGAAATAGGATTTCCGAAGGTAAGTTAAAGATGAAATGCATTGACGAAAGCTGAATGCCGAAATATGGTTAAGCGTTTCTTTTTTATTCCTTTTTTATATTGCAATGCAATGGAATAAAGCAAGAGTACCATAATTCAAAGGAATAAATAAGTTAAGAACATTTATTCAATGAGGTTTAATAATAATTTAGCATTGAAATTCTCAGATATTGATTTTGTATATAGTATATACTTTTTAATTCTATGATTATTTCTAAAAGGCACATGAACCTGTTACAAATAGTTTAAAGCCCATAATATTTAAAGTAAAATTTGAATTTTTGTATGAGATGATTTAAGATTTATTTTTAATATAATTTTTTACGTTACTTTGAATTGTATTATATAAAATGCAAAAATGGCGACGGAATATCAAAGTTGTTACAATATACACAATACAAACTATGTATGTAACGAAGAAATAAAACATTATATTCATATTTTGTATCGTTAATTATGTGTAATGAGCATTTATATATACTTATATAATAAATCTATATGATCAGTAATTTAATACTTAGAAAAACTACAGGTATTACAAAAGCGTTTGAAATGATTTACATGTAAATCCCGTGTTAGAACAAGAAAAATACACCAACATGTCTCTATTAATCACCGGAGCTATCATCAGAGAACTAAATAAATGATTCTTAATTACCGCTGGCTACTCTAACCAGTTAGAAAATCCCACCAGTGTCAGCCATGTGCGTTCATTCTCGGTGTTCATAATTACGTAAAAGTCCTAAACATAATTTGATAAATTCAAAATCTGTTTATTTATCACAAACTTCATAATACCCGGTCTTAATTCCCATGCATTCAAAGATAAAATATCGGCAGTCTGAAATTCAGAGGTAAATTATTTCAGTACTGTTGATGTCGATGTCGATATTCGTCATATGCTACATTTGATAATGATCCAAGTTGTCAAATAAAAATATAATTACTATACATATTAAAATGAAGTATAACCTCAAATGATTCTGCAACGTATTTGTTAATTTATGCAATGGAACTCAATTTATTGTATTATGAAGAAAAAGAAAACTGAATTTGATTCTGTTCGACATTCCATGTTTACTTTCTCTACAATACATTGTGCAAGAATTGGAATAAGGTCATCCAGTTTTTGGTGTAGATAAACG
The DNA here is from genome assembly GCA_951213105.1 of Amaurobius ferox. Classification (NCBI taxonomy): domain Eukaryota; kingdom Metazoa; phylum Arthropoda; class Arachnida; order Araneae; family Amaurobiidae; genus Amaurobius; species Amaurobius ferox. The sequence continues at coordinate 89,536,262 of OX578134.1, forward strand.
TTTTGATAGTTTTTGAATGTGAATATATTATTTTATCGTGATGTCCATGTGTTTCTGTGCGTACACCTTTCAAATTATATACATGTGCGTCTTGGAAATCAATGTTTATATATTTTATAGTAATACTCATTCTCTCGCTTTTTCTGGAAGAGTCATAAATACATTTATTTTATTGTAGGTGAAAACGACACAAGATGTAGAAGTCATTCTAAAATACCTCTTTACTTCTGGAACATAACCTGACCCCCATAATAGATATTTCCAAAGGACGCTTTCCCCGAATCTTAAGTGGATAAAGATAAGAGTGTAGATAAGGCCATATTTGTCGTAGGTCCAGATCAGGTTACCGAACGAATAAAATATTCTCCTAAGGATCCAAGGGAATGACATGGGAATTGAAGCTTACAAAAATTGTAGAAATAGTTGCACTTGGTGGAGATTTTAAAGTATAAAGTCGGCCAAAAAAAGCCCATGCAACAGGATTTGCAAAGCTGAACACTCAGAGATGAGGGTGATAGCAGCAACTTATCAGCTCCGTTTTATCCGAGAAATTCAGCGACTGTATCATGTTAGTTCTCAAATTATTTTGGCGTGAATGTAGGGGTGAACTAGGTTAGTTTGATAGCATAGGAATTTTAAGTCAAGCAAAACGAATGTGGCACTATTTTGAAAAAAACTATTGAAAAATTTCAACTTATGGAGTTTTCCAATAATATTTACTAATACTTTAAAATTGTAGAAACGGATTTGTAATGCTATTGTATTTTACTGCTTTAATAAATAAATATTATTGGATTATGATGTTTTAATATCAGCACGCTGTTTTGTTTGATATATACGTTGAAAAGGATATTTCCTAACTTTTGTTACGCTCTTACACAGGACGTATTGTGAATAACGAAACACCCATCTATGGTACTTTAATATCAGCAACCCCCCCCCTAATAGTATCTTATATGCTCGTACCTTGACACCTATCTGACGAAATTTCAGGACATTTTGGTTATTTAGTCAAATATACTTAACCCTGATGCTTCTTAGACTTTGGTATGATTGTTAAAATAGAACTGACTTTTGTTTACAAAATACCGTTCTCAATTTGTAAAATATACAATAATTTAATAAATATACATAAAATTATTATTTCAAAGCTTATTTAGACGTAAGTTTTGATAATAAAACGAAGATGATAAATCTAATTGATCAATGATAACATGTTCTGAGTTACTCTCATTTTTGAAAATTTGACCACAACTCCCCATATCAAACTACACTAAGTTTTTAAATAGAAAATAGAGAGTATTTTAAAACAGTTATTTCTGTATTCTTTTAATAAGGTATACATGTTATGCCTTATTTTACGTAAAGAAACTTAAATGATTGCATCATTGAAAGAAAAAAAATGAATTTAACATTCTAGAGAAAGTTATGCGCTGCCCACATTTAGTTTTTACGTCTCATGCCAATCATCCAAAAGTAACTGAATATTTGATAAATATCTTTCTCGCAGTAATGTGCTTTTAAATTCTGATATTTTCCTTCTTTGATTATTTTCAAGAAGGAAATGGAAATAAAATGCATTTTTCTCTCATTTTTTCATCGTAAGCTGAACCAAAAGCTTCTTAGTTGATTTACGCTCAATTACTTTTAAATAACATACGAAGATAATAAGATACACAAGATTGTTCATGTTGTTAAGTTTTGAAAACGTCCCTCTTTCAATAAATAAGTTGATATTAGACATGGATAAACTTAGGATCATATTTTATTTTATTATTAATGTTAAACATATGTGTTTCAGTGCTTAGAAATAAGAGGAAAAAGGTATTTAGTAGTATAGTACAATATCTACCTTATTGCTTTTGTTTTGTAAACATACATTGTTATATAAACATATTGTTTTATGGGATGTGGAAAGTTTTTTAATAGTTTTGAAAGTTTGAAGAGAACTATATGTGGATTAGATTGTTATGTAAATATGTGTATAACAAAATGCGCATGTAGCAAGTTTAAAAGTAACACTTTAAACCAATTATAGAGAATCTTACAGGCACGTTTATGCTAACTAATATTGTAACATTTTAAACGGTTATATTTTTACGGATTATAGCTGTTCCCATTGCATTCTGTACAAAAGAACATATAATACACTTTTATACACTTATATTCTTCTACATAACATTCAAATGTTTTTTACTTATAAATCTTTATACATATATAAATTGTTTTCTGAACACATATTTTTTTCAAATATTTTATACTTATTTGTATTTACAATATTTAATATATGTAGTATTAGGTTTCTAGTTTTAAAATATTATGACACATTTACCTTAAAAATCCAAAATATTATCAACCGATTATTGTATAATAAAATTTTAATATATTCATGGGGTTCTTCGATAAAATCAATTCCTAATGCACCGGAAACTTTACGGCATCAACTATTGATTGATCGTATAAAGTTATTTGGCGCATAGTTGACAAAATTTCGAAATAGGCACGGCAGGTAATTGTTAAATACAATTTTCAAGACCTTATTGGTATGTAAACGTATATTGTATGAACTTAAAGTTTATAACATTATTAATCTTGTCATTCAATTTAGGGAATACCTAAACACATAATATTTAATCGTGTTATGTGTATAACTCTTGACATAGTTTGGAGTTTCCATACATGTATCGATCACAAAATTATTCAATTTTGGAGAAAAGTTTTCTGTAAAATAAATTTTAATTGATAGGCTCTTACATTTATCATAAGTTTAAATTAGCGTCTGAGAAGTAAATTATTTCACCTTAAAATGCGTTGCGCCCTTGCAATAAAAAATTCTTGAACCATTCACATTTGTCACTTTGCAGGACTCACAATTATGGAAATATAGTTTAAATTTTCATACCGAATTACTACAAGAATTATGGTAAAACAAAAAACCTTTTCTTCTCGCAAAAAATTCGCAATTGGGGGGCAAAAGTTGTCTCTTTGTATCAGATGCTTTCATTCAAAATTTGAATGATTCTGATTAGTTTCTGCAGGTGCCGCAAACGCGTTGAATATTTAAAAATTGTAGAAAAAACTGCCAATTTCAGATTTTTTTTGTATAATTTATATATAGCCAACATTATGCGATATAGAGGAAAAGTTGTGCTTACACACATAATATTTATTCTTATAAAATTTAATGAATTTTTCCCCATCAAAAAAGAGTTGAAAAATTTTCAGATTTCATAGTATAAGCCATATTTTGATTTTTTACTATTTTAATTTTCCGGATGATTATGACCATTTTTAAGAATTTTATGGAATACAAAAATTTGTGGTTATTTAGAAACCGTCGTAAAATCGTATTGGAGTATTGTCTGTATTATACGATAGCTGTATTCATACGATCAAATAATCGCTCAAAAAATAAATCAGAGACGTGTTCCTCTTGGACATCTGTGGTACAATTTTTTTCCTATCGAGGTCATCTTCCTCCTTCTTTCGTTCACTTGTCTGCTCATTCCTTATTTTTAGTTATTTTTTCCTCTATTTCTTAATGAAGTTAGGTCTTATGGCCTTCGAAAGCAAGTTGGTTCTTTTATATGTGAATTTCATTTTTAATTGTTTGTTGTACTTTTATTTCTATTGCAAAATTTTCAACGTACCATTCGTCCGGACGGGGAAATAGATGATCTAAACTACAAGGTGAATCCTCCCCCCCGGCTCTGGATTATGGGAAGCATCGTTTACAGTTGGTTTACAAGTCTCCGATTTCCTTTTGTTACTGGTGTTTTTGGTTCAGTTTTCTCTTTATTCAGTTATTTGTATTCGTTCTGTTTTCTGTTCTCTTACCGCCATAATTTAATCTTTTTTTCCCTTTTCAGTTTTGTTCGTTTGTTGTTTACTAGTCTGACTTAAGTGAGATTGCGTTTCTTGCCAATCCTGAAGATGAGGGTTCTTATATTCCTTTCAAACTAATAGATAGTTTATTTATGTGCTTAATGCTGTTTTTACGAATTCTTAACACTTTATAACATAGTTGAAAATGCTTATGGCTTTATTCATACTGTCTGTCTGTTTATCCGTTCCCATGACAACTGCCGTAAAATGTCTTTAACAAGCTGAAATTTTAGTATGTTGTTGAGACGGTCTGTGGGGAATATGGGACTGTAAATGAATAAAATCACCCAATTAGTTTTGAATTGAACTCCGGTTGAAAAAATGAAATACATTGAACCGTATGGCACCTAACTTTTCAAACATTTTTAAGCGAATTTAAAAGACACAAATTGCTTTGAAAACTTTAGGAAATATTCAAATTATTCCATAAAATATATAAAAAAAATTCAGTAAAATATGTTCAGTAGTTTTTTGAATATAAAATAAAAATATTAATTGCACCCATATTATATGAAGAGATCACGTGACCCATTTCAAAATAAATATGGCATCCAACTTGCGTCAAAATTATCATCCATCTTATGTCAATTTTTAAAGTTCTTTTTAACACTTTACAACAAAGTTGAAAAGTGTTCATGACTTTGTTCATTCTGTCTGTATGTCCGTTAATACGATAACTGCCGTAAAAATGACTTAATCAAAATGAAATTTTAGTATGTTGTTTAGACAGTCAGTAGGACCTATGGGAATATAAATGAATAAAATCACCCAATTAGTTTTGGATTGAACCCGGGTTGAAAAAATGAAATACATTGAGCCCTATGGAACCTAATTTTTCAAACTCTTTTTAAGCGGATTTCAAATTCACAAATTGCTTCGAAAATTCTAGGTAATATTCAAATTGTTCCATAAAATATATAAAAAAATTCAACGAAATATATTCAGTATATTTTAAATAAAAATTCAAATAATAATAACACCTCTTATATGAAGCGATCACGTGACCATGATTTGAAAATATCACGTGACCCACTTCAAAATGATATATGGCATCTATCTTGTCTCAAAATCGTGATTATTAAAGTTATTTTTAATTCATATTTAGTGTTGTATCCGTCTTAAAACTACTTTATTTTTGCTTAAATTTTGTGCATCTACATACTGAAACAACGCAAATACAATATATTTGAGTTTAAATGATTATCCAAATTTGATTATTTCTACAACGAAGCCTATTTTTCACTTATGCAAAATGTAAACAGCAAAATATGTAGAATGAGTTGTATTAGAATTGCTGTATTTCTTTAACACAAAATCATTTAGTTCATGGAGTCTGCGTAGCTGATATGAATGAAATATTCACTGATTTTATAAAGAGAAGGACGATTTTTTTCGATGACGTATTACGCATAGAGTTTAATTATTTGTAGCTCCATGGTCTTAATTTTTAAATAAAATAAATTATTATAGTATTGTGATGAATGACATGAATGGGAAATTATTTATGAATGAAATGCTGCTTTTTTAGAGAGAGCCAGGCGTTAATTTTTTCTATGACGTCATTTGAATGAATTTCAGTTGTTTTCGAAGAAGTTTTCAATTATAATAAATTATCGTAGTATTATGATAATTCTAAAATTATTACTGAGGAATGTATCACATTTTAGAGATGTTTAAACCAGGCAATTTATATTTCAATGCCATCATTTGAATGCAGTTCATATTTTTCGATGAAGGTTAAAGTTTTCAAATATGATAAATTAATGTAGTTTTGTGATAAGTTTTAAAATATTACCGGCGAATGTATTGCGTTTTAGACATGTTTAAATAAAATTGCATTGAAGTTGGAAAGTGTTTCATATTCAATGCTTAATATTCAATGCTTTATAAGCATGATTGATCTTTCTTGTTAATTTATATTTTGTGTTGTGCTTTATTTTTTTATTTTTTTTTCTGCGCATCTATATACTGCGCCAATGCAATTACAATATATTTGAATTTAAATGCTCATCAAACTTTGATTATTTCTACAACATAGCCCGTTTTAAACGTATGGAGAATGTAAACACATTAAGCTGTAAGATGGGTTGTATAAGAATTGCTGGATTTCTTTAACACAACATTATTTAGCTCTGGAGTCTGTAATATAGCTGATATGAATGAAACATTAATTGATTTTTCAAACAGAAGCAGCATTTTTAGCATTGGGTTAGCAAGCATTTTTTCTTCCATGGTTTTAAGTTTTTAAGTAAAATAAATTATTGTAGTATTGTGATAATTTTTAAAATATCGTCGCTGAATAAAAGGAATGGAAAAAAGTTTATGAATGAACTTTTCACCGGATTTATATAGAGAGCAAGGCGATTTATATTTCGATAACGTTATTTGAATAAATTTCATTTGTTTTCCATGAAGTTTTCAAATATAATAAATTATTGTAGTATTGTTATAATTTTTAAAATATCACCAATGAATGTATCGCATCATAGAGATGTTTAAATAAAATTGCGTTTCAGTTGGAAAGTGTTTCATGATCAACGCTTTATGCATGATTGATCTTTTTTGTTTATTTGTTATGTAATATTACGTTTTCAAGAAAAATAGAATTGAAATATTAAACGCTCATATTTGTATTTTATTTAGTATTTAAACTCTACGTAATTATTTAGTATTTAAACTCTACAAACTACGATATTGAAGTTTTCTTATATACTTAAAGCGCATGAGGAGTAAATTAAACTCGATTAAAAAAACATAATGTGTGCAGCATATGAGTTTTCTTATATAATGCAATGTACTTATTTCTTTTACGGTGAAAAAATGATGTTTAAGATTTACTGCACGAAGTTTATAATGTTAAATTATACATTGGGCGCTTTTCCGGAAGATAACTTGTAAAGCTATTTCGAATTACCCAATTAATTTATATTTCAATCAACTTAAAATTAACAGTTTTCAATATGAATAGCACCTGTAATAAAAAATATAGTTTCTATATATTTTAACAATTAATTCGTCAATTTGGCGTCATTGTTGTTAACTATTATTTTAATTTTAACTATAATGTCGTCAATTTGGGGCGAAACACTGCCAAAATGGAAATATTTCGCTAAATCAATCGCCGTATTTGTCAAATTAATTAAATAATTTTAATTCATTTATAAAAAATAATAAGTAATGGTAATAAATTTATCGCATAATATAAAATATGAAAAATGAGTTTCACAATAGTTAATACATTTTGTTTTAATTTAATGTGATTATTTTGATAAATTTAATTGACGAAGTGAAATATATCGACGCGATTTATGTTAGCACTCTAAAGTTTATGTCAATAATTTTTCTAATGAAAAATTGCATTAGAAATGCTTATTTACGTAACATAAATGCAGGTTCTGATTTTTTATAATATTCTCAAAATGTTATGCTGAAATTCAGGTGTGTTATTGACAATTCGATTGCGTTTAAAATCAGTAAGCGTTCACAGTATTCAATGATTGCAACCTTTGTACCAAATTCGATTCGAAACTCTCCATTTTCGGGAGACATCGTCTCCATAGGCTCAGTGACACACACATACACACATACATCGCCTCAAAAACATTTGATTCGTCTTCAAGGATGCATCAAACGTGCTCTTCCGTCGAAAAGTCGAATTCGCAATTTAGACACAGTCACATTATTTTCTCTATACATTACACTATATAAGGCAAGTGACCCAGATATGGGCACCCCTAAGCTTTTTATTTATTATAATGTTTGTTTTAGCAAATAAAAATTTGAAAATAAGTGGATGTATTCTCCATGCAGGAGGTAACAGAGAAAAAATAATAATTGAGTTAAAAACATCAGATAGGTGCTAATAATGGACAGTGTCCATGTTGGGAACCTATGTCCATGTTTGGAACCTTTGCACGTAATATGGCCACCGTTAAAAATAATGCTAAAAAACCTTAAATTAACGTAAAACTTTAATCAGAGTCGGCACAAGATGAACATACAAAAATATAATTTTTTTTTTTACTTGTAAGGCTACAATATTCTTCATGTACCCAAACACTGCACGTATTACACTGTATCATGTCTAATTATTTTTCTTGACGACACAGTACACAATAGCAGGACTCTTTTGAGCTGGATACACCACTGCAGGACCGCTGAGATGCAACAGTTGATATTACATTTGTCTTGGGTTTAGGCTTGGGTGCTGGTTTCGGCTTAGCTGCTCGTTTGGACTTGCCAGTTGCTTTATACTTGGGTACCTTTTTTCTGGAAAAAGTGATTTCACCAGTCTTACAGCTCGATAATTTAAAACCTTTTTTCTGTTGGTTTTTTTAAAATATAGGAGATAGATAATTGATGAATATCTGCGTTTTTTTTTACAGCAGTGCCCATATAAGGTGTAGTGCCCATTGGGTCACTTACCTTATATAGGGAAAGTGCAGACGAAACCTTCAATGTCCATATCAAATTAACCACATGAAAGCTGTGAAAGCTGAAATCAATAAGGGGTGAAATATAGAAGCAAGAATCTAATTACTACTCATTAATTCGATTTGTCAGACAAGTGTGAGAGGTATCATTTGTCAACAATTTTTTCACACTACGAAATATGTAAAATGTGATTAGTATCGGAAAATATGGCAATTGTTCTAATTACAATGATCATTTGGAAGGTTAAATTATAGAAGATTAGATTAACTTGAAGAAGAAACACACTTATAAAAACGGATTTTCAAGAGAAAGTGAAAGTTTTGTTTTTTAATACATTGGAAAAAATCTGATGTGGGGCAACACATGACTTTCCTTATATAATGCAATGAATTTACTACTTTTACAGTTAAAAAATGTTATTCTTATAGTAGATACTTATATTCTTTCCAAGATATTGAATTTAATACAATTAGTCGTAATTTTCATTGATTTGGCGAGATTTTCATTAATTTGGCAACATTTCAAAAAAGTCGCAAAGTTGGTGACATTCCGCCAAATACATCGCCTAAATCTCGCCAAGCGTTATGGACGGAAAGATAAGTTATTCTTACAGCAGATAAATGACTATTGGTGTTCAAATACAAAAGAATTATTCAAAGTATATTTTTTCATGAATGGAACGAGCTAGATCCACGAGAATGATGTCACTCAATTTATCGCATGGTATTACATATGAAAAGTGAACATGTTTCTCAATAGGAATTTTTTTTTTATGTGACTTTTTCATATTTTTTTTTGAAAAATGTACAATATCTCGAGAACGGTGCATGTTAGCGTTCTAAAATTTATGCCAATCGTTTTCTAATGAAACATTACATAAGAAATGTCTATTTGCGTAACTTTATTAGCGGTTTTGATTTTTTGACGATTTATTCAATATTTTATTCGAAAATTTAGGGGGTTCTGAACATTCGATTACGTGTAAAAAATATAGGCTTCCAGTGTTTACGGATTGTGATTTTTGTACCAAATTTGGTTCGAATCGGTCGATTTGTTCGTCAGTTATCCTCTCCATAGACTCACTGACACACACACACACACACACACACACATACTTTCACACACACACACACACAGACATCACTTCAAAAATGTCTGATTCGTGATCAGGGATGCTTGAAACGTGCTTTCCCGTCGAAAACTCGAATTCGAATTTTCGACCCCGTCACAATACTTTCCTTATACATTATGTATATAAGGAAAGTAAAAATAGGTTTTTCTTATAGTGGATACTAATATTCTTTCGAAGATATTGAATTTTCGACAATTAGTCGTCATTTTCATTGATTTGACGTCATTTTTATCCATTTGGCGAGATTTTCGTTAATTTGGCAACATTTGCAAAAACCGCCAATTTGGCGACATTTCGCCAAATACATCGCCTAAATCTCGCCAAGCGTTATGGACGGAAAGATAAGTTATTCTTACAGCAGATAAATGACTATTGGTGTTCAAATACAAAAGTATTACTTAAAGTATCTTTTTCATGAATGGAATGAGCAAGATCCACGAGAATGATGGCACCCAATAGATCGCATGGTATTACATATGAAAAGTGAACATGTTTCTCAATAGGAAATGTTTTTTTTTTATTTTATATAACTTTTTGACAATTTTTTTTTAAAAATGTACAATATCTCAAAAACGGTTCATGTTAGCTTTCCAAAATGTATGTCAATCGTTTTCTAATGAAAAATTACATAAGACATGTCTATTTGCGTAACTTTATTAGCTTTTTTGATTTGTTGACGATTTTTTCAAAATTTCACTCGAAAATTTAGGTGGGTTCTGAACATTCGATTGCGTATAAAAACAATAGACTTCCAGTGTTTACAGATTGTGATTTTTGTGCCAAATTTTGTTCGAATCGGTCCATTCGTTCGTCAGTTATCGTCTCCACAGTCTCACTGACACACACACACACTCACACACATACCTTCACACACACACCCATACTCCCAAACACACAGACACGACTTCAAAAATGTTTGATTCGTGATCAGGGATACTTGAAACGTGCTCTCCCGTCGAAAACTCGAATTCGAATTTTCGACCCCGTCACAATATTTTTCTTATACATTATGTATATAAGGAAAGTAAAAAATTATGGGCATTATTTACGGTCCCTATGTACGTGAGTTTGATATCCAACTATATCAATGGTAATTGAAAAAAAAATATTCATGATGTAATTATAATGTTGATGAATTTATATATTTGTACATATTGAGTTCTATTATAACTTAAAATACGTATTTTTGGGGGGAGGGGGAGATCATTGATAACGAATGCTGTCAAAACATGCAGTTTAAATGTTCATAAGTCAATTCTATTAATTTAAATGTTCATAAGTCAATGCTATTAATTTAAATGTTCATAAGTCAATGCATTTTTATAGTTTTATAGCTTTGCGTATTTTATGGTATTAAAAAAACACGCATTTGTGTGTTGCTATCGTTCAAAACGTATGCTTTGTTAATTTTTTAGAAACTGACGTAAATATAAAATAATATTATAGAAATAAATGTATATAAATTTGAAAATTTCATGTTTGTTATTGTTAAATATGCTAAATAATAATATTTTGAGCATAGCTCGAAAATAAAATATCAAGGATATTAAAGTATTTTACTTGTTTCAAAAGTTCTATTTACCGGCATTCATTTTAGTTATAAAAATGTTAGGTTTTTTATAGTTATATCTAGATCTCCTTCACAAAACTCAAACTACTGGTTCAAGTGTGTTACAGGCACATGCACTATTTTTTATCTCCTTACACTTAAAACACTTCCCTAAATATTTTTAAACTCTCGAGGATGCAATGATTTTGCTGTGAATTTGTATATTTTTTATTTTGATTTTTTTAATATTACCTCTTCACGATGGAAAACATTTGTAAATTGTTTCTATTTCTCTTTTGCATAATATGAATATTTTTAAAAACGAATAACAAATATCTGAAATATACGATTCCATTTGGCATACTCGTAGTATCTGTTTCACAGTGTGTATTTTCACTTACATCACTGTCATTATCAAAATGAAAATGAAGATGTATCTTTCTCAGATTTCGTACAGAAGTGAAAAAAAAAATGTTTAAAATGTTTAATAAAAATCCTTAAAATTTCATTTTTCTTAAGTTGGTGGCAGCATAGAGATGTCGATGAAAGGATTTTATTTGGTTTATCTCTACTAATATTAATTTATTATTATAAAAATCCATAGGATATTTCAAATCACCAATTTAGCTATATATTATTTAGTACTGCAATTGCTAAGAGAATTATCATTGTTTCCTATGATAAAATAATCTTAACATCCGTATAATGTGAATTCTAATCTAGACAATTACTGTAAAGTTTATGTAGTTCTATTTTTTCATATACTGTATTAACAATTTTACAACGGTTGGTGGTTAAAACCTTGCGTTACTATGTTCACACCCACCCACCCACTCACAAACATTGCTGCATGCACTCACGCCACATACTCTCGCAAGTCCTTCCCCTCCCCCACCACCACCTCACCCGAGCAACCCCTCATCCGAGCTCCAATTCAATTCAATTTTATCCTATTATGAATCTTCTTTTCAACGATATTTTCATCGTTAAAAATTTAAAGTTTGTGTGGGGTGGGGGAGGTATCCTATTCAAAGGACTTCTCCCACCCCTGGCCTCGGTTCTTGAGTCCGATCTTAAGATATCGATCAGTAGTAGCAGCAAGATAAGTGACCTATTTAGATAAATTATGTGGAATGAAATACTACCTGTATTTAATTAAACACAATATCCAATGGGCTGGCTCTCATATCTGCTGCAAAGTAAAATTGTCCTAACTGAATTGCAATAGACTATCTTTTCAAGTAAAATTTATTTTCCTTACGATAAATATATCCTTATACTCCCTATTTCTCATCAGTACACATTTTTATTACAATACAGAACATTTTCTTAATATTTTTAGAGTGTACATGCAACTTAAACTGGAGTATAAAATTACTAATTCCCGGAAAAGGACCTGAAAACATTGAATATCAGAAAGTTGGTGGAAATGAATTTTCCATGATTAAGCAAAAAAAAAAAAATCATTACTTCATATTTCGAATTGGTAAATAAAATAAAATATTAATAAAAATGAAGATATCAATACTCTACACTTATATAGAGATACATTACTTTTAGAAACTATTTTATAAACTCGTAATAAAAATACTAAAAGCTGGGGATTTAAAACCATTAACTTTATTTTATATATATATGGACTTCTAAAAATATGTAAAGCGGTTATTTTTCCTCATTATCCTATATTTACATTTGATTTTTCACTGTAGTGCTGATTTCAGAGTCAGAGAAAATAATTCTGCAAAGCATCTCATTATTCGCAAAGTGCGACACATAAATAATTAAAGAAAATCTAAGAATACAATGAAACGTTTGAACAACAGAAGAGGCTGTAACAAAGAATGTGGTTATTTTTCACTTTGTCCGTTATTTCTTTCAAAGTAACATTGTTTTAATTAGAGGCAGTTGAATAACTTATCAACTTTGAATACCCGTGTGTTCTTGTGTTTGAAGTATCATGAAGTGAAGGTTCTTACTTATGATTTACCCGAGATTGCTTTGAAGAGCTCAGTTTGCTAAAATATTTTGAACTTATAGAGAGCTTTGCACTTTTAAGATTAATTACCCTTGAGATATTTTTATTAAAAATAAAACGATACAAAAATTTAATCTCTGCAGGAATGGAGGATTTTTCTGGGCCAATAAACCACCTAATATGTTTTATTGAGATATAAACAACTTCCTGCACAAATGCCTATCAGTAAGCCAGAAGCCCTACTTGTGGTCTAGTGTTTCTTTACATAGTTTTAACAAGAATTCTTAAAATAGAAAGCTTGACAGTTTTTTCCTAAATTCCTAAAAAGAGACATTCTTTTCATAAGGGATTAGATCTACGTGGTCAAATGTTGTTCATTTTCCGAACTTATGATCTATAGGAGCATATCAATTGCAGAATATATTTTATTAGATATATACAGTACAAAAAAAATCTCATGTGGGCAACACATGACTTTCCTTATATAATCGAATGAATTTACTACTTTTACAGTAAAAAAAAGGTTTTTCTTATAGCAGATACAAATATTTTTTCCAAGATATTGAATTTTCGACAATTGCTTGTCATTTTCATTGATTCAGCGTCATTTTTTCCACTTGGCGAGATTTTCGTTAATTTGGCAACATTTCAGGAAGTCGCCAAGTTGGCGACATTCCGCCAAATTTATCGCCAAAATCTCGCCAAGCGTTATGAACGAAGAAATAAATTATTCTTGCAGCAGATAAATGACTATTGGCATTTAAATACAAAAGTATTACTCAAAGTATATTTTTTCATGAATGGAACGAGCTAGATCCACGAGAATGATGTCACCCAATTTATCGCATGGTATTACATATGAAAAGGGAACATGTTTCTCAATAGGAAATATTTTTTTATTTTATATGACTTTTTGATAATTTTTTTGAAAAATGTGCAATATCTCTAGAACGGTTCATGTTAGCGTTCCACAATTTATGTCAATCGTTTTCTAATGAAACATTAAATAAGAAATGTCTATTTGCGTAACTTTATTAGTGGTTTTGATTTTTTGACGATCTTTTCTAAATTTCATTCGAAAATTTAGGGGGGTTCTGAACATTCGATTGCGAATAAAAACAATCGGCTTCCAGTGTTTACGGATTCTGATTTTTGGACAAAATTTGCTTCGAATCGGTCCATTCTTTCGTCAGTTATCGTCTCCAGAGACTCACTGACACACACACACACACACACACACACACGCACACACACACACACACACACACACACACAGACATCACTCCAAAAATGTTTGATTCGTGATCAGGGATGCTTGAAACGTGCTCTTCCGTCGAAAACTCGAATTCGAATTTTCGACCCCGTCACAATACTTTCCTTATACATTATGTATATAAGGAAAGTAATACACATCCAACTGTACTGTGGAAAACAGGATTACAGCCACATCATGTGAAGAAGAAAGTTTAATTGTAACATAAGGCATACAAGACATGTATGGAGTCTTTTTATAGTTGACAAGTGTGTATGCTTCTTTTCCGACGCAATTATTATTCATTTATTTCTCTTTTGAACACTTATTTTGCTCAGTCATGTGATTTTTTGGAAACCCAGATAAGTAGTTTTAGATTTTAAACAAAAATCTCGATGAACCACTATCTTCACTATCCGAAATGTGATGCTGAATCCATATCAGTCATTATCTAATATCTATCTATAACCAATCTTGAGAAATAAATATTTCTAGGAAAAAATAAATATTTTATCGGAGCTAGCATCTCGAACGGAATGTGGAAACATTTAGAGGAGTACCCTACTTCCACAAAAATGTATTACTAATCATTATAAATCATAATCCAAGCTCTATCTATATTCCAAAAAAAAAATATATATATTTTAATGAAACTTTGTTAACAGGAAGTAGAAAAGCCCCGGGTCTGGAAATCCTTATTTATTCTCCTTACCTAATATACAGGGTATCCCAAAAATTCGAAAATTTGAATTCGAGTTTTCGACTGGAGAGCACGTTTCAAGCATCCCTGATCACGAATCAAACATTTTTGAAGTGATGTCTGTGTGTGTGTGTGTGTGTGTGTGTGTGTGTGAAAGTATGTGTGTGTGTGTGTGTGTGTGTCAGTGAGCCTGTGGAGACGATAACTGACGAACGAATGGACCGATTCGAACGAAATTTGGTACAAAAATCACAATTCATAAACACTGGAAGCCTATTGTTTTTATACGCAATCGAATGTTCAGAACCCTCCTAAATTTTTGAGTGAAATTTTGAAAAATTCTTCAAAAATCAAAACCGCTAATAAAGTTACAAAAATAGACATTTCTTATGTAATTTTTCATTAGAAAACTATTGGCATAAATGTTAGAACGCTAACATGAACCGTTTTCGAGATATTGCACATTTTTCAAAAAAATTATCAAAAAGTCATAAAATAAAAGAAATATTACCTATTGAGAAGCATGTTCACTTTTCATGTGTAACACTATACGATAACACTATACTATAAATATATGGTTTTAAGTTTTTAAGTAGAATAAATTATTGCAGTACCGTGGTGAATGAAATAAAAATGTATGAATGAAATATTTACTGCTTTGACACAGAGAGCCAGGCGATTTATATTTCGATGACGCATTTGAATGAAGTTCGTTTTTTACGATGAAGTTTTAAATTTTCAAATATAATTAATTATTGCAGTATTGCGATATATTACCGCTGAATGTATCACATTTTATGATGTTTAAATAAAATTACATTTGAAAAATGTTTCATAATCAATGCTTTATACATGATTGATCTTTCTTGTAATTTCTTAATACTTTTTGTTGTTGAGTAAGCCTTCGAGAAATAAATCACGGTGATAGTTTCCATTTAAATACACATTTCAAACCTGCTATTTTCAAAAGTGACTATAAACTCCCACAATGAGATTTAATTGATTTTCACATTTTAAACTAACTATTTCCAATCTTTTTCGTTGGGAATCATGGAGTTAGAGAGTAGGAAGAAGTTCCGTTTTTCACTAATATCTCGAGAACCACTCACTGGTCGTAGAAACTCGAAACACGGACTAAATTTTAAGTGGAGCTGTTTCAAGACATCGCACCAAATTTCATCAAATTCAGTTTAGCCGTTCTCCCTTGATGTTGGATCATACATACATACATACATGCATACTTTTCTTCTTTATATATATTGATTAGAACCGAACAATGAACATAATTTTTTTTCTTTTTTTTTTCAGAGTTAAATAAATATGCATCTGTTCATTTTAATATTTCCATGTGCTCATATACAATAACTCTTACGCTCTGTGGCGCAGATTATTTCTTAAATAAGGAGAAGAAATATTCTTTAATGATGTTTTTTCTTATACATTTTTAATTAACAATTTTGTAATTAGCTTTTTCACAAAAAATGAATGAAATGAGAGTAATTATTTTTTACTTTCAGATTTGTTACTTCATTGTGGAACTATCGGTAAATGAAAAGTGGGCGGCATAAGAAGCAAAAAATATAATAGCTAATTTATAATGTGTTGTTCTTCACCGATTTTATTCATACTAGGAGCATGATAGTGAGTTTTTCACTAAATGCTTGAAAATTATTCCTTGTGTTGATTAGCTCTTGTTGTATTTTATTTTTCACATTTTTCCGTTGAGGTAGAAATTTGAAAATATGAAATAAATAATGTGTTTATAAAAAGAAAAGTATTTGTTCAGTTCAAATTACTTATCGTGATCTTTCAAATATTTTTTTTAATTAAGAAATATATAAAAATACCAGTTATTTGATGCGTTTTACATAAGTTACAAAGAAATATTACACCGGCTTGAGGCTTTTTATAAACCTGAATTATTTCAAGTACAATCTGTAAAATGTTGCTGTGGCCCGCACATGAGTTTTCCTACAGCAAGAATTTAGTTTTATCTTTTCTTAACAATTCATTAAAATGAGTTTAACTGTATAAAATAAATCGAATTACAGGGGATTTGCAGTTTTATTTCAATTGCTAGCTTTATTGGACGATTAGATGCATTTTTAAGCGTGATGTTACACATTTAATTTATACATTTGGCCATATGCAGTATTTTATTTTGAAGTTTGACTATTTTTGTGCGCCATTTCGGAAAATATGCAGGTTTATTTTTAACGAATCATACCAAAATCAAATCAACACTAGGGTTACTGATAAATGACTTATCTATCAAATTTTCTGAAATGTGGTCAATTAGTTTTTCAGCTAGAATGGATACATACAATTTTCGCTAGGCATTTCGCAAACAATAGCGGGTTCTGTTGTCTTGAATAGTACAAACATCTAGATAGCACCAGGTTAATATAAAAGTAACTTACTAAATTTTATAAAATTTTGTCAATTAGGTTTTGAGTTAAATTAGATTGCGCAGACAGACACACAGACGTCAAGCTAAAATAGTTTTTCGTGTTCTAGGGTGTTAGAAACGTGTGGACCAGACGAAATATCTAGTTATGATTTTCGACACGATTCCAAAACTTTCCCTATACATTGCCATGTATTCTGGGGAAAATTAAAAGATGTGTTTCTGTCGTTAATTTTAATTTTAATAATCTAATATAGACAGCACATAACTTTCCATACAGGCTTATTCATTTTATTTTTCTTTTCTTTAATAATTCATTATATTGAACTAAATTGCCCCAAACGTCGTGAATAATTATTTTAAATTCCACTGAACTTGAACTTTGAATGCATTTTTCGTTATCATTTGGTAACAAAGGCGACTTAGAAAAACTACGAAAAATCTAAGATATGTAGATAACGGCTCGTACTAGAGTAATGCAGTTGGTCTTATTTTTTTCATCATCAAAATGTATTTGTCATTTAAATAATACATTTGAGTGTACGTAGTCTTTTATTTTATATTTTGACGATTTTTGCGGGCCATTTCATAGAAAAAGTGGGTTCATGTTTCTCAACTTTTACTGAAATATAATAAGAACCAGTTTATCCCACAAGTGACTTATCTACCACATTTTGTGAAATTTAGTCATTTACACTTTTAACTAGAGTGGATACATGCGATTTTTTCCTACGATTTCTCCGAAGAAGGAAAGTTATTTTATCTCGAATTGTACCGAAATCCAACCAGCCCCAGGGTAACCCACAAATGACTTACCTACAGAATTTTATTAAATTCGGTCAATTAATTATTGTGTTTGAGTGCATGCATGCATTGCACGTCCAGGTACGCAGACACATACACAGACATGACAGACGCAAACACACAGAGACACACGCACACACATAGACATACACACAGACGTCACGCTAGAAACGTTTTTTCCTGTTTTAGAGATTTCAAAAAATATGAATCCGCAGAAAATTCGAGTTGCGATTATCGACATGATTCCCATATGAATCCAATTGAACTTTCGAAAAGTCAATATTTCGAAAGGTCGCTAATCAGCAATAAAATGCTGATGCGTTGGTCGACGACCCAGCGTTTTTCAAAATATGTTTTTCAGAAACACGGGATTTCGCGCAGTAACCTATGGGTTCCAAGACGCGATAGTTTCGTGTCATTTTTTTTTAAATTAATAAAACGCACAAAATTTTGAAAGAATATTTTTGAACCAAATAGACATTTTCTTATTTTGGCGTTCATCATCATATTAAATTTCAAAATGGTTCAGCGACCAAAAAAGCTTGAAAATCATTGAATCTTACTATAAGTATATTTCGTCGATACGCATATACAGCCTATATACATTATACAGGGTGTCATGGAAGTACATGGACAAGAAAATAGTTCTGGAAGTATTAGAGTTTATACCAGCCGAATACCCGCTGAAAATAAACTGTCTCGCAATAAGAAATCCGCGTATAATATAAATTTTTGAATAATTCGCGTTTCACATTTATTCGGCAAATCGAATATTTTGGTGTGCAGAATCTCCTAAAGAAGAAAATATTGAGAAACTTAAATTCCATACTTCTTCCTTAAACCGTACACCAAATTAAAGTCTCTATCTCATGCCGAAGTATGCTATTTTATCATTTCCCCTTTCAAACGTTTTTCTGTGGAGCACACCCATAAATAAACATTTTTTGAAAATCTCTGTTCGTCTTAGGTTTTTTATTGGATGATTGCACATATACCAAATATCAAGCCTCTATCACATTTAACAGGAAGCGTGTTTCATTTATTCGGAAAATCGAACATACTAGTGTGCAGCACCCCCTATAGTAGCAAATTTTGGAATCTGAATTTACACACTTTCTTGCTTTAAAACTATCTACCTGTACACCAAATTTGAATTCTCTATCCTATCGTGAAACATGGTCTTTTCTATCACCTCACCTTTCGAGCATTTTTCTGTGTAGAACCTTCCTTAAACGAACATTTTTGTAAAACCGTATTCATCTTGGGTTTTTTATCAAATGATTAACCCGTATACTAAATTTCAAGCCTCTATCAGATTGTAAAGGAGAAGTTCCTCAGTTGTTCGTCAAATCGAATATTTTAGTGAGTGGCATCCCCTAAAGTAGCAAATATTGGAAAACTGAAATTGCACTTTTTCATCTTTTCCAACTTTTTACCCATATACCGAATTTGAAGTCTCTATCTCATTGCTAAGCTTGTTTTTTCTATCATTTCACATTTTGAAAGTTTTTGTGTGGCGTACTCAACCCCTTAATTATACATTTTTTAAATACTTCATTCTTCTTGGGTTTGTATGAGATGATTCGCCCGTATACCAAATATCAAGCCACAATCACGGGGGCGCGGTAGCCCTGTGGTTAGCGCGCGGAGGTTGCACTCGGTAGTCCCCGGTTCGATTCCCGCCGCTGCCCAAACTGTCGCTGTGTTCACGCGGAGTACGATCACGTTAAACATGTGGGTCCGTAAGTCTTCCGAGAGGTTGGTGGAAGGGGAAGGAGGGTACGGTCCCTGTGGATGCCTCCCCCACTGGGTTCCAGTCTAAATTGGGTGGCACTTCCCGGCCGTCCAACCAGATACCTTACACCTTTCTGGTAGGTCGGACGGTCTGGGTCGCAGAAGAAGCCACTATCACGGGGACTTTTCTCCTTTATTCTGGAAATCGAACATTTTCCTGTGCAGCACCCTTTGAAGTAAAAAATATTGAAAACACTTTCTTCCTTCTAATCAATTTATTAGTACACCAAATTTAAAATCTCTATCTCATCCCAAAGTATGTTTTTTTTATCAATTCCCTTTCAAAAGTTTTTCTCTGGAGCAACCACTTAACGGAATTTTTTTAAAAACTATAATAGCCATGGATGTTTTCAGCACATGATTATCCCATATACCAAATTTTAATCTTCGATTAAATTTTAAAGGAGGCTTTTTTCATTTATTAGGCGAATTGAACATTTTGGTGTGAAGGATGCCCTTAAGTGGAAAATATTGATAATCTGAAATTGCACACTTTCTTCCATTCAAACGATTTACCTATACACCAAATTTGAAGTCTTTATTGCTTCGCGAAGCATACTTTTTTAACATTTCACTTATCCAACATTTTGGTGTGGAGCACCCTCTTTACAGAACATTTTCGAATTTCCAGAGGATTTTATCGAACGATTGATCTGTGCATCAAATCGCAAGTCTCTATTCGGGAAGTGCCTAAATAAGCAAAACAGACGGGCAGACATACGGCCGGACACTTGACAATTAGTATATATATTTTTTCGTTAAGGTGTATAAGACATCGGATTGGCGGTACACGATGATACAACTTTTGGGATGCTGTCTTCTTCTTTAGCAAGGTAAGGAGGCTATTTTGTAGTCAATTATAAAGTTGCAGTGAGCACTAATTAGTACTAAGCATTCTTGTCACCCTCTACCTTGCAAAAAATGGAATAAACTCTAAATAACGATTTTATATCAGACAATTTTATTAATCATCGTGTAAATGTATGAATGGAGAGATATAGGTAAATACATGGAGGCATCTTATTACACGTGTGCAAGCATATATCGTTGCTAAATATGATCATTTTGTATTTTGTGTATAAAAAAATTGCAACTTCTCAAAATTTAATTGACCTGTCGAACTTCCCCTGATGAAGGAACATGGGCAGAAATAAAGAAGACATTGTAAACCAAGAACTGAATTCAATTAGGACAGAGCATTTTCAATGCATGTACAATAACATTTGTACTAACAAAAGAGAAAGTTATGATAAATACTCATCTATTGAAGAGTTCATTGAAAAGGAAGAATCAGTGGAACGTCTATCCCGTAGAAATCCCTTTTATAGGCCACGACCAGCCAGGTGTAAAATGGATTCAAGCGATATCACGTGGAACTATCATGACATCATTTAGAAAACGGTGTGGTTCCTGGAACACATCTAACAGGACATCGAACACTTGGGGTTGCTAAACAAAACACTTGGGGTTGCTAGAATATACATAGCATGTGGAAAAATTAGGACATCAATTAGAAAACACTGAACATCAATTAGAACACACGACACACGTGGAGCAATCAGGATACCAATTGAAAAACACTGGCAGTCGCTGTAATACACATAGGACGTAGAGTATTATGTCATAGTTCAATCACCTCAACCCTTAATTCCTTCACCAGTAATCTTCTCCGCAGCATGCTGTCTCGAACAATTTATATGGCATTTTCACCCCGGCAGGGATCGGTATAAATTATCCATATTTAGCATAAACAATGACTCCACGTTTTCCAGCTGACTAGTCCGTTAGCCGAATCACCTAGCTATATCGAAATATTATGTTCTCGCGATACTGGTACAAACTTTAGATGGTGGCCGTATCACCCTTCATAGACGGCAAAATATTACTCTCATGCGATGCGAAACTATTACAGAAGTTCTTCGCAACTGCAAAGGGATCAGGGGGATTGTGACGGAGTAGTCAAAGTCAATTTTATTCTGCCGCATTTTCTAAATATTCAATTTTTAAGTGGGAGGGAGTTAGACTGTAACATTTCTTTTCAAAGTTCCTTTCCATTTTTACAGGGTTACAATCATATTTTGCATTAAGTTTCCAGTTGACTTTTCCCCTAATGTAACAGTAGCGAACATAACTCGTTAAAATCTCTGATGTGGACAGCACATGACTTCCCTTGTATAATGCAATGGGTTTACTCCTTTTTTAGTCAAAACATAATTTATGAGATTCACGGTGCTGTGGTTTTGGCAATGCATTGTATATTTGGCGATTTTCCGGATGACAAAATGTAAGACTATATCAAATTACCCAATAAATTTATATTTCTCGCAATTCTAAATAAACAATAATCACCATTGATAGCATCCCATAATAAGCGATATAGACCATATATTAAACTATTTTAATAATTAATGCATTAATTAAGTTTCATTTTTAATAATTTAGAGTCAATTTTGCAATTTTGACGTTAGTTTCGTCAATCTGCGGTTAAATATCGCCAAGTTGGCGACACTTTGCTAGATTATTCGCAAATTTGCAAAATGCATCAGCAAGTGTTACAGACAAACGGATTGGCATTTCTTATATACTAGAAAGTATGCCTATCATAGTACGAAATTTAGAATTTGTGAAATATTACTTACCATTTGGAAATATTTTTATCAATTTAGTGACATTTTTGTCACTTTGGGAACATTTAAAATAATCGCCCAATTGGCGACGTCCCGTTAAATATTGAAGTCTCATCAATTCGTCGTCATTTCGTTGATTTAACGTCGGGTACATTAATTTGGCGAATTTTTATCAAATGGGTGACATTTTCGTCCATTTGGCAGCATTTAAAAAAACAGCAAGTTGGAGATATTCTAAGAAAATTGTCACCAAAATTTTGCAAACGTTACGGATGAAAAAATAGATTTTTCATATAATAGATTCTCATATACTTTCCAAGATATTGAATTCATGATATTGAATTGATCATCATTTTCATTGATTTAGCGTCAATTTCATCAATTTGGTGACATTTTCGTTAATTTGGCAACATTTGGAAAGTCGCTAATTTGTCCACATTCCGCCAAATTCGTTGCCAGAATCTTGCCAAGCGTTATGGACAAGAAATACGTTATTCTTATAGGAGGTAAATGACTATTGGCGTCCAACTACAAAAGTATTATCCAAAGTATCTTTTCCCGTGAATACAACGAGCTAGATCCATGAGAATGATATCGCCAAATTTATCGCTTGCTAGTACATATGAAAAGTGAGCATATTTCATACTAGTTAATAATTTTTATTTTATGTGATTTTTTGAAAAATTTATTTAAAAAATGTTCGATACTTCCAGTACGGTTCATGCTAGCGTCCTAAAGTTTACGTCAAAGGTTTTATAATAAAAAATTACATACGAAACAGCTATTTGAGTAGCTTTATTAAAGGTTTTGATTTCTTGATGATTTTTTCAAAATTCACAATACTCTCCATATACATTATTTTATGTATATAAAGAAAGTAAAAAGTGGATCAGCAACCTAAAAATCTGTTTCGTCGTGTAACGCCACCGAGGTTTTCTCTCTCTCTCTATACACCTGCTTAATATACGACAACTCTAGTACATCTCCTGTTATTTGATTAGTCCCTGACTTTCCAATAATTGTTTACATATTTTTCGATTCTTTTACTTGTGTTAAGCGTTTCTGCACCGTAAAAGTTTATTTTGAAGAAAGGAAATGGAAGAAACAAAATATTTGACCAACATGTGCATAAAAATAGTTTCAGCACTGTTTGCGAGAGTTTCAAGACAAACCGTAAACTGATATTGAAAATGCTTCTATTTTTGATACAGCAATTCAAAATGGTAATAAAAATGTATTTATTTTTATAATTTGTTTAGAAACTGTTCCATGTTTTAACGATACTTTTTGATTATAAATGCATCCACATCCAAAATGTCCCCTATCCGGAGAGCAACATTTTCAATAACCATTTGTTATTATGCGGTGTCCAGGGCGCTCTTGTCTTTGGCGGAAATCCTGCTATACATCGCCAACTTAGCTACATATTACGAGTTTAGTGAAATTCGAGTTATGATCAGAAATTGATAAATTTAGCAAATATCTTGGTTTTATGACTTTTTTACGCAGAGGATATATAAGGTTTCTTTTTGCTCAATTGGGATGATACGTGATATGAGAAATTTTATGAACAACAAATACGTTTGCGTTTTTGTACTAAGATTTCAGTGTTTGTGAATTTGAGGATCATTTAAATTTACTGTTTCATTTTTATTTAATTAAATTGAAGTACTTTTTTATTTTATAAAACTAAAATGTACCCCGTATTATACTGAGTCGTAGAAATATCTAGTAATATTTAATTTAATTTTTTATTTAATTAAGAAAACAAGACGCTGCCCTCTAAAGATACATAGAAAATATGTGGAAGATTTTAATAAAATATATAATCTACGGATGATCAATATTAAACATATTCATATATCAATCATATTGATATATTTTAACTTTCTTTGATTACCCATAATATTTCAAAAAATTCCAAGTAAAGAGTCTTATACATACAATGGAATATTCACAAATATGTCAAAACTAATCTAAAACATATGTTTGGCAGGAATTAGGATGTGAAATACGTTGAAATTGCACAATTTATAAATTTGCAAATCCGAAAATATTTGTGTTACATGAACACATAAAATGCTTTTAAAGTGTTTTAACGTAAAGCTTAACATTTTAAAATATTCAAAAACAAAACTTGTTTCCTGCTCAATAGTAAGTAAATGAAAAAGTGAACGTGAAATCGACTCAACATAAATCTCGTTTTTGCTTGTTTTCCTAAGTAAAATGCTCTCAAGAAAGTAGCGAAATGAGCATATTTAAGTCTTTGATCTTTTTCTAGGAATGCGCGTTGCAAATTTAAATAGAAGTGGCTTTTAGCCTGATTTTCTAAAGAAAATAAATCGAAACGTAAATATTAGATCTCGCCCTAGAGTTTCAGAGTTTTTATTCACCGATGCTTTTAGAAAAATTTAAAGTTAAAAAGTCGTGAAAAGTTGTGAATATATATGAAATAAAATCATATTATCGAAATTTTACACATGAAAACAATTATCTTTGTATATCCCACGTGGCGACAAATTTGGTGACAAAGTGATCGCATTGACAATTTGGCAGCATGCTTTTTACAGTATAGCGAATTTGGTGACTTTGAGGAAATGTCGCCAAGATTATTCAGTATCTCTGAAAATGAAATTTTGTTTCTTTGATAATCCTTATCGCTTTAGGTAAGAAATAACTTAATTGTGATTCAAACTATGGCGAGTTACGTTGTTTGTGGGACAGGTATATTTTCCTAAATGCGGGGGAGGGGTAAGAGTAAGTAAATTATTTGTGCTTTGTTAAATGTTCATCAAAATCTTTTGACTTATTGTTTGTCGGTCTGTCTAGCATTGAAAAAGCAGATCTAATTTATCCTCAAAACATAAACATACTGCAATATTTATTTATATCTGCAGCCGTCGAGAAGAAAATAATGCACATCCAGCATCAATTGCACAATTTATATTTTAGAAGAACAAGATGGAAGATATCACTCGATAGGGATTAATATCTTCTACAAAAATCAAAATTTAAAATTTTCTTATGGACTGTCTTTATAGTTATTGGGCATTAACTCTAAAATATTCAAGAACAGCCCCTATTGATCATTACATATTCAGAATCTATAGAACATTCCAAGCTGATTTAAAAAAATTACCATTTTTACATACATATTTAATGTTCTGCAAGTGTTTGAAATTTGCTAATCCTAATGTTAAAAGGATTTTCCAGATTTACGGATATATGTTCGTGATAAATTAATTTTCCAAAAAAAATTGTTCTTGCATAATTTTTTACTAGAAACCCCCAAATAAAATCCATATGAATTTTAATACTCTAACATAATTTAACTATTTATTATTAATTATTAAATTAATATTGATAACAAGTTATAGAATAGAAAGATATGTTAATTTTGACACCACTCAATGCAACTGCATCTGAAACATCGATAAACAAAATTTCAATTTACCCATGCAATATGGAACTGTGCTATCAATTTTTATTTAAAATTTGAGTATTATTAAACTTATCGGTAGCCATTCCCAAAGTATCGAAAGAAACTGCTCGTAAATATAAAATTGTAAGTAGCTAAATGAAACAGAATGAAATATGAAATTAGAAATTTTGGTAGTTTTGCAATGTTTTTTTTATTTTTTCTGTTATGTTTGTTATGTAGAGACATTGCTTTTTTAAAGTTCAGTCAAAATTTGGTATCCAAGGTTTTTTTTTTGGCACATTCTGTAATTTTATTTAGACAAGAGTTTTCAGTTTAAAATGGATTCTGAACCACTATAGACACACTGGCATGCAGAAAGTCAACCCTCTTATGTCACTTTATAAATATTGTATTAAAAAACCTAAAATTGATATTACAAATACAGTATAGAAGATTTAAGCTGAAAATATTGACGAATTTACAAGAGACATCATTTATAATGTATTATGTAACACATGACAATTTTTCTTTAAAAAAATGGCAAGCAAATGAATACTAACATAGTACTAAATCAAAGCAGTCATTAACCGACAGAACATTAGATAATAGCAGAACCAGACTACCAAATCACTACCATTTCTGCTGCATAGTTCAAATTTTAGATGCACTCTAAATGATTTTTAATGATTTTATCGGTTAATTTCGGGTTTTTTTCCAATTTTTTTTTTAACGGCATGAAAGTTTTCGTGAATTCGAATATGTAATGATCAATGGGAGCTACTCATGAATATTTCAGAGTTGGTGTCAAAATGAACATGACAATGGCTGATTATATGCAAATTTTAAATATTGACATTTGTAGAAGGCATTAATCCCTATCGTATGATCCCTGTCGGTCAGGCGTTTCGTTCCCCCCCCCCTCCCTTTTTTTTACCTTGACGGCTGTATAAAGTTATGTTTTGTAACTTTTTCGTATCCTTTGTACAAAGTATTTTTTACTTATTAATAAATGAGGATGACTGTATGTCTGTCTGCTTTAGAGAAGAACAAAATCCATACAAAACTAGTATGTATTTTGCTACAGGCATACCTCATGTCTGACCCCGCTGTATCTCGTGCGATGTTTATTTTAAATTTTTATTAGCTTGATAGTTGATTAATGCTGAAGCCCATTATTTAGCCTTTATCACAAGAAATGATGCTTTAGCGATCAAAATATTAACCCCATGGCAAACGCTGATGCATCTTTTGCGAATTTTATTTTAAATTTCAATTGGTTTGACAGTTGCTTAATGTTGAAACCTAACTTTTAGCATTTGTTACAAGAAATGACTCCTTAGCGATCAAAATTTTATCCACATAGTTTTAAACTTTTATTTATTGACAAGCTCGAAAAACCATTTCCTCATAAAGCTTTGAATAAAATCCGTAACACCAATACTAGAATTTTTACAAACATAAAACTATCGACTAAAAATATCCAATTTGAAGTTCTGATATAGAAATTTCCAAATACCAAAATTTAACAGGAGCAAATTTAATAATTTATTTCTTGCAATGACGACAGTCACTACAAAAAACCTATTAAAATTTAAGAGTTTTATTTTTAAAAAACGACCAGGCTGGTCGCAAAAGGCATATAGTAAACAAAATATATTGGCCGTGCCTTAGTTGGTCCATCGAATTATTCGTGAAGTTAAACTTAACATTATCCCTCCTGAAAATCAGCAATATATTTACACATCTTTGCTAAATTTCAATTTTGAATAACTACAATGTTTCTATAGTCATTTTATAGTTCAAATTACGGAAGTTTTTCTGTGTATATTATGTGTTTCTTTGCAGATCACTCACACATTTATTGTAATAATAACATAACTTAAGTTGTTATAAATTTGAGAAATTTGCGTAGGGAGATAGGTTCTTGCTGGTACTTTTGCTTTACACTCATTTTCGGGAAAATCATGATTTTTGTGTTTTATCTTTGTTGTAGCAAATAACCGATATGTGCTTCCCCACCTTTTTGTATTGTGTAAACTGTTCAAAAATAATATTTTATTCACACATTCCGTTTATCAAAATATTCACATCGCCCCATTATCCATTTATCTTTATTTTTGGAAATAGAGTTTATCATCATTTCTCTAATTTCTGTTAATTTCAACAGATTTTATATATTAGTTTTCAAAACATTATAAAAATTATAATTATGAAACTGATGTATATATACATATTTAGTAAACAAATATTAGTAGAAACATGCGCCTTTATAAAATGTTTTGCACAAATACCATAAAACACATTTGAGGATTTTATATTACATCGCTCGCGCAGGTGATATTACACTATTATGTGAAACAAACTTAATACACGTCTCCATATGATTTTATTTATTTTCTCTAATTTTAATTAATGGTAATTATTTTAAATTTTTAATGTTAACATATATTAATATTTTTTTCAACAAAAATACAAGATTGATCCTTTTATCGAATTTTAAGACACTTATGCATTTAAAATTTGATTAAAATATGATTTCAGAGATCCTAAGTAAAAATGTTGTTCAGAAGTTCCTTGTGAAAAGTAAAATAATGGCAAAATGTTACATTTTTAACGTTCGTTTGTGAGATACTTGCGGTCAATTTTTCCTGGAATCGAACAATAACGTGGTACATCCAGTAAGAGACATTTCCAAAATGAAATACATGATTTATTATTTATTAACTCATTTGTAACTCCAAGTTAAAAATGATACTATGATTATAAGTGGAGTTTAACTGAGGGTTTAACTTAACGATAAGTCTTATTTACATCTAAATTTTAAAATTCGGGATTTTTAAATGTATTTTTATTAAATATGAAACGTCAAGTTTGAAAATATAAAATGTCGAACCACTTGATATGGAATTACACGTTAAAGTTCTAACTGTAGTTTCGTATATTGTGAAATGTTTATATAAACACAACACAAGTATCTCCATATAAAGGTATGTTCAACACTACATACAACGCCACTTAAATGCAACGATTGTGAAAAAAATCTGATGTGGGCAGCACATGACTTTCCTTATATAATGCAATGAATTTACTACTTTTACAGTAAAAAAATATATTATTTTTACAGTAGACATTTATATTCTAGGGTCATTTGGCTATTTATCCATTTGGTGAGTTTTTCGTTAATTTAGCAACATTTAAAAAAGTCGTCAAAATGAAGACATTCCTCCAAATTCGTCGCCAAAATCTCGCCAAGCATTATGGATCAAGAAATAAGTTACTCTAACAGCAGATAAATGACTATTGGCGTTCAAATACAAATGTATTACTCAAAGTATCATTTTTCATGAATGGAACGAGCTAGATCCACGAGAATGATGTCACCCAATTTATCGCATGGTATTACATATGAAAAGTGAACATGTTTCTCAATAGGAAATATTTTTTTTTATTTTATATGACTTTTTGATAATATTTTTGAAAAATCTGTAATATCTCGAGAACAGTTCATGTTAGCGTTCTAAATCTTATGTCAATCGTTTTCTAATGAAAAATTACGTAAGGTATTTCTATTTGCGTAACTTTATTAGAGGTTTTGATTTTTGACGATTTTTTCAAAATTTCACTCGAAAATTTAGGGGGGGGGTGATATGTGATTCCTCACACGTCAGGTATTGACGCTATATAGACCGATCTCGTAAAGTGGAGTAAATAAAGAAATACATAATACCAGTAATTAAAATGAAGAGGCTTAATTTTAAACAATAACAAAGAATTTATTTCATTAAGATAAAACCTTATTTAATAACTATTAACATCTGGTAAATTTCATATACCAACATCTTTAGTGTAGTACATTAAGACAATCAAATCTCCTCATTCTATGATCATAATATGAGCATTACAATTATTAACCCATTAATGTGCATTAACTCACTATTCTTACTAGCCTACGTCTTAATGGCCCAGGTTAACCTTATTTAGGAGGGTCAGAGAGATAATAATAATCAAAGTGCAAAAATATGTGTAGAATTGTCCTACCTCGATCATCACTGCCGATGTCGGACTTTATGACGGCGCGCTCCGGCTCTGTCCCGCGGGCTCGCTCTCTCCGAGATCCGTCGCTCTTGCGACCTCTTCTTTTCACTCCCAAAATTCAAGTCTTCGATTTCAAAAACTTAAAGTCCAAAGTTGCTCTCTGTCTCTACCCCCTTAACAAGGCGCCCCTGTCCATAATTGGCTAAGTAAATTAAGGGCTACGCCCTTCAGGCTATATTATTGGTCAAGGCCCCCCTGAAATATGAGATATGCAGTCTCCAGTTTTAAAATCGTTGAAAGTTCTCACGAGAATTTTCCCAAGGTTCAAGTGATATTAATTGACTCTGGGGTCAAGAAGTTCAACCCCTTCCGTTTGTTGTAACACCTAACGCTGACATGAACTTGAGAAGCACCCTCTCTTTTCGAAATGAATGTCCGGTGCAGCTGCGTTCGAGGGAATGTTACAAAAATTGCCTCACTTCATGAGGGACCGTCTTCTTAGGTCCACTTCCTTTTTCAAAAGAGCAATGTTATATTGGGAATTGAAAATTACAATATAACAGGGGGGTTGTTTCGTTCGAATCGGTTCATTTGTTCGTCAGTTATCGTCTCCAGAGACTCACTGACACACACACACACACACACACACACACACGCACACACAGACATCACTTCAAAAATATTCGATTCGTGATCAGGGATGTTTGAAACGTGCTCTCCCGGCGAAAATTCGAATTATAATTTTCGACCCTGTCACAATACTTTCCTTATACATTATTGTATATAAGGAAAGTAAAAATAATAAAACTTAGAAAAATGAATTTTTAATGACAAAATAATAAAATAGTAATCTAAATAATCAAAAAAGTGTTTACTATGTCAAAGCAGTGTGTAAAAGTGTTTACTATGTCAAGTGCCCTTCCATGTTCAGCAATGGTGTAAAAGCTATCACACAACTTACAAAATATATTTGTTACTTACAACTTACAAAACAATTTGTGGCTATAAATGAAAAATGCTGTTTTGCCATAAGTATGAAATAAAACGGACTGTGATAAGAGCTAAATATACAATAAAAGCTTTTAGTACAATTATATAGGAAATCGCATACATTTATTATTCTCATTATTAATAAAGGCCATTTGTTAAAGCAAGTATAAAGTTAAACGCTGTGTATATCAATTATAAACTAAACGAAGAACTTCCGTCTGTAATAGTTCATGTGCTGAAAGATCACTTTTTGATATTCCCGTTTCAACTGGTGTTGAGGTCAACAGTGTTTGCTCAAACTCATTAACATTCCTAACTTTACGATTTAGTACAGTCGTTTGCATGCACAACTTGATGGACATTCCAAGAAATCTCAGAGGTTAGAGCATTTAAACTCTGTATTTTCAGGGACTTCGTTTATGCAATAAATATTCGAAACCTAAATTGCAAAATTATTAACATAATATTAACTAACTTTTTTAAAGAACGTCTTAATTTTTCATATCCTTAACAGTTCACAAAATAACGTATTTACAAAACTAATTCTGCACAATTCCAAACTCCATTTAATGTAGGAGAAGTTTATAATGAATCTTAACGACTGGTGTATAAACTGAACCTATTTTGCAGTACTGCTATGTAGAAAACTATAAAAAAAATTCGTAGTCTTATTTTTCACACGAAACTCTCTTGCTTAAATGTCCCATATGTGAACGATTTTCAAGCCACTTTTAAAACATTTGAGTTGAGAAGTAGAATAATTAGGAGGTTATATGTTTTGATACACCGTTTTCACTGCAAAAGTTAATACAAGGGAATTTTAATTTAATAAAATTCATTTGCGTGTGGATATATGAAGAAACTATTTAAGAAGTATTAACTCTAGTTTTATTATAGATATTATTTTACGATAGGAAAAAAATGCGGTGAGCAACAAAATTAATAATACATGGTCAAACAAAGTAAATATAGTACAAGCATATTTTTATCTCTGCAGTTTCTCTGTCTTATTGTTTCTCTGCGCCTTACTGCGTGACTATATTTTCTATATTCCACAATTATTCTCGATTAGTATCTTTGTTGTTATACTAATATGACGCCACTACGAATGTATCATATTTTAGATTGCGCGTGGTTAAGCTGTCTTTGACCGATCTTAGTAATCAAAAGGCTGGACTGCTGCTGGAAGCAAATTTATCAACATTTCCTCAGAAAATTGATTAAGAATACTTACTTTAAAGAACGTTTTCTGCAGTATCGCGTTGAGAAATTGGACCGCGGATCTTAGCTTTGAGAGCGCCTTCTATTGGAGAGTCCAGTGACTATGAACTTGACCACTGCAACCTCGTGCTGCATGAGTTTATTCCTTGTGAAAGGCAAAAGCAAGTGCCTCGCATGGACGTGAATTTTTGACACATATGTTTGTCGCCAGCCACTCAAACGGCTACTGGGTCAGTCGTGTGGTCTTGGTCTTCAACACATGTTTGTCGAATACACTGCTTTCTTCCTTGTAATCTAGTTACAAGATGTTGAACGTTATAAAATGTTGCAGATTAGACTTCTCCACTGTTATGTATTGTACCACTCCACTGTTATGCATTGGACTACATAAAATTATCAAAATATACACCTATTTATAACAAAAAATTAATACATCAGTGTTATTAAAGACCTATTATATGAACAAAACTGTGGATCCTTTTTTAATTTTAGCCCAATAGTGACAGTTTCCAGACTTAATCTTGGATATTGCATTAAATTAATCCAGTGTTTAAATTAAATACAATCTTGGTAAGTAATCACCAGTAATTTTATATAATGTTCTGATTTATCATATATCTATTTTTTTTCGTATAATGTTGAAAAGTAACAAAAACAAAAACCACCGTTGTATCCCCATTCACGGTATCTAATAACGACCAAATTCCGAACTGAAAAGAAATAAACGCTTATCGGTTGGTTAATTGACGCTATTACAGGAGTATTTTATGGGAGTCCTATGGTGAAAATTGTTCGATTTCCATTTTATACACCTTACTGAAAGAACTTAACTGCCAATCATTACGTAGCAAAGTCATTTTTTAATATAGAATAAAGTATTTAATAAATGTTACAGTATATGCTATTAAAAAATTATGTCTATGCATAAAGAATAGAAAATTCTAATTGAAAAGTATTTTAAAAGAAATTAAAGCTTCTCTAAGCTGTATAAAAGGTCAATCTCCCTTTTAGTAAAATAAGCAATGGAAGTAATATTATAGTGTATTTCACTTATGGAAATAATATTACAGTGCATTTTACTAATGGAAGTAATATTATATTATATACTTGAATTGGAACTTTAAAAAAAATATATCATGGCAATTTTTCCATAAAGAATAATTATAGAACTTTTTATACTAAAATAGTGTAAATAAAAATGGTCCCAGATAATGTAAATTGAGCATGTCTCAAATTTGCATGTAAACGGTTTTTATATATGGATTATTAAAAAAGTCGTTATACTGTACATAATAACAAGGAGATTTATTTAAAAATAAAGCTGTGAAGTTAATTTAATTATTCCTAAATTCCCTACAATACAAAACATATGAAAAAGAAAAGTATAGTGGTAGTTTTAAAAATCTGAATCTCGGATTTTAATTTATCCACCTGCTTTGAATACGCCTTTTACATTTTATTTATTTATTTCCTTATTTTTATTTTTAAAAATGGTAATTTAAAAAAGGTTTTATTTTAATTTATTTTAAGCTCGTTTTACTATATAGTTCATCAGAACTAAAAATATTTTGTTCTAATACACTTTGAGTGGTTTAAAATATGTATGGAATGAGTTTTAAATAAAAAAACAAGTAATAAAATATATTGTGTATGATGCATAAAACACTGTATCAGTGCTTAAAATATATTATCTTTATCACCTAAATCTATCATATATTTAAATATTTTTCTTTGAATTCCAACAGATCGTATTTAAGTTTCCTTTTATTTTAACTTTTCAATATTATTACTCACTTCCCAACTATTTTGGAATATCAACAGTAATTACGATAATTACCGTATTTTTCGGTGCTAATTGCATTTTGTAATTGTAACAGGTGAGAAAGAAAGTTTGATAATATAATTATTTCCACATTTTTGAGAAATACCTCATTAACGAGCCATAATTTGATTTCACTCGGTATATATTTCACTTAATATGATTCTTGCTATTTGTATTACTAGTTACTTAAGTACCATTGCAAAATTTCATTGTATTTATGTATAATTGAGTGACTTATGTTTTTCATTAAAACTGTGAAAGTATTTTGAATGCTACTATTAATCCGGTAAATGAATGTAAGAAAACATGTTAACAAATTTATGTAGCTTACTTCACACACCATTGAAAATATGTTTCGACTGCTTTTATGCACTTCAGCAAATAGTAGTTAAATTGTATATATATATATATATATATATATATATATATATATATATATAAATATATATATATATATATATATATATATATATATATATATATATATATATATATATATATATATATATATATATATATATATATATATATATATATATAAAGAAATACAATCCCAAAAAGTATGAAAAAAGTATGTATTGTCCAATTAAACAAGGATATACTCCTAATGTTAATAGAATTATAGCCCTCTATAAACAAATTGGTATTAATATTAGAGTGGTCAAATTTCCATATTTAGTGCTCATACCAAAAATCCATAAAAAAACCTGTTAAATTTAGACCTGTCACTATAGGTTGTAATACCTATTTAACCAAAGTGAATTTCATTTTATTAAAACTATTAACACCTGTTATGAAGAAAATACGAAAAGAGGGCTCAGTTATGATTAAAAATAGTTATGAAGTGGTTGACAGATTGAAAACTTATTCTGAAAGATTTTATTTTAGAACGTTTGATTTTAAAGACCTATTTAACAATATCAACAAGATCTCTTTGATATTTTAATGGAAATTTATTTTACATCAGATTTACACAAACATGTGGAAACCAACAAGTACAAAAGCCTCCTTAAGATTGTCGTATTTGAGAATATTCTATATAATGGAATCGCACTTTATAGACAAATCAAAGGCATCCAAATGGGAGGGGGATGTTCCTCGTTACTTGCGGATTTTTACTTACATCATTATGAGAAAGGCACGCATTTAATTAGTGAAATACCATTCTTTAGATTCGTTGATGACGTCATGATTGGAGTGAATAATCAATATACTATATTTGATTTTACATTCTACCCGCCGTGTCTTGAACTAGTCGAATCGGAGTCAGTGAATGTAGGAACAGTTGATTTCCTTGACATCACTATTTATTATAATTTGGAACAGAAATTATGTTATAAATTATTTGACAAGAGACATCTATATGACTGCAAGATCAATTATTTTACCCACTGGAATATCAACTTGAGTTTAAACGTACAACGTAATTTAATCGTAAATCACTTGAACAGATACAGATTATTAAACTCATCTATTACAGAATTTAATAAATGCATGATGCATTTAATCAACGGAACTCGGGAACAATCATATCCC
The DNA here is from genome assembly GCA_951213105.1 of Amaurobius ferox. Taxonomy (NCBI): domain Eukaryota; kingdom Metazoa; phylum Arthropoda; class Arachnida; order Araneae; family Amaurobiidae; genus Amaurobius; species Amaurobius ferox. The sequence continues at coordinate 89,571,846 of OX578134.1, forward strand.
TTCCGCTTTGTACAGCACTATTATGATGTTTTTTGCAGAAATTATAGTGATAAAAATTATGTTAATTTACCCGCCATCATATAATACAACTCAACTCTTACCTAGGATTATCTGATTGTTTGACATCCAGATGGCTCTATAAGTTAGATGCGACTTTTTCATGTATGCTTTCCTATTCGAAGTTTATACGCTTTATGCAACTCTTCCATGATTCTTGTCTTGCTGGTTAGTAAAATTTCCAATTTTTTTTGTTATTTTGATCATTTTTATGTTGTCTGGGATTCGGCCATTTATTCCCCATGGGCATGATCGATTGTTGTTTCGGGCATGCAGAGTCTCTGGGAGCGTTTTCATGAAGTCAAAGCTAGCTTCTAACCAGGAAATAGGGGTCGCAATCCCCCTTGACCTTTCTGCAACCCTGTAAACACAATCATTCCACCCATATATTTTCATTTTTCATTTTAAATCTTATATATATATATATATATATATATATATATACAATACCTGGTATAGTATATATATATATATATATATATACAATACCTGGTATAGTGACGACCTAACTAAAGTGGACGTACCGTTTTCACACAGTGACCACCAACATTTTCAAAAATAGACAATTTTTCTCAGTCTCAAGGGTGTGATCCCTTTAAACGCCTCACTATGATCCGACAATAGAGAATGCTATCTATTTATAAATATATCATCAAATTATAACTCAAAAATCTATGGAAAAAGAACTGACGCCCCCCCCCCCCTCCCCGTCGCCAAAAAATGTGTTTATAATTTCTGGCATTTTTCCATTTACGAACATCGGCGTATAAAGTTTGATTTTTATTACATGCAGACCAATACAGCTTCAAAGATTCTCCGTTTTCTCGTTTTTTTTACTCACAAATTCGGAGGAGTTCAACCTTGTGGTGGGATAGCACATTGGTTTGCTTACGGGAATTGCAATTGGACGACCGGAGTTTGATTACCAGCTCTGACCAAACTTTTCCTGTGTTCACACGGCGTACGGGCGTGTTACATATGTGGGTTCGTTTGTCCTTCCGAGACGTTAGCCGTAGGAGGAGGGTGCTGTCCCTGTGGATAATGCACTGGTATCGAAAAGTTTGCACAAATTTCTACCTAATGAAACATAAAGTTTGTGTGCGTTAAGTTTATGTATAGTAAAATGACTATGTTCAATCGAATGAAGTGATTGAAGCACTTTCAGTGGAGAATTGAAAAGATAAGTAAAATACAATCTCGGTGATATTACATGATATAACAGAAAATATCATTACAAATTTACACAACATTATCTGATGAGTAGAAATCGACACTATATAGGTTACAAAAGGTATTTTTAGGACAATATGATTATATACGAGTTATAAAACGGTCATATTCATTAATGTTACCATGAACAACACTTACGAGTACAGGAATATGTATGGTAGAGTCTGTTTAAAATGCCATCCATGACGACAATTCCCATTTCAATTTGAAGAAGAATATTATCGCGAACTTCGAGAAACATTTCAGATGTCATCGTGTTAAAGCATCTAACAGCATATGGCGTATATTTATTATATATACCATATGCAATTTTTGTGCTTTCTTTGATGTCGATATCTACTAATTATAGAATGTTCTACAACTTTGTATTTATCGTTTTTCGGATTTTTTCCTTTGTTTCTGAATCCCTCCCTGTTCAAAATTTTTCCAATTAGGGTGCTTAAGGAATTTCAAAGTTAAAATCTAATGTCAATAATAATAACTTATGTTATTTATTCTGTGTGTGCTTTTCCCACACTTGCGTTATTGTATTTATTGTGTCGCTCATATTTCGTTATTCTTGATTGTGTGGCCGACCAACCAGTATACATAAGACGGCGAATTAGTATATTCTTAAACTGACATACCTATTTCAGCAAAACTAAATATAATTAAAAAGCATTTATCAGAATTATTTTATTGCAAAAAATTCTTAAATTGTATGTAACTTAAATATTCGCTCGCCGAAGCCTCTAGCTGCAGCACATTCTTATGAGCTTTAGCTGATGTGACTGACTTGTCCATTTTTCCTGAAGAAAAGGACTAATTTTGCCTCCGTAATCAGTTGATACCTTTAACAAACTATTTATGGTGTAGCAAGCAATCTGCTTTAATATCCAGATTGTTTAAATCAGCAGTTTGAGCGTGTATCTTATATTAGATGCTATTCATGTTATTTAATATGATGCATTTTCCCTTTTCATGGAATGCCATTGTTGATTAGAAAACATTTTTAGAAACTGGAAGCTCATAAATTCCATTTATGACATCGTTTTGTTTTAAGAGCACTTGGCGCAGTTTCCATTTGGACTGTCACCAATGTCAGCATTTTTTAATTAATCCAGACGATCAACAATCTTTGTAATGTTGTCTAATGAAGCAATATATATACATACCATAATATAGATTCAAGCTTTCTGCAAGATCAGTGTTGCTGCAAAACTAAATGATTTTATTATAAACGTCTGTTTAACGCTGCAGCTATATGTTATACAATATTTCATCTTAATTAACTAATTTTCGTTTAATTCTTAAATCTTTCAAACAGTAGAATCAACCAAATTCAAAATTAAATTCAAACAGTAGAATCAACCAAAATCAAAATTGAATTCAAACAGTAGAATTAAATGAAAATATTAAAATGTCAATTTTCTGCATATAAAAATTAATTGTATTCATAATCTATTTAAGAAAAAAAACAGGTTTCGAAATTGGAGATGTCTAAGAAGCATACCTCATTTTTGAACATAGAAATAAAGTTCTATTAAGATAGAAAACCACCAAGATATTTATATACCTGTACTTATTTTGCAGCATTAGAAAATACTTGTTCGGAATATTTCCCTTGAGATTTGTAATATAGATCTAATGATTTCATGAAATATTTTAAGTATTTTGTAACTAATAATGTATTTAATTATTTAACTAAATATAATTAATAATTTCGACAAATGAATTATTAACGACATTTTACTTAATTTATAAAGAGTTATTACTGGTTTGAAACATTTTTCTAAAGTTAGAGTTACCAATATTGCACCCAACTGTCCTCTCATCCATTGCTAAGGGTGATAGGCCGACAGAAATAAGTGCTTTTTACTTTCCTTATATTCATAATGTATAAGAAAAGTATTGTGACGGGGTCGAACATTCGAATTCGAGTTTTCGACGGGAGAGCACGTTTCAAGCATCCCTGATCACGAATCAAACATTTTTGAAGTGATGTCTGTGTGCGCGCGTGTGTGTCTGTGTGCGTGTGTGTGTGTGTGTGTGTGTGTGAAAGTGTGTGTGTGTGTGTGTGAAAGTGTGTGTGTGTGTGTGTGTGTCAGTGGGTCTGTGGAGACGATAACTGACGAACGAATGGACCGATTTGAACCAAATTTGGTACAAAAATCACAATCCATAAACACTGGAAGTTTATTGTTTTTATACGCAATCGAATGTTCAGAACCCCCCTAAATTTTCGAATGAAATTTTGAAAAAATCGTCAAAAAATCAAAACCACTAATAAAGTTACGCAAATAGACATTTCTTATGTAATTTTTCATTAGAAAACGATTGACATAACTTTTTTTAGAACGCTAACATGAACCGTTCTTAAGATATTGTACATTTAAAAAAAATATTAAAAAGTTATATAAAATAAAAAAAAAATTCCTATTGATAAACATGTTCACTTTTCATATGTAATACCATGCGATAAATTGGGTGACATCATTCTCGTGGATCTAGCTCGTTCCATTCATGTAAAAAGATACTCTGAGTAATACTTTTGTATTTGAACGCCAATAGTCATTTATCTGCTGTAAGAATAACTTATTTCTTAGTGCATAACGCTTGGCGAGATTTTGGCGACGAATTTGGCGGAATGTCGCCAACTTGGCGACTTTTTGAAATGTTGCAAAATTAACGAAAATCTCGCCAAATGGATAAAAATGACGCTAAATCAATGAAAATGACGACTAATTGTCGAAAATTCAATGTCTTGGAAAGAATATTAGTATCTACTATAAGAAAAACCTATTTTTTTACTGTAAAAGTAGTAAATTAATTACATTATATAAGGAAAGTCATGTGTTGCCCACATCGGATTTTCTTATGTAGAGATGCACACTTTTCAAAATTAAATGGACCAACATGGAAATCGATTTTTTATTTTATTTCAGTAATGCTGAAGATTTAATAATAATTTTTTAAAAACGCCCAAGAACATAACATAAAGTAAAATTACAGTAATTAGAAAGTAGCCGTCGTGGGATACTCCCGACCCTTATTTTTATATAAAGTTCAGATTCCCCATATATTTAAAATTTTCCTTTTAAATAACGGGAGAAAAAGTAGCAGGAATTGTCGTTTGAGCTCCATTCTAGGTAACTTGTAACTGCCGGACTCCGAACTGAAAAGAAATAAAAAGCTTATCGTCTGGTTTAATTGACACCATTACAGGAGTACTTTATGGTAGTCCTCTGGTGAAAATTGTTCGATTTTCATTCTATCGTCCATATTCTAAACGCTTAACTGCCAGTCATTTCGTTGCAAAGTTCTTTCTTTTTTTTATTTTTTTTTGCATAGAACAAAGCATTGAAATTGCATTATTATGTATGAAATAAGCCAAAGCGATATACATGTAAAATATAGATTTTTTTTTTAATTTTACTTTATATTTTATGATAGATATTATAGTTTTGTATATTTACATAATTTTCTAAAGGGTTGTATTAAAAATTATATTAATAAATGAATATAGAAAGTAATAAAAATTTGATGATTCAAAGACAAGTTTGCTAATAAATCAATTTCCCTACATCATTTAACTTTCTCTGCAATATTACCCTGTAGTATTTTGCTTTCCCTTGGGCATTTGCACTTTCGGTGCAATATTTCATATATGTGCTAGTAAATGGAAAGTAGTGTGAGTAAATGGAAATATATGGCTCTCGTATTTTGATCATCTATACGTTTTGAGCATCTCTGAATACAAATCAATCAATTTTTGAATAATCCACTTATGTCTCTCTGCATGTGTCTATGTATTTAGCATGATATATCTCTATCTAAAAGATAGAATTCAATGGGAATAGGTGATAATTTGTCCAATAGTGAACAACGGATTCCTATTGGTTACATTCATTAAAAATAAAATAAACATTTTAATTAAATGATTGACTTCATTTTTATTCTTTTAAATCGCGATGGATATATTCTATGTTTCTGAAATTATTATGAACTTCTTTTCAGATATTAGAAATTCTATTTATTTCCAAAATTAACTACTAAATGAGAAAACACTCCTCACGAGCGTATTCTCTAGAAGTTGGAAACTGTTTTCCAGAGTTCATCTTTTTCTCATTAACTAGTCGCGTCTATCAGTACCTTCTCAATTTTGGTGAATATTATACCACAAATATTCTTAACAATATCAAATAAGTAAAACAATCACACCTGAGTTCCCACAGAAACGTGAATTAATAATACCTAAAACGCACTGTATTTAACAAGAAGAAATATGCACTAAGTTTGAATATGATTAATATATAATAAACTAAATATGATTTTTAATTAAATTGGTAAGAAATAATTTCTTATATTTTTAAAAAGTAAAAAGTAGAAAAATAATAATAGCATGACTTCTATGAAACACGTATTCAGCAGATTTTTTTTATAAATGAAATTAGATACTGCGGGTTAAATGTAATTTACCAAATGCACAGTAAATTAAACACTTGGGATTTTTTTTTCTGACTAATATCAAGACTTTTTCATCGTAATTTAATTAAAATATTTCCACTTTATAAAATTTTTATTTTTTCAGCGGCATTGAAGTTAAATATTGTTGAGTTTTCCAAGTAGAATTTGAAGTTTTTCGTTTCATATTAGTGTTCAGAATATGAAATATATTTTTATCGGAATACAGACATGTCTGAAAAATTGCATTATTTAATGCATTAGTTCAGAAATTGCTATGCCTATTCCAAACTCTATTACTCCAAACCAATTGAAATGTTTTTCATTTATATTTTCCTAACATTTATTATTCATCATTATTTCAATATTTACTTACTTAATTTTAATGTAGTTATATTACAGGATGCATTAGTATATGGAAAGTGTTTATCTATCCGCTTGCAATAATTGTGTTTCTAAAGCCATCGAACACATGCAAACCATTCACTTTCTTTGAACAGTATTAATAATAATAGCTATACGACACCTCAATAGAATGTATTCACAATACGATCGCCTAAAACACACAGTTGCATTATAGCCCTTTTAAAACCTCCTAACAAAACAAATTATTTACTACCTACAACAAAATGTATTAATTCTACGGGTAGTCAAAGTCGCTATATTTTGAATTACGAACATTAAATTATTTATTCACACAAAACAACAGCGATTATTTAAGAAATTAAAATTTATTTTCAGAGATATTTCATTGTCAATAACTTGGCAAAGTTTTAAAAAATCGCCAATTTGGCGATAAGGTCCAAGTACATCATCACTTTTATATGGCTTTTATTTGCTTGATTGGTGTTGCAATTTATCCCAATTTTAGTAGTTTTATCGCAGTTTAGGAAATAATCTAGCACATATGATCCTCATTTCTTTCATGCTGATAAAAAAATGTCACTAAAGTTACAGAATCCTATTACTATCATGAAATAATATAGTATGAATTATAAAGTTGTTCCAAATAGTTTGCAGCTTTTAAAAAGACGGCCAAACTAATTGCTGGACATGCGATTAGTGATAAGTTGCAAGGTTCTTTTTTAAGATTTTTTCCTCTGTAATATGGCTTGCTATCTTTGGAATTTCTGAATATATATATTTTAAATATATTGGAGAGTTTAAATGCCATAATACAACACTGTTATAAATTTGAATTCCATATTTTCACGTCCATTTGTACAATAATCAGCGGAGAGAAATAAATTGTCTAAGTTTAGGATGCAGTGACTGCAAGGTGTTTTCTTTTAATTTACTTAATTCTTATAAAACTTTATTGGACAGCAGATGAGTCACAATGATTTATTTTACGCATTCAGTTGATTTTTGTTTATTCATAAAATTTAGTATCTTCATAGGCAAAAGGAATTTTAAGCCATTACTTGTATTTGCTGGACAACTTTGTCATTGTTGCGGGTATAACTATTATTTATTAAATAAAATAAAGATACGGACGACATAAATTTTAAATAATTACAACCTTTGTTGATACTAGTGCACTGTTTTAATTATTCTGACAACGAAGGCTCGGTATTCCTTTTAAACCAGTTGATTCCTTTTATTCAACCTTTATATGTTGTGTTGAAATGGAATCATTATTTTCGTATTCATTCTGACAGTAGTTAGAGTAAGAAAATAAATGTTCATATTATATTTAAGAAAAGTCATATAGGATAAAATGTATTTTTGTCAGTATTCATAAATTTTACAAAAAGCATGATCACACTTATTGGTGATCATGTGATCCGCAATAAAGAATAAGGTTCTTTTGCAAACTTTCACTATCACTCACTATCTTTGGGATTAAAAAAACTTTTAAATTATTTGGAATGTTTAATGCCATATATTTGCATGACTGATACTGCAAAATATCTGAAACGTCAGTCCTCAATTGTATTTGTTATACATACTTACTCCGCGAGAACTATATATACTCCGCTATCTATTATATACAGGTACTCTATACCAGACGACTCTATACCGGAAACGGACTACCGGAACTTCCCGGTATAAAAAGCGGTCTATATAAACGACTAGATACACCTTCGCTCACTATCCGTCCAATAGATTGCGGTAAGTGTGTAGCGCCGCCAGCTGCGCGGGCACGTCATGCTTAAAATTAGGTACCAAAATTTATAATATTGCGTAAAAATTCTTTCTAAAGACATATTAATCTAGAGGTTGTAAATGCATTTACATATAAAGTTGACTAATTAAGAATACATTTGAGATAACCACCTAAATGTTTCAACCATTTTCATCATAATTAGGAAGATTTTGTTTAAAGTATTTAAGAATATAAGTCAAAATTGCACAAATGTAATAAAAACTATTATGTTTTTTTCCATTATCTGTTCTTTTAAAAAATACGTATGCTGCTGAAAAGAAACAGCTAACAAGGATAAAAATTCGATTTCATTTCTCTTTTTTGATCGAACGCTGACAAATGAATAAAAACACTTAATCCAGAATATATTTTTAATTATTCCATTTTAATATTTTACACTTGATGTACAATAATGAAACTTATCTTCACTATAAAACTTTATCGCAAAATGGCAAAAATTTTCATTGGAGCCTTTATCTACTCGATTTTCAGAAAGCTTTTTCAAGTAATAGAATATATAATAATGGTTCTGGTTACTTTTTAAAAGCTGGTGTGGTATTAAATAAAACACTCACACAAAGAATTTTTTTGATGAAGTTACATCGGAAAATTTGTAGATTTGTCGTGTACTAATAGTTAGTGTAGATTTGTAGTGTATTAATATCTGCCATGCAGATTTTCAGTGTATTAATAGTTCAGCGCGGAAGGATACATTTCAGATCATTTGCATATACAAGAGCTGCTAAGGGACTTCTACAGAAATAGAAATTTCATTAGACGACATAGATAAACACAGGGACATAGATATACACTGGATATAGATGCATTGATTTATGCCCGCACATTGTGTTAATTTAAAAAATCTGATGTGGGCAACACATGACTTTCCTTATATAATGCAATGAATTTACTACTTTTGCAATACAAAATAGGTTTTTCTTATAGTAGATGTTTATATTCTTTCCAAGACATTGAATTTTCGTCAATTAGTGGTCATTTATATTGATTTAGTGTCATTTTTATCCATTTGGCGAGATTTTCGTTAAATTGACAACATTTAAAAACGTCGCCAAGTTGGCGGCATTCCACAAAATTCGGTGCCAAAATCTCGCCAAGCGTTATGGACGGAGAAATAAATTATTCTTATAGCAGATAAATAACTACTGGCGTTCAAATGCAAAAGTATTACTTAAAATATCTTTTCTCATGAATGGAATGAGCTAGATCCACGAGAATGATGTCACCCAATTTATCGCACGATATTACATATGAAAAGTGAACATGTTTTTCAACAGTTTATATATTTTTTTTAATTTATGTGATTTTTTGATAAATTTATTTAAAAAATGCACAATATCTCGAGAACGGATCATGCTAGCGCTTTAAAGTTTATGTTAATCGTTTTCTAAGGAAAAATTACATAAGAAATGTCTATTTACGTAACTTTATTAAAGGTTTTGATTACTTGATAATTTTTTCAAAATTTCACTCGGAAATTTAGGGGGCTTCTGAACATTCGATTACGTCTAAAAACAAAAGGCTTCCAGTATTCACGGATTGTGATTTTTGTGTACCAAGGTTCATTCGAATCGCTCTATTTGTTCGTGAGATATCGTCTCCACAGACTCACTGATAAACACACACACGCGCACACACACACACACACACACACACACAGGTTGGTTTTTGGTGGAAAACGAGGACGCTGCGGGGAACCCACCAAACCGAGGACCTCCAGAAACAATGATTTTTCTGATATAAATTTCACATTTTAGGCATCCTGGAAGGAAGTTAATGACATATATGGCAAGAAAAGTTTAAAAATAGTTTTATTTCAAGTATGTATTTTTGCAAGGTAAACGAGGACCCTGTTTATACACCGTTAGAATGCGGACCATGCATATACACAGTCAGAATGCGGACAATGCATATACACCGTTTGAATGCGGACAATGCATATACACCGTTAGAATGCGGACGATGCATATACACCGTTAGAATGAGGCCCATGCGTATACACCGTTAGAATGAGGCCCATGCGTATACACCGTTAGAATGAGGGCAATGCTTGGCATTAGATATATAGGTTCTTACCCAGGGTAAACGTACGTATATCTAATAACTAAAAAAAATGGTATGTATATCTATTAACTAAGGATCGTGAATTCACATTTTTACTGAGGACACTGTATTTAAAACTGATAACTGTGTAATATTTATATGTACGCTAGATGTGCTGCAATTTCTTTCATTCGAAACCAGCTGAAAGTGAACTAAAATTACCTAAAAAAAAAGATGCGTTCGTAGTTAGAAGAGAAGAATCATAAGAAATTATACATTCTGTAACACATGCCCTAATACATAACCGAATGAATGCAAAATTGAGAAAAAAATATAAAACATATACAAGTGTATTATACACAAAACCCACTTATAAGGGGCGCTCCCCAAAATAAGAATGGCTCTCCCATTGCAGATACCAACTTTAATGGACCGGTTTCGCGTTTATTATGCGCTCGTCAGCATGGAAAATACAGTTCATCAGCTGCAAAGGTAGTACAAATCTTGCTAAAATCCACAATTTTTACAAGCTTTTATGGAAAATGACAATTTAAATCCTTCTATATGACCGGCATAAAATTGATTAAAAATTGTGGCTGGGATGTCTTTCATATTTTTGGGGGACGTCCCTTATAAGCGGATTTGTGTTTTATGAAATTTGCCTTTGCAGCTCCGTGTGGCCTGAGTTAAATTGTAAGTAAATGTTATACCAACCACGTGGAAGGACTGATATTGTCAGTTCCCATAGAAGCTCGCAAAAAATTGTAACATGCTTCTTACTATCATTACAGATTTCTGCTATTCCCTGCTGACGAGCGCAGAATAAGAGCGAAACCTGTCCATGGAAAATAGTATCTGCAATGAGAAGTGTCTTTTATATAAAATGTTTTTAAAAATTTTTAACTTATTTAAAAATGTTATTTTAGCACGACAAAATTTTCGCCAAATGCTCTATATACTAAATTATTATTCATGAACCCGGTGTATTTTGCTCTATTGCATACGGTCTGAAAGACAGATGGATGAACTTTGGGGTGGGATAGTCCAGTGGTTAAGGCACGGGAATTGCACTCGGAGGATCCGAATTCGATTTCTAGCTCTGACTAAACTGACTCTCTGTTCACGCAGAATACGGGCACGTTTAATATGTGGGTTTGAAAGTTCTTCCAAGAAGTTGACGTTAGAGGAAGGAGGACACTCCCCCTGTGGATGTCGCTCCCACTGGGTTATGGTTTTAATTGGGTGGCACTATTCCTGACGTCCAAACAGACTGTCCCACTGAATATTTGAAGCTAATATAGCAACAGATAAAATTATATACTTGCGTATGCAATCAGACACTGTATTCTTTTTATGATCCACATCATTATAACACCTGTCATTTAAATACCATAGCCTCTGCTTCATCCATATGGGTTATCGTATTCCTTAAGCAATTGTATATTTTCGGTTTCTTTTACAGAATAGCATAAATTTAATAAAATATATTTTAATATATGTCATTAGAGCATTCAATTCTTCTAGATTTTTCTATAAAGAATACTTTATTTTGTCCTCTTTTCTTTTATATATTTTTCAGAATTATATTTTTACCCAGAAACAATTTGATTAGTATTAATATATTATTTTTTCTCAAAAATTATCTAATCAAATTATGAAATTCAATAATTGTCTTCCGTCAGGATATCTTCCATCAAAATTTTGAATTCGAAAATTCTCAAGAAAACAATACCTATTCTATACAATAGTATGTGAAAATAAAATATATATTTTTTATATTCTGATGACGATTGTGACAGAAGTAGACTTAACCAATGAGGTATAACGAATATATAAAAAAGTCCAGTGGATACTTAAACTCCAGATCCTTTATATTTTAAAAACGGAACGAATCTTCTATTTAAAATAATTTTCCTTTTAAATGACATATTCTTACTTTCTCATACTAATTGTATAAAAGGAATTTCTTTCCCTCGAAATTATTCTAATTCGAGATATTAACAAATAAGCAGGTTTCAAAATTTTTTGATCCCACCTCGAATACTAATTGAATGTGTGAGATAAGAACACGATAATAAGGAATGCAGCTACTAATATCAAATTATTATGTGGAATCTGATAGCATTCTTTTTTAATTTTCCTAATAAGAACTCAACTTTTTAGGACTTTCAGATTTTATAGCAATATTTTGTTTTCAATATAATTTTTATTCCCGAAATTATACTAAATGTATAAATAAGTTGTATAACACAGATAAACGATCAGAGTGATTAAGCTGTAGCAAATTAAACAAAAAATTACTTTTAATGTGGTTTTTCTACGTTATATTTTAGAAGAATAACTTGAATACAAAATTTGAAATATATTTTTTTCTTTACGTACATCAATATATATCCACTTTCTAGATATTTTTTAATTGTAACTTGCTTTTTAATTGTAACAACCAGATTGAAAAAAAATTTGAAAATGTTTCAAAAGAAACAATTAAAAATATTGTTTCGTGTCAAGAAAACGCCAGTCACATTGCCATAACAATAAAATTCAATTGGAGCTCTAGTTACAAATGTTTGATTTTCATTTTCTGTGTTCTACATGAGTTTATTTTTAGTTTGAAATTGTAAACTTTCCATTAAATCCTATGAATGCCAATTTTCATCATGCAATGTCGTGACGTCTTTAACAAGCATTTCCGGTTTCAAGGGAGAAGGCGCTAAGACCCACAGGTGCTAACTAACCCATTACTTCTATAGCCCTGCCACAAGGTAGAGCATGCCTTTAGGCCATAGTCCCCTTAGTAGAAAATGTCTGCGAACAATACTGCTGATAACTAGGCTTCAAAGGAATCCGAAACCTGTTTGTTCGCTCTGTGGACACCAGAAAGTTTTAAGCCATGCATCCTTCATAAAATGAAACTACCATCTGCTAATGTTGGACTACGTGTATAGTGCAAAATTTTATTGCGCAAGTTTCTTTTACAATCACACTATAAGTAGATATAAAATAGTATCCAACATTCAAATACGAAATTATTTTTATTAATACTTTACAACATAGTTGAACAGTGCTTATGACTTTGTTCATTCTGTCTGTCCGTTTACACAATAACTGCCGTAAAAAGGACTTCATCAAAATGAAATTTCAGTCTGTTGTTGAGACAGTCTGTGGAACACATGGGAATGTAAATGAATAACATCACCCAATTAGTTTTGGATTGAACCCGGATTGAAGAAATGAAATACATTGAACCATGTGGGACCTAATTTTTCAAACATTTTTTAAGCGAAGTTAAAATTCATAAATTGCTTCGAAAATTTTAGAAAATATTCAAATTATTCCATAAGATATATAAAAAAATTTCAAACAGAATATGTTTGGTAGTTTTTTAAATAAAAATTAAAATATTAATTACACCCATATTATATGAAGAGATAACGTGACCCACTTCAAAATAAAATATGGTATCCATCTTGTGTCAAAATCGTGATTTTTAAAGTTCTTAATTTATATTCAGTGTTGCATCCGTCCTAAAACCGCTTTTTTTTTGCGTTTTTTCTGTGCATCTGTATTCTGCGCCAACGCACTTACATCATTTATTAGCTTAAATGATCATCAAACTTTGATTATTTTTGCAACGAGGCCTAACTTTAATAGATGTAAAATGTAAACAAGTAAGATGATTTGTATAAGAATTGCTGATTTTTTCAAGCAAAATTATTTAACTGTTGAGTCTGGAATAAAAGTGTTTAAGTGAAATATTCGCTGCTTTTACATAGAAGGCCAGACGACTTATATTTCGATGATGTCATTTGAATAAAGTTTGAAAGAAGTTTTAAGCATGGCGTTAGAAAATACTTTTACCTCCATGGATTAATTTTCCAAGTGAAATAAATGATTGCAGTTCTGTGATAATTAAAACAAGAAAGATCAATCATACCTAAAGCATTGATTATGAAACACATTCCAACTACAATGCAATTTTATTTAAATATCTATAAAATGCTATAATTCAGCGGTAATATTTTTTAAATTATCACAATACTACAATAATTTATAATATTTAAAAACTTAAAACTTCATAAAAAAAAAGAACTTTATTCAAATAACGTCTTCGAAATATAACTCGCCTTGGTTCTCCATGTACATGTAGTAAATATTTCATTCAAACTCTTTTATTCCATTCCTTTTGTTCATCACAATACTATAATATATATTTTACTTAAAAAATAAAACCATGGAAGCAAAAGTACTTTCTAACTCTACTATGCTACTAAAACTTATGCTCGAAATTTATCAAAAAAAAAAGCAATGATAAAAAATCGTCTGCTTCTCTATGTAAAATCAATGATTATTTCATTCATCAGATTTATTCAGTTTTATTCATTTTTCATTATCTTTATGCCAGTCTCCAGAGCTAAATTTTGCGTTAAAAAGATTCAGCAATTCGTATACAACTCATCTTACGGCTTGATGTGTTTATATTCTGCATACGTTAAAATTAGGCTCCGGTGTAGAAATAATCAAAATTTGATGATCATTTAAGCTAGAAAAATATTGTAATTGCGTTGGTGCAGAATATAGATGTACAGAAAAACGCAAAAAACAGCAGTTTTAGGACGGATGCAACACTAAATTATAAATTAAAAAGACCTTTAAAAGTCACGATTTTGACTCAGGATGGATGCCCTATTTTATTTTGAAGTATGTCCCGTGGTCTTTTCCTATAATATGAGTCGAAAACCCAGGCCGTCCGACTCATCCGAAGACATAGAGCATCAAAAGTGGGCGGCCGGGCCTATAATATGGGTGTAATTATTATTTTAATTTTTATTTTAAAAACTACTGAATATATTTTGATTATTTTTTTTATATATTTATGGGATAATTTAATTATTTGCTAAAACTTTCGAAGCAATTTGTGAATTATAAATTCACTTAAATATTTGAAAAATTAGGTTCCATAGAGTTCAATGTATTTTATTTTATTAATCCGAGTTCAATCCAAAACTATTCGGGTGATATTATTCATTTACATTCCCATAGGTCTTACAGACCATCTGAACAACATACTAAAATTTCAATTTGACAAAGTCATATTTACGGCAGTTATCTTGCGAACGGACAGACTGATAGACAGAATGAACAAAGTCATAAACACTTTTCAGCTATGTTGTGAAGTGTTATAAATGTCGTCTCTGAATGTAACGTATTTTAGAGATGTTTAAATAAAATTTCAGTTGGAAATCATTTTATAGTCAATGCTTTATGCATGATTGATCTTTCTTGTATTTATATTTAGTGTTGCATCCGTCCTAAAACCGCTTTATTTTTGCATATTATCTGTGTTTCTAAATTCTGTGTCTTTACAATTACAATATTTTTGATTTTAAATGATCATGAAACTTTGATTATTTCTACAACAAAGCCTAATTTTAATGTATGCAAAGTGTAAACTCGATTATAATATGAGTTGTATAAGAATTGCTGAATTTTTCAAAGCAAAATTATTTAGCTTTGAAGTCTGGAATTTAAATTATATGAATGAAATATTCATTGATTTTACTTAGATAGAGAAGCAAGCGATTTTATAGCATTGTCTTTTTTGATGAAGTTTTAAGTTTCCAAGTAAGCAAATTATTGTACTATGAAATTTTGAAAAATATCACCACTGAATATATTGCATTTTAGAGATGTTTACATAACATTGCATTTCCGTTGGAAAGTGTTTCATAATCAATGCTTTATGCAAGATTAATCTTTCTTGTTTCTATCACTATTTTCTCATAAGATGAATACATTGAGGTAGAAGAAATAAAATTGAATAGTAGATAGAATAAATTCGACAGTAGAAGAGTAAACATCGAAGACTTGTACCTAAATATAATGAATTATGACAAAAAGTTGGAAATATGTAAAATAGTTCATTCTTCTATTTCCATTTTTCTGAAAATAATATCCATTTCCGTGTTCAATCAAAATTTGAGTCAATTTAACTTCTGTCTCGGATTCTAAGCTACTAAAAAGTCCTTCAGACTGTTGTTAGAATTATTTGCAAGATTTTTGTAAATATTCTAATAAAATTTATATAAAGTGTATTATATTGTATTTTGTGCAATCTGTGAGTTGAAGGAGGGGCTCAAAATGTCCAGTACCTCAACTGCATTTACTTTCAAAAATCTATGTCTTACTTTCATTTGATCGATAAAAGCAAGTGCTAAAAATATTATTTGTGTAAATATGCTTATAAAAAGAACAATATATGAAATAAAGTATACTATTTCATATATATATACGAGCTGTATGTTTGAAGAGGAGACCCTAGATGCCTTAGTTTCAACCCTTCATAAAGTCATGTATTTTACTTTATTTTATTATTTTTTTTTGCTTGAGCAAAATGGAAACAGATACCCAAATAACAATTATCTTCAAACGTTTTGATAAATTATATAATGTATACCACATAATTTATTTTGAGTAAAAGAAAAGAGTCTTGTCTTGTACTATCTTCTATCACTTTCAGCGGATTGGTATAGTCTATAATATTGTTTTGCAAATATGTGGGTTGCCCCATGGATCACTTAGTTTGAATTTCAAATGACAAGTTTCAAGCAGGGATACATTTTTAAATTTGAATTCATTTATTTATTTATTTATTTTTTGACACATAAAATTCTTCAACATTTTGAAGTCATTTGTTTCTTTCATATTCTTTTTATTCCATACTACTCAATTTTTTAGTCAATTATTCATAGGTATTTTTACAATGGCTTGTGCCTATATACTTTTAAAATTAGTTGATGATGGTACTCATGATGTATTTTCCGAAACAGATTATTATATATTTATTCCGTCATAGCGTACTCAAATTTGTAGTCTTGGTCATGAGCAAGTTAATACTTCTTCTGTTTATCTACATTATTCTTAGTTTCTTTTCATTTTTTCTAATTTTCATTTAGCAATTATTTTGCTGGTATGACTTTTCAGTCTTTGATTTGACGAATGAAGACTGTTTTTTGCCTCCGAAATTGGTTCACACCTTTAATTTGTTCAATGCTAATATTAACGGTGATATATAACATCAGTTTCTCTTCAGCAGCGATTTGAAACAATTTTTATTTTAATAAATTACTTCACTTTCGATCAAAGTCTTCAAAAATTACACTTCTTGGGAAGAATGTGAGATTTTAGAATCACCAATATCAGCGAAGGCGGAGTTCGCAACAAACAAAGCATTTGATTACTCAACTTAAACACCATATTCGTGTCCCTTAACATGTACTTGCTAAGTATTACTAGAAGCAAGTACATGTTAAGGGACACGAATAGAATCGGAAACGAAGCAACACAAGAAAATATCGTCTAATGCAAATTTGATCTATTGAATGACCAATTGATCAAGATATTTTTTATGATTAATAAAATTTTTTATAGAGACCAGCTTTTTATTTTTATGGAATGGGGGGGGGGGAGAGTATCAACCCTGTTGCTTTTATGAGTATCAGCCCCATTATTTTCTCAACCTTTCCTAAGCATAAATTTATGCATTTAGCTCTGCTTCCACCAGCGGCTTATCAACATCTCATGATCCTTCTACAATCTCTTGGATGTGTTTACACAAAACGGCCATGCACTAGAAATAGAGCCGGGCATTTTTTTTAAGTGCTCCGTAAAAATCCATAAAATCTAAAATTAAAGACTAAAATATGTTTAAATATAATAATTAAATGTTTGTTTTATATATTAATGTTCATGATTAAATGAATAAAATCAACCTTATATACAATAAACGGACTCCGATATATTTTCTGGAACTTGGTGTCATTTTAAAATGCGCTAAGCTACCAAATTGCAAAACAATTATAATAATTTTTAACTTCAAATTGAATTTATATATTTAGATAAATTTCATTTTTTGTGTTATTTGTGCAATAAATAGCTGTTTGAGCTATACCAGCAGTTTAAGCTATATGTTCCAACAATTAGTTATACAATTTTTTTACAAACCAACGTATGATCGGTAGTATTCAAAGATAATCTACACAAAGGTAGGGATTGACAAATTTATTGTATTTGCTTACAGTGATTTCTTGAGATTGTTCGGACTTGAGAGCGAAGTACTCCGGTACCGGCCTTGTGTATTTCAGCAGAGATAGGATGGGGACTAAGCACAGAAGCACCTTATACTTTTAAATTTATCAAATTTTTAAAACTCTATCTTAAGACACGGAAGTTTTTAAAACTTCCGAGCAAACTTTATGCTTTTCAAACTTTCTTTTCGTAGCATTCCTTTCTTTCGATTTTTTCCTTTTATTACACAGTGGATTAAAGTCCGCAATTTAAAACCCAGATAAGGCACCCCTTTAAAATTCAAATACCTTGTACCTTGTACTAAGCACAGAAGTTCCCTAAACCAGCCCTATTTAAATGGCCACTCCTAAAATCGGACTATTTTCACTTTTGTACAAGAAATGAATGAATGTGATTCTACTTAAAAAAATTGTAATATTTTTTAATTTGATTTTTATCGCATTTCTAGGAGACTTATAGTACTCTGATACACCCTCTTTTGAAGAATTTAGTAAAAAATGCATAGATGAAAATTGTAACTCGGTGTGTCCAAAGAAATCTGGGATGATACTAACACCCTCAGGGAGTCTGGGAAAATCCTAGCTTCCCTGTTTATAGAATTCCATAATATTCAAAAAAGTTATATTGCCCTAAATCAGCATTGCACTTTTGTTTTCGCTTGATATGATAATTTTGATACATAATGGCCTATTTTGTCATCAATAAATCTCTAATCTGCTCTAAAATGTAATTTATTTTAAAATTGATATTTTCAATAAATTCATATGCACAACTTATTGATATTCATCCTCATGCAACTTTTGGCTCCTGAAGTACCTGTGTGCAAAATGCAATGAATATTTACAAAATAATAAATCAAGAACAAATACTAAGGTTGTTAAGATGAAAAATTGTAACTCGGGGTGTCCAAAGAAATCTGGGATGATACTAACACCCTCAGGGAGTCTGGGAAAATCCTAGCTTCCCTGTTTATAGAATTCCATAATATTCAAAAAAGTTATATTGCCCTAAATCAGCATTGCACTTTTGTTTTCGCTTGATATGATAATTTTGATACATAATGGCCTATTTTGTCATCAATAAATCTCTAATCTGCTCTAAAATGTAATTTATTTTAAAATTGATATTTTCAATAAATTCATATGCACAACTTATTGATATTCATCCTCATGCAACTTTTGGCTCCTGAAGTACCTGTGTGCAAAATGCAATGAATATTTACAAAATAATAAATCAAGAACAAATACTAAGGTTGTTAAGATGAAAAATTGTAACTCGGGGTGTCCAAAGAAATCTGGGATGATACTAACACCCTCAGGGAGTCTGGGAAAATCCTAGCTTCCCTGTTTATAGAATTCCATAATATTCAAAAAAGTTATATTGCCCTAAATCAGCATTGCACTTTTGTTTTCGCTTGATATGATAATTTTGATACATAATGGCCTATTTTGTCATCAATAAATCTCTAATCTGCTCTAAAATGTAATTTATTTTAAAATTGATATTTTCAATAAATTCATATGCACAACTTATTGATATTCATCCTCATGCAACTTTTGGCTCCTGAAGTACCTGTGTGCAAAATGCAATGAATATTTACAAAATAATAAATCAAGAACAAATACTAAGGTTGTTAAGATGAAAAATTGTAACTCGGGGTGTCCAAAGAAATCTGGGATGATACTAACACCCTCAGGGAGTCTGGGAAAATCCTAGCTTCCCTGTTTATAGAATTCCATAATATTCAAAAAAGTTATATTGCCCTAAATCAGCATTGCACTTTTGTTTTCGCTTGATATGATAATTTTGATACATAATGGCCTATTTTGTCATCAATAAATCTCTAATCTGCTCTAAAATGTAATTTATTTTAAAATTGATATTTTCAATTAATTCATATGCACAACTTATTGATATTCATCCTCATGCAACTTTTGGCTCCTGAAGTACCTGTGTGCAAAATGCAATGAATATTTACAAAATAATAAATCAAGAACAAATACTAAGGTTGTTAAGATGAAAAATTGTAACTCGGGGTGTCCAAAGAAATCTGGGATGATACTAACACCCTCAGGGAGTCTGGGAAAATCCTAGCTTCCCTGTTTATAGAATTCCATAATATTCAAAAAAGTTATATTGCCCTAAATCAGCATTGCACTTTTGTTTTCGCTTGATATGATAATTTTGATACATAATGGCCTATTTTGTCATCAATAAATCTCTAATCTGCTCTAAAATGTAATTTATTTTAAAATTGATATTTTCAATAAATTCATATGCACAACTTATTGATATTCATCCTCATGCAACTTTTGGCTCCTGAAGTACCTGTGTGCAAAATGCAATGAATATTTACAAAATAATAAATAAAGAACAAATACTAAGGTTGTTAAGATGAAAAATTGTAACTCGGGGTGTCCAAAGAAATCTGGGATGATACTAACTCCCTCAGGGAGTCTGGGAAAATCCTAGCTTCCTTGTTTATAGAATTCCATAATATTCAAAAAAGTTATATTGCCCTAAATCAGCATTGCACTTTTGTTTTCGCTTGATATGATAATTTTGATACATAATGGCCTATTTTGTCATCAATAAATCTCTAATCTGCTCTAAAATGTAATTTATTTTAAAATTGATATTTTCAATAAATTCATATGCACAACTTATTGATATTCATCCTCATGCAACTTTTGGCTCCTGAAGTACCTGTGTGCAAAATGCAATGAATATTTACAAAATAATAAATCAAGAACAAATACTAAGGTTGTTAAGATGAAAAATTGTAACTCGGGGTGTCCAAAGAAATCTGGGATGATACTAACACCCTCAGGGAGTCTGGGAAAATCCTAGCTTCCCTGTTTATAGAATTCCATAATATTCAAAAAAGTTATATTGCCCTAAATCAGCATTGCACTTTTGTTTTCGCTTGATATGATAATTTTGATACATAATGGCCTATTTTGTCATCAATAAATCTCTAATCTGCTCTAAAATGTAATTTATTTTAAAATTGATATTTTCAATAAATTCATATGCACAACTTATTGATATTCATCCTCATGCAACTTTTGGCTCCTGAAGTACCTGTGTGCAAAATGCAATGAATATTTACAAAATAATAAATCAAGAACAAATACTAAGGTTGTTAAGATGAAAAATTGTAACTCGGGGTGTCCAAAGAAATCTGGGATGATACTAACACCCTCAGGGAGTCTGGGAAAATCCTAGCTTCCCTGTTTATAGAATTCCATAATATTCAAAAAAGTTATATTGCCCTAAATCAGCATTGCACTTTTGTTTTCGCTTGATATGATAATTTTGATACATAATGGCCTATTTTGTCATCAATAAATCTCTAATCTGCTCTAAAATGTAATTTATTTTAAAATTGATATTTTCAATAAATTCATATGCACAACTTATTGATATTCATCCTCATGCAACTTTTGGCTCCTGAAGTACCTGTGTGCAAAATGCAATGAATATTTACAAAATAATAAATCAAGAACAAATACTAAGGTTGTTAAGATGAAAAATTGTAACTCGGGGTGTCCAAAGAAATCTGGGATGATACTAACACCCTCAGGGAGTCTGGGAAAATCCTAGCTTCCCTGTTTATAGAATTCCATAATATTCAAAAAAGTTATATTGCCCTAAATCAGCATTGCACTTTTGTTTTCGCTTGATATGATAATTTTGATACATAATGGCCTATTTTGTCATCAATAAATCTCTAATCTGCTCTAAAATGTAATTTATTTTAAAATTGATATTTTCAATAAATTCATATGCACAACTTATTGATATTCATCCTCATGCAACTTTTGGCTCCTGAAGTACCTGTGTGCAAAATGCAATGAATATTTACAAAATAATAAATCAAGAACAAATACTAAGGTTGTTAAGATGAAAAATTGTAACTCGGGGTGTCCAAAGAAATCTGGGATGATACTAACACCCTCAGGGAGTCTGGGAAAATCCTAGCTTCCCTGTTTATAGAATTCCATAATATTCAAAAAAGTTATATTGCCCTAAATCAGCATTGCACTTTTGTTTTCGCTTGATATGATAATTTTGATACATAATGGCCTATTTTGTCATCAATAAATCTCTAATCTGCTCTAAAATGTAATTTATTTTAAAATTGATATTTTCAATAAATTCATATGCACAACTTATTGATATTCATCCTCATGCAACTTTTGGCTCCTGAAGTACCTGTGTGCAAAATGCAATGAATATTTACAAAATAATAAATCAAGAACAAATACTAAGGTTGTTAAGATGAAAAATTGTAACTCGGGGTGTCCAAAGAAATCTGGGATGATACTAACACCCTCAGGGAGTCTGGGAAAATCCTAGCTTCCCTGTTTATAGAATTCCATAATATTCAAAAAAGTTATATTGCCCTAAATCAGCATTGCACTTTTGTTTTCGCTTGATATGATAATTTTGATACATAATGGCCTATTTTGTCATCAATAAATCTCTAATCTGCTCTAAAATGTAATTTATTTTAAAATTGATATTTTCAATTAATTCATATGCACAACTTATTGATATTCATCCTCATGCAACTTTTGGCTCCTGAAGTACCTGTGTGCAAAATGCAATGAATATTTACAAAATAATAAATCAAGAACAAATACTAAGGTTGTTAAGATGAAAAATTGTAACTCGGGGTGTCCAAAGAAATCTGGGATGATACTAACACCCTCAGGGAGTCTGGGAAAATCCTAGCTTCCCTGTTTATAGAATTCCATAATATTCAAAAAAGTTATATTGCCCTAAATCAGCATTGCACTTTTGTTTTCGCTTGATATGATAATTTTGATACATAATGGCCTATTTTGTCATCAATAAATCTCTAATCTGCTCTAAAATGTAATTTATTTTAAAATTGATATTTTCAATAAATTCATATGCACAACTTATTGATATTCATCCTCATGCAACTTTTGGCTCCTGAAGTACCTGTGTGCAAAATGCAATGAATATTTACAAAATAATAAATAAAGAACAAATACTAAGGTTGTTAAGATGAAAAATTGTAACTCGGGGTGTCCAAAGAAATCTGGGATGATACTAACTCCCTCAGGGAGTCTGGGAAAATCCTAGCTTCCTTGTTTATAGAATTCCATAATATTCAAAAAAGTTATATTGCCCTAAATCAGCATTGCACTTTTGTTTTCGCTTGATATGATAATTTTGATACATAATGGCCTATTTTGTCATCAATAAATCTCTAATCTGCTCTAAAATGTAATTTATTTTAAAATTGATATTTTCAATAAATTCATATGCACAACTTATTGATATTCATCCTCATGCAACTTTTGGCTCCTGAAGTACCTGTGTGCAAAATGCAATGAATATTTACAAAATAATAAATCAAGAACAAATACTAAGGTTGTTAAGATGAAAAATTGTAACTCGGGGTGTCCAAAGAAATCTGGGATGATACTAACACCCTCAGGGAGTCTGGGAAAATCCTAGCTTCCCTGTTTATAGAATTCCATAATATTCAAAAAAGTTATATTGCCCTAAATCAGCATTGCACTTTTGTTTTCGCTTGATATGATAATTTTGATACATAATGGCCTATTTTGTCATCAATAAATCTCTAATCTGCTCTAAAATGTAATTTATTTTAAAATTGATATTTTCAATAAATTCATATGCACAACTTATTGATATTCATCCTCATGCAACTTTTGGCTCCTGAAGTACCTGTGTGCAAAATGCAATGAATATTTACAAAATAATAAATCAAGAACAAATACTAAGGTTGTTAAGATGAAAAATTGTAACTCGGGGTGTCCAAAGAAATCTGGGATGATACTAACACCCTCAGGGAGTCTGGGAAAATCCTAGCTTCCCTGTTTATAGAATTCCATAATATTCAAAAAAGTTATATTGCCCTAAATCAGCATTGCACTTTTGTTTTCGCTTGATATGATAATTTTGATACATAATGGCCTATTTTGTCATCAATAAATCTCTAATCTGCTCTAAAATGTAATTTATTTTAAAATTGATATTTTCAATAAATTCATATGCACAACTTATTGATATTCATCCTCATGCAACTTTTGGCTCCTGAAGTACCTGTGTGCAAAATGCAATGAATATTTACAAAATAATAAATCAAGAACAAATACTAAGGTTGTTAAGATGAAAAATTGTAACTCGGGGTGTCCAAAGAAATCTGGGATGATACTAACACCCTCAGGGAGTCTGGGAAAATCCTAGCTTCCCTGTTTATAGAATTCCATAATATTCAAAAAAGTTATATTGCCCTAAATCAGCATTGCACTTTTGTTTTCGCTTGATATGATAATTTTGATACATAATGGCCTATTTTGTCATCAATAAATCTCTAATCTGCTCTAAAATGTAATTTATTTTAAAATTGATATTTTCAATAAATTCATATGCACAACTTATTGATATTCATCCTCATGCAACTTTTGGCTCCTGAAGTACCTGTGTGCAAAATGCAATGAATATTTACAAAATAATAAATCAAGAACAAATACTAAGGTTGTTAAGATGAAAAATTGTAACTCGGGGTGTCCAAAGAAATCTGGGATGATACTAACACCCTCAGGGAGTCTGGGAAAATCCTAGCTTCCCTGTTTATAGAATTCCATAATATTCAAAAAAGTTATATTGCCCTAAATCAGCATTGCACTTTTGTTTTCGCTTGATATGATAATTTTGATACATAATGGCCTATTTTGTCATCAATAAATCTCTAATCTGCTCTAAAATGTAATTTATTTTAAAATTGATATTTTCAATAAATTCATATGCACAACTTATTGATATTCATCCTCATGCAACTTTTGGCTCCTGAAGTACCTGTGTGCAAAATGCAATGAATATTTACAAAATAATAAATCAAGAACAAATACTAAGGTTGTTAAGATGAAAAATTGTAACTCGGGGTGTCCAAAGAAATCTGGGATGATACTAACTCCCTCAGGGAGTCTGGGAAAATCCTAGCTTCCTTGTTTATAGAATTCCATAATATTCAAAAAAGTTATATTGCCCTAAATCAGCATTGCACTTTTGTTTTCGCTTGATATGATAATTTTGATACATAATGGCCTATTTTGTCATCAATAAATCTCTAATCTGCTCTAAAATGTAATTTATTTTAAAATTGATATTTTCAATAAATTCATATGCACAACTTATTGATATTCATCCTCATGCAACTTTTGGCTCCTGAAGTACCTGTGTGCAAAATGCAATGAATATTTACAAAATAATAAATCAAGAACAAATACTAAGGTTGTTAAGATGAAAAATTGTAACTCGGGGTGTCCAAAGAAATCTGGGATGATACTAACACCCTCAGGGAGTCTGGAAAAATCCTAGCTTCCCTGTTTATAGAATTCCATAATATTCAAAAAAGTTATATTGCCCTAAATCAGCATTGCACTTTTGATTTCACTTGATGTGATAATTTTGATACATAATGGCCTAATTTGTCTTAATTTGGCCTAATTTGTCCTAATTTGTCTAATGGCCTAATGGCCTAATAAATCTCTAATCTGCTCTAAAATACAATTTATTGTTAAATTGATATTTTGATTAAATTCATATGTACAACTTATTGATATTAATTCTCATGCAACTTTTTGGCTCCTGAAGTAATTGTGTACAAAATGCAATGAATATTTATAAAATAATAAATCAAGAACAAATATTAAGGTTGTCGGATATTTGAGTGCTAATGTGAAATGAGAAGAAACGAAGATTACGATTAGAGGTGGACTTTTTATTTATTTATATTTTTACGATGGCACTTAACTACTCGCAATTCTCACAACAAGTTACTGCTTTCTAAATAAGCAGGAAATTTATATTGATGTTACGAAGGAATAAATTAGCATAAAATTCCCTTTGTTACATCTTTAGAAGAATTAAAATTACTAGTTGGCTTTATTATTAATAAACAACATGTCTATGCGGCCATAAATGAAACGTATACTAATAATAAATGTGTTGGACAATTAATTCCGGAACAAAATTAAAATCCGGTATCTCGACATTTGTAATTTTCAAAACTGGGATTCCGGTATTTTCAGATTTCAAAATATTAAAACACATAATATATAACTCACATAAAAATTGTTAAAGGTTTAATAAAAACTATAAGGTCTACTTCGTAAAATAGCTTTAAAAAAATGGTCTTTATACTTATGTAATTAAACATGAACATACTAGAGAATCAATAAAATGAAATACCTAATGTAATAATATAATAATAATAACGTTAGAACCTGTCAAGGCAATTTACTGGCTGAAAACAAGAAATAAATTCAACATACCCCCCCCCCCCCCCTAAAAATAGGACCATTATATTTAAGGTAATGAAAAAAATTGAGAAATACAACATCAAAAATTTATAGGATTAAAGAAATTAACGGATTTATAAGTTTCAACAGATATTTAAACATAATTATATTTTTATATTTTAGGAAAAATTACCACTTTACATATAATTCTGTATTTAAAAGCCCGTAACGCAACTTCTAGACCGAAAATTTAAGCTGTTCTTTGGATATTACACGTTTTTGATCCAAAATGGAGGAAAAACCTAAAACAATTAACCTTAAACAATATTTAACTATTATTTTATGACAAAATGATTTTTAAATACAGTTAACCAATAAGTATTGGACATTATTTTTCAGTAGTTATCCTGAGCCGTTCTCGAGATATTAGATATTTTGCTTATCCACTGAGAGCACTATATCTAATGAAATATTAAAGCAATTTACACGAGATCTCTTATGCATATTTTTTAATTGGTAACTGCAGTAAGTCTATTAATTTTAGGGAGCTCTAATAGTAAAGAGGAATTATATTGCGTTATTTTTCCAACAAAATCGAGATTTGTTAATCTGTAGAGAAAGTCATATGCTAAACACATCATTTTTTATTCTTTTGTTTTATTTATTTTTTTATTTATTTGAAAGAAGAAACGCCTGATTTGAAACACATTCTGAAGTATATTAGATGAATCAAGATTATCATATATGACGAGTTTAAAATATGAAAACCCTATTTCTAGAAGTATTTTCTTTCTTGCACCAAGGAGTCTTCATTCTTTGACCTACAGTCAGCGGGTCAAAGGCGCTACTTTTGATCTATTGTGCTGTATTACTCCTCGAAGGGTATACCTAGAGGGTGAACTTCAACCAAGGTTCGTAAAGTAATAGAATCTGAAATGGGCAAAGAGCTACTCTCGAAGGAATTGGGTTCAAGATGTTTGGGATAGTATTATGATATACACCTGTCTTTTTGAGAGATTCTCCCTTTGAGATTACCGTTGCCCCACTCGTAATCTACACTGATTTTTTAAAGAGATCTTCTCCTTGAAAAAGCAATGAGCTAAAGGGTTAATTTTACTTCCGTACGTGCGACTTCCGTGCAACTGAAATGTTGTGCCATTTCTTGCGATTTATGTATATATGAAGTAAAATTTTACAACGAGCGAGTTCCGTACAAGTTCATTTTTCAATAATGTGTGAGTTCCGTACAAAGGAGTATGGGGAATTCTGCCTTTCAAATATAAACGTTTGGTAATGAAATAGTTTTAATAACAAATTAGGAAATATTTTTAATATTTTATTTTTAACTTTAAAAAAAATTACTTTTCTTTTATAAATTTTAACTTTTAAATTTTTATTCTCAGTTCTTCCTTATACAAATACGAAAACGAAAACACATTGTGCAAATGATTGGGAAAACAAGGCTAAGATATTCAAGCAAAAAAAAATAAAATTGTGTCTAACAACTGTTTCGAGAATACGCGAAATCTCCTTCGTCAGGGCTAAAGAACCAACAAACCTGAAATCAAAAGGACAAAATATGACACAAAGAGAAGAAACAGAGTGGTATATATGCCCAAGTCGTGGATTGAATAATGCCAAACATTAATGCTTAAATGTGCATCAGGGCAAAGATGACAAAGTTTCATTTTGTATTTAAAAGGAACCTGTTGTCTTTTATGAAACTTACGACCAGATTCCTGAAAATTCTTACTGCAATGTATTTCCTTCATATGCAGACTTCCTATCATAGGCATAGTTGGAATCCCAAAAATAGTGTGTGCGGGTGTAGACGATCAAATATGGGTTACACTTCTGAATTTGATCTATCCTCGAATTATAAAAGTATAAATTGTTCTTGTAGGGCCGTAAGCTATATTTTATTGGTCATGAAATGCGATTCATAAACGCATTAGGTCAGTATAGTTGTGCTTTAACGTTGTAGGTCACAAGCATAAAAAGTTGACACCACTGGTTTACATAATACTGATTCTCTGTTTATAACATTTATATTACTGCAGTTAGATGATGAATATAAATGAATGCTCTTTTTGGTTAATTTATTTGAATGTGACCGAAAGATTATTTTCAGCATTGTATCCTCCATTTGATTGTCAACCCCCCAACACACACGCACACACTTTAAGATCCGTTAAACATGTGGGTAAGTCCTTCCGAGAGGTTAGTGGTAGAGGAAGGAGGGTAGGGTCCCTGTGGATGCCTCCCCCCACTGGGTTCCGGTCTAAATTGGGTGGCTCTTCCCGGCCGTCCAAACAGTTACCTTACACCTTTCTGGTAGGTCAGACGGTCTGGGTCTCAACAACAACACTCTAAGATCCTTACTCTCTCTCTATTCACCTATTATAATAAGTTTACATGAGATAGAGAAAATTTTGAAGTAAGAATTTTCAGTAATATGGTTGTAAGCTTTATAAAAAAAATATAAATACAAAAATAAAATATTTCAGCTTTGTATTGATGTAATTTTTATCATTAATTTTGAAAATTATTCAATCCATGACTTGGATATATATGCACACCTCTGTTTGTGTCCATTTCGTCTTTTTAACTTGTTGGTTCTGTAGCACTAACAAAGAGGACCCAGCATATCCTCGAAACAGTTTCACGCTGCTTTTCCCTTTTATTATCGATTGAATACGTTGTTCAAGTTTCCCTTATCATTTGCACAAAGCATATTTTGCTTATTGGTGTCCATATCGGCTATACAGTATCCAGCATTGTAGCCCCATTTGATCCTTGAACCCCGATCGCCACTCCCTTCCGAGATTCTGGCAATGCCTATGAGAAAGGCTTGTATACGACAACGAAACATACTGGGTCTTTTAACACCAGATGCTTATGCTTGGATTTAAAATACAGAGTCATTTTGATTAAGTGTTACGACTTTTTTATACCTTTGAGAGACACAACATTTTGAAGGATGTTCCCATGTAGCTGTATACTACCAACATGGCAGCCAGTTTTGTAGCTATTGGGGATCATTCAGCTGCATGATAAGGAAATCATTAAAATATGATTAGCTATGCATTTCTGAGTAAGTAAATTTCTTAGTTTGAGAAATTTTAGCACATAAAACAACACGATTCTTAATTAATGTACGAAAACTAAATGCATGTCGGTTTAGCACGCTCGAGTTATCTTGTGTTATTCATTTGTAAACACATCTCTTACTTTTGACATGTTCAGATGTGTCATTTCATCATATCCTGAGGCGGGGCACAATCCCAAAAAACCAATACCCCAAAAAATATAAATACAAAGGTTAAAATATAATACAATCCAATAAGGTTTAAAATACAAAGAATTAATGTATATCACAAAAGTCAACGACAAGCTAAATTTGGGTTTTCTAGCTGCTCCGGTTCTTGTGTTATTACTAAACAAGAAAAATTAATCATGCATAAAGCATTGATTATGAAACACTTTCTAACTGAAATGCAATTTTATTTTACCACCTCTAAAATGCTGGATGACAGGAAGTAGATTTAACGATAATAATATCACATACAAAAAGTCATTACATATTTTAGAAAAAATACGGATTTGAGAAAAAATCAAGATACTTTTGAAATTTTCTAAAGATAACCAATAATTTATTTACAATTTAAATTTAAAAGCACATATTTTATCAAACTATTGCAATAATAATCATTAGTTGTGCAAAATCTGGATTGTTAATAAATTAAATGTTTCTGTCAAGGTATTCAGAATCTCGACTCGACAAATGAAAGTGCCCCGTCATATGTAATCTATGGTGGACTAGTTTCGATACGATAGAAATTATTTTTGTTTAAGTGAGGGATATTCATAGGACACAATATTTATTTTATGAGTAGTTTGTAAGTGTTATTTTAAGGATATGTCTATTAAAAAAATAATTTATAATCCATTCAAAATGACACATTTATCCCTAGTTATGTTAAAAGAATTCTTTAATTTGAAGCTTAAAACCATAAACATAAAAAAATTTCGAAAACGATTTCTAAACTATTTAATTAGTACTATGGTCCAAATAGAAAACCAAATCCGGCATTATGAGAGTTTTGATTGTCACCCTTACCTTTCCGAAATCATGACTATTGTCTATGATTACAGTTTTTAAATATAGCTAAACATATCTTGTAATAATTTAACAACAGAGATTATAGGATCTAAACTTCTGTTGCCAAATGCTAAAAAATAATTTATTGCAAAAACTCGATGTTTTATAAGAGTGTATAATTTCCCTCTCAATAGTGCTTGCTGATAAGGCATCCTTGGGACAAACCAAAGAGAGCCTTTTGAGGGAAAATATTGATATGTTTTTGCTGACAGTTCAATGAAATTTATGAAAATCAAAAATTTTAAATTTTATAAAAAAGTGTCAAGATTGGTATATGTGCCGTCAGGATCTCGAACAGGGGAGGGAGGTCGAAGATCAAATGTGGTTGTTTACAGCGTTGTATTTAATATTCCAATATAGACTCTATATAGAACATAATGCAATTATATATGAAGAACTAACGTAATCATTATCAATGGCTGGTTATGGCGCCTCCTACATAACTGCAGATGCACGATCTGTCTCACTCGATACTACATTAATGTCATAACATGCACTAAAATTTGTCAAAATATGCATGCAACTATGCATCAAAAATTCAAGAAATAATCACTTATAACATAAAATACATGTATTTATATATTTTGTTCGAATATCATTTATGCATCTGAAAGCATTTAAAAAAACTATTATTGCAAATCAAAAGTTTTTATATCATTATTCAAATGCAGTTAAAATTTTCATATAGTGAGTAAATGTTATTGCTGTAACCAGCTAATGTGCTTTTCTAAGTTCTTGTCACTTAGACTTTGTTGTTTATCATCTAAAAGCATTTTAATGCCAAAAATGTTCTTTTAATATCAACTGATATAATTGGACAGTACTTGTAATCTTTAGAACTAAAAGCGATATTTAGTTCTTCAATATTTTATGCTGAAAATGACTTAGTTATAACTGCGTGTCCACTCTTCTGTTTTTCTTTTTCTTTTTTTTTCATTTCTTTTTTTCTCTCTAAAATGTAGATAGCAGATTTTACAAGCTGATCTGATATTTTTTCTGAATAATTTTTTCTCGCATTTACACAGTTGTTGTTGAGACCCAGACCGTCCGACCTACCAGAAAGGTGTAAGGTAACTGTATGGACGGCCGGGAAGTGCCACCCAATTTAGACCGGAACCCAGTGGGGGAGGCATCCACAGGGACCGTACCCTCCTTCCCCTACCACCAACCTCTCGGAAGGACTTACGGACCCACATGTTTAACGTGATCGTACTCCGCATGAACACGGCGGCATTTTGTGGTAGCGTGCAAATCTAGCGCGCAAACCACGGGGATACCGCACCCGAGATGGCCAACAGCACGCGGTGTTCCGAGGTGGTCACCCACCAAGTACTAACCGCGCCCGATGCTGCTTGACTTCGGTGATCTAACGAGAACCGGTGTTTTCAGCACGGTACGGCCGTTGGCCCCGCATTTACACAGTGTAATAACACAACCTGTAGAAATATGTTTCCATGATTATAAATACATGATTTTATTCGGGTTGATTTACTAGATTTAATTTTAGGCATTTTTACTCATAATGCTTATACAGAAAATTTTACACAGCAGCTCTTTGAAAAAATGTATGTAAAACGTCAGGTACTCGTATAAGTTGACTTTCCATTTCTTTTACCAGACCTGTCTCTTGTTGTTTTACCTGGAAGGATTTCACCATTTCTTATGATATTTACATGACCTTAGTAGCTCACGTAATTTGGCTGTTGAATGTGAAATATATTTAGCTTTGTCCGATGTTAACTTATCTAGCTATTCAAAAAAGGTAAAAAAAAATAGTTAAAATATAAAAAATGCAAGCTAAAAGGAAATAAAGTACTTGAAATATGCGTTTAAAGGCTTTTTATGCATTTACATGCTCTGTAATTATGTGTTCAATTATGCAATTGAATATACAGATATGAAATTTCATATAATTCGAGTTTTAGTCATAATATTAATCAATATATCAGTTTAATAAATTCATATATTTATAAAAATTTTTGAATGTGATTGTTTTTAAAACGTGTTTGTAACTATATTTAAAATGGATTTTTAACAAGACATTTAGTTCAAACTCTCATATTTTGTGAAGGATACGCACTGCAGAAATGAATTAATAGTTGCCGAATTTTGCTCTTGAAGGATCCCATCACATTAACTATTTTTCTAAATGTCTATAAGTGTAGAATTCCTACAAAACAGCCAGTTCTAGCATTCTAAAAATCGGCACATTTATTTTCTTGCATAAGATTATGCATAAAGTACATTTTCACGAGCTAAATATAAGAAAAATCGATTTCTTTAGTTTTGATGTGAACCTGCTAAAGTGGACGCCACATTTGTAGTTCAGTCAAGTTTTTTTCTGTGAACATCTTAAAAAATGATCAACACTTTTAAGACTTACAATAGAATGCATTCACAAGTATCTGGGAGAAAGAACTGTATGGATACCTAATCGCTTAAAGCCAAGCGAAGTCACAGAAATATTTACAACCAAATGAGTGGTGTGTCAACTTAAAAAGCGGGACACCATTAGCGTTATCCTTCGTCCTTTGTCGGCTTTCTCCGCACCGTAGGGTAAAATCACATCCCTCTGAGCTTGACCACTCAAGATAGGCGATACTTCCCGTTATCGTAAAGGGTTTTCATTGTTCCCGTGCCTGGGGTGAACATTCATTCTCCTCAGCCCAGGTATTAAAATTCCCACGTCGGCGATTCAATTTGAAAACCTAGCGATTAACAAAATGACCGGCCAAACCCCGTAGATATCCTATACGTAGATATTTCTTCTAATATATCCATTTTATATTTTATAGTCGTCTAATTCCTTAGATATATAGGATGTGTCTTGATACATGATCTGGCGCCGAGGTGACGATTCTATCCTTTGACCCCACCAGCTCCTTGCGGAACTTTACACGCTGCACTTTCATCATTTTTACAACTGCCTCAAATTTTAAAGGGTTTCCGAAAGCGGATGTGTAATCGGAATTAAAGTTATACGCCAAAATTAATATGTTGCGCGAAACTCTATTGGTTAAATATTCATTATAACATATTTTGCATCATGATAAATTAAAAACAAAATTAATCTATATGAAATAGTTTCAGGTAAGACTCCTATATTCAAATTATACGCTGCATCTTTAGGAGCCGAAAGCAAATAAAGGGCATCAACTTTGGGAAGGGGGGGGGGGGTGTCCGAGCCATATAGCTGATATTGCGACGACGTATTGTTGTTCTACTTTAACCTACATATGTACTGTCCATAAACGTCTATACGGTAAATATGAAGGAGAGTGGCAAAAATAGTGCGTTTAAAGACTACTATTCCGCCCAGTCATATTTTATATTCATTTTGAAGCTATAGATCGTAAGAATTTCGCATTTTTTTTTAGTTTCGGTACGCGACAGTTTCTCGCTCAGAGCAATTTCAGCAATTCAAAGTTAAATTCGATGGATTTTTAACTTACTTGCAGACGCAGACAAAGTTGGTTTATGCCCCTCCCCCTATCCCTCTCCCATTCTTTTGATCGGTAAAATTAGTAAAATATCATGTGTTTGGTGCTACAAAGAGATATTTTTTAAATTCATAAACGTCGAAATATTAAGAAAATTGAATTCCTTCAAAAGGAAAAGTAATTTAATTGTTATGAAATAAACATATTGGGGAATTTTTACAATAAAAAGGGTTGCTCAATTCATAACGTCCGATAATATAACGGGGAAAATGGCCGAAATATCGGGATTGCGATGTTTTAAAAGTTATAGAGTAAGTGATCAAAAGGTAGAAACAGCGTAGAAATTAATTTAAAATCTTCAAAACTCATTGATAAAATCCCATAAATTAAAGAAAAATTAGTGGTCGGCTTTCTTAAAAATAGAAAAGGAATATATAATAGTAAATAATTTAGCTTAGAAAGAGGTAAAAAAAAATCAAGATGAGAAAACTCAAGAAACTGCCATATTCGGAAATAATCTGTAATTTTGGCATACAATTAAAGCTGAAATATTCTTGAAAAATTAAACTGCTATATGGAAAAAAGGGGGGGGGATGACTTTAAAATTGCCATAAAAAGTATTTTAAAAAGTTATTTTTAAAAGTTATTCTTCACGGTAAATGGATTTTTTTATGATGACTTTAAAAACAATTGTATAACACTTATAAAGGTCTATAACAAAAACATAACGATTTAGAATAAAGATAAGATTTAGAATAAAGTTAAAAAAATGAGTAATAATAAATGTTTAAAATATTCAGAAACTGGATAAATGAAAAATCTAAAGTTTGAAAACTTATAAGAAATGGAAAATATGGGGAAACTGACAATGACTTAGATTTAGAAAAAACACATAAAGTTTTGAAAATTTATTTAGTTTTATAAATGATAATATAGCAATAATAAAGGCATGTTGAAAATATTACTCATTAAAAAATAAACATATTTCTGAGAATCTGTCTGTCTTATTAGAAAACATAAATTTTATATTTTGCCAATCTCTTAAATTTTCTCTAATTTCTAAAAATCTCTAATTCCCCCTCTGCCTCAACAGCCAAATAATATATTTTACAAGAGTAGATCCACTAAGGAGAGTTTTCCTTACTAATAGACATAGTGGTGCCTCACACTTAACTTTCATATAAATATATGAAATAGATAAATTACCTCTATCTGTTTTAATTTCTAATTTCTACGTGTGGCCTACATTATACAATGTATCCTTTAGCTAAAATGTTTAATTAGGCCCTTCTAAAAATATTTGGCCTTATCATACGTAATGTGCCCTTTTTCAGAAGGTAGCTCCCAGCCTTTTTGAAATCCTAGAATGAACTATATATATATATATTTCCTTTTATTTAAAGACATTTAATTACTTATATTTTAAATACCAGTGACTTATATTTGATTGAAAATGGTCTGAATAGCATTTGTGAAAATAAAATAGACTTTATGTTGGGCTGGAGAAAAATCCCTTTAGGCTGGAGAAATATTCCTTTATATATAAATCAGGTACTAAATATGTATTAAATACCCCTATTTCCCTGTCCCACATATAATGTAAACAATTGAAAGTTGGAGTTCATGGTGTGAATGCCTGGTAAAAATAGGCCTGTAACAACACCCAAAAGCTAAGTATTATACGTCATATATGCAATACAGGCACTAAAGATACTATACCCCTTTTTCCTTTCATTAACATACAGGTTGTAGGTGCATGAATAGTGTAATAGATGAAAATAATTTGAGAGAAGGACACGCGTGTGGAGCCCCCATATCTTTCCGTCATCTATTACTACAGTACGGAAGGCTTCTGAAAGATCCCATCACATTAACTATATTTCTAAATGTCTATAATTGAAAACAGATAGTTATAGCATTCTAAAAATCGACTATTTATTTTGTTTTGTGTAAAAATATGCATAGAGTGAATGAATATTCACGGGTTACATATAATACTAAGCCAATTTTTTTTTTTATTTTGCTATGGGCCGGCTCAAACAGATACCATTTTGGTAGCATAGCTAATCTCATTCTTCTGGAAACATCTTTAAAAAAGGACAACACTCTCTAATACATACAATATAATTTTCCATCTTTCCGACAAATATATCGACAGTACGGAGGGCTTTCGAAAGATCCCATCACATTAACTATTTTCCTAAATGTCTATATATGTAGATTTTCTTAAAAACAGATAATTCTAGCATTACAAAAATCGTCTAATACATTATTTTTTTACATAAAAATAAGCATAAAGTTTATATTCACGTGTTACATAGAATAAACCAGTTTTTTTTTATTAATTTTTATTTTTTTTATTTTGATGCGATCAGGCCATTTTTTTATTTTGATGCGGTGACGCCATTTTTGAAATATATTCCATTTTCTTCTGTGAATATCTTAAAAAATGATTAACACTCTTTTAAACATACCATAGAATGCTTCCACAAGGATCTGAAAGAAGGATTTGTATGGATATCCGTTGATGATTGCTGACATTTAAAACGGCGGTATTTAGAGCATTTTTGAATGATACTTATGCGCGACTGCACAAAGCACTTATACAAATATGTACTCTGAACACGGGAACAGTTTGGTCAGAGTTAGGAATCGAACGTGGATCCTATAAGTGATGTTTTAACCACTGGGTTGTCCAGCCCCCTAATGTTAAGCTAATGTGAATTAAAAAAAATCTCGTTTGAACCGTATTATTCAGAGAACTTTAGTATCGCACAAAGTTTCGCCGTTGTCCGAAATTTCGAATTTCGGTTACAGACGACACGCACATGAGACAAGACAATTTATTTTACTACGCGAGATAAAAATATATGAACCATGGGTATTTCTAATCAGTGGAAATGAAACAAAATAAAATTATTAATTAATTATTTTGTATGTCAGAATTTTTCTCTTAGATCCATGAATAAATAATAAAATAATACTCTTATTTCTAAATTTTGCTTTTGTAATACTCAAAGTTTCCCACAGATGGAATATTTTAGATTACATGAAAAAATTCGTATACATGAAATCTACGGCAACAAACTGTCCTCAGAACTCCTGAACCATTCTGTAAAATGCTATTGTATGTAACTATCCCCCACTCACACACCCAGACAAAAAACAAATATGGATATTTATGGGATTATACTGATTTTAAAGAGAGATGTTTCAGTCTACTTTTGCGTTAATAGTCAGGGCCGTGACAAGGGATAAGACAGTGAGGCGATGTCCTCGGGCGCCGTCTCACAGGGACGCCGAAATTGAAATTTTTATTATTAGTTTAAAAAACTAAAAATTGTTTTTAAACAAAGCACTCTACTTTCTCTAGTTCTAAAACCGGAACGTCAACAGAAATACAGTGCTTTAGTAATAAGAAAATATAAACATAATTTTAATAGTATTTCCTCTAACAACTGAGATTCAACTTGAATTAGGTAATTAAATAATTATAAAAAAGGTAATCCTTCAGGAAATTATAACTTTTGTAAATTGCCTTTTTACTTGATTCAAGACAATACCTAAATTAAAGCACCGAGAATTAATACCAGATTTCAGGAAGCAGATTCATTTAAATGATTCCGTTTTCCTTTCAATTTAAGGCGCAATGAAGGATAGAAATAAAAATTAACATTGATCGAAAAAATTAATTTCACATATTTAAAGCACCATATGAATCAGGATAGAAGAAAGGGTCATCACCCTCAAACCAAGTTCATTGTTCACAATACAAAAATTTGAACACTATATCTCCCTTTGTAGTTAAAACACCTCGCTGGATTAGCAGGAAACAAACTCGCAAAATGTTTACATTTCTAACTAAAAACTTTTGAAAAAATTCTGATCATTAATATTGAGCGCATTTTCAGAGTCAAATAAGTAAACTAAATTTGGACACTTAAATGAAAATGATATTTAGCATTTTTATGAATCAAATAGTTTTACTTGTACAATCAAGGCTACACAGCATTTCTTGTATAGAGAAGTAATTCTCGCTTATGTGTGAAAATTCAAGGTAATGATTCTCCACAGAATCTATCAAGATTTTCTTTGTTTTCACTTATCCTACTATACATAACGTACTAGTAAATAATTCGACCCTTCGATTTGGATGAATTTAAACATTTTGAGCCTTCCTGAATATAAATCAATCATTTTTAAACGATGTCTCCCTGTAGACACGATATCTCTCGAACAAATTATGTGCTCCAAACGAAGTTTCGCACTGTTATTTTAATCAGTAAACTTAGTGGCCTATTTATTATACTTATCAACTAATTTTACACAATAATTTGTATCCTTTATGATTTTGCACTTTTCTTTTTCTCTTTATATAAAAAAATAGGAAGAAAAAGTTATTTTACCCTAGTTTCACCAAATTTTCGTAAAATTTTTTGTTCCAGTATCAGGTAAACAAGATCAAATATTTCTATTTAACTCTGATTTTCATAAATTGAATAAAAATATAATCTATAATTGACTATAATCTATAACAGATATGGATACATTTAGACTATTGACATTCAGAGAGATTAGACAAGGGGTATACTCAATCTTTCAAACATGTTTTGTTTCGATAATTAAAATAACGTTATAAAATAATTGTATTGAAAGCTTTTTGCAATTAGTCATTTTAAATAAAATTATTCATTTATAAGTGAATATCATTTAGGATGTAAAGATGTTCCGTTCTTAAAAGATTGCACGTTTTTTGTTCTAAAATAAGAAGATCATATAATTAAATGATCAGTATTACACAATAAATGGATGTTTTTTAAATACTTTTGGTATTATAAAATAAGTTGATGCTTTTTAAGTACTTCGAACCAAAAATGAATTGAGATCAGAGCATTTCCGTCTCAATTTTAACTGGAAATAAACTGGGGTACATTGTGTTACTCCAATCAATCGATATATTTGTTTGGAACTTGAGACTAAAATTTTCTCCACTCCTATACAATGATCATATATATATGCTATATGCTTACAGTAGGAAACAAACTTTTCCAGAAAAGCATGTTTTATTTGGATATATTATGCAAAAATTGAGGTCACGTACATGTGACTCAGTCTTTTTAAAAATATTTTTCATATATGCCTCTGCCTGAGCTATCCTGACCGCATAACAAACACTTCAGAATATATTCCTACTAATTCGATGAAGATACTTCTTGACCTTAACAAATGAATACATTTTCTAAAAATTATCACATACTTGCACTTATATTCATTTAATATACCAGAGTCGACAATACCGAGCTTGAGTCTGTATGAAGTCTTGTACCGACTATGAAGATTTAGAATCCTAGCCTGTTGATCTCGAGACAAGCACTCTAAACCATCAGGAGAATGTGCTTGTGTCAAATGTATGCAGTTTTATCATATTCGCTTGTCAGAAAGTAGTTTTTTGGTTAGTTGGT
This sequence comes from Amaurobius ferox, assembly GCA_951213105.1. Taxonomy (NCBI): domain Eukaryota; kingdom Metazoa; phylum Arthropoda; class Arachnida; order Araneae; family Amaurobiidae; genus Amaurobius; species Amaurobius ferox. Next base: position 89,611,244 of record OX578134.1, read on the forward strand.
AGAATACTCATATAAATTATCGTGCAATAGGCAGTTCTACTCATACCGACTAACTTCTCAAACCTCAGCTATTTGCTCTATATACGTATTTCTATATTCTGTTCTATTGTGGACAGACAGGATTGCCATAACAAATTTGTACATATGGTGTCTTTAAATATCTATTCAGGGGAATTTAGCAATATTTGTACTTTTTCCGCATATTAAAACATATGTATTTTGCGTTTGGCGTTCTATATTTTGGCTTCCATTGTTAAAGCATAGATACTTTTAGAATTAAACGGATATGCAAACTTGTGGGAAGGGGCTCAACTCAGATGACATTAAAAGACTGTGCCCATTGGGTTTCTGTGGTTTTATTAGTATGGAGCATGAACGTGGTGCATATTCTCTTATTAAGTAATTTTTTCCTTATTAGTATGTCCATATCTACCCTTCCCTTCATTAAAATCAATTAATCCCATTTGACTATTTTTTTCTTTTTAGCACATAGAGTATACGACTATGTAAAAACAATTTTGATGAGTCAAAAATCAAATTCTTGTATTTATTTTGAAGGTTATAGATTACACGCGTTTTGGAGCATCCCTGAATACGAATTAACCAATTTTAACCATCTGTCTATTTCTTTGTGGGTACAATAGTATCGAACAAGTTGATAATACAGAAAAAAAAATTGGTACGATTATTTCAATCGGTAAATGTTAGAAGCCTATTACCTGTTGGGGTAAACGGATCAAAGAATAGATCTTATTTTTTTATCTTGCTTTTTAAATTCGGAAAAATAAGTAAACTTAAACATATGAAAATGTTACAGAAATATTTATGTATTTATAATGTCAGCTTTTTAACACGAATGTCATCATTTACATGAGGTTTATATGCACTATTCTTGAGATAGTTTATGGTTTTGTTCAAAAATGGAACAATTCGGGAAAAAGAAATATAAATTCCCTATTATCAAATGAGTGAATGCTTTATGAACAAACAGCTTAAATCCGAAATGAATGCACATCATTATTTAGAAATCATCCCTATCTGCTCTCGAGATATTAAAACATTTATTCATCTATATTTTTTTTAATGTAGTGTCACATCTTTCGAACAAATTGAATAAATCGAATAAAGTTTGGTGAGTATTTTTCAATCGATGAACATCACTCAGATACCTATTAATTTTCGGAGAAAACGAACCAAATAGAAAGCAATCTAGTTCTGAATATTTATTTTAGAAAATCAAATAAATAATATAAAAACACAAGATGATAATATGCGCCCCACTCAAGATATATTTTTTTTTATCTTCTTTTGAAAAATAATTCACATTTAAAAGGTGTAAACGTATGGTCCGCGTTTTAAAAGTGTATATGCATTGTCCGCATTTTAAAGGTATATACACATGGTCCGCGTTTTAAAGGTGTATACGCATGGTCCGCGTTTTAACGGTGTATATGCATCGTCCGCGTTTTAACGGTGTATATGCATCGTCCGCGTTTTAAAGGTGTATACGCATAGTCCGCGTTTTAACGGTGTATATGCATTGTCCGCGTTTTAAAGGTGTATACGCACGGTCCGCGTTTTAATGGTGTATATGCATCGTCCACGTTTCAAAGGTGTATTCGCATGGTCCGCGTTTTAAAGGTGTATATGCATAGTCCGTGTTTTAAAAGTGTATAAGCAAGTTTAAAAGTGTATGTATTAAAGTCAGAACAAAAATTTTGCTCTCATACTGCTTACATTTAAAATAAAGTACATCCATTTTCCCGATTTTATGAAGTCTTTTTAAAACTCGCATTAACAGCAACAATTAAACTGTTGAACCATCTCAGGAGAGATGTTTTTCTAACTCACTGAAGAGAAAATGCAGTGTCAAGAGTCTAAGGATTAAAATAAAATAAAAAAAAGTATATGAAATATAAGTTATAATTGAATTAAAAAAAAAAAAAAAGTACGCTTCGCGGTTTGAGTTTATCCGTGTTTTGAATTCCGAACCTGTGCTCCATTTATTACCAGGCAAATATTTACACAGATACAGAATATACATACAGAGAGAAAGACTGTATTTTACAATTACACACAACTCTCAAAAACTGAATCACACTGTATTTCTATAAATGCCATGCAAAAATATGCTGTGAAGATGGTTGTATATACCTTATTTCTAAACATGTTTAGCTTCCTGGACGGGAATATTATTTGACATATGGGAAATAATAAAAGACAGTCTAGCTAGAATCTGTTTCTTATAACATTAGCTCCCAAACTATAAATGGGAAATCAAAAGGGAAAAAATTACATTAGTTTCAGAAGTGTAATATTTTTCTGTTTTGGCGAGTTAGAAATATATTTCAAAATCAAAATTACAACAATTTGCGGAGGGGATTGTGCCTGCTAAAAAAATGTATGCATATCTCTTTGGGGGGGGGGGTCTTTTAGGGGGGGGGGTCTCTAGTGTTTCTAGGGGCTCCCGAGAAGCTAATACCTCAATTTGATAGTTCTATGGGTTGTCCTCGGTTTCCCTCAAAGACCAACACGGGTGTTTCGCAGATTTAGCTAGAGGGCAGTTAACGCCTTCCTTCTGAAAACCAGTTCCGCATACACACAATATGTTGCAATTCTGATAAACCGCGGACGTGTTTTTTTGCAAGACACACACAGATATTCGCGAGCTATACACAGTTATACACAGACTATATACATATACCACCTAACTGGGGACCTATGCCAAAAGTCAACCAAACTTTTTTCAGAATATTATCTGTCATTAAATAGCACATTTCTGCAAAAATCCAAAGCGAGGACGTCCCCACTTGTCGGTGTGTCCCCACTTGGAAGGTGTGTAAACATATGAATGTCCCCACTTCCCACCATACGCCAACACATAGACATACACACAGACGTCACGCTAGAAACGTTTTTTCCTGTTTTAGAGATTTCAAAAAATATGAATCCGCAGAAAATTCGAGTTGCGATTATCGACATGATTCCCATATGAATCCAATTGGACTTTCGAAAAGTCAATATTTCGAAAGGTCGCTAATCAGCAATAAAATGCTGATGCGTTGGTCGACGACACCAGCGTTTTTCAAAATATGTTTTTCAGAAACACGGGATTTCGCGCAGTAACCTATGGGTTCCAAGACGTGATAGTTTCGTGTCATTTTTTTTTAAATTAATAAAACGCGCAAAATTTTGAAAGAATATTTTTGAACCAAATAGACATTTTCTTATTTTGGCGTTCAATCATTATATTAAATTTCAAAAAGGTTCCGCGACCAAAAAAGTTTGAAAATCATTGAATCTTACTATAAGTATATTTCGTCGATACGCATATACAGCCTATATACATTATACAGGGTGTCATGGAAGTGCATGGACAAGAAAATAACTCTGGAAGTATTAGAGTTTATACCAGCCGAATACCCGCTGAAAATAAACTCTCTCGCAATAAGAAATCCGCGTATGATATAAATTTTTGAATAATTCGCGTTTCACATTTATTCGGCAAATCGAAGACTTTGGTGTGCAGAATCTCCTAAAGAAGAAAATATTGAGAAACTTAAATTCCGTACTTCTTCCTTAAACCGTACACCAAATTAAAGTCTCTATCTCATGCCGATGCATGCTATTTTATCATTTCCATTTTCAAACGTTTTTCTGTGGAGCACACCCATAAATAAACGTTTTTGAAAATCTCTGTTCGTCTTAGGTCTTTTATTGGATGATTGCACATATACCAAATATCAAGCCTCTATCACATTTAAAAGGAAGCGTGTTTCATTTATTCGGAAAATCGAACATCCTGGTGTGCAGCACCCCCTATAGTAGCAAATTTTGGAAATCTGAATTTACACACTTTCTTGCTTTAAAACTATCTACCTGTACACCAAATTTGAATTCTCTATCCTATCGTGAAACATGATCTTTTCTATCACTTCACCTTTCGAGCATTTTTCTGTATAGAACCTTCCTTAAATGAACATTTTTGTAAAACCGTATTCATCTTGTGTTTTTTATCAAATGATTAACCCGTATACTAAATTTCAAGCCTCTATCAGATTGTAAAGGAGAAGTTTTTCAGTTGTTCGTCAAATCGAATATTTTAGTGAGTGGCATCCCCTAAAATAGCAAATATTGGAAAACTGAAATTGCACTTTTTCATCTTTTCCAACTTTTTACCCATATACCGAATTTGAAGTCTCTATCTCATTGCTAAGCTTGTTTTTTCTATCATTTCACATTTTGAAAGTTTTTGTGTGGCGTACTCAACCCCTTAATTATACATTTTTTAAATACTTCATTCTTCTTGGGTTTGTATGAGATGATTCGCCCGTATACCAAATATCAAGCCACAATCACGGGGGCGCGGTAGCCCTGTGGTTAGCGCGCGGAGGTTGCACTCGGTAGTCCCCGGTTCGATTCCCGCCGCTGCCCAAACTGCCGCTGTGTTCACGCGGAGTACGATCACGTTAAACATGTGGGTCCGTAAGTCCTTCCGAGAGGTTGGTGGTAGGGGAAGGAGGGTACGGTCCCTGTGGATGCCTCCCCCACTGGGTTCCAGTCTAAATTGGGTGGCACTTCCCGGCCGTCCAACCAGATACCTTACACCTTTCTGGTAGGTCGGACGGTCTGGGTCGCAGAAGAAGCCACTATCACGGGGACTTTTCTCCTTTATTCTGGAAATCGAACATTTTGCTGTGCAGCACCCCTTGAAGTAAAAAATATTGAAAACACTTTCTTCCTTCTAATCAATATATCTGTACACCAAATTTAAAATCTCTATCTCATCCCAAAGCATGTTTTTTTTATCAATTCCCTTTCAAAAGTTTTTCTCTGGAGCAACCACTTAACGGAATTTTTTAAAAAACTATAATAGCCATGGATGTTTTCAGCACATGATTATCCCATATACCAAATTTCAATCTTCTATTAAATTTTAAAGGAGCCTTTTTTCATTTATTAAGCGAATCGAACATTTTGGTGTGAAGGATGCCCTTAAGTGAAAAATATTGAAAATCTGAAATTGCACACTTTCTTCCATTCGAACGATTTACCTATACACCAAATTTGAAGTCTTTATTGCTTCGCGAAGCATACTTTTTTAACATTTCACTTATCCAACATTTTGGTGTGGAGCATCCTCTTTACAGAACATTTTCGAATTTCCAGACGATTTTATCGAACGATTGATCTGTGCACCAAATCGCAAGTCTCTATTCGGGAAGTGCCTAAATAAGCAAAACAGACGGGCAGACATACAGACGGACACTTGACAATTAGTATATATATTTTTTCGTTAAGGTGTATAAGACATCGGATTGGCGGTACACGATGATACAACTTTTGGGACGCTGTCCTCTTCTTTAGCAAGGTAAGGAGGCTATTTTGTAGTCAATTATAAAGTTGCAGTTAGCACTAATTAGTACTAAGCATTTTTGTCACCCTCTACCTTGCAAAAAAGTGGAATAAACTCTAAATAACGATTTTATATCAGACAATTTTATTAATCATCGTGTAAATGTATGAATGGAGAGATATAGGTAAATACATGGAGGCATCTTATTACACGTGTGCAAGCATATATCGTTGCTAAATATGATCATTTTGTATTTTGTGTATAAAAAAGTTGCAACTTCTCAAAATTTAATTGACCTGTCGAACTTCCGCTGATGAAGGAACATGGGCAGAAATAAAGAAGACATTGTAAACCAAGAACTGAATTCAATTAGGACAGAGCATTTTCAATGCATGTACAATAACATTTGTACTAACAAAAGAGAAAGTTATGATAAATACTCATCTATTGAGAAGTTCATTGAAAAGGAAGAATCAGTGGAACGGCTATCTCGTAGAAATCCCTTTTATAGGCAATGACCATCCAGGTGTAAAATGGATTCAAGCAATATCACGCGTGAAACTATCATGATATCATTTAGAAAACGGTGTATTTCCTGGAACACATCTAACAGGACATCGAACACTTGGGGTTGCTAAAAAAACACTTGGGGTTGCTAAAAAACACTTGGGGTTACTAGAATATACATAGCATGTGGAAAAATTAGGACATCAATTAGAAAACACTGAACATCAATTAGAACACACGACACACGTGGAGCAATCAGGATACCAATTGAAAAACACTGGCAGTCGCTGTAATACACATAGGACGTAGAGTATTTTGCCATAGCTCAATCACCTCAACCCTCAATTCCTTCACCAGTAATCCTCTCCGTAGCATGCTGTCTCGAACAATTTATATGGCATTTTTACCCCGACAGGGATCGGTATAAATTATCCATATTTAACATAAACAGTGACTCCACGTTTTCCAGCTGACTAGTCCGTTAGCCGAATCACCTAGCTATATCGAAATATTATGTTCTCGCGATACTGGTACAAACTTTAGATGGTGGCCGTATCACCCTTCATAGACGGCAAAATATTACTCTCATGCGAAACTATTACAGAAGTTCTTCGCAACTGCAAAGGGATCAGGGGGATTGTGACGGAGTAGTCAAAGTCAATTTTATTCTGCCGCATTTTCTAAATATTCAATTTTTAAGTGGGAGGGAGTTAGACTGTAACATTTCTTTTCAAAGTTCCTTTCCATTTTTACAGGGTTACAATCATATTTTGCATTAAGTTTCCAGTTGACTTTTCCCCTATTGTAACAGTAGCGATCATAACTCGTTAAAATCTCTGATGTGGACAGCACATGACTTCCCTTGTATAATGCAATGGATTTCCTCCTTTTTTAGTCAAAATATAATTTATGAGATCCACGGTGCTGTGGTTTTAGCAATGCATTGTATATTTGGCGATTTTCCGGATGACAACATGTAAGACTATATCAAATTACCCAATAAATTTATATTTCTCGCAATTCTAAATAAACAATAATCACCTTTGATAGCATCCCATAATAAGCGATACAGACCATATATTAAACTATTTTAATAATTAATGCATTAATTAATTTTCATTTTTAATAATTTAGAGTCAATTTTGCAATTTTGACGTTACTTTCGTCAATCTGCGGTGAAATATCGCCAAGTTGGCAACACTTTGCTAAATTATTCGCGAATTTGCAAAATGCATCAGCAAGTGTTAAAGACAAATGGATTAGCATTTCTTATATACTAGAAAGTATGCCTATCATAGTACGAAATTTAGAATTTGTGAAATATTACCTACCATTTGGAAACATTTTTATCAATTTAGTATTTTTTATCAATTTTTATCATTTTTGTCACTTTGGGAACATTTAAAATAATCGCCCAATTGGCGACGTCCCGCTAAATATTGAAGTCTCATCAATTCGTCGTCATTTCGTTGATTTAACGTCGGTTTCATTAATTTGGCGAATTTTTATCAAATGGGTGACATTTTCGTCTATTTGGCAGCATTTAAAAAAACAGCAAGTTGGAGATATTCTAAGAAAATTATCACCAAAATTTTGCAAACGTTACGGATGAAAAAATAGATTTTTCATATAATAGATTCTCATATACTTTCCAAGATATTGAATTCATGATAGTGAATTGATCATCATTTTCATTGATTTAGCGTCAATTTCATCAATTTGGTGACAGTTTCGTTAATTTGGCAACATTTGGAAAGTCGCTAATTTGTCCACATTCCGCCAAATTCGTTTCCAAAATCTTGCCAAGCGTTATGGACAAGAAATAAGTTATTCTTATAGGAGATAAATGACTATTGGCGTCCAACTACAAAAGTATTATCCAAAGTATATTTTCCCGTGAATACAACGAGCTAGATCCACGAGAATGATATCGCCAAATTTATCGCATGCTAGTACATATGAAAAGTGAGCATATTTCACACTAGTTAATAATTTTTATTTTATGTGATTTTTTGAGAAATTTATTTAAAAAATGTTCAATACTTCCAGTACGGCTCATGCTAGCGTCCTAAAGTTCACGTCAAAAGTTTTATAATAAAAAATTACATACGAAACAACTATTGGAGTAGCTTTATTAAAGGTTTTGATTTTTTGATGATTTTTTCAAAATTCACAATACTCTCTTTATCCATTATTTTATGTATATAAAGAGAGTAAAAAGTGGATCAGCAACCTAAAAATCTGTTTCGTCGTGTAACGCCACCGAGGTTTTCTATACACCTGCTTAATATACGATAACTCTAGTACATCTGTTATTTGATTGGTCCCTGACTTTCCAATAATTGTTTACATATTTTTCGATTCTTTTACTTGTGTTAAACGTTTCTGTACCGTAAAAATGCATTTTGAAGAAAGAAAATGGAAGAAACAAAATATTTGACCAACATGTGCATAAAAATATTTTCAGCACTGTTTGCCAGAGTTTCAAGACAAACCGTAAACTGATATTGAAAATGCTTCTATTTTTGATACAGCAATTCAAAATGGTAATAAAAATGTAATTATTTTTATAATTTGTTTAGAAACTGTTGCATGTTTTAACGATACTTTTTGATATTGTTGTTCTTATAAATGCATTCACATCCAAAATGTCCTCTATCCGGAGAGCAACATTTTCAATAACCATTTGTTATTATGCGGTGTCCAGGGCGCTCTTGTCTTTGGCAGAAATCCTGCTATACATTGACAACTTAGCGACATATTACGAGTTTAGTGAAATTCGAGTTATGATCAGAAATTGATAAATTATATAAATATCTTGGTTTTACTTTTTTTACGCAGAGGGTATATAAGGTTTCTTTTTGCTCAATCGGGATGATACGTGATATGAGAAATTTTATGAACAATAAATACGTTTGCGTTTTTGTACTAAGATTTCAGTGTTTGTGAATTTGAGGAGCATTTAAATTTGCTGTTTCATTTTTATTTAATTAAATAGAAGTACTTTTTTATTTTATAAAACTAAAATGTACCCCGCATCATACTGAGTCGTAGAAATATCTAGTAATATTTCATTTAATTTTTTATTCAATTAAGAAAACAAGCCGCTGCCCTCTAAAGATACATAGAAAATACGTGGAAGATTTTAATAAAATATATAATATACAGATGATCAATATTAAACATATTCATATATCAATCATATTGATATATTTTAACTTTCTTTTATTACCCATAATATTTCAAGAAATTCCTAGTAAAGATTCTTATACATACAATGGAATATTCACAAATATGTCAAAACTAATCTAAAACATATGTTTGGCAGGAATTAGGATGTGAAATACGTTGAAATTGCACAATTTATAAATTTGCAAACTCCGAAAATATTTGTGTTACATGAACACATAAAATGCTTTTAAAGTGTTTTAACGTAAAGCTTAACATTTTAAAATATTCAAAAACAAAACTTGTTTCCTGCTCAATAGTAAGTAAATGAAAAAGTGAACGTGAAATCGACTCAACATAAATCTCGTTTTTGCTTGTTTTCCTAAGTAAAATGCTCTCAAGAAAGTAGCGAAATGAGCATATTTAAGTCTTTGATCTTTTTCTCGGAATGCGCGTTGCAAATTTAAACAGAAGTGGCTTTTAGCCTGATTTTCTAAAGAAAATAAATCGAAACGTAAATATTAGATCTCGCCCTAGAGTTTCAGAGTTTTTATTCACCGATACTTTAAAAAAAAGTTGAAGTTAAAAAGTCGTGAAAAGTTGTGAATATATATGAAATAAAATCATATTATCGAAATTCTACACATGAAAAACAATTATCTTTGTATATCCCACGTGGCGACAAATTTGGTGACAAAATGATCGCATTGACAACAATTTGGCAGCATACTTTTTACAGTATAGCGAATTTGGTGACTTTGAGGAAATGTCGCCAAGATTATTCAGTATCTCTGAAGATGAAATTTTGTTTCTTTGATAATCCTTATCGCTTTAGGTAAGAAATAACTTAATTGTGATTTAAACTATGGCGAGTTACGTTGTTTGTGCGACAGGTATCTTTTCCTAAATGTGGGGGAGGGGTAAGAGTAAGTAAATCATTGGTGCTTTGTTAAATGTTCATCAAAATATTTTGACTTATTATATGTTGGTCTGTCTAGCACTGAAAAAGCAGAACTAATTTATCCTCAAAGCATCAACATACTGCAATATTTAGTTATATCTGCAGCCGTCGGGAAGAAAATAATACACATCCGGCCTCAATTGCACAATTTATATTTTAGACGAAAAAGATGGAAGATATCATTCGATAGGGATTAATATCTTCTACAAAAATGAATATTTAAAATTTGCTTAAGAGGACTGTCTTTATAGTTATTTGGGCATAAATAAAAAATATTTAAGGACAAACTCAAAAATATTCAAGGACAGCCCCTATTGATCATTACATATTCATAATCTATAGAACATTCCAAGCTGATTTAAAAAAATTACCATTTTCACATACATATTCCATGTGTCTGCAAGTGTTTGAAATTTGCTAATCCTAATGTTAAAAGATTTTCCAGATTTAAGGATATATTCGTGATAAATTAATTTTCCAAAAAAAAATTGTTCTTGCATAATTTTTTACTAGAAACCCCCAAATACAATCCATATGGATTTTAATATTCTAACATAATTTAAATATTTATTATTAATTATTAAATTAATATCGATAACAAGTTATAGAATAGAAAGAGATGTTAATTTTGACACTATACAATGCAACTACATCTGAAACATTGGCAAACAAAATTTCAATTTAACCATGCAATATGGAACTGTGCTATCAATTTTTATTTAAAATTCGAGTATTATTACACTTATCGGGAACCATTCCCAAAGTATCTAAAGAAACTGTTCGTAAATATAAAATTGTAAGTAGCTAAATGAAACAGAATGAAATATGAAATTAGAAATTTTGATAGTTTTGCAATGTTTTTTTATTTTTTCTATTATGTTTGTTATGTAGAGACATTGATTTTATAATGTTTAGTCAAAATTCGATATCCAATGTTATTTTTGGCACTTTCTGTAATTATTTAGACAAATTATTACAGAAAACGATGAAGAGTTATCATATGAAGAGTTATTATGAAGAGTTTTCAGTTTAAAATGGATTCTGATCCACTTATAGACACACTGGCATGCAGAAAGTCAACCCTCTTACGTCACTCTATAAATATTATGTTAAAACACCTAAAATTGATATTATAAATACAATATAGAAGATTTAAGCTGAAAATATTGACGAATTTACAACAGACATCATTTATAATGTATTATATAACACATGACAATTTTTCTTTAAAATAATAACAAGCAAATGAATACTAACATAGTACTAAATCAAAGAAGTCATTAATGAAATATATCAAATGTTGGGTAAAACATTTTTCCTTTTACTACACTGTTATTGAATGAAAACTTCGAATGTTTATTGAAAACAACCTATGATAAAAACTTCGAAAACTGCATCTAACTCATTGATATTTAAAAAACAGAGACTATCTATGTGTAAAAACACCCCCTCCTCCCATCCAAACTTGGTGAAACCGACAGAACATTAGATAATAGCAGAACCAGACTACCAAATCACTACCCTTTCTGCTGCATAGTTCAAATTTTAGATGCACTCTAAATGGTTTTTAATGATTTTATCGGTTAATTTCGGGGGGTTTTCCAATTTTTTTTTTTTTAACGGCATGAAAGTTTTCGTGAATTCGAATATGTAATGATCAATGGGAGCTACTCATGAATATTTCAGAGTTGGTGTCAAAATGAACATGACAATGGCCGCTTATATGCAAATTTTAAATATTGACATTTGTAGAAGGCATTAATCCCTATCGTATGATCCCTGTCGGTCAGGCGTTTCGTTCCCCCCCCCTCCCTTTTTTTTACCTGTATAAAGTTATGTTTTGTAACTTTTTCGTATCCTTTGTACAAAGTATTTTTTACTTATTAATAAATGAGGATGACTGCATGTCTGTTTGCCTTAGAGAAGAACAAAATCCACACAAAACTAGTATGTATTTTGCTACAGGCATACCTCATGTCAGACCCCGCTGTATCTCGTGCGATGTTTATTTTAAATTTTAATTAGCTTGATAGTTGATTAATGTTGAAGCACATTATTTAGCCTTTATCACAAGAAATGATGCTTTAGCGATCAAAATATTAACCCCATGGCAAACGCTGATGCATCTTTTGCGAATTTTATTTTAAATTTTAATCAGTTTGACAGCTGCTTAATGTTGAAACCTAACTTTTAGCATTTGTTACAAGAAATGACTCCTTAGCGATCAAAATTTTATCCACATAGTTTTAAACTTTAATTTATTGACAAGCTCGAAAAACCATTTCCTCATAAAGCTTTGAATAAAATCCGTACCACCAATACTAGAATTTTTACAAACATAAAACTATCGATTAAAAATATCCAATTTGAAGTTCTGATATAGAAAATTCCAAATACCAAAATTTAACAGGAGCAAATTTAATAATTTATTTCTTGCAATGACGACAGTCACTACAAAAAACCTATTAAAATTTAAGAGTTTTATTTTTAAAAAACGACCAGGCTGGTCGCAAAAGGCATATAGTAAACAAAATATATTGGCCGTGCCTTAGTTGGTCCATCGAATTATTCGTGAAGTTAAACTTAACATTTTCCCTCCTGAAAATCAGCAATATATTTACACATATTTGCTAAATTTCAATTTTGAATAACTACAATGTTTCTATAGTCCTTTTATAGTTCAAATTAATGAAGTTTTTCAGTGTATATTATGTGTTTCTTTGCAGATCACTCATTTACTGTAATAATAACATAACTTAAATTGTTATATTTTTGAGAAATTTGTGTAGTGAGAGCGGTTCTTGCTCGTACTTTTGCTTTACACTCATTTTCGGGAAAATCATGATTTTTGTGTTTTATCTTTGTTGTAGCAGATAACCGATATGTGCTTACCAAACTTTTTGTATTGTGTAAACTGTTCAAAAATAATATTTTATTAACACATTCCTTTTATCAAAATATTCACATCGCCCCATTATCCATTTATCTTTATTTTTGGAAATAGAGTTTATCATCATTTCTCTAATTTCTGTTAATTTCAACAGATTTTATATATTAGTTTTCAAAACATTATAAAAATTACAATTATAAAACTGGTGTATATATACATATTTAGAAAACAAATATTAGTAGAAACATGCACCGTTATAGAATGCTTTGCACACATACCATAAAACACATTTGAGGATTTTATATTACATCGTTCGCGCAGGTGATATTACACTATTAAGTGAAACAAACTTAATACACCTCTGCATATGATTTTATTTATTTTCTCTAATTTTAATTAATGGTAATTATTTTAAATTTTTAATGTTAACATATATTAATATTTTTTTCATCAAAAATACAAGATTGATCATTTTATCGAATTTTAAGACACTTATGCATTTAAAATTTGATTAAAATAGGATTTCAGAGATCCTAAGTAAAAATGTTGTTCAGAAGTTCCTTGTGAAAAGTAAAATAATGGCAAAATGTTACATTTTTAACGTTCGTTTGTGAGATACTTGCGGTCAATTTTTCCTGGAATCGAACAATAACGTGGTACATCCATTAAGAGACATTTGCAAAATGAAATACATGATTTATTATTTATTAACTCATTTGTAACTCCAAGTTAAAAATGATAATATGATTATAAGTGGAGTTTAACTGAGGGTTTAACTTAACGATAAGTCTTATTTACATCTAAATTTTAAAATTCGGGATTTTTAAATGTAATTTTATTAAATATGAAACGTCAAGTTTCAAAATATAAAATGTCGAACCACTTGATATGGAATTACACGTTAAAGTTCTAACTGTAGTTTCGTATATTGTGAAATGTTTATATAAACACAACACAAGTATCTCCATATAAAGGTATGTTCAACACTACATACAACGCCACTTAAATGCAACGATTGTGAAAAAAATCTGATGTGGGCAGCACATGACTTTCCTTATATAATGCAATGAATTTACTACTTTTACAGTAAAAAAATAGATTATTTTTACAGTAGACATTTATATTCTAGGGTCATTTGGCCATTTATCCATTTGGTGAGTTTTTCGTTAATTTAGCAACATTTAGAAAAGTCGTCAAAATGAAGACATTCCACCAAATTCGTCGCCAAAATCTCGCCAAGCATTATGGATCAAGAAATAAGTTACTCTAACAGCAGATAAATGACTATTGGCGTTCAAATACAAATGTATTACTCAAAGTATCATTTTTCATGAATGGAACGAGCTAGATCCACGAGAATGATGTCACCCAATTTATCGCATGGTATTACATGAAGTGAACATGTTTCTCAATAGGAAATATTTTTTTTTTTATTTTATATGACTTTTTGATAATATTCTTGAAAAATCTGTAATATCTCGAGAACAGTTCATGTTAGCGTTCTAAAATTTATGTCAATCGTTTTCTAATGAAAAATTACGTAAGGTATTTCTATTTGCGTAACTTTATTAGAGGTTTTGATTTTTGACGATTTTTTCAAAATTTCACTCGAAAATTTAGGGGGGGTTGTTTCGTTCGAACCGGTTCATTTGTTCGTCAGTTATCGTCTCCAGAGACTCACTGACACACACACACACACACACGCACACACAGACATCACTTCAAAAATGTTCGATTCGTGATCAGGGATGTTTGAAACGTGCTCTCCCGGCGAAAATTCGAATTAGAATTTTCGACCCTGTCACAATACTTTCCTTATACATTATTGCATATAAGGAAAGTAAAAATAATAAAACTTAGAAAAATGAATTGTTAATGACAAAATAATAAAATAGTAATCTAAATAATCAAAAAAGTGTTTACTATGTCAAAGCAGTGTGTAAAAGTGTTTACTATGTCAAGTGCCCTTCCATGTTCAGCAATGGTGTAAAAGCTATCACACAACTTACAAAATGTATTTGTTACTTACAACTTACAAAACAATTTGTGGCTATAAATGAAAAATGCTGTTTTGCCATAAGTATGAAATAAAACGGACTGTGATAAGAGCTAAATATACAATAAAAGCTTTTAGTACAATTATATAGGAAATCGCATACATTTATTATTCTCATTATTAATAAAAGCCATTTGTTAAAGCAAGTATAAAGTTAAACGCTGTGTATATCAATTATAAACTAAACGAAGAACTTCCGTCTGTAATAGTTCATGTGCTGAAAGATCACTTTTTGATATTCCCGTTTCAACTGGTGTTGAGGTCAACAGTGTTTGCTCAAACTCATTAACATTCCTAACTTTACGATTTAGTACAGTCGTTTGTATGCACAACTTGATGGACATTCCAAGAAATCTCAGAGGTTAGAGCATTTAAACTCTGTATTTTCAGGGACTTCGTTTATGCAATAAATATTCGAAACCTAAATTGCAAAACTATTAACATAATATTAACTAACTTTTTTAAAGAACGTCTTAATTCTTCATATCCTTAACAGTTCACAAAATAGCGTATTTACAAAACTAATTCTGCACAATTCCAAACTCCATTTAATGTAGGAGAAGTTTATAATGAATCCTAACGACTGGTGTATAAACTGAACCTATTTTGCAGTACTGATATGTAGAAAACTATAAAAAAAATTCGTAGTCTTATTTTTCACACGAAACTCTCTTGCTTAAATGTCCCATATGTGAACGATTTTCAAGCCACTTTTAAAACATTTGAGTTGAGAAGTAAAATAATTAGGAGGTTATATGTTTTGATACACCGTTTTCACTGCAAAAGTTAATACAAGGGAATTTTAATTTAATAAAATTCATTTGCGTGTGGATATATGAAGAAACTATTTAAGTAGTATTAACTCTAGTTTTATTATAGATATTATTTTACGATAGGAAAAATATGCGGTGAGCAACAAAATTAATAATACATGGTAAAACAAAGTAAATATATTACAAGCATATTTTTATCTCTGCAGTTTCTCTGTCTTATTGTTTCTCTGCGCCTTACTGCGTGACTATATTTTCTATATTCCACAATTATCCTCGATTAGTATCTTTGTTGTTATACTAATATGACTCCACTACGAATGTATCATATTTTAGATTGCGCGTGGTTAAGCTGTCTTTGACCGATCTTAGTAATCAAAAGGCTGGACTGCTGCTGGAAGCAAATTTATCAACATTTCCTCAGAAAATTGATTAAGAATACTTACTTTAAAGGACGTTTACTGCAGTATCGCGTTGAGAAATTGGACCGCGGATCTTAGCTTTGAGAGCGCCTTCTATTGGAGAGTCCAGTGACTATGAACTTGACCACTGCAACCTCGTGCTGCATGAGTTTATTCCTTGTGAAAGGCAAAAGCAAGTGCTTCGCATGGACGTGAATTTTTGACACATATGTTTGTCGCCAGCCACTCAAACGGCTACTGGGTCAGTCGTGTGGTCTTGGTCTTCAACACATGTTTGTCGAATACACTGCTTTCTTCCCTGTAATCTAGTTACAAGATGTTGAACGTTATAAAATGTTGCAGATTAGACTTCTCCACTGTTATGTATTGTACTACTCCACTGTTATGCATTGGACTACATAAAATTATCAAAATATACACCTATTTATAACAAAAAATTAATACATCAGTGTTATTAAAGACCTATTATAATAACAAAACTGTGGATCCTTTTTTAATTTTAGCCCAATAGTGACAGTTTCCAGACTTAATCTTGGATATTGCATTAAATTAATCCAGTGTTTAAATTAAATACAATCTTGGTAAGTAATCACCAGTAATTTTATATAATGTTCTGATTTATCATATATCTATTTTTTTTTCGTATAATGTGGAAAAGTAACAAAAACAAAAACCACCGTTGTATCCCCATTCACGGTATCTAATAACGACCAAATTCCGAACTGAAAAGAAATAAACGCTTATCGGTTGGTTAATTGACGCTATTACAGGAGTATTTTATGGGAGTCCTATGGTGAAAATTGTTCGATTTCCATTTTATACACCTTACTGAAAGAACTTAACTGCCAATCATTACGTAGCAAAGTCATTTTTTAATATAGAATAAAGTATTTAATAAATGTTACAGTATATGCTATTAAAAAATTATTTCTATGCATAAAGAATAGAAAATTCTAATTGAAAAGTATTTTAAAGAAAATTAAAACTTCTCTAAGCTGTATAAAAGGTCAATCTCCCTTTTAGTAAAATAAGCAATGGAAGTAATATTATAGTGTATTTTACTAATGGAAGTAATATTATAGTGTATTTTACTAATGGAAGTAATATTATAGTGTATTTCACTTATGGAAATAATATTACAGTGTATTTTACTAATGGAAGTAATATTATATTATATACTTGAATTGGAACTTTAAAAAAAATATATCATGGCAATTTTTCCATAAAGAATAATTACAGAGCTTTTTATACTAAAATAGTGTAAATAAAAATGGTCCCAGATAATGTAAATTGAGCATGTCTCAAATTTGCATGTAAACGGTTTTTATATATGGATTATTAAAAAAGTCTTTATACTGCACATAATAACAAGGATATTTATTTAAAAATAAAGCTGTGAAGTTAATTTAATTATTCGTAAATTCCCTACAATACAAAACATATGAAAAAGAAAAGTATAGTGGTAGTTTTAAAAATCTGAATCTCGGATTTTAATTTATCCACCTGCTTTGAATATGCCTTTTACATTTTATTTATTTATTTACTTATTTTTATTTTTAAAAATAGTAATTTAAAAAAGGTTTTATTTTAATTTATTTTAAGCTCGTTTTACTATATAGTTCATCAGAATTAAAAATATTTTGTTCTAATACACTTTGAGGGGTTTAAAATATGTATGGAATGAGTTTTAAATAAAAAAACAAGTAATAAAATATATTGTGTATGATGCATAAAACACTGTATCAGTGCTTAAAATATATTATCTTTATCACCTAAATCTATCATATATTTAAATATTTTTCTTTGAATTCCAACAGATCGTATTTAAGTTTCCTTTTATTTTAACTTTTCAATATTATTACTCACTTCCCAACTATTTTGGAATATCAACAGTAATTACGATAATTACCGTATTTTTCGGTGCTAATTGCATTTTGTAATTGTAACAGGTGAGAAAGAAAGTTTGATAATATAATTATTTCCACATTTTTGAGAAATACCTCATTAACGAGCCATAATTTGATTTCACATGGTATATATTTCACTTAATATGATTCCTGCTATTTGTATTACTAGTTATTTAAGTACCATTGCAAAATTTTATTGTATTTATGTATAATTGAGTGACTTATGTTTTTCATTAAAACTGTGAAAGTATTTTGAATGCTACTATTAATCCGGTAAATGAATGTAAGAAAAAATGTTAACAAATTTATGTAGCTTACTTCACACACCATTGAAAATATATTTCGACTGCTTTTATGCACTTCAGCAAGTAGTAGTTAAATTGTATATATATATATATATATATATATATATATATATATATATATATATATATATATATATATATATATATATATATATATATATATATATATATATATATATATATATATATATATATATATATATATATAAAGAAATACAATCCCAAAAAGTATGAAAAAAGTATGTATTGTCCAAAGAAACAAGGATATACTCCTAATGTTAATAGAATTATAGCCCTCTATAAACAAATTGGTATTAATATTTGAGTGGTCAAATTTCCATATTTAGTGCTCATACCAAAAATCCATAAAAAACCTGTTAAATTTAGACCTGTCACTATAGGTTGTAATACCTATTTAACCAAAGTGAATTTCATTTTATTAAATCTATTAACACCTGTTATGAAGAAAATACGAAAAGAGGGCTCAGTTATGATTAAAAATAGTTATGAAGTGGTCGACAGATTGAAAACTTATTCCGAAAGATTTTATTTTAGAACGTTTGATTTTAAAGACCTATTTAACAATATCAACAAGATCTCTTTGATATTTTAATGGAAATTTATTTTACATCAGATTTACACAAACATGTGGAAACCAACAAGTACAAAAGCCTCCTTAAGATTGTCGTATTTGAGAATATTCTATGTAATGGAATCGCAATTTATAGACAAATCAAAGGCATCCCAATGGGAGGGGGATGTTCCTCGTTACTTGCGGATTTTTACTTACATCATTATGAGAAAGGCACGCATTTAATTAGTGAAATACCATTCTTTAGATTCGTTGATGACGTCATGATTGGAGTGGATAATCAATATACTATATTTGATTTTACATTCTACCCGCCGTGTCTTGAACTAATCGAATCGGAGTCAGTGAATGTAGGAACAGTTGATTTCCTTGACATCACTATTTATTATAATTTGGAACAGAAATTATGTTATAAATTATTTGACAAGAGACATCTATATGACTGCAAGATCAATTATTTTACCCACTGGAATATCAACTTGAGTTTAAACGTACAACGTAATTTAATCGTAAATCTCTTGAACAGATACAGATTATTAAACTCATCTATTACAGAATTTAATAAATGCATGATGCATTTAATCAACGGAACTCGGGAACAATCATATCCCTTCCGCTTTGTACAGCACTATTATGATGTTTTTTGCAGAAATTATAGTGATAAAAATTATGTTAATTTATCCGACATCATACAATACAACTCCACTCTTACCTAGGATTATCTGATTGTTTCACATCCAGATGGCTCTATAAGTTAGACGCGACTTTTTTATGTATGCTTTCCTATTCGAAGTTTATACGCTTTATGCAACTCTTCCATGATTCTTGTCTTGCTGGTTAGTAAAATTTCCAATTTTTTTGTTATTTTGATCATTTTTATGTTGTCTGGGATTCGGCCATTTATTCCCCATGGGCATGATCGATTGTTGTTTCGGGCATGCAGAGTCTCTGGGAGCGTTTTCATGAAGTCAAAGCTAGCTTCTAACCAGGAAATAGGGGTCGCAATCCCCCTTGACCTTTCTGCAACCCTGTAAACACAATCATTCCACCCATATATTTTCATTTTTCATTTTAAATCTTATATATATATATATATATACAATACCTGGTATAGTGACCACCTAACTAAAGTGAACGTACCGTTTTCACACAGTGACCACCAACATTTTCAAAAATAGACAATTTTTCTCAGTCTCAAGGGTGTGATCCCTTTAAACGCCTCACTATGATCCGACAATAGAGAATGCTATCTATTTATAAATATATCATCAAATGGAAAAAGAACTCACGTCCCCCCCCCCCCGTCGCCAAAAAATGTGTTTATAACTTCTGGCATTTTTCCATTTAAGAAACATCGGCGTATAAAGTTTGATTTTTATTACATGCAGACCAATACAGCTTCAAAGATTCTCCGTTTTCTCGTTTTTTTACTCACAAATTCGGAGGAGTTCAACCTTGTGGTGGGATAGCACATTGGTTTGCTTACGGGAATTGCAATTGGACGACCGGAGTTTGATTACCAGCTCTGACCAAACTTTTCCTGTGTTCACACGGCGTACGGGCGTGTTACATATGTGGGTTCGTTTGTCCTTCCGAGACGTTAGCCGTAGGAGGAGGGTGCTGTCCCTGTGGATAATGCACTGGTATCGAAAAGTTCGAAAAAGTTTGCACAAATTTCTACCTAATGAAACATAAAGTTTGTGTGCGTTAAGTTTATGTATAGTAAAATGACTATGTTCAATCGAATGAAGTGATTGAAGCACTTTCAGTGGAGAATTGAAAAGATAAGTAAAATACAATCTCGGTGATATTACATGATATAACAGAAAATATCATTACAAATTTACACATCATTATCTGAT
This sequence comes from Amaurobius ferox, assembly GCA_951213105.1. NCBI lineage: Eukaryota > Metazoa > Arthropoda > Arachnida > Araneae > Amaurobiidae > Amaurobius > Amaurobius ferox. The sequence continues at coordinate 89,632,040 of OX578134.1, forward strand.
GAGTAGAAATCGACACTATATAGGTTACAAAAGGTATTTTTAGGACAATATGATTATATACGAGTTATAAAACGGTCATATTCATTAATGTTACCATGAACAACACTTACGAGTACAGGAATATGTATGGTATAGTCTGTTTAAAATGCCACCCATGACGACAATTCCCATTTCAATTTGAAGAAGAATATTATCGCGAACTTCGAGAAACATTTCAGATGTCATCGTGTTAAAGCATCTAACAGCATATGGCGTATATTTATTATATATACCATATGCAATTTTTGTGCTTTCTTTGATGTCGATATCTACTAATTATAGAATGTTCTACAACTTTGTATTTATCGTTTTTCGGATTTTTTCCTTTGTTTCTGAATCCCTCCCTGTTCAAAATTTTTCCAATTAGGGTGCTTAAGGAATTTCAAAGTTAAAATCCAATTTCAATAATAATAACTTATGTTATTTATTCTGTGTGTGCTTTTCCCACACTTGCGTTATTGTATTTATTGTGTCGCTCATATTTCGTTATTCTTGATTGTGTGGCCGACCAACCAGTATACATAAGACGGCGAATTAGTATATTCTTAAACTGACATACCTATTTCAGCAAAACTGAATATAATTAAAAATCATTTATCAGAATTATTTTATTGCAAAAAATTCTGAAATTGTATGTAACTTAAATATTCGCTCGCCGAAGCCTCCAGCTGCAGCACATTCTTATGAGCTTTAGCTGATGTGACTGACTTGCCCATTTTTCCTGAAGAAAAGGACTAATTTTGCCTCCGTAATCAGTTGATACCTTTAACAAACTATTTATGGTGTAGCAAGAAAACTGCTTTAATATTCAGATTGTTTAAATCAGCAGTTTGAGCGTGTATCTTATATTAGATGTTATTCATGTTATTTAATATAATGTATTTTCGTTTTTCATGGAATGCCATTGTTGCATAGAAAAACATTTTTAGAAACTGGAAGCTCATAAATTCCATTTATGACATCGTTTTGTTTTAAGAGCACTTGGCGCAGTTTCCATTTGGACTGTCACCAATGTCAGCATTTTTTAATTAATCCAGACGATCAACAATCTTTGTAATGTTGTATAATGAAGCAATATATATACATACCATAATATAGATTCAAGCTTTCTGCAAGACCAGTGTTGTTGCAAAACTAAATGATTTTATTATGAACGTCTGCAGCTATATGTTATACTATATTTCATCTTAATTAACTAATTTTCGTTTAATTCTTAAATCTTTCAAACAGTAGAATCAACCAAATTCAAAATTAAATTCAAACAGTAGAATCAACCAAAATCAAAATTGAATTCAAACAGTAGAATTAAATGAAAATATTAAAATGTCAATTTTCTGCATATAAAAATTAATTGTATTCATAATACATTTAAGAAAGAAAAACATGTTTCGAAATTGGAGATGTCTAAGAAGCATAACTCATTTTTGTGCATAGAAATAAAGTTCTATTAAGATAGAAAACCACCAAGATATTTATATACCTGTACCTATTTTGCAGCATTAGAAAATACTCGTTCGGAATATTTCCCTTGAGATTTGTAATATAGACCTAATGATTTCATGAAATATTTTAAGTATTTTGTAACTAATAATGTATTTAATTATTTAACTAAATATAATTAATAATTTCGACGAATGAATTATTAACGACATTTTACTTAATTTATAAAGAGTTATTACTGGTTTGAAACATTTTTCTAAAGTTAGAGTTACCAATATTGCACCCAACTGTCCTCTCATCCATTGCTAAGGGTGATAGGCCGACAGAAATAAGTGCTTTTTACTTTCCTTATATTCATAATGTATAAGTAAAGTATTGTGACGGGTCGAACATTCGAATTCGAGTTTTCGACGGGAGAGCACGTTTCAAGCATCCCTGATCACGAATCAAACATTTTTGTAGTGATGTCTGTGTGCGCGTGTGTGTGTGTGTGTGTGAAAGTGTGTGTGTGTGTGTGTGTCAGTGGGTCTGTGGAGACGATAACTGACGAACGAATGGACCGATTTGAACCAAATTTCGTACAAAAATCACAATCCATAAACACTGGAAGCTTATTGTTTTTATACGCAATCGAATGTTCAGAACCCCCCTAAATTTTCGAATGAAATTTTGAAAAAATCGTCAAAAAATCAAAACCACTAATAAAGTTACGCAATTAAACATTTCTTATGTAATTTTTCAGTAGAAAACGATTGACATAACTTTTAAAACGCTAACATGAACCGTTCTTGAAATATTGTACATTTAAAAAATATATCAAAAAGTTATATAAAATAAAAAAAAATATTTCCTATTGATAAACATGTTCACTTTTCATATGTAATACCATGCGATAAATTGGGTGACATCATTCTCGTGGATCTAGCTCGTTCCATTCATGCAAAAAGATACTCTGAGTAATACTTTTGTATTTGAACGCCAATAGTCATTTATCTGCTGTAAGAATAACTTATTTCTTAGTGCATAACGCCTGGAGAGATTTTGGCGACGAATTTGGCGGAATGTCGCCAACTTGGCGACTTTTTGAAATGTTGCAAAATTAACGAAAATCTCGCCAAATGGATAAAAATGACGCTAAATCAATGAAAATGACGACTAATTGTCGAAAATTCAATGTCTTGGAAAGAATATTAGTATCTACTATAAGAAAAACCTATTTTTTTACTGTAAAAGTAGTAAATTAATGACATTATATAAGGAAAGTCATGTGTTGCCCACATCGGATTTTCTTATGTAGAGATGCACACTTTTCAAAATTAAATGGACCAACATGGAAATCGATTTTTTATTTTATTTCAGTAATGCTGAAGATTTAATAATAATTTTTTAAAAACGCCCAAGAACATAACATAAAGTAAAATTACAGTAATTAGAAAGTAGCCGTCGTGGGATACTCCCGACCCTTATTTTTATATAAAGTTCAGATTCCCCATATATTTAAAATTTTCCTTTTAAATAACGGGAGAAAAAGTAGCAGGAATTGTCGTTTGAGCTCCATTCTAGGTAACTTGTAACTGCCGGACTCCGAACTGAAAAGAAATAAAAAGCTTATCGTCTGGTTTAATTGACACCATTACAGGAGTACTTTATGGTAGTCCTCTGGTGAAAATTGTTCGATTTTCATTCTATCGTCCATATTCTAAACGCTTAACTGCCAGTCATTTCGTTGCAAAGTTCTTTCTTTTTCTTATTTTTTTTTTTTGCATAGAACAAAGCATTGAAATTGCATTATTATGTATGAAATAAGCCAAAGCACTATACATGTAAAATATAGATTTTTTTTTATTTTACTTTATATTTTATGATAGATATTATAGTTTTGTATATTTACATAATTTCCTAAAGGGTTGTATTAAAAATTATATTAATAAATGAATATAGAACGTAATAAAAATTTGATGATTCAAAGACAAGTTTGCTAATAAATCACTTTCCCTACATCATTTAACTTTCTCTGCAATGTTACCCTATATTATTTTGCTTTCCCTTGGGCATTTGCACTTTCGGTGCAATATTTCATATATGTGCTAGTAAATGGAAAGTAGTGTGAGATGGTCCAATATATGGCTCTCGTATTTTGATCATCTATACGTTTTGAGCATCTCTGAATACAAATCAAACAATTTTTGAATAATCCACTTATGTCTCTCTGCATGTGTCTATGTATTTAGCACGATATATCTCTATCTAAAAGATAGAATTGAATGGGAATTGGTGATAATTTTTCCAATAGTGAACAACGGATTCCTATTGGTTACATTCATTAAAAATAAAATAAACGTTTTAATTAAATGATTGACTTCATTTTTATACTTTTAAATCGCGATGGATATATTCCATGTTTCTGAAATTATTATGAACTTCTTTTCAGATATTAGAAATTCTATTTATTTCCAAAATTAACTACTAAATGAGAAAACACTCCTCACGAGCGTATTCTTTAGAAGTTGGAAACTGTTTTCCAGAGTGCATCTTTTTCTCATTAACTAGTCGCGTCTGTTAGTATCTCTCAATTTTGTTGAATATTATACCACAAATATTCTTAACAATACCAAATAAGTAAAACAATCACACATGAGTTCCCACAGAAACGTGAATTAATAATACCTAAAACGCACTGTATTTAACAAGAAGAAATATGCACTAAGTTTGAATATGATTAATTTATAATAAACTAAATATGATATTTAATTAAATTGGTAAGAAATAATTTATTATATTTTTAAAAAGTAAAAAGTAGAAAAATAATAATAGCATGACTTCTATGAAACACGTATTCAGCAGATTTTTTTTATAAATGAAATTAGATACTGCGGGTTAAATGTAATTTACCAAATGCACATTAAATTAAACACTTGCGAATTTTTTTTCTGACTAATATCAAGACTTTTTCATCGTAATTTAATTAAAATATTTCCACTTTATAAAATTTTTATTTTTTCAGCGGCATTGAAGTTAAATATTGTTGAGTTTTCCAAGTAGAATTTGAAGTTCTTTGTTTCATATTAGTGTTCAGAATATGAAATATATTTTTCTCGGAATACAGACATGTCTGAACAAATGCATTACTTAATGCATTAGTTCAGATATTACTATGCCTATTCCAAACTCTATTACTCCAAACCAATTGAAATGTTTTTCATTTATATTTTCCTAACATTTATTATTCATCATTAGTTCAATATTTACTTACTTAATTTTAATGTAGTTATATTACAGGATGCATTAGTATATGGAAAGTGTTTATCTGCCCGCTTGCAATAATTGTGTTTCTAAAGCCATCGAACACATGCAAACCATTCACTTTCTTTGAACAGAATTAATAATAATAGCTATACGACACCTCAATAGAATGTATTCACAATTCGATCGCCTAAAACACATAGTTGCATTACAGCCCTTTTATAACATCCTAACAAAACAAATTATTCACGACCTACAACAAAATGTATTAATTCTACGGGTAGTCACAGTCGCTATATTTTGAATTAAGAACATTAAATTATTTATTCACACAAAACAACAGCGATTATTTAAGGAATTGAAATTTATTTTCAGAAATATTTCATTGTTATTAACTTGGCAAAATTTAAAAAAATCAAAAATTTGGCGATAAGGTCCAAGTACATCATCACTTTTATATGGCTTTTATTTGCTTGATTAGTGTTGCAATTTATTCCAATTTTAGTAGTTTTATCGCAGTTTAGGAAATAATCCAGCACATATGATCCTCATTTCTTTCATGCTGATAAAAGATGTCACTAAAGTTACAGAATCCTATTACTATTATGAAATAATATAGTATGAATTATAAAGTTGTTCCAAATAGTTTACAGCTTTTAAAAACACGGCCAAACTAATTGCTGGACATGCGATTAGTGATAAGTTGCAAGGTTCTTTTTTAAGATTTTTTCCTCTGTAATATGGCCTGCTATCTTTGGAATTTCTGAATATATATATTTTAAATATATTGGAGAGCTTAAATGCTATAATACAACACTGTTATAAATTTGAATTCCATATTTTCACGTCCATTTGTACAATAATCAGCGGAGAGAAATAAATTGTCTAAGTTTAGGATGCTGTAACTGCAAGGTGTTTTCTTTTAATTTACTTAATTCTTATAAAACTTTATTGGACAGCAGATGAGTCACAATGATTTATTTAACGCATTCAGTTGATTTTTGTTTATTCATAAAATTTAATATCTTCATAGGCAAAAGGAATTTTAAGCCATTACTTGTATTTGCTGGACTACTTTGTCATTGTTACGGGTATAACTATTATTTATTAAATAAAATAAAGTTACGGACGACATAAATTTTAAATAATTACAGCCTTTGTTGATACTAGTGCTCTGTTTTAATTATTCTGACAACGAAGGCTCGGTATTTCTTTTAAACCAGTTGATTCCTTTTATTCAACCTTTATATGTTGTGTTGAAATGGAATCATTATTTTCGTATTCATTCTGACAGTAGTTAGAGTAAGAAAATAAATGTTCATATTATATTTAAGAAAAGTCATATAGGATAAAATGTATTTTTGTCCGTATTCATAAATTTTACAAAAAGCACGATCACACTTATTGATGATCATGTGATCCGCAATAAAGGACAAGGTTCTTTTACAAACTTTCACTATCACTCACTATCTTTGGGATTAAAAAAACTTTTAAATTATTTGGAATGTTTAATGCCATATATTTGCATGACTGATACTGCAAAATATCTGGAGCGTCTGTCCTCAATTGTATTTGCTATACATACTTACTCCGCAAGAACTACTCTATCTATTATATACAGGTACTCTATACCAGACGACTCTATACCGGAAACGGACTACCGGAACTTCCCGGTATAAAAATTTAATATCTTCATAGGCAAAAGGAATTTTAAGCCATTACTTGTATTTGCTGGACTACTTTGTCATTGTTACGGGTATAACTATTATTTATTAAATAAAATAAAGTTACGGACGACATAAATTTTAAATAATTACAGCCTTTGTTGATACTAGTGCTCTGTTTTAATTATTCTGACAACGAAGGCTCGGTATTTCTTTTAAACCAGTTGATTCCTTTTATTCAACCTTTATATGTTGTGTTGAAATGGAATCATTATTTTCGTATTCATTCTGACAGTAGTTAGAGTAAGAAAATAAATGTTCATATTATATTTAAGAAAAGTCATATAGGATAAAATGTATTTTTGTCCGTATTCATAAATTTTACAAAAAGCACGATCACACTTATTGATGATCATGTGATCCGCAATAAAGGACAAGGTTCTTTTACAAACTTTCACTATCACTCACTATCTTTGGGATTAAAAAAACTTTTAAATTATTTGGAATGTTTAATGCCATATATTTGCATGACTGATACTGCAAAATATCTGGAGCGTCTGTCCTCAATTGTATTTGCTATACATACTTACTCCGCAAGAACTACTCTATCTATTATATACAGGTACTCTATACCAGACGACTCTATACCGGAAACGGACTACCGGAACTTCCCGGTATAAAAATCGGTCTATATAAACGACTAGATACACCTTCGCTCACTATCCGTCCAATAGATTGCGGTAAGTGTGTAGCGCCGTCAGCTGCGCGGGCACGTCATGCTTAAAATTAGGTACCAAAATTTATAATATTGCGTAAAAATTCTTTCTAAAGACATATTAATCTAGAGGTTGTAAATGCATTTACATATAAAGTCGACTAATTAAGAATACATTTGAGATAACCACCTAAATGTTTCAACCATTTTCATCATAATTACGAAGATTTTGTTTAAAGAATTTAAGAATATAAGTCAAAATTGCACAAATGTATAATAAACACTATTATGTTTTTTTCCATTATCTGTTCTTTTAAAAAATACGTATGCTGCTGAAAAGAAACAGCTGACAAGGATAAACATTCGATTTCATTTCTCTTTTTTGATCGAACGCTGACAAATGGATAAAAACACTTAATCCAGAATATATTTTTAATTATTCCATTTTAATATTTTACACTTGATGTACAATAATGAAACTTATCTTCACTATAAAACTTTATCGCAAAATGGCAAAAATTTTCACTGGAGCCTTTATCTACTCGATTTTTAGAAAGCTTTTGCAAGTAATAGAATATATAATAATGGTTCTGGTAATATTACTTTTTAAAAGCTGGTGTGGTATTAAATAAAGCACTCACACAAAGAATTTTTTTAATGAAGTTACATCGGAAAATTTGTAGATTTGTCGTGTACTAATAGTTAGTGTAGATTTGTAGTGTATTAATATTTGCTATGCAGATTTTCAGTGTATTAATAGTTCAGCGCGAAGGATACATTTCAGATAATTTGCATATACAAGAGCTGCTAAGGGACTTCTACAGAAATAGAAATTTCATTAGACGACATAGATAAACACTGGGACATAGATAAACACTGGATATAGATGCATTGATTTATGCCCGCACATTGTGTTAATTTAAAAAATCTGATGTGGGCAACACATGACTTTCCTTATATAATGCAATGAATTTACTACTTTTGCATTAAAAAATAGGTTTTTCTTATAGTAGATGTTTATATTCTTTCCAAGATATTGAATTTTCGTCAATTAGTTGTCGTTTATATTGATTTAGTGTCATTTTTATCCATTTGGCGAGATTTTCGTTAAATTGACAACATTTAAAAACGTCACCAAGTTGGCGGCATTCCACAAAATTCGGCGCCAAAATCTCGCCAATCATTATGGACGGAGAAATAAATTATTATTATAGCAGATAAATAACTACTGGCGTTCAAATGCAAAAGTATTACTCAAAGTATCTTTTCTCATGAATGGAACGAGCTAGATCTACGAGAATGATGTCACCCAATTTATCGCACGATATTACATATGAAAAGTGAACATGTTTCTCAACAGTTAATATATTTTTTTAATTTATGTGATTTTTTGATAAATTTATTAAAAAAAAGTACAATATCTCGAGAACGGTTCAAGCTAGCGATTTAAAGTTTATGTTAATCGTTTTCTAAGGAAAAATTGCATAAGAAATGTCTATTTACATAACTTTATTAAAGGTTTTGATTACTTGATAATTTTTTCAAAATTTCACTCGGAAATTTAGGGGGCTTCTGAACATTCGATTACGTTTAAAAACAAAAGTCTTCCAGTATTCACGGATTGTGATTTCTGTGTGCCAAGGTTCATTCGAAACGCTCTATTTGTTCGTGAGATATCGTCTCCACAGACTCACTGATACAAGCATACACACACATGCACGCATACACACACACACACACACGCGCGCGCACATACACACACACACACACACACACACAGACATCATCTCAAAAATGTTTGATTCGTGACTGACCAGGGATGCTTGAAAGGTGCTCTCTCGTCGAATACTTGAATTCGAATTTTCGACTCCATCACAATACTTCCCTTATGCATTATGTATATAAGGAAAGTAACAAAGTGATAATAACATAGTACAAATAATTTTGTACAAATTAATATACATGTCAGTAGAAGTTAATTGCAAGTGTAGTGGTAGTTTTTACACCAAGTATTCTCTCCATTCTTATTTGCAAGGTTATCAAACTTCATTTGCTACGTAGAAATTGAAATGAAAAGTACAAAACGTTTCATTGTAAACCGCATACAGCGTATCATAATTAACGATCACCTAAACTTTAACAGTATCAGTATTCAACAGAAAGCATGTTTAAAACACACGAACGAAGTGTCAACCTCAGAAGTCTTTCTTTCTAAACTCATTTCGATTTTAATTAGATACAGGTGAGCGGTTTGTAACATTCAGAAACTTTTGTGCAGTTAAAAGAAACGTCCATGTTTTTTCGAGCATTTATTTTTTTACACATCACAAGCAAACGTAGTATAATTTCTAGTTCAGTACATGTTAGAAAGAATTATGCATGTTCCATGCAGCAGCTCCCAGTGATGTTTTCAATATATTTTGGCCGGGAAGGCGAATGTAACCTTAGAGGAGGTAATCACATATATTATATATATAATAAGTAGATATGGCTATGTATAAAATCAGGGGCTATGGTTCCCTGGGTATAAGCTTAAAATAAACACTAACACAGATTGAATAGTACGTTCCGTATAGGTTGGATAACACTCTTCATATAGAATCCATGCTGATTGGATAATATATTCCATACAGATTCCTCACAGATAATACGTTCTATGCAGATGCCATACCGATCTATGCAGATGCCATACCGATCAAATAATACGTTATATACAGATTGGATAATATGCAGTTGCAAAGCGTGGTAAATTATTTGGCGAGACATAAAACCAGGGACTAAATTTAGATAAAATTTTTATGATCTAAATTTTAACAAGGTTACGAATAAAATAAAATATAATAACTGAATTGCAATTAGAATTAATAACGGCATTTCTTAATTTTGGTATTGCAGTGGAATCTTGATTTCACGCTCCACTGTAGAACGTTATATGCTCGAAACTCTATTTTAAATAATATACAAAAATCAAGGAAAGCAAGCAATAAATTTAATATACTACTCACAAAAATTTAATTTTTGACTTGTGAAAAGTTTAATTTAGGATTCACATAGATAAATTCCAAACACATAACAAATGCCAAAACTTTAACAATTTAAAACAAAACCATTCAGAAAAAAAGAATGGAATCTTTTTCAGAGAGGGAGAAAGGGAATCTTGATTCTTCCAAGATATTCTGATCTCAGACACGTCTACAGTAAGTTCTGTGCTCGCATTTTCTTTTATATCTATTCCCAATGCAATATCACTTTACTGGGTAGACGTTTAAAGGTCTATCCTGATTAATAAGCCGACACTTAAAGGTCTGAAGCTAAACGGAGCCCAAATATGCCTTTATCTTTCTTCTTTTTCTTATAAATAAAACATATTATACATTTATTTCGAATATCATACGTATCATCAAAATAAAAGTTACTTGTTCATAAATTATTTGGGTAAAGACAATCTGCCATCTTTCTTCTGACGCTTCACCACTTATAATAACTTCCGTACAAATGTCACTTCACATAAAATACATTAATATAGCCGGGTCTCAATAATTGGTTGTTGTTGTTGTCGTGTCCCTAACATTAAATTTTAAGGAAGATTGTGTGCACTGCTTCTGTTCAGTCTAATGACCCGGGGCACCCGAAGATAGAAGTCTGACCTCTGCCCCAAATAAGACAATACAACATCCATGCCCGCAGGCGAGACTTGAACCCGCAATCTGGCAGCCGAGCCATCACGAGGAAACGCTCAATAATTGGTACTTGTCGAAAACGTTTAATTATTCCCTTTCAAATTTCTAGATAATTGATCGACAATTGTACTAAGGTTTTAAAAATAATGTTTGTTAAATGTATATAATAGCTATCGAAATAGTATTTTATCAATATTTAAGAAGTGCTCAGACATATATGATACATTTCTCCTACGTATTGTTTTAAAAATGTTTCCATCAAAGATACAAATATATGCAATATACGTATACGTAGTGTAATATATATTAGCCCTAATACCTCAAAATCATATTTCCTTATCATATACTATTTTAAAATGTTTCACTACATACTTCCTCTACATACCCGAAAGTGTAAGGTATCTGTTTGGACAACCAGGAATTGCCATCCAATTTAGACCAGAACCCAGTAGGGGCGGCATCCACAGGGACCGTACCCTCTTTTCCTACTACCAACTTCTCGGAAGGACTTACGGATCCACATATTTAAAGTGTCTGTACTCTACGCGAACACAGGGACAGTTTCGGCAGAGCCGAAAATCGCACTCAGCTGGTCTGAGTACAATCCCTGTGCGCTAACCACTGGGAGTCCCACCCCTGACTAAATACTTTAGTGGTCATGATATCAATAATAAAAATATAATCGCGTTAGTAATAATGGGAATATAACTTATGGACGGGTTGGTCAATTTTATCGATTCTATAGCATGAAATACACGTGTGTTGTACTAACAGCAAGACGAAATTCGCTAAGTTTCTCAGCGGGCTTCAAATGTCAAGGAAATTAAATTCCGACAACCAAACAACCACAGAGGGCATAATTGGCAATTAAATGAATAGGGACTATCACTAAAGCTAGGAATAGTCTCCATAGTACAACGATCGAGTTCAGTTAAAACTAGGAATAGTTTCCATAGTGCAACGATCGAGTTCAGTTAAAGCTAGGAATAGTCTCCATAGTGGAACGATCGAGTTCAGTTAAAGCTAGGAATAGTCTCCATAGTGCAACGATCGAGTTCAGTTAAAGCTAGGAATAGTCTCCATAGTGCAACGATCGAGTTCAGTTAAAGCTGGGAATAGTCACCATAGTACAACGATCGAGTTCAGTTAAAGCTAGGAATAGTCTCCATAGTGCAACGATCGAGTTCAGTTAAAGCTAGGAATAGTCTCCATAGGGCAACGATCGCGTTCAGTTAAAGCTAGGAATAGTCTCCATAGTGCAACGATCGAGTTCAGTTAAAGCTAGGAATAGTCTCCATAGTGCAACGATCGAGTTCAGTTAAAGTTAGGAATAGTCTCCAAAGCGTAACGATCGAGTTCAGCTAAAGTTGACAAGCTAACGTCGTCCACAGCTACACTGAGAACGTAATTTCTTCCCTTTACAACCAACCACCCTTATTGCATGTTTCTGTGATTATAAAATATACCATTGTATTCTCATGTATTATTACATTAATTTCTTTATATTTGAAGTTGGTGGCCTGACATGACTTATTTCGCTGATTACCAAAGAGGTCTGCAAAATAAAGGCATTCGGACAGAATATGATCATGGTACCGTTCTAGTTACCGGCTATTCTGTTATGGGAAGCGCGAATCTGCTTCTTCAGTTCTGGACGGTGCATTTGGGTTAAGATTCCTGGCTTTATAATAGTTCATTTTCGACGAGTGTTGTGCCTAAGAAGCAGGATTCTTTTCTAAGCTTATAAAAGGTTCACTTATTTGTTTTATTTGTTCTTCTTAACCAAAAAATTTGCCGCCCTAAATGTGTAAGTTTTTTTTCTGTTACTTTGAAATGGATGCACATGTATATTATGCATCACACATGGTATTTTGCTTTTTAATACGCATGACAGGGTTGAAGACCCAGACCGTCCGGCTCGTCAGCAAGGACTTGAGCAACAATTTGGACGGCCGGTCGCATGACAGGGTGTAAATATTTATGAATTAGACCGCCAGATCACAATCTGTTGCAAGTATGGATATATATAGCATTCTTTCAAAATTATTTATGATAATTATAAACTACAAAGCAATAGTATAAAAGGAAATATTCATGCAATAGTTCTACCTTTATGGCACATGTATACTTATTATTTTTGAAAATTTATTAATTACCCTTTACTTTAAATATGAGTGTCTAGTATAAACCACTTTTAATTAAGACTATAAGCAAATATCTGCTTAAAGTACATTCACTGAATATAAAACAAAGAACTTTTTTTAAATTCATTAGCAACAAGTAAAATGCTTATAAACATTATAATTTTATTCTGTTTTTAAACATTATGAGAATATTTTAGAAATTACAATAAATACGCATTCAATCTAATTTTATAGAAACAAAAGAAGCTTACAAAAGTAAAATGGAATGAAACGCAACTTTTTGCTGAAAGAATGATGTTTTTTCCTATTTATCTAATGCAAAGCGTTGTGCATCTAAATGTAATTAAACCACTTTCAGTGTATAAAAATAAAATTCCTTTAAGTGCAATTGAATTATATTTATTTTTTGGGGTGGAGAATAGCCAGCAAAGTAGAAATTTATATATTTTATTAAATATTATAGTTTTAGGAATGGACTAAAACTTTTTATTTTTTGAATTAGCATAACTGTATTAGTATAAACTTTTTTTTTCAATTTTTGCATTTCGTTTTGATACCGTTTGATAAATTTCCAAGTTTCATTTTGCCATGTTAGAAATTAAATGGACATTATGCTACGTGTACAACAAAAATAAATAACAAGCATTTAACGTAACACTTAAAGTTTTCAAAGCAAAAAATGTCTTTGGAAAGCACTAAAGAAATGTCAACCTCAGATAGGTTTTTTTAAACGCAATATGCTTTTAATTAGATACAGTTGAGCAGTTTGTCACCTTTTGAATGTTTTGTGCTTTTAAAAAACTTGATAGTTTTTCTGCAATTAATTTCTTGACCTTCCATTACAAAAATATTTTGGTTAAAGTTTTTAATGGTATTAAGAGCAAAGTTACAAAAGAAAGCATTTATTGTTAGTTAAACACAAGTAAAATTAAAACAAAATGCTAATTAGAATAAAATAATGTAAAATAGCTGATCGTGTGTTTTCGAAAAAATTGAAATTAGAACAATTAAAACAACTTGAATTGCCCGAAGTCACTAAAGCCAATCCAATACAATCAATCTCACTTTATTTAAATTGAATTGTAGAGTTATTGTAGTAAAATTCAAACTTGAAGGGATTTTCAACCTCTGGGCAAATTTTCACGTAACTGTATAACGTAACATCGGGAGAGATGCAGCGGTGAGATATATTGACGGCGAAGTCCTTAGTTTGAATAACTATGTTTAATTTCAATAGACCGAGTGTTTCAGATATTATGTCCAAAACGAATATAAAATCAGCGTGTGTTCGTAGAAGTAAAGTGAAATATGAAAAATATTCATCGAACAGGGCAGACTTTAGATATAATATTTGCTCCCCTACAGGAGCTAATAATGTTTATAAAAATTCAAAATTTATACAGTCCTGCAATCCTAAAAAGTCAATAGGTAAAATTTTCGCCGTTCCTAATCAAGGCGAAATACATTTACACGATGTTTTTGGTAAAAAGTTTGCCGAGATATCGATAATTGAAATAAATTCTTGACTTATTCCATTTTACCCGAACTCCAGTGTTGTTGTTGAGACCCAGACCGTCCGACCTACCAGAAAGGTGTAAGGTAACTGTATGGACGGCCGGGAAGTGCCACCCAATTTAGACCGGAACCCAGTGGGGGAGGCATCCACAGGGACCGTACCCTCCTTCCCCTACCACCAACCTCTCGGAAGGACTTACGGACCCACATGTTTAACGTGATCGTACTCCGCATGAACACGGCGGAATTTGTGGCAGCGTGCAAATCTAGCGCGCAAACCACGGGGATACCGCACCCGAGATGGCCAACAGCACGCGGTGTTCCGAGGTGGTCACCCACCAAGTACTAACCGCGCCCGATGCTGCTTGACTTCGGTGATCTAACGAGAACCGGTGTTTTCAGCACGGTACGGCCGTTGGCCCACCGAACTCCAGTGTGAATTGTTTACTTCATATGAAGGGGGACATAAACGAGTCTATTTTAAACAGAAAAATCGCCAATTGGAATTTGCTGCAAGCTAACATTTAATTATTTATAGTGTTGTAAACAAATAAAATTCACTTACTGGCGTTTTCTTTTAACACTTTACAACAAAGTTGAGAAGTGTTTATGACTTTGTTTATTCTGTCTGTCTGTCTGTCTGTCTGTCTGTCCGTTAGCACGATAACTGCCGTAAAATGACTTAATCAAAATGAAATTTTAGTATGTTGTTCAGACGGTCTGTAGAACCTATGGGAATATAAATGAATAATATTACCCAAATAGTTTTGGATTGAACCCGGGTTGAAAAAATGAAATACATTGAGCCCTATGGGACCTACATTTTCAAACATTTTTTAAGCGGATTTAAAATTTACAAATTGCTTCGAAAATTTTAGGTAGCATTATAAATTTTTTAAAAAAAAATCAGCGAAATATATTCAATAGTTTCTTAAATAAAATTTAAAATAATATTTACACCTCTTATATGAAACGATCACGTGACCATGATATGAAACGATCACATGACCCATTTCAAAATGATATATGGCATCCATCTTGTTTCAAAATCGTGATGTTTTAAAGTTCTTTTTAATTCATATTGAGTGTTGTATCCGTCCTAAAACTACTTTATTTTTGCTTAAATTCTGTGCATCTACATACTGAAACAACGCAATGACAATATATTTGAGTTTAAATGCTCATCTAAATTTGATTATTTCTACAACTAAGCCTATTTTTCACCTATGTAAAATGTAAACTGCAAAATATATAGAATGAGTTGTATTAGAATTCCTGTATTTTTTAACACAAAATAATTTAGTCCATGGAGTCTGCATGGCTGATATGAATGAAATATTAATTGATTTCATAAAGAGAAGGACGATTTTTTTCGATGAAGTTTCAAGCATAGAGTTTAATTTTGTGTAGCTCCATAGTCTTAAACAATATGTTAAAATAAAATAAATTATTATAGTATTGTGATGAATGAAATGAATGGGAGAAAGTTATGAATGAAATCCTGTTTTTATAGAGAGATCCAGGCGTGTTATTTTTTCTATGACGTCATTTGAATTAATTTCAATTGTTTTCGATGAAGTTTTCAAATATAATAAATTATCGTAGTATTATGATAATTCTAAAACTATTACCGAGGAATGTATAACATTTTAGAGATGTTTAAACCAGGCAATTTATATTTCAATGCCGTCATTTGAATGAAGTTCATTTTTTTCGATGAAGGTTTAAGTTTTCAAATATAATAAATTAATGCAGTATTGTGATAAGTTTCAAAATATTACCGAGGAATGTATTGCATTTTAGACTTGTTTAAATAAAATTGCATTGAAGTTGGAAAGTGTTTCATAATCAATGCTTTAAGCATGATTGATCTTTCTTGTTTTTAAACCACGGTACATGCTTTACTATGACGTCCATCCAGAGTTGCCCTATGCTGAATTTCGGAAGGGGGGGGGGGGTTAGAATGGACGGTTTATTGTCAATTTTGCAACATTTATCGTGTTCTCGAACAATAGAGTAACACCTCAAAATAACGTATACTCTACGAGATATGAGAAATTTCTAGAAATTTCTCTAAAAATTTCTATAGATAGTCTATAAAATGAGTCATCGCTCAAATGGAAAGCAGTTGTCTTGATAAGTGCTACATTGAACTGTGACATACGCCAACGTTTTGAAAAAGTAGCAGCTGTTTCGAAAATTATATACGTCAATGTTTAGAGAATAGTATCAGTTGTTTTGTGAAATTACTGAGGCATGTAAGTGCTGCTTTATCATATTGTTCCTGTTTACGCTGTGTTTGTGAACAAATGTGTTAGTCTTCCAAAAATTTGGACTCATTCTTGCATCCTCAGTGCACTCCTACGATTCTAAGAGATACATCGTATCAATATGATAGTGATCCATTTCAATCAAACAAAAAGCAGCTAATAATAATAATGGAAATATATCTGCGATTATTTTTTTTATCAAAATGCGCCAGGTAAATATCTTTAGCTCTAATTAAGAGCGAAAAAAATGGTAATTGACATTTTTTATTGGGGTGAGAGTAATGAAATTTTGAATTTTTATGCAATTATTATTTCCAGAGGATGTACGTTATATATTCATTAAGCACACCCATTGCAATTGATTTGTCTATCTGACTACTGTCTATTGAATCCTCAGGCATAACTGAAAATACACTTGTCTAATTTTTGCAAAATGTAATCTGAGAGACAATGTTATCGATTCAATATGAAATCTGTGAATATAAATTGAAATTAAGAACAGTTAGAAACAATTTTATTTTTTTACTTCTTATTGTAATTGTACTCTCCTAGGAGAGAAAATGATACATTCAATTGAGTTCAAATTCTAATAAACCCGTATTAATATTTCATAATTTTGATATGTGAATCATATCTTCCTATTAATTGAAATAGTGTTTAAATACATGAATAATAGATCGCGTGATATATCTGGTACTATTTATTATTTACTCTCATTATTAAGTAATAAACACGTTAGGTACGAGATTATATCCGAAAAGCTCATTATTAATAGTGATTGTTTTTCATTTAACTGTCTCTGACTTATTGGTTGTTATCTCTGTTGGTCTTCAGTTGTTGGCCCGTAATTATCGTGGCAGATAATTTATTGATAACGAATGATAAATGTGAGGAAAGGAAATGAAATGTTATTGAAGAAGAACATAACTTGAAGAATAAGAAAAAGGGGATTAGAAGTCAAGAACTCACGCACAGTACACGCATATCAACTTGAGAATAAACAAGAAAGTTCAATCATGCTTAAAGCATTGATTATGAAACACTTTCCAACTTCAATGCAGTTTTATTTAAACAAGTCTAAAATGCAATACATTCCTCGGTAATATTTTGAAACTTATCATAATACTGCATTAATTTATTATATTTGAAAACTTAAACCTTCATCGAAAAAAATGAACTTCATTCAATTGACGGCATTGAAATATAAACTGCCTGGTTTAAACATCTCTAAAATGTTATACATTCCTCGGTAATAGTTTTAGAATTATCATAATGCTACGATAATTTATTATATTTGAAAACTTCATCGAAAACAACTGAAATTAATTCAAATGACGTCATAGAAAAAATAACACGCCTGGATCTCTCTATAAAAACAGGATTTTATTCATAACTTTCTCCCATTCAATTCATTCATCACAATACTATAATAATTTATTTTATTTAAACATTTTGTTTAAGATCATGGAGCTACAAAAAATTAAACTCTATGCTTGAAACTTCATCGAAAAAAATCGTCCTTCTCTTTATGAAATCAATTAATATTTCATTCATATCAGCCATGCAGACTCCATGGACCAAATTATTTTGTGTTAAAAAAATACAGTAATTCTAATACAACTCATTCTATATATTTTGCTGTTTACATTTTACATAGGTGAAAAATAGGCTTAGTTGTAGAAATAATCATATTTAGATGAGCATTTAAACTCAAATATATTGTCATTGCGTTGTTTCACTATGTAGATGCACAGAATTTAAGCAAAAATAAAGTAGTTTTAGGACGGATACAACACTCAATATGAATTAAAAAGAACTTTAAAAAATCACGGTTTTGAAACAATATGGATGCCATATATCATTTTGAAGTGGGTCATGAGATCGTTTCATATCATGGTCACGTGATCGTTTCATATAAGAGGTGTAATTATTATTTTAATTTTTATTTAAAAAACTACTGAATATATTTCGCTGAATTTTTTTTTATATATTTTATGGAACAATTTGAATATTACCTAAAAGTTTCGAAGCAATTTGTTTATTTCAAATCCGCTTAAAAAATGTTTGAAGAATTAGGTCCTATAGGGCTGAATGTATTTCATTTTTTCGACCCAGGTTCAATCCAAAACTAATTGGGTAATATTATTCATTTATATTCCCATAGGTTTTACAGACTGTCTGAACAACATACTAAAATTTCATTTTGATTAAGTCATTTTTACGGCAGTTATCGTGCTAACGGACAGACAGACAGACAGACAGACAGACAGACAGAATGAACAAAGTCATAGACACTTTTCAACTTTGTTGTAAAGTGTTAATAATAAAAACAGTAATTCCAAATGGAGCTAACGTTGCGAAAAGTTATAGTAACGGTTCACGCTAAGTTAATTGTCCTTCACAATGGGAGAATTAAAAAAAATTAATAAATACAGTGAGAGAAGACAATGGGGAGAAAGTGTGACGACAACACGTAATGGAAGCTTAGTCGTAGTGGCAAAAACTACCAACAGTGCGATAAAATTACTCGAACTATCCTCATTCTACGGCATTCCAATAAGAGGGAAAGAAATGCAAAATCCCATAACTACAAAATTCATCATACGCCATGTGGATATCGAATTGAGGTTGACAAAGATCGTATAATACTTAAATCATCAAGAAAGAGCTTGGAGTGATTTAATTTGGTTTGCCATGCCTAAACGTGACGGAAATATGCCGTTCATTTTACTTTCATGTACCGGTAAAGTAAACAGAAATCAACTAAAAGGAAGAGATGTAGTATAAAAACTTTTTCAATTTTGGCGATTTTAGGTGAGATTCTTGCAATCCCTGCTATGATTTGGGGAACTTTCAATTATGGAAACTATTTTCGCTTTTGTCTCCAAAGTACAAGTCGTTCTTTTGTCTCCGTTTGTGCAACAGTTGATCTGTAGCAATTCAAACATGAGCCCATGGTCGTTTCACGGGCTTAACTAGTTACGCTCGCTCGCTAAAATAAAAAAAAAAACCGATATCCGGCCCCGCTGGCTGTCGGAGATCGCACGTAGCATTAGCTATTTGTGAAACAGGTATTTTGTGGCTTATAGACACAACATGAATATCAGAAAATTTTCTGATTTTTGCCTTGCGAACAAAAGGAATATTTTTACGCAGACGAAAAAAATCCGACAACAGATGACAAAAGCGGAAAGCATGCATTGCCAGAATGGAATGTAGCGAATTTACCTTGGAGATAAAAGGACAAAAAAAGTCCACAAAAAGGGTAGAAGAGATTCGTAATGTGTTGCTTGAATGAAATGTTCTCCAAATCACAGTAGGTATTGTCAGAATATCATCTGAAATTGCAAAAACTGAAATGATGATTACACTACATCTGTACCAACTAATGGTACTTTATGTAAAATTCAAATTGCTACCATTTATCGATGGCTCTAAAATGTGCCAAAAATTCCAGCAGTTTAACCATTTTAAATATGGATATGAGAGCGAAATCGCGGTATGTGAACGATGTGAAGGTAAACGTGAAATTTCGTTATAGACAGACACAACCCCTAAACACTTTTGTTGGGGAGGAGAACACCCTGCCACAGTAAATTGATTATACTGCGGAGGGGAGAAGCACAGGTATACATCAAACCGCAAAAAAGATAATATATCTTATACCGATGCAAAGCAAAGAATAAGCAATAAACAGAATATGCAACTGTGTGCAAACTACAGCAAATTGTAAAAAAAATGTTTGAACTACTGAAAGTAGTCCTAGAGTCTTAGAATTCCACCGAACATTGCGGAAAACAAGCAAGAAAAATAATAGCTACTTTGGCAATTCCGAATAAGTGGAATAAAGCTGACTAATAAAGACACTGAAATCGCCCTTCAAGATATATTAATTCTATTAGAAAATCAACGAAAGGAGTTAACAGTAGAGTAGCATGCAAATAGGAAGAGAGAACCGGATGGCTGTCCTCAACTACAAATTCATACAACAGTCAAAGCTATGACGAATCAATGAATGAAGCGATTTAAGACCACTCCTCTTCAGAAGTAGCACAACCTCAAAAGAGAAACACTTTGATCGAACCAAAAACTTCCAGCCCAAATTTTGAACCCAACGACTAACTGCAATATCAAAACTAAATTAGAACAGAAAAAAACGAATGCGAGGAAATAAAGTCCGCCGCTAAAATAAATCCTGTGTAACTGATAAAAGCTAATTTCAACAATAAGAAAAATTGCTGACCAAATAAAATGTGTTTTGCACTTCCTTCTATTCAAATCTTTGAAATTTACCTGTAGAATGTTAACTAGATAACGTTCAGCACTTCACCCCTGTTCTTAACATAGGTTCTGTCGTCTCTCCTGCGGAAGGAATACGAACAACATTTTGAGCTGTTTCAATTTGTGTTGATGTTCTGTCCCTCTAAAATCTAGTGGGAAGAGTTTTTGAGGAGAACCCTCCTAGTCCAGAAGGTAAAGTAAAAGTAGCTTATGTCTATTTGAAAGAGGTTCGGCTGTAAAAACTACATTCCTGGTTTGAACTCAAAATGAAGACACAGAAAATAAATTCGTATAATAAAAGAGTATATTTTACGAACACTCCTTTGGGAGATTTTTGTGAACTTTTCTAATTGTTTAAATGTTTAAATCAGAAATAATATCCCTCTCACTCATTAATCTCAATACTTTTAAAAAATGAAAACTTCGTTAGACAATTTGCATGCTGTGTCTAACGAAATTTTTATTCGAAACTTTATTAAATCTTGTAAGATACAACGTTGGATATAAAACTTTTGAAAAACGATGAATGCAAAAACGTTGAATGCAAAAAAAAAACGGTGAATGCAAAACAAAACCTACTATATGAGGTTAAAAGCAATATAGAGCCAGCACCGACATAGGCAATAACGCGTTCTTACTTGTTTCGTATCCGAAATTTGAGCACCTAGGTTCAGTCTGTACTGAAAATCAGATCAGCTGGGAATCTAAATTTAGTCATGTCATTAGAATAAATAAACTACTTTTACTTATTTCATGCACTTCAGGAAACGCTTTAGAAATTTATTTGGAATACAATTTAGAAATTAAACTATTAGAAATAAAACGAAAACATACATAATAATAGAAGTAAAATTGTAGAAAATATATATCCGCATAGATTGTTTTTATCTTCCAGACCACCAGTTACACCCTAATAGTCAGAAACAAAAACTGAAATTGAACAGCTTCTAATGATTAAATGATGCAAAATGCAAAATAAACTAAACGAATACTTCCAAGTACAAACTTTTCATGACAACTAGATATAATATTCTATCGGCATTGTTAATGTGTCTTTTCTGTATCTTCAATTATTTAACTTGCTATTTAAAGAAATGTTAGCCGAAATATATTTTATAAAATATGCTTTGAAGAATGCTCTTTTTTATTTCTAAGTAGTATAATTAGGTATCTACATGTGAACTTTTTTAAGTGAAGTTACATTTCAAACATACAAACACTCAACGTTTTACTCTTTGGTCAACTAATTAGAGTGCGATTTTTTAAATAGCAGCGGTAATTTTGATATTTTTCATCTGTTTGAAACAGAAATTTTCGCAAAGTTTGACAAAGTCATTATACTTAAAATTTATTATTATTCTATATTCGTATGTAGTTTAAGACTTCTTAAAATTTTAAAAATATTTTTTTGTTATTTTGGAGGTAATGACACGATTTATTTTTGCCCTGATTAAGTAAATTAAAACTACTTGTTTAATACTGATATATTCATATTTACTTTCTATATTTTCTTCCCATTTTACTCGCTGGAAACATGTTTTCGTGTGGACCGTGTATATGCGATGGTGTGTGAGAGTGCACAAAGTATGTGGAGACGACTACGTAAATACGAATTCGTGTACATGTATCCGATTTTATATGGGTATACATTATATTTAAAACTAGTATCAGGCAAACATGTTTTATTTCTAGAATAGTGAATTCATATCTCTATTTCCTTTAGAAAACCATGACAGTTACCAAAATAAAAGTGCTATAAAAGATAATCCAATCCATAGGCGTGGCAGACTTATTGCCAAGTTAATAAAAATAGTTATAAAATATAACCAAATTTTTTTAAATAATATTTCATGAACGGAATATTATAAAACCATATATTCTGTTGTCTAATACTGGTCATAGTATAACTGGACCTAAAATGTGGTATATGAATGTAAGAGAAAGTCGATTTATCTTACCTACCAACTAATTAAATAAAATAAATTGAATATAATATTTCCATACTAAAACAATTTGCTCGGATCGTAAATGAGCGCCCGCTTCTCCAATAATACATTTGTAGATAGCAATCCCAAATTTCCACACCTTCGTATTTACATAGTCGTCTCCACATACTTGTACACTCTCACACACCAATGATTAAAACTATTAAACCATATATAAACCCTTTTACACATGATTATGACGAATTTTGTCTTTATGCCACGTTAATAATATAAAATCCCATAAAAATGTAGGAATTTTCGACCAAATTTGAAAAAGTCTATCTAGTTCTAGACTCTTTTATAACAAAGCCGGATATAATGTGTCCTGAAAATCCACTAATACTTGTGACTGCTATTATGTTGTAACATATGGCTTTATTGGAATCTAATCTATACAAATAGAGATCTCATCATATACAAAAGAAAAATAACAAGAACAAACAGAGCAGCAAACCGGGGAACACAGAGAACACCGTCAATGCAAAAGAAGAGTCCAAGGAAGCACAAGGCGAAGAGGTGGCAGACATTCCTTATTATTCCATAAGATTCCGAGCATCCCAATAAAGTTTAATGCCATCTCCCTGGCGCTGGACATCCCTATCAACTCCTGGACACCCAAGAATATGTTCTGAGTTCATTCTGCCAACACTACATATTGGGAAAATGTTCGTGGGGAGAACACATATTATTCTACAGATATTTAGGTGCTCTGCTAAATAATCATGTCCGGTTTTCAATCTAAAATTGGCAACCGCTTCCTTACGTGGTCTAGCGTTGAAAATTTCCCAATTATCTTTGATATCAAGCCACTTTTTACCTCTGAATTTAGTCATAAGGTTATCTTTATAAGTGTTTAGTGGTTGCTATTGTATGCACATGAAATCGACCACAGACAGATAGACGGACATCACTCCGAAAACATTAAAAAAGATGATCAGGAGGCCCTAAACCATGCATTGGCATAAAAATCTCGAATTCAAAAATTTTCGTGAAAACAATACGTTCTCAATACTACGTATGAGAAGTAATAACATATGAAATTAAGCATATCAAAGATCTCGAACATCTAAAACTTGTAAGATTTCAAACATTCAATTATTTTGGAATCTAATGAACATTCTAAAGTCACATACTTTAGAAGTCAACTCAATTTTAGAAGTCAACTCAATTTTAAAAGTAGAAATAAATTGCTTGAAGAGAAATAAATACTTTCCTTTATCTGCCAGAATTATTAAATGGCAATTGCGAGTAACATTTAATGGACTTTGCTTTTTGCAATATACTCTTTCGAGATATTTAAAGGTAGTAAAATCTGGCAATTGGATATAAATTAAGTAAAAAAATGGGCTAATTAGATACAAGATATTGAGTTAAAGATAATATTTAGGTTCCTGTATAAGTAATATCATTCGGTTGTTCAGAAATATCACAACCGTTAGATATTTTTCACTTTTGTATTTGTTAAAATTTATTTTCTTCTAAGGCATTCTGTATACCTTTTTGTCAGAAATTATATAAATGAAACAGGCAAAACATCAGAAAATATAAAATACTCCTCACCATCCCTTTAAATCATAATCCAGCATTACATTGTTCCTTTCATTTGTTCAAGATAAAAACAAAGCTAAATACTGCTCTTATTATAATTTTTTTTTCTGTAAACGTTATGTAAAGAAATCTAATTAAGAAATGAAATTACAGAATCAAATCAAATCCAAAGTTAAATATATATTTACATGCGGTTTTTCTCACAGGAAAACGGTAAAGAAGTTGCCAAAAAAAAATTCAATTAGCCCTCACGAAAATGGTGTTATGAATTTCCTTTATAGGTGTACTTCATCTAGTAACATTAGATAATGAGTTTTTATAGGATTATTAAAAAGGGAAGAAAACCGTTTTAAAATAAAACTTTAAAAAAAGATATTCAAAGTTTAGTGGATTTAAAAATATATTTCATTTTGCATGCTCGAAGCATAAATATTAAATCCGACTATTTAATACTTGCTGAATATTGATTTTATCAGAAAACATATATTTCGTATATATTATTATGTATAAAGTCTGTATTTTAAATTTATAAGATATTAAAGAATGCCATTCCTATTAACTATTTAAATATTTGAACATTAAATATTTCACAAGTAATTACTAAAGAAAATTTTGTTATAATATTTGTTCAAAGTAAAATACTGATTTAACTTAGTTTGAGCTAAACCTAAGAAGGTCAAGGCTAAAATTAGTTTGTATTTTTTTTTAGGATTAAAAAAAAATCTAGATTATTATTTTCGAAACAAGTAAAAAGTTAAATATCTGTTTATCTTGTATTAGAAAACATGGATCAGATTAAATGTTTAAGAATAAATACATATTTAGAACATTATTTGAAAAATGACGCAAGACATTGCTGTTAAGTTTTGCTTTTACAAACCCTAGCAAACTTACAAAATTTAATGTTCAAATTTTCTTGAAATTAACCATATATATAAAAGTAAGAATATTTATCCCAAACGAATAGAACGTGTTAATGTCATGACTTTCAAAACAGTCAGCGATAATTCACTATTTGTTTTTCATATACCATTTTTCATATACCATTTTTATCAAACATAACATAACAGTATAAAAAACCCATATACTAGAACGCGGTATTACATGGCATTACTCGGTTTCTATATAAGTATTCGCTACTTGAATATTTTAGATGCAAATCTAACACCACTCAATTTCCAAATCGTTTGTTTTTGTCGCCACGCATGCGCACAACCACTTTTCCCTCTTAGCAACGCCTAACCCATTACGTAACGACCAGAAACGAGAGAAAAATGAAGCGCACTATAGCGAAACTTAATTTCAATTTTCATATGTTTTCTCAAAATGTTACAGAGTATAAAATAATATAGTAATTAGAAAAAGTGTTAGAATGCGAAAATATAAGCCCATATTTTTACAATATATTGTAGTTAATCTAAGATACATTGTTTAATATATTGGAGTTAATATATAGATTGTTGTTAATCTTCCATTTTCCGAAACGACACGAAATAAGAGTAGTATATATATACACGTATGAGCACACCTATATTTTTAATACTAAAAACTATATTTTATAGCTTATTTTTATCTTTTTTATATATAAAAAAAAGGTATCGATCCATTTTAATATTAAAAACATGATTTTATATCAAAATAAGGCCTTTTTTACATTTAGACCAAATTTTAACTTTTTTTTAGATAAATGCGTGAAAAAAGAGATCAAAGATAGGCTGCTCCATTATGGGGCTACCTTATACATAGGTAAATAACGGTGAAATTAAATAAATGCGTGAAAACTTCCAAAATGTATGGAAGTCCTCTAAAAACCAAGAGATACTATAAATTTGAATAATATTAAAAAAATATAATGCCATTTTAAATGGCGTCAAAAAATCCTTCTGTCCGTAAATTACGGACGTGTTTTATAGAGTTCATAAAATCTTGATAGTTTTCTATTCCTTTAAAATAAATGGGGGGACCGTTAGTCCCCCCATAAAAGTTTGATCTAAAGATTTTTTAAAACATGGGTCCTGAAAAAAATAAATTTCAACATAATTAAAGTCAGAAAATAAAGTGATTTAACACGATAGGTTAGAAAATCATAGAAAAAATAACTACGCGTTTTTATAGAGATGAACAGATAGAAAGGCTCTTTAAGCTTTCTCATATCAGAAGCAAAAAAATAAAAGTGTTTATCGACACAGCGAAGTTCCTCGTTTTATCACTTCTCTCCCAAGCGTGAATGAATGTTGAAGATTTATTTGATAGATGGCAGCACTATCCAATGTACCAATCTAAAATAAAATATAGTAAAATTCAGCAAAACCCCCTTCCCCCCGTAGACCTTTTCTGATCTTAAATACGTCTCAACACGTTGGGGGTTAAGGTCTACGGGGGGGGAAATCCTTTTTTTTTTCTTAGGACTCCTTATCAGCCAGGCTCCTTTTTCAACACAGCCAGGAACTCTCTCCAGAATATCAACACAGCCAGGAACTCTCTCCATATTATTCTATGACTGAAATAGACAAGGAATATACAATTAATATACTATATATATATATAGACTAATACTAATTAAATCTAATTAATTCTAATAAATAACGTACGGATCATATATTCACAGTGCACATGGAGATTTGAACCAGGATCTTTCTGATAGTAGACAAAGACTTTATCCATTCAGCCAACCCCGGGGCAATAAAGCATCTATTTTTTAAAAATATAAACATGACATAATAATTTTTAGTCGAAAAAAGTTAACATCTAAGACCTTTTCGACTAAAATAGAGTTTATAAATAATATAAAATAAAGAAGGAAAGTTTAATATATACACAAAGTACTATAGATATTAAAAGATATATTAAAAGAATTACTAGTGCTGCCATCTATAGATATAATATACACTTAGAAAATCATCACTTTTTTTCAACAAATTGTATAGAATCTTTACTACATTTTTTCTCAAAATTATAATATGACTCTTACTAAGTTTTTTAAGACTGCTGTTCCACCGTTTGATTCTCTTTTGTAGAGATTTTTTAACTCTTGAGAGTATTAAGCTTCCTCTAATTCATATTCATATTTATCATTAATCATACCTGAATACTTAAAAATATATCTACCTTTATTGATTTTATATATAGATTCATCAGAAAGAATTCCATGCTTATTCGCTAAGTAATAACCCCTTTCTTCATCTGTCACATATAATTTTGCGATTACTGTATTTCCATATTTAGTTTTAATTTTTTTCAATGATATTAGATCATATTCCCCGGGATATAAATCATTTAATTTAAACGTCTTAGGATAACCTCTCAGTCTATTGAACTCTTCCATTTATTAGTAAACATTTTTTTATAAACTAAACATTATAGGGGGGATAGTCATCCCCCCCTGAATTATAGAGATATTAAGAAAAATTTTAGATTTAACACTCTAATATATTAAAAAAAATCATATATTGATTAAGCACCTTTATATTTTATTGATTCAACTAAGGTACAATATTTAGTAAGATATAAATCATTTAATTCAAACATCCATTTATAAATAAAATATCTTTTTCTAAACATTATATGATATTAAGAAAGTTTTAGATTTAATAAAATAGTTATTACTCTAATATATTAAAAATGCACTGACTTGTGCACTGCAGAGAATTTTATGACATTATTTTTCCTCTTTAGAAAGCGCGTTGATTGATTTGCGCCGGGTGTGAAAGATAAGGATTGCTCATCTTTGTACTCGCGGCGAATTTGAACGGCTAAGCGTGTTAAGTGTTTTTTCAGTTACAAAATGACTCAAGTATCTTATATATAGCGAATCGGCACAATATTTAGTTATCCTAGGATATAAAACATTTTTTTTATAAATTCATGACCAATAGAATAAATTCTTTGAAATAACATATAAAACTCCTAATCCTTTCGATTTAATATCTTCATTTTCTTCTTTTTCAATTAATTCAGTCAACCTATGAAAACTTTCTGATAATAGTTTTTTATCATATTTTATATCATACAATTCATTACAAAGATAAGTCATATAGTAAATTTCTGCAGAATTTGTAAAATTTAAAGCTCGAATATCACCTAAGCACTCATCCATTTATATAGAAACATTTTTATAGTGTCCTAAAGCTCTAGTATTCATACCATCTTCTAATATAAATCTTTTATCATCTTTTGCTGATAAAGCTATCTTGTTCACTTGAATTGAATACAATTCATGTTTCTTACTTCTAATTAAATTCTGTGTTCTATATTGATCTTTTTTATTTAATAAACAGTCTTTATAATCCTCAAATGATATTCTGTTTTTAACGGTACTAGTCTTAGTACCTTTAGACTTCTTAATCTCAAAATTTTTATGGTCTTCATTATTATTATTATATTCTTCAACACTCTGTTTTTCTAATCTTATTGAATACATTTTACTTCTTAAACCTACAAATTCTTCCATAATCACACCGTTATTTTCATCTTTCATTTTACCTAATACTTTTTTATTACATCTAGGCATATTATACAGATTATTTACTTGATAATCAGATGTATCGAAATAATCAATCATAGACTTCATATCTTCATAAAAGTCATCTGTTTTAATATCATATATAAAACTATCTGTATCCATATATAATAACTTAATATTATCTTTATATCTCGGTTTCATAACATTATAATGAAAATCATACATTAAATGTTTAGATAAATCTAATATACTCATTCCAACATAAATCGGTTTATTAAAATATAGTTTTGTTTTTTTCATGTGAACAGCTACCAAATTTTCATCAAAAATAGTTCTACATTTGAAATTAGGTTTAGCAATTAATTTTTTAACTTGATCATAATTACAACATAATCTTACATCGATTCGTTTTCTTATATTTTCCATAGTTTTTCCAAATATGGAATTATTCATTAATTTATAAAAATCTTTCTCAAAATCATTAGCAGCTTTCTTTCTCATTTCAGTGTTTAAATCTATATATTTTTTTAACCAATTTGATTGTTTAAATTGCAATACTCTGTGTACTCTTACAGCCTTTAAACCCATTTTCAAATATTGTTTTAAACTTCTATAATGAACTACATATTTCTCTTTATCGTGTAAAGTTGTTAATAACTTACCTTGTTCCGAATTTTCAGGAATTCTATTTTCAGGACATAATGGTAAATCTGAATGATAATCATGTAACTCTTTTGGATATCTTAAACTAATTTCAAATATATATCCAATCTCATTTTTTATTTTATTATTATATAATTCGCGTTTAACGTAATTTTTTTCATAATCATTACACCATTTAAATTCTCCATATGGTAAATATTGACTCATAGCCCATCCATATAAATTATTAGCATCTAAATACATTAAATAATTGGATTCTTTACTATTATCATAATTTTTCATATATTTATTATTAGCTTTTCCATATCTATTACAACATTGTGAAACACCTCCTCTTAAACCTTTTTCTATCATGAGAATCATATCATAATCATTTAATAAATCTAATTTAACATTTGTTATTTTTAACATTGCATCCCAAGATAAACCAGGAGCTGTAAAATACCAATCTGGATCTAATTTATAAGTTTTTAAACAAACATCTCTAAAATTTTCAAATACATCTGTTAAAATTAATACATCTGTTTTGACATATAAATCTGTATATTCACCTAAATTTTTTATATTAAATTTTTTCCAAACACGTTGAGCATGTTTATATTCTTCATCAGTTATATTACATTCATTCAATTTATTATAAAATTTATCTTTTGAAGGTAATTCTGTTTCTTTGTATTTATCTCTAGAATCCATATAATCATAAGGATATACACCTTTTCTTGTAATGAGATCTAATTTATCATCAGGAAAATGTAATGATGTCTCTCTAAATTTTGATTTTAAGTATTTAATATATTTCATTTTTCGTATTTTTGGAGGATATCTATTTATTTCTTTCTCTGGTCTCAAGTTTTTTGATAAATTATCTAAACTGCAAGACATAAATTTAAATGAATCAATAAATCTCAATTTCATACCTCCTATTTTTTTGCTGAAAGATATATATTTTTCTTCAGTATTAGGTATAACATCTATTTTTGATTGATCAAATCCAAGTTCTTTTATAAACAAATGAGAATCATAACCTGTTAAATTATGAATTTTTACTGGAATAAATTTTGGAATTTGATAATTTAAATTACAAACATTATGAGCTGGACCTCTATATTTTCCAGTTATATGACAATGATCAATTACTTTTTCATCATTTAAGATTTGATTTTCACATATATGACAAATATTAGTTCTTTTATAATGATTTTCATCGAACTCTATCATTGATTTGATATTTTCATATTTTTTAGTTTTGTCTTCTATCATTTTTTCAATTTTAAGAGTATCCTCTTTTAACATAGATACAAACTTTTTGATTGTATCTGGTCCTCTATAAACAACAGGAGGTTTAAAGTATTCATTTTCATATTTGATATAATAACAAAATGCATCTGCTACATATTTTTGATATTTCACAGTATATGATTTAGTTTGATCTTGCTCACATGTATCAATTTTAGGTAAGAGAGATTCAAAATCAGCATATATAGTATATGGTACTCTCATTTTTCTTTCATGATTTTTAAATTGAATAACTTCATCTTTTTTAGGCATATTAATTGTGACAGCATCTTTACAGTATTCCACATGTATCTTTAATCTTTCCTCAGAATAAAAATAATTTAAACATCTATCACATAAAAATATATGATTATTAGTAATTTGTGATCTGATCAAACTATTCATATTTTTAATCCAACAATAATGATCTTTCATATAAAACAAGTTTACATGTTTTTCTAATTTATTGTTAGTTATTCTAAGTGGATAAATTGAACCATCATAACTATAAACATTTACAGATATATTATTTAGTTTTTCAAATTTCTTAATATTATCTAATGAAACAGGAAAATCAATACCTTTAAAATGTAATTCATCTTTATATTGCTCAGATTTTGACACTCTTTGAGGATTTTTTTTTACAGGATGAATTGCTGATAATATAGACCACATAAAACATTTATTATCTTTATTTTTTACATTTATTATGGCTTGTTTAGATTTAATTTTTTCAGGTAAATCAATATAACTTGATCCTCTCAAGGGTTGATACTTATTTATTCTCAATTCTAAAAATTTAATTTCTTCAAGACTCCAACCAGATCCTTTTGATATAAAATCATCAGATTCATTTATTAAGTTGTCAATAACATAATCATAAAAAGTATGTAAATCATTAGATTTTAATATAATTTGATTCTCAGTTTTGAATGTAAATTCTTGAATTTCTTCATTCAATTTATACAAACAAAACAATTTAAAATTTACCTTTATTCCATTAAATTCTTTCATAATATGCTTTATTTTTTCTATTACAACCTTTCTTTTCTCTTCTAAAAATTCTAGAGGGATTTTAATATTATTATAATTATTAATTCTGTATGATCTTAATCTAGATTTATAAGCAGTTTCATATTCCTTAATTTCTACATTACCTTCATCTAATGCTTTTTTATGTTTTCGACTTGATATGTGATTATCTAAATGTTTATAATATATACCGCAAATATTACATTTTCTTTTTTGTTTTGATCTTTTAATCATTAAGTCTTTCTTTATATGTTCTTCTTCATCTTCATAATATTTACCACATATACGACATTTTCTATCTTCTGTAAATAACTTTTCAAGATTTTCTTCTACTGTAAATACATTTTCTTCAGGAAAGACAGATTTAAAATCATTTTTATCAAATCTTAAATTAAAAGAATCAAAAATCTTTTTAATTTTTTTACGTTTTTTAGGTTTATCAATAAATATATTTTTCTTTTTTTCCAAGTATGCTGACAAATCTAAATTTAATAAATCTACTAAAACAGGTTTATATTCACCTGTTTTTCTGATATATTTAGTTAATAATTTAATTAAATCAACCTTCTTACAGCCTTTAGGTTGTTTAATATTCAATTGTTTTACTACTTTTCTAAGTTCACCAATAGTCTTTGACTTCAAACCAAATATATCCTCAATTATAACTGTAAATAATTTTTTAAGATTCACTTCTGTTTTAATCTTTTTTTCTTCTTTTGGTTTAAATTCCTTATTATCAAATTTCAAATTAAAAGAATCAAAAACCTTTTTAATTTTATTACGTTTTTGAGGTTTTCTAATAAATATTTTCTTCTTTTTTTCCAAGTATTTTGATATATCTAAATTTAATAAATCTACTAAAACATATTTATATTCTCCAGTTTCTTTTATATATTTAATTAATAATCTAATTAAATCATTCTTCTTACAGTCTTTAGGTTGTTTAATATTCAATAATTTTACTACTTTTCTAAGTTCACCAATAGTCTTTGACTTTAAGTTGAGCTCCATTTATTAGGAAACATTTTTTACAATACTTTTTCCATGCTTACTGTGATAAATACTTTTTAAATGTCTCTTTTTATGTGTATAGGTATATTGCATACCACATTCACATTTAAATTTTTTATATTTGATTATGGAATCACAACATTTGCAATGACTTTGGAAATAAATTTTTTCATTTCTATGATATATGTAAAACTCATTTACTGATTTCATAGTCAAACAGTGTATACACTTTTTTGTAAGCTCCATTTATTAGGAAACATTTCTTGAAATACTTTGTAAGAAATCATTCCATATTTTTTCATATTTCTTTTTAAATTTTTGAACTTTTATATTATTTTCAATATTTAAAATATCACAAATCTTTTTCATAAAATAGTAATAGTTAATTGATTTCTCATAATACATAAAATCTAAAAATTTTAAAAACATATCCTCAACTTCTTGAGAAATATTATATCTCCTTCTTTATCGATTAAAATAACAAACTCTACTATTATATCTTTGTTTTAAACTTTCGTAATCGATAACATAAAAATATTCTTCTTCTTCCGAATCATAGATTAATTTCATCTTATTCATTTATACTAATTCAGATGTCCAACTATTAAATTCATCAGGATATCCTAGCCATTTTACATAATACTTATTTCCTTTCTTTTTTATGATTTTTTCAATTTTATATACATCATCTTTTTTATTATATTTTACCATTTCATTTTCATAAAAAGTTCCTTCAATTTCTTTACTGTTTAAATCTTTTAATCGATAAGTAATTGGATCTGTTTTCAATACTTCAGAAACTATAAAAATCTCTTCAGTGAATGTAGAATCATCTACTTTCCTGAATGTTTTCTTAATTGTAGATATTCTAACACTATCTCCTATCTTAAATTTAGGTTTTTTCATATTCTTTTTAGTATATAAATTTTTATAAACTTGAGATTCATTTTCTCTAGCTTCAACAGGTGTCATTTTTATAGATCTATGATATGAATTGTTATAATTTTTAAGTAATTTAGGTAATACATCAATATATCTTTTAGTATTGTTAGCATGCATATATTTTATAATTTTTTCTCTTATACTTCTATTAAATCTCTCAGCTATTGCAGATTTTATTTCTTTATTTTTAGTTGTAAACCAATGTATATTATTATCTTTAAATAATTTTTGTGTATGTTTTCCTGTAAATTCAGTACCTTCATCTGTCAAAATGAATTTTGGTATTCTTTCTTTAAAAACGTGTTTAAAACCTTGTACTACTTCTTCAGATGTTTTTCTTTTTATAGGAAAAGCCCATGCATATTTATTAAAAGCATCTATAACCGTTAACAAATAATTAGTTCCATCATTATATTTACTATAATTTTTTATAAATAACAAATCAGCGTCAAATTGATTATTACTGTTTGGAACATAAACTCTTCTTCTTTTAAATTTACGAATGACAGGTTTATATCTAGTATATACATCTTGTTCATGTAAAAATTCTTCAACATTAGGTAACCCTGTTTTTCTTTTCAATTCATTAATTCCACAATAACCTGTTTCTGGATTATAATATGTCTCTTTTAACTCCCTAAAAAAGTATTCTTTTTACTTCCACAAATAGTACAGATACCTTTACCAACTGGTTTATTATTTTTAGAAGTAGTTTTATGATAATTTTTAGTTGGGGTTTTACCTTTACACTTGACACAATATATTGAAAGACCTAATCCAAAAGTTTTTTTAACTTTAATAATAGGTTTAATAATTCCTCTAGCTAATCTTTCTTGAAATGTTGGATCTTGTATAGCATTTAAATTATCTATTAATTTTTGATCAGCAACATGTCTTAGTTTTGTATCTTTTGTTTTATTGTAATCAATATCATGTTCTTTACATGCTTTATCAACTCTATTTATTCCAGGATCACCTCTTTTTAATCTTTTTTCTAATTTTGTATTTGGGCCACAATATTGATATCCTGGTTAATGCATTTCTGGAAGATTTACTTTATCTTGTATCCATCCAACAATATCACCACCTTTTTTACAAACCATTTATTTATTTAGAAATTTATATCCATTCAATTGCATTTGTTTTACGTATTTTTCAACTGGATTAAATTTTAAACTTTTTATGAAATCCTTTTCACACATATAAATTTCTTCTTCTGTCATATCCTTAGCTTTAAACGAATTAATGAGTTCTTTATAAAAATTATAACAATGTCTATATTCTTCTTTCCTTTCTGCTATTTTTAATGTGAGATATATGGCTTCTACTATACCAACTGATAAACTTAAAAATGCAAGAGGTAGAAAGGCTATTGCTGATAAACCTGTTCCACTTAGAATAACCTTACTTACTGATAATGAAATACTTATCTTTTGATACAAATTTCTACTCTTTCTGTAAACATATAATCTTTTTTCTAAATATACATCCATTTATATAGGATTAAATTTTTTCCTGTATCTCATTTCGGGATTCACTAAATCTAACATAAAAAAATCATATTTTTCTTGAACACTTTTATTATACATTTG
Source organism: Amaurobius ferox (assembly GCA_951213105.1). Classification (NCBI taxonomy): domain Eukaryota; kingdom Metazoa; phylum Arthropoda; class Arachnida; order Araneae; family Amaurobiidae; genus Amaurobius; species Amaurobius ferox. The sequence goes on from OX578134.1 coordinate 89,667,541, forward strand.
TTTGAATTCTTCAGTACTTAATAAACCATCTATCTCTCTTATAATCTGTTGAATTTCTTTAGATTGTAGAGTGAAAAATATATCGCAATTACAGTTCCTTCTTATATTGATAGGTGTTAAATAATATGACTGAGTTAAATAAATAAAGGATGCGTTTTTCTTTCTACCTCTAATAAATAATTATTCGATGTTTTTTTGATCTTTCTCAATCACACAATCATCAAAAATAACTAAATTCTTTAATGTAGGATTTAAATCATCTACATTAATAAAATTTTGATCTGAAGAAAATAATACTTTTTTTTTGAATTTATCATATAATTTTAATAATTTTTTCTTATTCTTTATATTCTTACATTTCAAAATATCTTCTCTTTCTATATCTTCAAACAATGTATACATATCTTGTAATTTAGAATATTTAGGTTCGTATAAATCTTTTGCACATATATATAATGTATTAAAAAATAATAAATCATAAATCAAATTTAACAGTAAATTTGTTTTACCTGAACCTGAATATCCTACTATAAGTAATCTAAATGGATGTTTAGGTAACAAAGGGTGTTGTTTAGGATCAGGTAATTCTTCTGGTTCTGTGTAATCTTTAATTTTTATCATAATTTACTAGCAGTAAAAATAAAATTTGCTGCAGTAAAAAAATTAATATTATATAAATGAACTTAGAAAAAGAACGGAAACACAAGTTTTTAAAGCAAATAAAAGATTCAATTAAAATAGTAAAAATAGAAAAAGAAATAAGAAAGAATAATCAAGATCAACTAAAAGAAAAAATAGGTATTCAAAAGACCTTAGAAGAATTTCATAAACCAGTCACTCAAGAAATTGAAAAATATGAAAAATCAAATAAAGAAGTTGTGAAAAGTATTCAAAATGTTGTAGAAAATATTTCATTTCCATCTATAGAAGAGCCTATTGAAGCTGTGAAAGAATTAGTATCTTATACTTATGATATCGATCAAAATTTAAATTTAAAATATTTAAAAGAGGAAAAATTATACAGACCGTCAGTATTTTTAAACGATCAAGAAAAATTAGAGGAGATGTATGGAAGAGCTAAACAGTTAAAAGAAGGATTATCTAAGAAAAGAGGCAACTTAAAAAGTACAATTTCTTGGGCTAAAAATTTTTCAGAGGAGGAATTAAACCAGAAAAAGAATGATATAAAAGAAATTAAAAATAAAGAAAATATGTTGCAAAATTATATGCATAGATTAAATATGATTCGAAGTAGTAAAGAAATGAAGGTAGGTAAAGGATTGAATGTATTATCAAATTTAACAGAAAAAATATGTAACGGAAGTAAATCAAAGAAATTGTATAATCAAGTAACTTTATTGTTAGATATGTTATTAAAAAATAAAGAAATGACTTATAATGATGTACAACGATATCATAAACAATTTCTCTGTTAATAAATGATAAAATATAAAGTTTATTTGAGTGAAGGTCAGAAAAATAAACTTAAATCAGCTTTTAAAAATAAAGTAGAAGTAACATTACAAATAGATAAATCTAAAACTCCTAATCATGAGATGTATTTAACTAAAACTCAAATTAATCATATTAATGATAAAAAAAGAATTACAATCAGTAAAACTCAAATAGATAAAAATGGAAGATTTTTACCATTTCTAGCAGCACTTATACCCTCTTTAATAACCGCTGCTAAAATTGCAGTTTCAGCATTAGCAACAGGTGCTTTACATGGATTAGCTAGTTCAGCTGTGCAAAAAAAGGGGTCTGGGAAAAAAAATTGGAAAGGGAATATATCAACAGTGGGAATCAGTGACAAAATGATTATAGAAAATATGAAAAATGAAAAAGGATTTAGAGGTGTGTTTACCTCCGATTTATTACCTAAAACAATAGGAAAATTTGAAAATGGAATCATTAATTTAGATGTATCAACAGGCCCCGGAACTCATTGGGTTTGTTATTATAATGATCCTAAATATAAATATGTGGAATATTTTGATCCGTTTGGTGAATATGACAATATGAAGAAGGACTATATTCCTAAAAATATTAAATCATTTCTTGTTACATCCAATAAAAAAATAGGTTATAATGATAGTTTTTTACAGAAACCTTCATCTGTGAAATGTGGTATATTTTGTATGAAATATATAAGAGACATAATCGTCCTTCTCTTTATAAAATCAATAAAATATTTCATTCATATCAGCTACGGAGACTCCATGAACTAAATGATTTTGTGTTAAAGAAATACAGCAATTCTAATACAACTCATTCTATATATTTTGCGGTTTACATTTTACATAGGTGAAAAATATGCTTCGTTGTAGAAATAATCAAATTTGTATGAGCATTTAAACTCAAATATATTGTAATTGCGTTGTTAGAGTATATAGATGCACAGAATTTAAACAAAAATAAAGTGGTTTTAGGACGGATACAACACTCAATATGAATTAAAAAGAACTTTAAAAATCACGATTTTGAGACAAGATGGATGCCATATATCATTTTGAAGTGGGTCACGTGATCTTTTCATATCATGGTCACATGATTGCTTCATATAAGAGGTGTTATTATTATTTCAATTTTTATTTAAAAAACTACTGAATATATTTCGTTGAATTTTTTTATATATTTTATGGAACAATTTAAATATTACTTAAAATTTTCGAAGCAATTTGTCAATTTTAAATCCGCTTAAAAAATGTTTGAAAAATTAGGTGCCATAGGGCTCAATGTATTTCACTTTTTCAACCCGGGTTCAATACAAAAATAATTGGGTGATGTTATTCATTTATATTCCCATAAGTCCTACAGACCCTCTGAACAACATACTAAAATTTCATTTTGATTAAGTCATTTTTACGGCAGTTATCGTGCTAACGGACAGACAGACAGACAGACAGACAGAATGAACAAAGTCATAAACACTTTTCAACTTTGTTGTAAAGTGTTAAAAAGGGCTCCGTCCTGCAAAAATTCACCCTTGTAGTAGTTACCTGCTTGCAAAAATTCGTAGTCTTGCTATTGTTAGTCTATCCAGCACGCGAACTCGCAACTCAAATATTTTGTCTTTTATTTAGACATTAAATATTTCTTAAACTACAATATATATATACAAGAAAGATCAATCATGCATAAGCATTGATTATGAAACACTTTCCAACTGAAATGTAATTTTTTAAAAATTTCTAAAATGTGATTCATTCAGTGGTAATATCTTTTACATTATCACAGTACTACAGTAATTTATTATACTTAAATATTTAAAACTGTATCGAAATATAAATCATCTGATTCTTTATGCAAAATCAATGAATATTTCATTCATATAACTTGTATTCCAGACTCCAGAGCTAAATAATTTTGTGTGAAAAAAATTCAGCAATTCTTATGTAATTCATCTTACAATCGCTTGAGATATTTGCATTCTGCATATGTTAAAATTAGGCTTCCTTGAAGAAATAATAAAAGTTTAGGGATCATTTAAAAAATCACAACTATTGTAATTGCATAGGCACGGAATTTAGATACACAGATAATACACAGATAATATATATGTGTATGTGTATGTACTCAAAGTATTGGAATCGTGCCGAAGATCGGAACTCGAATTTTCAAAGTATCTACACGTTTTGGGACTTCTAGAACACGAAAAAACAACTTTTAGGAAGACGTCTGTGTATGTAAGGGTGTATCTGTGTATGTTTCTGTGTGTCTGTGTGCATATTACATCCACTCTAATTGAAAAACTAATGGACCGAATTTCATACAATTTGGTAGGTATGTTTTTTGTGGGAAATCCTGATGTTCATTAGATTATAGTACGATTCGTAATAAAAGAATCTGCCTTCTTTGCGAAATGGCCGCAGAAATTGCCTTTATCCACTTTAGCTAAAAACTAATGAACCAAATTTAACAAAATTTGGAGTATAATATTTCAATAACCTACAAGTGATTTATATACCAAATTTAACAAAATTTTGTATATAAATCATTTGTAGGTTATTCTACTACGATTCGGGAAAAATTAACGGGCTATTTTTGCGAAATGGCCAGCAAAAATCGTTATATATAAAAATAAAAGACTACGTGTGCTCAATTATATCAATTAAATTCCTATTTTATATGTGATTTTTGACAACAAAAAGAATAAGACTAACCCCATTACTCTAGGACTAGCCGTTCTTGAGATATTCTAGTTTTTTCGCGTTTTCGCTACGCCACCTTTGACAATAAGTCCAGCTATCAAATGAGAACCAAATTTAAGTTTAACGTGTAAATTCAATGTCATTTAAAATACTTATGTTGTGCAGATAAACTCAAATTATCATTGAATAAATAAAGAGAACGAATATGAGTCTGCAGAGAAAGACATGTGCTGTCCACATCAGAATTTTTAACAATATTACACCAATGATTTATAGAAGTGAACGGGGATTATTTTCAGGCCATTTCGAAAAAAATGTATGATCTATATTTAAAGATCCATCAAATTTTTATCGAATAAAATGTTCAACAAATTTAAGCTGTGTACCAAATTTTAACTCTCTAGGACGTAGGAAAGTGCATTTAAAATGCCATCAATTAAATTTATCATGAAGAGTTATATAAAATTTAAAAAAAATGAAAAATTGTTATCTACCAAATTTATTTTTAAATATGAAGCCACTCCCATATGCAAAACGTTTTAACAAATGGAGAGATATTTATTATATAATATCTCTCTCTTTTCTTTCTGGAAGATATCCCAAAGTCAGAATTTAATTGAATTTGTTTTTTCCCCTATATTAAATAATTTTTTTAATTAAAAAACTACTTAACATATTTTACTGAATTTTTTTTATATTTTCTATGGGATAATGTGAATATTTCCTAAAAATTTCGAAGCAATTCGTGAATTTTAAATTTACTTAAAAAATGTTTGAAAAATTAGGTCCCATAGGGTTCAATGTATTTCATTTTTTCAACCCGGGTTCAATAAAAAACTAATTGGGTGATATTATTTATTTATATTCCCATAGGTCCTACAGACCGTCTGAACAACATACTAAAATTTCATTTTGATAAACTCATTTTTACGGCAGTTATCGTGCTAACGGACAGACAGACAGACAGACAGACAGACAGACAGACAGACAGAATGAACAAAGTCATAAACACTTTTCAACTTTGTTGTAAAATGTTAAAAATGAGGATTACTAATCAAAAATGTGAATTAATAGATTTAAATAAAGGAGCTGTAGAATTTAATTTTATTTCTTCTTAAATAAATGAATAGAAGAAAAAGTAAAAAAATACAAGGATTTTTAAAGGTTTTATTGAAACCTAAGAATATATTAAATGAAATATTTTCTATGAAAAAGAAAGGAGGTGGTTTAAAAATTCTTCCTAAATAAATGATTTATGATTTAAGTGATACTCATTATTATAATGATCACATTAAAAGTTATGAATTAAGAGAAATTCATCCAAAAGAACATAGTTCAGATGAGAATGCTACCTATGTTTTTCATATTAATGATACTAAAGCAAAAATTTTATATTCTAGAGGATATCTTGAACAAAAATTAAAAATTACAAAAAATGATAAATCATCCATTGGAAACGAAAATGTGAGTCTAGTAAATGGTGGAGGTTTTATCAAAACTTTAAAAGTACATATAGGAGATACTGAAATTGAATCAAATACACAGTCAAATTTTTCAATCATGAATCATGTTTTAAGATTAATTCATTATACTCCTGATTATGTAACATCACAAGCTCAAAATGAATTTTTTTATCTAGATACATCTGATTCAGCTGACCGTAATGAGTTCAAATATGATGGTACTTTAGAAGATACTATTAAAATAACTGAATTTTTTAATAATTTGAAAATGAATAAAGATTATAACGAAGGATTCGTAAAGAGATGGGAACTAACGAAATATAGCAATGTCATTAAAATATGGACACCTTTAAAAGATATAATCGATTTCTTTAGAGAATATGAAAAGATAATTTCAGGTTTTGAAGTGAAAATAGAAATTCAAAGAAATGAAAATAAAAATATGATATATACTAATATAAGAAACGAAAATTATAAGGTAGTAGTTGAAGGTTTAACCTTGCATTTACCTTATATAGAATTAAAAAATTCTGCAGAAAGTTTGTTTCTGGAATCATATCTATCTAATAAAGATATAGAGGTAAATTGGGATCGATATAGATTTAAGATGGTAGGCCCTTATAGAAGCAACAGTGGATCTGTGACAGCAACTACAGCGTCAGATGAAGTTTTAAGTGTCTATGTTATTCCTCAATATGTTGAAAGAGATAATAATTATGAAAAAAATAATATGATATTTGATCATATAGATATGGCAGAATGCTGGTTGATGATTAATAATAAACAAGTTCCTCTTATGCGTTATAAAACAAATTTTGTCAATAAAGATTATATTCGAGTGTATGAAGCTCTTTTACATGAAGGATTTTACGATAATAATACAGAAACAGGACCTTTGATAAATAAGGAGAATTTTGGTAAACTGTATCCTATTTTTCCTTTTGACTCATCAAATCATGAAAACTATACCGATTTAAATAATTTAGATATTGAATTTAATTGGATAACGAATAGTCAAAAGGAATATAAGTTTTATTTTATTTTTAAAGAAAGAAAGATATGTTTTATAAATTTAAAAAATAAAACTATAACAATGGTTAAGAGTTTAAAATCTTAAAATTAAATAAATGAGTGCTTATTATCCACCTTATGATGATCTAATGAAAGAAGGACCTATTGGACCTCCTGGTATAGGTTTTAAATTAATGAATGATGGAAATTATGATATGGAAAATAGAATTTTAAAAAATTGTGAAAATCCTATAGATGATTTAGATTTAACCACTAAAAGTTTTGTTTTGAATAAAATAGAGAATAATCATCATGAATTGAGAGATCATATAGAAACTAAATATGATGAGAGTTTTTTATCCTTTACTGTAGAAACAGGCAAGAGAATAAAAGAATTAAATGATACAACTTTACATTCTTTAAAAGGAAAAGTTTTTGATGCAAAAGGAAAAAGAATAGGAAATGTTGCAGATCCTAAAGATGAAAAAAAATGTTGTGAATAAAAGATATTTTGAAAAAAATTCGTTAATATTACAGAATGATAAATTTGATGCAAAAAATAAAATAATTACGAATGTTTCTGAACCTGAAAATGATAACGATGCTGTCAATAAAATATATTTAGATAATAGAGATATCTGGGTTACTATAATAGATGATTTTCATACAGATGGGGATTATAAAAAAGTAAATTTCAACATGATGAGCTCAAAATTACTGGATCAAGAGATGCGATTATCTACCGATATGTATATGAAAATTTCCATATATATAGATATATATGATACAATAGAAAGTAAATATGATAAAAGTCCACTAATATCTCTAGAAATCAATGGTAAGGAAATTTTAAATGTTAATAGAGATGTAGTAACCTGTTTTGCTTATGGTAAACGTGATGATATCATCACATTAAAGATAAAATGTGATGGTAACGCTTTAAAACCATATATGCATATTGAAAAAATTTCTTTCTAATAAATGGATATTGATTGGAATGAATTTTCTAGAAATAATTTATCTGAAGATGTAATTAGAAATCTTAAAGATCATGTAAATTGGGATTTAGTTTTACAATATTCAACACTGTCTGAATCTTTTATTGAAGAATTTGCTCAACCTGATGATTGGTGTAAAATTTCTAGATATCAAAAATTATCAGAAGATTTTATAGAAAAATGTAAAGATAAAGTAGATTGGGTAAACATATCTCAATATCAAACTTTAAGTAACGAATTTATCATAAAATTTTCTGATAATTTAGATTTATATAAAGTATCAATATTTCAAAAGCTTACAGAAGATACCATGAGAGTATTAAAAGATGATTTAAATTGGTTGTATATAACTAGATATCAAACATTTAGTGAAAATTTTATAGAATAATTTATGCATAAATTAGATTTTTGTTATTTGATTAAATATAAATTTGAGCTATTACCTGATCACTTTTTTAATGTTTATTGGAAAAAAGTACAAGCAATACAGATGAGTGAATTAAATAAAAAGTTTGGTCATCATGAAATAGAACCTTACCAAGAGAAAATTATTGAAGAGATATATGAAGTTAAATCAGTCTTGAGAGAGTGTGTTTATATTTTGAGACAATTAACTAATGATAAATAAATATTTAATAAAAATGTTTCTATATAAATGGATGTTACATATAATAATGGTATGGAAAAAAAACTATGGCTTTCTTAAATATAGAGAATCCTACTGAAGTGAAATCTATTTTTATATATAATTGTTCTCTTGAAGGAATAGAAAATTTAACTAATTTAAAAGAATTATATTGTGTGGGAAATAAATTAAAATCTCTTGAAGGAATAGAAAATTTAATAAATATAGAAACATTAGATTGTAGCGAAACTGATATTACATCTCTTGAAGGTATAAAAAATGTAACTAATTTAAAAAAAATATATTGTGATTTAAATAAATTAACATCCCTTGAAGGAATAGAAAATTTAACTAATTTAGAAACATTAAATTGTAGCATAAATGATATTACATCTCTTGAAGGTATAAAAAATTTAACTAATTTAAAAGAATTATATTGTGAGGGAAATAAATTAACATCTCTTGAAGGTATAAAAAATTTAACTAATTTAGAAACATTATATTGTAGTGAAAATGATATTACATCTCTAAATGAATTAATATTTTTACCTAGAATAAATGATATATGGTATGATGTAGATAAAATAAATTTACCCCTGATGTTAAGAAGATTTAGTTATAACTCTTATTTGGAGAAGGATATCGCAATATGGGACAGTATTTTTAAGTCTTAAAAAAAACTCAGTATTTATAAAAAAATGTTTACTAATAAATGGAAGAGTTCAATGACCTGAGTTATCCCTTAATAGTTAATATAAGTAATTTAAATCCTGGGAAATATGATCTGATATCATTGAGAAAAAATTTAAACGCTGGGAAAATTTATGTAATCGTAAAATTATGTGTGGAAGATGAAGAGAAAGAGTATATCCTTCCGAGAAAACATGTAAAACTTTCTGATGAATCAATAAATGAAATCAATAAAGGAAGATATATATTTAAGTATTTGAGTGATGACGAATATGAATTAGAGGAAGTTTATCGTTAGCTTTATCATTTTCTGAGATTCTTTTAGAGAGTTAAAGTCTGATGAAGAATACAGATTATGAAGAATGGATGGATTTATAAAAAAAAATGTTTACTAATAAATGGAAGCTAAAATGTTAAATGATTTACGTCCAGGAGAATATGAACTGATATCATTGAGAAAATATGGAGATTCAGTAATCATAAAGTTAGATGGTGAAGAAAAAGAGTATTACCTTCCAAATGTAAAACCTTCTGATGAATCAATAAATAAAATCAATAAAAGTAGATATATATTTATATATTCTGGTATGATTGGTGGTAAATACAAATATGAATTAGAGAGAGATATTTTTTCTATGATTTTCTAACCTATCGTGTTAAATCACTTTATTTTCTGACTTTAATTATGTTGAAATTTATTTTTTTCAGGACCCATGTTTTAAAAAATCTAGATCAAACTTTTATGGGGGAACTAACGGTCCCCCCATTTATTTTAAAGGAATAGAAAACTATCAAGATTTTATGAACTCTATAAAACACGTCCGTAATTTACGGACAGAAGGATTTTTTGACGCCATTTAAAATGGCATTATATTTTTTTAATATTATTCAAATTTATAGTATCTCTTGGTTTTTAGAGGACTTCCATACATTTTGGAAGTTTTCACGCATTTATTTAATTTCACCGTTATTTACCTATGTATAAGGTAGCCCCATAATGGGGCAGCCTATCTTTGATCTCTTTTTTCACGCATTTATCTAAAAAAAAGTTAAAATTTGGTCTAAATGTAAAAAAGGCCTTATTTTGATATAAAATCATGTTTTTAATATTAAAATGGATCGATACCTTTTTTTATATATAAAAAAGATAAAAATAAGCTATAAAATATAGTTTTTAGTATTAAAAATATAGGTGTGCTCATACGTGTATATATATACTACTAATAAGAGTTTTTAGAAATATGATGTGGGCAGCACATGACATCCCAGAATCAAATTCATTTTCTCTGTCTTATTTTTATAAACAATCAATCAAATTCAGTTTAATAGCACACAAAATAACACAGATAATTATTTGAAATTATGCTATATTTGCAGTTTTATTTCAAATATCGTTTTCATTTGGCGACTACGTATTTTCAAAGGCGAGGTGACAAAAATACGAAAAATAAAAGAATATATCTTGAGAACGGTTAGCCCCATGGTTGTGGGGTTGGTCTTATTATTTTTATCGTTAAGAATTGTGTATAAAATAATCATTTAATGAATGCACTTAAGCATACGTAGTTCTCTATTTTAAATTTTAATAATTTTTGTAATCCTTTTCACACACAAAAAAATGGGAGAATATGTATTTTCGAATTGTACCAAAATCTAATCAGCACCAGAGCATTTCGCTGATGATTTATCTACCAAAGGTTATGAAAGTTGGTCAATTAGTTTTTCAGCTAGATCGGATACATTCCTTTTTTCGAACCATTTTGCAAAGAAAGGCATGTTCTTTTTTCCCCGAATCATACCAAAATGAAATTAGCACCAGGGTACTCCACACGTGACTTATTAACCAAATTATGTGAAATTTAGTCAATTCGTTCTACAGCTAGAGTGGATACATACATTGCACACGCACACACACACAGAGAGAGAGAGATAGAGAGAGACGTCACGCCGAAAATGTTTTTTTCGGATTCTAGGCGGCTCAAAACGCGTAAATCCACCACAAACTCTAGTTGCGACTTTTGATACGATTCCAATGCTATTCCTATCCAGTACCGTATAATCGCTTAGAAACCGACCGATTTGTGAGAATATCGCTCAAAATTGTGCTCCAATCTAAAATAACTGAATCGGGAGCTTAGCTAACCTAGCCCAATACCGGATTTAGATGTTGTCCGAAGCTTAGATTTTTCGCTACAGACGGGACACACGCATACAAGCATCTTACTTAATACTAGAAAATGTACCCGAGTTGCACGGGGGTCGCGGCGCCCCGAACCCGCGCAGTAATTTATTTATTTTTTGTATTTAGCGGCTTATTGATAAAGCGCTCTTTGCTTTCAAGAGTCTGCTGTAAGTTCCGGTGAATAATATTTAAAATACCATTTAATAATACCCCACTTATAACAACCGTGACGAAAAAAATATCGCCAGGGAACAACGTTCCGGGTACTGAAGTACCTGTGCACAAAATTTCATGGACATACTACACTTAGCTTTCCCGCTACAGACAACACATACACATAGATATATATATCTTCCTTTAGCTTTACCTGTGCAGCGCATCTACATTTAATTGTTATTGGAAGTTTTGCATTTCTTCTTTGCTGAGACTTATTTCACGGCAAAAACGTCAGTGGTCGCCGTGGACTTCTGACTGAAACTGAGACTTATTTCAGTATTTTTTTCGGTTAGTCGAAATCTACCCATATTTTCTCATAGTGTCATTGGCACTATGTGTATTACAGCAAAGTGCATCAATATAACAAAATTATTCTTTTTGTTACAAAAAAAAGATAAAATTAAGACCGAAAGCAAGGCAGTCATGCAAAAACTCCAAAATACCCCATTTTGCGTTGTTAGACGTTAAAAAAATATACTATTTAGAACTAAAGCTGGTTATTTGTACTCATTCTTAACTATCTACAACAATGGCTATTAAACTTTTGTGTTGTCACGTGTTAAAAGGATAAAGCCAAAGATAAAAAAATGTGCATTTTTGGCGATTCCACCCCTCCTTGCCAATAACATGTTTTTTGTAGGGTGTAATCTGTTCTATATCCCATCCAAGAAGGGATCTAAATTCTTATAATAAGATTAGCATTTTTACGAGGGACAATGCCAGCGCATGTGCTTGGCAAATGGCCATTGCAAAAGTTTTAAAATTTAATTAAAAATATCTAATAAAAATTGGAAGAAGGGCATCCAATTGCATCAATTCAGGTGTAGATGCTACTGTGTGAATCAGGTTTGATGCTACTGTCCATTCATTAATTAAGGATTTTATGCGAGCTGCTGCTGCAAATACCCTAAAGGTTATTGTTTTGAAAACCTGATCAAACACCTTTAATTTACAGTTACTTGTAAGTCTAAATCAATGCTAATTTTCTTAGCTAACGAACTAGGAAAAACAAAGTTTAAATTTGATACAAGACTGCAATATAATAAATAATTCGAGATTTAGTTGGTGAGCAAGAAATAGGTACTTTTATCTGTTTTTGCTTTTTCTGACAAACTTGCAATAATTAAAAACACACACATTTTGAAAAATAAAGTAATTGAACCGTGTTTTCTAACTTTGTTTTCTTGTTCGAATTGAAAGTTATAATTACTATTAAATTCCATAAGAGCAATAAATGGTAAACCAACAAATAATAAACAAAATGCATTTATTTTAAACATAGGAAAATATATGAAAATATGTTTTAATTGCTCTAGAAACAAAAACAAACCATAAAATTGAGCAAATATCATTACACTTAAACAACGTTTCTTTAAAAGATTTTATAACTGAAATTAAAGCTTTTTGTAAGAAATTTCTATGAAAAACTCATACAAAAAATACAGAATAGAATTTTAAATTTCATAAGCAAGCCTTATTCTATTCCCCGGAATTCCATTTTCTGTCTTCGAAGAAAGGATGTCATTTGAAAAGCCATGAATGATAACAGAGCTGGTGCATGAGCTTTTGTAAGAAATACACTTGAAAGTATGGGCATGAATAATTCATTGAATTTTATTGTTGCTTTACATGTAAGATCATTGAAAAATCCAACTATTAACATTTACTTCGTGAAAAACATTCCAAAATCTTGTTTGTCTGTGTATTGTGCAAAGGAAAATGAATATTTGTCGTCGTATATGTATAGGAACTATCGTTTCTCCTTCGATAAATGACATAAAATGTAAATCTAAAGAAAAGCGAGTCAGTTACACGGGACTGAAATATGTTTAAATATAACCAAATTGAATAAATTGCTTTACTAGACTTTCTTTATAATCAAATTTCAAAAAGTATAATGAGCATACTTATATTGGTTGACAGAAAATTTAAATTTTATCGTCTTAAATACTTTTTATAGAAGACATTCTGAAAGTTAGAATTCGCACTCCCACGGCAGTGTCCAAAACCATGGCAGTAACCAAGTGACAAAAGTTTGCAAACGTCTGTGATCGGGATGACCTACGAAGGTTGCCCTGCAACTCGACTATCTTAAAATATAACCAATATTATACAAATTAGTCGCAAGGTACATATTCCTTCTAAAGTGTGTCCCTCGTTTATTGCAAATGTGGGGTCACAATAACCCATTTCTTAATATTTAACTCCTTTTTGTTAAGTTTCGCTTTACCTGTAAAGCAACAGTCTATCAGCGCTTCAGATTGCAGTGACCAATCAGCAGCTAGCCTGATAAACGGGTTAATTATAAAAGAGATCAAAGCAAACATTTTTGAAGCACGATTTGGCAGTGCAAGTTTAGTGGTTGTTCCATAGCGAGAGCAAGGGCCGCCGGAACCCGCGTACTGAATCAGGCAGTCAGCTTCGAAGTAATTACAATTATTTGTATTAAATGTGATTCTTGATCCCTGATTTAACTGTGTTCGTAAAGTTTTTTTGATGCAAGAGCAGTTTTAGAATTATACACAAAAGGATTGAAAAGCTCTATATCCGTCTCCGGACGATTGAAGCTGTTCTGGGAACACAAATTATAGTATTTAAATAGTTTATAGTATTAAAATATATATCTATATTTATTTCTATAGGAGCATATATGCATCAACAAATTATTATAATAATTTAATATGATCAAACTAATTTAAACAAATATATTTTACCTAACGTATTCTAGCTATAGATGTATTAGGCTAATATTCAAAGTTATTTGTTACAAACCGTGGAGTGGTAAGATATTATTAACCTAAAGTTTCTTTGCGAAATATAACCCTTGCGCAAGAAACTATTTTCTGGGTTGAAATTTATGCATATTATATTTTTAAAAGTAAATATGATATTTGTTTCGTTTAAAAAAAATTCTACTAAATGAAAGTTTAAGAATATTTGAAAATAAATCATCAGATAATAGAAACGTTTGAAATAATTGCTGTTAATAATTTGAATTGAGCATTTGTTAATGGTTACATACCGAAGAGAAACTAAACCAACCTCACCTGAAACTTTTATTTTAAAATACCACATTTGACCACTTTTAATATCGACAAAATATAAATATTTGATTTGGTTGAAAGATGTATTATCAAATAAAATATGAAGAATATTTTAAAAGAAATCATTAGATATTTGAAAAGCTTGAAATAATGGTTGTTAATCGCATGGAATAGGCACTTGTGAATTGTAACGAACCGCAGAGTAACAAAATCTATAACCTGAAGTTTATTTTTTAAAATATAACCATTAAGCAAGAACTATTCTCAATTGTTGTGTTTTTAAAATAAATCTGTGTATATCATCATCCAAAAAGTAAATAGAGAATTTGTTTTGGTCAAAATATGTATTATTTTTTTTAACATTTCCCCAATATTAAAAATATGATGTGGGTAGCACATGACTTTCCCTGCAGACGTTTATATTCACGTTCTCTTTATTTAATTAAATTTATTTCACTTTTAATTCAATTTTCGTTCTCATTCGGTAACCGGACTTATTATCAAAGGTGGCGTAGAGAAAATACGAAAAACTAAAATATCTAGAGAACGGCTAGTCCTAGTGTAATGGGGTTGATCTTATTCCTTTCGTCGTTAAAAATTACTTATTAAACGAGCATTTAATGGATATATTTGAGTATACCTAGTTCTTTAGTTTAGATTTTGACGATTTTTGCGGGCCAATTTGCAATAAAAGGCAGGTTATATCTTTCGAATCGTACCAAAATCTAATCAGCACCAGGGTATCCCACAAGTGACTCATCTACCAAATTTTGTGAAATTCGGTCCATTAGTTTTTCAGTTACAATGGATACAAGCTTTTGCGGGCCATTTCGCAAAAAAAGGCGGGTTCTTTTATACCAAATCGTACCCAAAGCTAATCAGCACCAGAGTCGCCCACAAGTGACTTACCTACCAAATTTTATGAAATTCGGTCAATTACTTTTTTAGTTAGAGTGGATAAAAAATCTGCACAAACAGACAGACACACACACAGACGTCACGCTAAAAATAGTTTTTTCGCATTCTAAAGGTCTCGAAACGTATAGATCCGTCGAAAACTCGAGTTGTGATTTTCGGCATGATTCCAATACTTTCTCTATACATTACCATGTATTGCAGGGAAAGTAAAAAAAAAGTATGAAATCATTCGTAAAGCAATTTCTTCTGATAAAGTAAGTCGTGCAATCAAAAATTAGACGAAGGAAAATAACATTTTTAAAATTTAATAATAATCATTATAAAATATTTGACCCCGCTGTATACTGAAAAAAAAATGTGAGCATGTATGTAGAATATTTTTAGATTTTTTATACATATACTGGAATAAAAAAGTAATCACTTTAAGCCGTTATAAATTTCAAATCTGGTGACAATTTAGCGTCTGAAATATTATAAACCATTATTTGATGACTGTGTATTAGTTTATGTGTTTACTAAAATAATCCATTTATATTTTTATCTATTTTTAACTTGAGGAGCTTTTAATTTTGTACTTAATTCCATTTAGTAAATTACCGTTTCCGTGAATTGATACTATATACAATTATATAATCGTACTTTATAAAACGGTAAAAATTAGCAGCTATAAATCATAAGACATACTATAAATTCATCAAATAGTATGGCGATCAAAATTTGTTTCATACATGTGCTTTTCCAATTTTTACTTTCCCTGCAATACATGGTAATGTATAGGGAAAGTATTGGAATCATGCCGAAAATCACAACTCGAGTTTTCGACGGATCTACACGTTTCGAGACCTCTAGAATACGAAAAAACCATTTTTAGCGTGACGTCTGTGTGTGTGTCTGTGTGTCTGTCTGTGTGTCTGTCTGTCTGTGTGTCTGTCTGTCTGTCTGTCTGTGCAGATTTTGTATCCACTCTAACTAAAAAACTAATGGACCGAATTTCACAAAATTTTGTAGGTAAGTCACTTGCGGGCGGGGCTGGTGCTGATTAGTTTTGGGTACGATTCGGAATAAAAGAACCCGCCTTTTTTTACGAAATGGCCCGCAAAAGCTTGTATCCACTCTAGCTGAAAAACTAATGGACCGAATTTCACAAAATTCGGTAGATGAGTCACGTATAGGTCACCCTGGTGCTGATTAGATTTTGGTATGATTCGGAAAAAAATAACCTGCCATTTTTTGTAGAATGGCCCGCAGAAATTGCCAAAATCTAAACTAAAAGCTACGTATGCTCAAATATATCCATTAAATGCTTTAGTACGTAATTTTTAACGACGAAAAGAATAAGACCAACCCTATTACATTAGGACCAGCCGTTCTCGAGATATTTTAGTTTTTCGTACTTTCCCTACGCCACCTTTGAAAATAAGCCCGGTTACCGAATGAGAACGAAAATTGAATTAAAAGTGAAATAAATTTAATTAAAATAAAGAAAACGTTAATATAAGTCTGCAGGGAAAGTCATGTGCTGCCCACATCAGATTTTTACTTTCCCTGCAATACATGGTAATGTATAGGGAAAGTATTGGAATCATGCCGAAAATCACAACTCGAGTTTTCGATGGATCTACACGTTTCGAGACCTCTAGAATACGAAAATACCATTTTTAACGTGACGTCTGTGTGTGTGTCTGTGTGTCTGTGTGTCTGTCTGTCTGTCTGTGTGTCTGTCTGTCTGTGTGTCTGTCTGTCTGTCTGTGCAGATTTTGTATCCACTCTAACTAAAAAACTAATGGACCGAATTTCACAAAATTTTGTAGGTAAGTCACTTGTGGGCGGGGCTGGTGCTGATTAGTTTTGGGTACGATTCGGAATAAAAGAACCCGCCTTTTTTTGCGAAATGGCCCGCAAAAGCTTGTATCCACTCTAGCTGAAAAACTAATGGACCGAATTTCACAAAATTCGGTAGATGAGTCACGTATAGGTCACCCTGGTGCTGATTAGATTTTGGTACGATTCAGAAAAAAATAACCTGCCTTTTTTTGTAGAATGGCCCGCAAAAATTGCCAAAATCTAAACTAAAAAGCTATGTATGCTCAAATATATCCATTAAATGCTTGTTTAATGCGTAATTTTTAACGAAGAAAAGAATAAGACCAACCCCATTACACTAGGACTAGCCGTTCTCGAGATATATTAGTTTTTTCGTATTTCCCCCACCTTTGAAAATAAGTCCAGTTATCAAATGAGAACGAAAATTGAATTAAAAGTGAATTACATTTAATTGAAATAAATAGAACGTGGATATAAGTATGCAGGGAAAGTCATGTGCTGCCCACATCAGATTTTTACTTTCCCTGCAATACATGGTAATGTATAGGGAAAGTATTGGAATCATGCCGAAAATCCCAAATCGAGTTTTCGACGGATCTACACGTTTCAAGACCTCTAGAATACGAAAAAAACATTTTTAGCGTGACGTCTGTGTGTGTGCCTGTGTCTCTGTCTGTGTGTCTGTCTGTGTGTCTGTCTGTGTGTCTGTGTGTCTGTCTGTCTGTGCAGATATTGTATCCAATCTAACTAAAAAACTAAAGGACCTAATATCACAAAATTTTGTAGGTAAGTCACTTGTGGGCGGGGCTGGTGCTGATTAGTTTTGGGTACGATTCAGTATAAAAGAACCCGCTTTTTGTGAAATGGCCCGCAAAAGCTTGTATCCACTGTAGCTGAAAAACTAATGGACCGAATTTCACAAAATTCGGTAGATGAGTTACGTATAGGTCTCCCTGGTGCTGATAAGATTTTGGTACGATTCAGAAATAAATAACCTGCTTTTTTTGCAAAATGGCCCGCAAAAATAGCCAAAATCTAAAATAAAAAACTGGGTATATTCAAATTTATCCATTAAATGCTGATTTAATACGTAATTTTTAACGATGAAAAGAATAAGACCAACCCCATTACACTAGGACTAGCCGTTCTCGAGATATTTAATTTTTCGTATTTTTCCTACACCATTTTTGAAAATAAGTCCAGTTTTCAAATGAGAACGAAAATTGAATTAAAAATTAATTTAATTTAATTTAAATAAATAGAACGTGAATATAAGTCTGCAGGGAAAGTCATGTGCTGCCCACATCAGATTTTTACTTTCCCTGCAATACATGGTAATGTATAGGGAAAGTATTGGAATCATGTCGAAAATCGCAACTCGAGTTTTCGACGGATCTACACGTTTCCAGACCTCTAGAATACGAAAAAACCATTTTTAGCGTGACGTCTGTGTGTGTGTCTGTGTGTCTGTGTGTCTGTCTGTCTGTGTGTCTGTGTGTCTGTCTGTGTGTCTGTCTGTGCAGATTTTGTATCCACTCTAACTAAAAAACTAATGGACCGAATTTCACAAAATTTTGTAGGTAAGTCACTTGTGGGCGGGGCTGGTGCTGATTAGTTTTGGGTACGATTCGGACTAAAAAAACCCGCCTTTTTTGTGAAATGGCCCGCAAAAGCTTGTATCCACTGTAGCTGAAAAACTAATGGACCGAATTTCACAAAATTCGGTAGAAGAGTCACGTATAGGTCATCCTGGTGCTGATTAGATTTTGGTACGATTCAGAAAAAAATAACCTGCCTTTTTTTGCAAAATGGCCCGCAAAAATTGCCAAAATCTAAAATAAAAAACTGGGTATACTCAAATATATCCATTAAATGCTGATTTAATACGTAATTTTTAACGACGAAAAGAATAAGACCAACCCCATTATATTGGGACTAGCCGTTCTCGAGATATTTTAGTTGTTCGTACTTTCCCTACGCCACCTTTGAAAATAAATCCGGTTATCGAATGAGAACGAAAATTGAATTAAAAGTGAAATAAATTTAATTAAAATAAAGATAACTTTAATACAAGTCTGCAGGGAAAGTCATGTGCTGCTCACATCAGATTTTTTTTATTTTCGTACAATATACATCATTTTTCTTTATACACAACTAAAAAATCTGATGTAGGCAATACATGACTTTCCTTATATAATCCAATGAATTTACTCTTTTTACAGTCACGAAAACAATATATAAGATCCACGGTACAGTGTTTTTATCGTTGAATTGTATGTTTGGCGATTTTCAGGATGACAACATATAAAACTATTTCAAAGTACCCAATTATCTTATATTTCGCTCAACTCTCAATAAATAATATTGATATATTGATAGCATCCTCAATAAGCATGGTACTTATATTAAAATATTTTAATAATTAATTCTTCATTTAGGCGTCATTTTCATTAATTTAGCGTCATTTTTGCAATTTCGACGATATTTTCGTCAATCTGGGGTGATATATCGCCAAACTGCCGATACGTCTCTAGATTATTCCCCAAATTTGCCAAATGCATCAGCAAGTGTTACAGACAAACGTAGAGAAAATGATTTCTTATATACCAGATGGTAAGCCCGTCAAATGACGGAAATCAGAACTTGTGAAATGTTTTTATCAATTTGGAGACATTTTCGTCACTTTGGAAATATTTAAAATAGTCGCTAAGTTGGCGAAATTCCGCTATATTTCTCGCCAAGCATTAAGGATGAACAGACGGACAGAGAAATGGGTTATTCTTATAGTCCACTCTCATGTTCTTTCCAAGATATTGAACTTAATTAGTCGTCATTTCAATGATTTAGCGTCGATGGCATCAGTTTGCCGAATTTTTATCAATTGGGTGATATTTTTGCCAATATAGCAACATTTAAAATGTCACCAAGTCGAAGATATTCCAACAAATTTGTCACTAAAATTTTGTCAAACGTTACGGGTGGAAAAATAGTTTATTCATATAGTAGATATTTATATTCTTATATATTGAATAGATATTGAATTTTCGTCAATTAGTCGTAATTTTCAATGATTTAGCGTCATTTTTATCAATTTGGCGATATTTTTGTTAATTTAAAACATTTAAAAAAGTCTTAAAGTTGGCTATATTTCGCCAAATTCATCGCCAAAATCTCGCCAAACGATATGGACGGAGAAATAAGTTATTCATATAGCAGATAAATAGCTATTGGCGTCCAAATACAAAAGTATTACCCAAACTAACTTTTCTTAGGAATGAAACGAGCTAGATACACGAAAATAATGTAACCAAATTTATCGCATGATTTTACATATGAAAAGTGAAAATGTTTCATAATAGTTAATATATATTTTTTATTTGTGATTTTGTTTCTGTATTTATTTGGAAAATGTTTAATGTCTCGAGAACGGTTTATGCTAGCTTTCTAAAGTTTATGCCAATCATTCTTTATGGAAAAATTACATATGAAATGACTATTTGCATAACTTTATTAAATGTTTTGCTTTTTTGATGATTTTTTCAAAATTTTACTCGAAAATTTAGGGAGGTTCTGAACATTCGATTGCATTTCAAAACAATAAGATTTCACGGATTGTGATTTCTGTACAAAATTTTTACTTTCCTTATACAGGGTGTCTCAAAAAGATTGAAACTCGCTTTTATTCTTTACCTGTTAAAGATAAGTGGGCAATATAAATTGCAAAAATGTTGAAAGAAAGGCACGAAATTAGACTACGTTAATGAAATAGTCCTCCCATTAATTTTCAAAAAGTGACGCCTATTAAATTTTCATACGAACCTTTTAGACAAATTTGGTCAATCAGGAAATTTTTATTTTTAATGTAACAAGATCATTAAAAAATACCGCATATCTATCTGTTTAAAATCAACTGAATTATGATAAAGGAAAAAATCTGACTTATGCCACTTTTCCGTACCATATGGAATACTGTTTCATCAGTGAAAATAGGGATCATAAACTAATGATGGAAATTGTTTAGATAAAAAAAGTATTTAAAAGTAATTCCCGGTTTGAAAATGGTCTCAAATAAAAAGCACTGGTCAGAATGATTTGAAATTTTGCAGCTTCCTATGTGCGCATGTGCACAACAGTCAAACACCACGCTTCACAGTTCCAGCGGCATGGTGTTTGATTGTCGTGAACATGCGCAAGCAGGAAGCTGCATGCCAGGCTGCGAGGAAGAGGGAGCACTGTCGCTCCCGCAGTGCCGCAGTGCCTATGCACGCACCGCCACTGAAAGTAATCTTCTTTTCGAGATGTACTGCCATCTCTTCAACTGGAAGTCAACATGACCGTTGTTGAGTCAGTCTGTATATTTAGGAACCTTAGAAAAATGATTCGAGGACAAAACGACACTTCAGACCATGGCCTTCAGTATTCCAATGATATTGGACGTGTAAGCAATAGTGAAGGAATATTTAATCGCGTTGAGAGATGGGATAAATACATTAATGTCTACCGTGTATGTGTGGAAGAATATTTGTATGCAATTTGAGTGCTATTCTTCTGGCATCTTTTCAGGTTCAAACATTTTCCTTGAAACGTCTGTTTTCAGTGTTGACTATAAATAGAACTTAGATCGTGATAAATTTGGATGTCTCAGTATTAAATCGCCCATAAGGAGTTTACTGTGGATTTTTACTTTGGATTTTCTTCCAAAAGTTCCTAAAATATTTATTTCAAAAATATATGTTCAAATTGTTATATTTTCCTTGAAATATCAATTTCGCAGATTCGGCTATAGACAGAACTTAGAGGTTGACTACTACTATGGATTCAGCATTCATAAGTGGGTTTGGCATTCACGTAAGGATGCAGCATTTCAGCATATACAGGGTGTCCCAAAAAGATTGAAACGCGTTTTAATTCTTTACCTGTTTGAGGTAAGTGGACAATGTAAATTGCAAAAATGTTGAAAGTAAGGTAGGAAATAAGACTACGTTAATGAAATAGTCATATTAATTTTCAAACAGTTGAACTTTTTATATTCTTATACGACGCCCTTAGACAAATTTTGCCAATCAGAAAATATTTATTTTAATGCAACAGGATCATTAAAAAAGCCGCATATCTGTATCTTTAAAATTGAGTGAGTTATATTTAATTGAAAATTGAGCATTGTGAATGGGGGCCCTATATCAAATTAGAAATGTAAATTTGTGGCATATCACAAAAAATATAAAACTGGATGATAATACATAGGATACCCAACCGCGAAGTGAGTACCGCTGCTTTATATTATTTCTGTCTGTGCAATGAATTATTTAGATGCATTTGTGATAAAAAAAATTGACACATATTAACGTATCTATCTATCTATTATATATACTAATTGCCAAGTGTCCGTCTGTCTGTCTGTCTGTCTATCCGTCTGTCTGTCTGCCTGTCTGTCCGTCTGTCTGTCACGCTTTTTTTAGGCACTTCCCGAATAGATAGAGACTTGCAATTTGGTACACGGCTCGGTCGTTCGATAAAACCCCCTGAAAAAATCGAATTTTTCGAAAACGTTCCATAGAGGGGGTGCCCCACACCAAAACGTTCGAAAAGTGAAATGACGGGAAAGCATGCTTCGCGATGAGATAGAGACTTCAAATTTGGTGTATGGGTAAATCGTTCGAAAGGAAGAAAGTGTGCAATGTCAGATTTCCAATATTTTCTACTCAAGGGAGTGCCGCACACCAAAACTTTCGAAAAGTGAAATGATAGGAAAGCCTGCTTTGCGACAAGATAGGGACTTCAAATTTGGTATATAGGTAAACCGTTGGAAAGGAAGAAAGTGTGTAATTTCAGATTTCCAATATTTCCTACTTAAGGGGGTGCCGCACACAAAAATGTTCGATTTTCCGAATAAATGAGAAACGGCCCCTTTAAAATTTGATAGAGGCTCAAAATTTTATATATAGACTAATCATTTGATGAAAACACCCAAAACGAATATAATTTTTCAAAAATGTTCGGTTAAGGGGGTTCTCCAGAGGAAAACGTTCGAAATGTGAATTGATAAAAAAAAACATGCTTCGAAATAAGATACAGACTTCAAATTTGGTGTACAGGTAGATAGTTCAAAAGGAAGAACATGTGCAATTTCACTTTTCCGATATTTTGAACTTTTGGGGGTGCCTCAAAACTAAATGTTCGATTTGTCGAATAAATAAGAAACGCGAATTATTAAAAAATTTACATTATTCAGGGGTTGCTTAATGTGGGGCCGTTGATTTTCAACGGGTATGCGGCTAGTATATACTAATTGCCAAGTGTCCGTCTGTCTGTCTGTCTGTCTGTCCGTCTGTCTGTGTGTCACGCCTTTTTTAGGCACTTCCCGAATAGATAGAGACTTGCAATTTGGTACACTGCTCGGTCGTTCGATAAAACCCCCTTTAAAAATCGAATTTTTCGAAAACGTTCCATAGAGGGGGTGCCCCACACCAAAACGTTCGAAAAGTGAAATGACAGGAAAGCATGCTTTGCGATGAGATAGAGACTTCAAATTTGGTGTATGGGTAAATCGTTCGAAGGAAGAAAGTGGGCAATATCAGATTTCCATTATTTTATCCTTAAGGGGGGTGCTGCACACCAAAACTTTCGAAAAGTTATATGATAGGAGAGCATGCTTTGCGATGAGATAGAGACTTCAAGTTTGGAGTATGGGTAAACCGTTTGAAACAAAGAAAGTGTGGAATTTCAGATTTCTAATATTTTCTACTTGAGGGGGTGCCGCACACCAAAACGTTCGAAAAGTTAAATGATAGGAAAGCATGCTTTGCGATGAGATAGAGACTTCAAATTCGGTGTATGGGTAAATCGTTCGAAAGGAAGAAAGTGTGCAATTTCAGATTTCCAATATTTTTTACTTAAGGGGGTGCCGCACACCAAAATATTCGATTTGCAGAATAAATGAGAAAACGATTCTTTAAAATTTGATAGAGGCTTGAAATTCGGTATATGGGCTAATCATTTGACGGAAACACACAAGACAAATATAGTTTTTCAAAAATGTTCGTTTAAGGGGGTGCTCCAGAGTAAAACGTTCGAACAGTGAATTGATAAAAAACCATAATTCGGAATGAGATAGAGATATCAAATTTGGTGTAAGGGTACATAGTTTGGAAGGAAGAAAGTGTATAATTTCAGTTTACCAAAATTTTCTACTTTAGGGGGTGTCCCACACTAAAATGTTCGATTTTCGGAATAAAGGAGAAACGCCACTTTTAAAATGTGATAGAGGCTTAATATTTGGTATGTGGGCGAATTATCTCATAGAAATCGCAAAAAGAATAGCGTTTTCAAAAATGTATAGTTAAGGGGGTGGGTACTCCACACAAAAGCATTCGAAAGATGAAATGCTAGAAAAGCATACTTCACGATGAGATAGAGACTTCAAATTTGGGGTACGGGTAAAAAGTTGACGGAAAGTGTGCAATTTCAGTTTTCCAACATTTGCTATTGTAGGGGGTGCCGCTCACTAAAATTTTCGATTTGCCGAACAAATGACAAACGCCTCCTTTACAATGTGATAGAAGCTTGAAATTTAGTATATGGGCTAACTATTTGACAAAAAAACCAAACATGAATACAGTTTGACAAAAATGTTCATTAACGGGGTGCTACACAGAAGAACGTTCGAAAAGTGAAGAGAGAGAAAAAAATGCTTCTCGATAGGATAGAGACTTCAAATTTGGTGTACGGGTAGATAGTTTGAAAGGAAGAAAGCGTGAAATTTCAGATTTCCAATATTTGCTACTTTAAGGGGTGCCGCACACTAATATGTTCGATTTTCGGAATAAATGAGGCACGCTTCCTTTTAAATGTGACAGAGGATTGATATTAGGTATATGGGCCAATCATCTGATAAAAAACCCAAGACAAAGAGAGTTTTTCAAAAATGTTCATTTATGGATGTGCTTCACAGAAAAAAGTTCCAAAGGAGAAATAATAATATAGGGGTGTCTCGGGATGAGATAGACTTTAATGTAGTGTACGGGAAAATAATTCGAAAGGAAGAAATGTGAAAATTTAGTTTCCCAATATTTTTTTAGGGGGTTCTGCACACCAAAATATTCGATTTGTCGAATAAATGTGAAACGTGAATTATTAAAAAATTTACATTATTCAGGGGTTGCTTATTGCGAGAACGTTGATTTTCAACGGGTATTCGGCTAGTATAAACTAATTGCCAAGTGTCCGTCTGTCCGTCTGTCTGTTTGTCTGTCTGTCTCTCTGTCTGTCTGCCTGTCACGCTTTTTTCAGGCACTTTCCGAATAGATAGAGACTTGCAATTTGGTACACTGCTCGGTCGTTCGATAAAACCCCCTGGAAAAATCGAATTTTCCGAAAACGTTCTATAGAGATGGTTCCCCACACCAAAACGTTCGAAAAGTGAAAAGATGAGAAAGCATACTTTGCGATGAGTTAGAGACTTCAAATTTGGTGTATAAGTAAATCATTCCAAAGGAAGAAAGTGTGCTATTACAGATTTCCAATATTTTCTACTTAAGGGGGTGCCCCACACCAAAACGTTCGAAAAGTGAAATGACAGGAAAGCATGCTTTGCGATGAGATAGAGACTTCAAATTTGGTGTATGGGTAAATCGTTCGAAGGAAGAAAGTGGGCAATATCAGATTTCCATTATTTTATCCTTAAGGGGGGTGCTGCAAACCAAAACTTTCGAAAAGTTATATGATAGGAGAGCATGCTTTGCGATGAGATAGAGACTTCAAGTTTGGAGTATGGGTAAACCGTTTGAAACAAAGAAAGTGTGGAATTTCAGATTTCTAATATTTTCTACTTGAGGGGGTGCCGCACACCAAAACGTTCGAAAAGTTAAATGATAGGAAAGCATGCTTTGCGATGAGATAGAGACTTCAAATTCGGTGTATGGGTAAATCGTTCGAAAGGAAGAAAGTGTGCAATTTCAGATTTCCAATATTTTTTACTTAAGGGGGTGCCGCACACCAAAATATTCGATTTGCAGAATAAATGAGAAAACGATTCTTTAAAATTTGATAGAGGCTTGAAATTCGGTATATGGGCTAATCATTTGACGGAAACACACAAGACAAATATAGTTTTTCAAAAATGTTCGTTTAAGGGGGTGCTCCAGAGTAAAACGTTCGAACAGTGAATTGATAAAAAACCATAATTCGGAATGAGATAGAGATATCAAATTTGGTGTAAGGGTACATAGTTTGGAAGGAAGAAAGTGTATAATTTCAGTTTACCAAAATTTTCTACTTTAGGGGGTGTCCCACACTAAAATGTTCGATTTTCGGAATAAAGGAGAAACGCCACTTTTAAAATGTGATAGAGGCTTAATATTTGGTATGTGGGCGAATTATCTCATAGAAATCGCAAAAAGAATAGCGTTTTCAAAAATGTATAGTTAAGGGGGTGGGTACTCCACACAAAAGCATTCGAAAGATGAAATGCTAGAAAAGCATACTTCACGATGAGATAGAGACTTCAAATTTGGGGTACGGGTAAAAAGTTGACGGAAAGTGTGCAATTTCAGTTTTCCAACATTTGCTATTGTAGGGGGTGACGCTCACTAAAATTTTCGATTTGCCGAACAAATGACAAACGCCTCCTTTACAATGTGATAGAAGCTTGAAATTTAGTATATGGGCTAACTATTTGACAAAAAAACCAAACATGAATACAGTTTGACAAAAATGTTCATTAACGGGGTGCTACACAGAAGAACGTTCGAAAAGTGAAGAGAGAGAAAAAAATGCTTCTCGATAGGATAGAGACTTCAAATTTGGTGTACGGGTAGATAGTTTGAAAGGAAGAAAGCGTGAAATTTCAGATTTCCAATATTTGCTACTTTAAGGGGTGCCGCACACTAATATGTTCGATTTTCGGAATAAATGAGGCACGCTTCCTTTTAAATGTGACAGAGGATTGATATTAGGTATATGGGCCAATCATCTGATAAAAAACCCAAGACAAAGAGAGTTTTTCAAAAATGTTCATTTATGGATGTGCTTCACAGAAAAAAGTTCCAAAGGAGAAATAATAATATAGGGGTGTCTCGGGATGAGATAGACTTTAATGTAGTGTACGGGAAAATAATTCGAAAGGAAGAAATGTGAAAATTTAGTTTCCCAATATTTTTTTAGGGGGTTCTGCACACCAAAATATTCGATTTGTCGAATAAATGTGAAACGTGAATTATTAAAAAATTTACATTATTCAGGGGTTGCTTATTGCGAGAACGTTGATTTTCAACGGGTATTCGGCTAGTATAAACTAATTGCCAAGTGTCCGTCTGTCCGTCTGTCTGTTTGTCTGTCTGTCTCTCTGTCTGTCTGCCTGTCACGCTTTTTTCAGGCACTTTCCGAATAGATAGAGACTTGCAATTTGGTACACTGCTCGGTCGTTCGATAAAACCCCCTGGAAAAATCGAATTTTCCGAAAACGTTCTATAGAGATGGTTCCCCACACCAAAACGTTCGAAAAGTGAAAAGATGAGAAAGCATACTTTGCGATGAGTTAGAGACTTCAAATTTGGTGTATAAGTAAATCATTCCAAAGGAAGAAAGTGTGCTATTACAGATTTCCAATATTTTCTACTTAAGGGGGTGCCCCACACCAAAACGTTCGAAAAGTGAAATGACAGGAAAGCATGCTTTGCGATGAGATAGAGACTTCAAATTTGGTGTATGGGTAAATCGTTCGAAGGAAGAAAGTGGGCAATATCAGATTTCCATTATTTTATCCTTAAGGGGGGTGCTGCAAACCAAAACTT
Organism: Amaurobius ferox; assembly: GCA_951213105.1. Taxonomy (NCBI): domain Eukaryota; kingdom Metazoa; phylum Arthropoda; class Arachnida; order Araneae; family Amaurobiidae; genus Amaurobius; species Amaurobius ferox. The sequence continues at coordinate 89,695,456 of OX578134.1, forward strand.
TCGAAAAGTTATATGATAGGAGAGCATGCTTTGCGATGAGATAGAGACTTCAAGTTTGGAGTATGGGTAAACCGTTTGAAACAAAGAAAGTGTGGAATTTCAGATTTCTAATATTTTCTACTTGAGGGGGTGCCGCACACCAAAACGTTCGAAAAGTTAAATGATAGGAAAGCATGCTTTGCGATGAGATAGAGACTTCAAATTCGGTGTATGGGTAAATCGTTCGAAAGGAAGAAAGTGTGCAATTTCAGATTTCCAATATTTTTTACTTAAGGGGGTGCCGCACACCAAAATATTCGATTTGCAGAATAAATGAGAAAACGATTCTTTAAAATTTGATAGAGGCTTGAAATTCGGTATATGGGCTAATCATTTGACGGAAACACACAAGACAAATATAGTTTTTCAAAAATGTTCGTTTAAGGGGGTGCTCCAGAGTAAAACGTTCGAACAGTGAATTGATAAAAAACCATAATTCGGAATGAGATAGAGATATCAAATTTGGTGTAAGGGTACATAGTTTGGAAGGAAGAAAGTGTATAATTTCAGTTTACCAAAATTTTCTACTTTAGGGGGTGTCCCACACTAAAATGTTCGATTTTCGGAATAAAGGAGAAACGCCACTTTTAAAATGTGATAGAGGCTTAATATTTGGTATGTGGGCGAATTATCTCATAGAAATCGCAAAAAGAATAGCGTTTTCAAAAATGTATAGTTAAGGGGGTGGGTACTCCACACAAAAGCATTCGAAAGATGAAATGCTAGAAAAGCATACTTCACGATGAGATAGAGACTTCAAATTTGGGGTACGGGTAAAAAGTTGACGGAAAGTGTGCAATTTCAGTTTTCCAACATTTGCTATTGTAGGGGGTGACGCTCACTAAAATTTTCGATTTGCCGAACAAATGACAAACGCCTCCTTTACAATGTGATAGAAGCTTAAAATTTAGTATATGGGCTAACTATTTGACAAAAAAACCAAACATGAATACAGTTTGACAAAAATGTTCATTAACGGGGTGCTACACAGAAGAACGTTCGAAAAGTGAAGAGAGAGAAAAAAATGCTTCTCGATAGGATAGAGACTTCAAATTTGGTGTACGGGTAGATAGTTTGAAAGGAAGAAAGCGTGAAATTTCAGATTTCCAATATTTGCTACTTTAAGGGGTGCCGCACACTAATATGTTCGATTTTCGGAATAAATGAGGCACGCTTCCTTTTAAATGTGACAGAGGATTGATATTAGGTATATGGGCCAATCATCTGATAAAAAACCCAAGACAAAGAGAGTTTTTCAAAAATGTTCATTTATGGATGTGCTTCACAGAAAAAAGTTCCAAAGGAGAAATAATAATATAGGGGTGTCTCGGGATGAGATAGACTTTAATGTAGTGTACGGGAAAATAATTCGAAAGGAAGAAATGTGAAAATTTAGTTTCCCAATATTTTTTTAGGGGGTTCTGCACACCAAAATATTCGATTTGTCGAATAAATGTGAAACGTGAATTATTAAAAAATTTACATTATTCAGGGGTTGCTTATTGCGAGAACGTTGATTTTCAACGGGTATTCGGCTAGTATAAACTAATTGCCAAGTGTCCGTCTGTCCGTCTGTCTGTTTGTCTGTCTGTCTCTCTGTCTGTCTGCCTGTCACGCTTTTTTCAGGCACTTTCCGAATAGATAGAGACTTGCAATTTGGTACACTGCTCGGTCGTTCGATAAAACCCCCTGGAAAAATCGAATTTTCCGAAAACGTTCTATAGAGATGGTTCCCCACACCAAAACGTTCGAAAAGTGAAAAGATGAGAAAGCATACTTTGCGATGAGTTAGAGACTTCAAATTTGGTGTATAAGTAAATCATTCCAAAGGAAGAAAGTGTGCTATTACAGATTTCCAATATTTTCTACTTAAGGGGATGCCGCACACCAAAACGTTCGAAAAGTGAAATGATCGGAAAGCATGCTTTGCGATGAGATAGAGACTTCAAATTCGGTGTATGGGTAAATCGTTCGAAAGCAAGAAAGTGTGCAATTTCAGATTTCCAATATTTTTTACTTAAGGGGGTGCCGCACACCAAAATATTCGATTTGCAGAATAAATGAGAAAACGATTCTTTAAAATTTGATAGAGGCTTGAAATTCGGTATATGGGCTAATCATTTGACGGAAACACACAAGACAAATATAGTTTTTCAAAAATGTTCGTTTAAGGGGGTGCTCCAGAGTAAAACGTTCGAACAGTGAATTGATAAAAAACCATAATTCGGAATGAGATAGAGATATCAAATTTGGTGTAAGGGTACATAGTTTGGAAGGAAGAAAGTGTATAATTTCAGTTTACCAAAATTTTCTACTTTAGGGGGTGTCCCACACTAAAATGTTCGATTTTCGGAATAAAGGAGAAACGCCACTTTTAAAATGTGATAGAGGCTTAATATTTGGTATGTGGGCGAATTATCTCATAGAAATCGCAAAAAGAATAGCGTTTTCAAAAATGTATAGTTAAGGGGGTGGGTACTCCACACAAAAGCATTCGAAAGATGAAATGCTAGAAAAGCATACTTCACGATGAGATAGAGACTTCAAATTTGGGGTACGGGTAAAAAGTTGACGGAAAGTGTGCAATTTCAGTTTTCCAACATTTGCTATTGTAGGGGGTGCCGCTCACTAAAATTTTCGATTTGCCGAACAAATGACAAACGCCTCCTTTACAATGTGATAGAAGCTTGAAATTTAGTATATGGGCTAACTATTTGACAAAAAAACCAAACATGAATACAGTTTGACAAAAATGTTCATTAACGGGGTGCTACACAGAAGAACGTTCGAAAAGTGAAGAGAGAGAAAAAAAATGCTTCTCGATAGGATAGAGACTTCAAATTTGGTGTACGGGTAGATAGTTTGAAAGGAAGAAAGCGTGAAATTTCAGATTTCCAATATTTGCTACTTTAAGGGGTGCCGCACACTAATATGTTCGAATTTCGGAATAAATGAGGCACGCTTCCTTTTAAATGTGACAGAGGATTGATATTAGGTATATGGGCCAATCATCTGATAAAAAACCCAAGACAAAGAGAGTTTTTCAAAAATGTTCATTTATGGATGTGCTTCACAGAAAAAAGTTCCAAAGGAGAAATAATAATATAGGGGTGTCTCGGGATGAGATAGACTTTAATGTAGTGTACGGGAAAATAATTCGAAAGGAAGAAATGTGAAAATTTAGTTTCCCAATATTTTTTTAGGGGGTTCTGCACACCAAAATATTCGATTTGTCGAATAAATGTGAAACGTGAATTATTAAAAAATTTACATTATTCAGGGGTTGCTTATTGCGAGAACGTTGATTTTCAACGGGTATTCGGCTAGTATAAACTAATTGCCAAGTGTCCGTCTGTCCGTCTGTCTGTTTGTCTGTCTGTCTCTCTGTCTGTCTGCCTGTCACGCTTTTTTCAGGCACTTTCCGAATAGATAGAGACTTGCAATTTGGTACACTGCTCGGTCGTTCGATAAAACCCCCTGGAAAAATCGAATTTTCCGAAAACGTTCTATAGAGATGGTTCCCCACACCAAAACGTTCGAAAAGTGAAAAGATGAGAAAGCATACTTTGCGATTAGTTAGAGACTTCAAATTTGGTGTATAAGTAAATCATTCCAAAGGAAGAAAGTGTGCTATTACAGATTTCCAATATTTTCTACTTAAGGGGATGCCGCACACCAAAACGTTCGAAAAGTGAAATGATCGGAAAGCATGCTTTGCGATGAGATAGAGACTTCAAATTCGGTGTATGGGTAAATCGTTCGAAAGCAAGAAAGTGTGCAATTTCAGATTTCCAATATTTTTTACTTAAGGGGGTGCCGCACACCAAAATATTCGATTTGCAGAATAAATGAGAAAACGATTCTTTAAAATTTGATAGAGGCTTGAAATTCGGTATATGGGCTAATCATTTGACGGAAACACACAAGACAAATATAGTTTTTCAAAAATGTTCGTTTAAGGGGGTGCTCCAGAGTAAAACGTTCGAACAGTGAATTGATAAAAAACCATAATTCGGAATGAGATAGAGATATCAAATTTGGTGTAAGGGTACATAGTTTGGAAGGAAGAAAGTGTATAATTTCAGTTTACCAAAATTTTCTACTTTAGGGGGTGTCCCACACTAAAATGTTCGATTTTCGGAATAAAGGAGAAACGCCACTTTTAAAATGTGATAGAGGCTTAATATTTGGTATGTGGGCGAATTATCTCATAGAAATCGCAAAAAGAATAGCGTTTTCAAAAATGTATAGTTAAGGGGGTGGGTACTCCACACAAAAGCATTCGAAAGATGAAATGCTAGAAAAGCATACTTCACGATGAGATAGAGACTTCAAATTTGGGGTACGGGTAAAAAGTTGACGGAAAGTGTGCAATTTCAGTTTTCCAACATTTGCTATTGTAGGGGGTGCCGCTCACTAAAATTTTCGATTTGCCGAACAAATGACAAACGCCTCCTTTACAATGTGATAGAAGCTTGAAATTTAGTATATGGGCTAACTATTTGACAAAAAAACCAAACATGAATACAGTTTGACAAAAATGTTCATTAACGGGGTGCTACACAGAAGAACGTTCGAAAAGTGAAGAGAGAGAAAAAAATGCTTCTCGATAGGATAGAGACTTCAAATTTGGTGTACGGGTAGATAGTTTGAAAGGAAGAAAGCGTGAAATTTCAGATTTCCAATATTTGCTACTTTAAGGGGTGCCGCACACTAATATGTTCGAATTTCGGAATAAATGAGGCACGCTTCCTTTTAAATGTGACAGAGGATTGATATTAGGTATATGGGCCAATCATCTGATAAAAAACCCAAGACAAAGAGAGTTTTTCAAAAATGTTCATTTATGGATGTGCTTCACAGAAAAAAGTTCCAAAGGAGAAATAATAATATAGGGGTGTCTCGGGATGAGATAGACTTTAATGTAGTGTACGGGAAAATAATTCGAAAGGAAGAAATGTGAAAATTTAGTTTCCCAATATTTTTTTAGGGGGTTCTGCACACCAAAATATTCGATTTGTCGAATAAATGTGAAACGTGAATTATTAAAAAATTTACATTATTCAGGGGTTGCTTATTGCGAGAACGTTGATTTTCAACGGGTATTCGGCTAGTATAAACTAATTGCCAAGTGTCCGTCTGTCCGTCTGTCTGTCTGTCTGTCTGTCTCTCTGTCTGTCTGCCTGTCACGCTTTTTTCAGGCACTTTCCGAATAGATAGAGACTTGCAATTTGGTACACTGCTCGGTCGTTCGATAAAACCCCCTGGAAAAATCGAATTTTCCGAAAACGTTCTATAGAGATGGTTCCCCACACCAAAACGTTCAAAAAGTGAAAAGATGAGAAAGCATACTTTGCGATGAGTTAGAGACTTCAAATTTGGTGTATAAGTAAATCATTCCAAAGGAAGAAAGTGTGCTATTACAGATTTCCAATATTTTCTACTTAAGGGGATGCCGCACACCAAAACGTTCGAAAAGTGAAATGATCGGAAAGCATGCTTTGCGATGAGATAGCGACTTCAAATTCGGTGTATGGGTAAATCGTTCGAAAGGAAGAATGTGTGCAATTTCAGATTTCCAATATTTTCTACTTAAGGGGGTGCCGCACACTAAAACGTTCGAAAAGTGAAATGATAGGAAAGATGCTTTGCGATGAGATAGAGACTTCAAATTCGGTGTATGAGTAAACCGTTCGAAAGGAAGAAAATGTGCAATTTCAGATTTCCAATATTTTCTTCTTAAGGGGGTGCCACACCAAAACGTTCGAAAAATGATATGATAGGAAAGCATGCTTTGCAATGAGATAAAGACTTCAAATTCGGTGTATGGGTAAACCGTTCGAAAGGAAGAAAGTGTGCAATTTCAGATTTCCAATATTTTCTACTTAAGGGTGTTGAAGACCCAGACCGTCCGACTCGTCCAGAGGACTAAGAGCAACTATTTGGACGGCTGGGAAGTAATACTTAAGGGTGTGTCGCACACCAAAACTTTAGAATTACCGAATAAATAAGAAAAAGCGCCTTTAAAATGTGATAACGGCTTAAAATTTGGTATATGGTCTAATAATTTGACGAAAACGCCCAAGAAGAATACAGTTTTTCAAAAATGTTCGTTTAAGGGGGTGCTCCAAAGTAAAACGTTTGAAAAGTCAGTTGCTAAAAAATCCATACTTTGGAATGAGACAGAGATATCAAATTTAGTGTAAGGGTAGATAGTTTGAAAGCAAGAAAGTGTACAATTTCAGTTTACCAATATTTTCTACTTTAGGGGGTGCCGCACACCAAAATGTTCGATTTTCGGAATAAAGGAGAAACGCTCCTTTAAAAACGTGATAGAAGCTTTAAATTTGGTATATGGGCGAATCACCTCATAGAAATTACAAAAAGAATAGAGTTTTTAAAAAATGTATAGTTAATGGGGTGGGTACTCCATACAAAAGCATTCGAATGATAAAATGCTAGAAAAGCATGCTTCACGATGATATAGAGATTTCAAATTTGGTGTACGGATAAAAAGTTGGAAAGGAAGAAAGTGTGCAATTTCAGTCTTCCAACATTTGTTTTTGTAGGGGGTGCCCATGACTAAAATGTTCGATTTGCCGAACAAATGAAAAACGCCTCCTTTACAATGTGATAGAAGCTTGAAATTTAGTATATGGACTAACCATTTGACAAAAAAACCAAACATGAATACAATTTGACAAAAATGTTCATTAACGGGGTGCTACACAGAGAAACGTTCGAAATGTGAAGTGATAGAAAAAACATGCTTCTCGATAGGATAGAGACTTCAAATTTGGTGTACGGGTAGATAGTTTGAAAGGAAGAAAGCGTGAAATTTCAAAGTTCCAATATTTGCTACCTTAAGGTGCCGCCAACTAATATGTTCGATTTTTCGAATAAATGAGGCAAGCTTATTTTAAATTTGTGATAGAGGCTTGATATTCGGTATATGGGCCAATCATCTGATAAAAAACACAATACAAAGAAAGTTTTTCAAAAATGTTCATTTATGGATGTGCTTCACAGAAAAAAGTTCCAAAGGAGAAATACTAATATAGGGGTGTCTCGGGAGGAGATAGACTTTAATGTGGTGTACGGGTAAATAATTCGAAAGGAAGAAATGCGGAAATTTAGTTTCCCAATACTTTCTTCTTTAGGGGGGTTCTGCACACCAAAATATTCGATTTGTCGAATAAATGTGAAACGCGAATTATTAAAAAATTTACATTATTCAGGGGTTGCTTATTGCGAGACCGTTGATTTTCAACGGGTATTCGGCTAGTATATACTAATTGCCAAGTGTCCGTCTGTCCGTCTGTCTGTCTGTCTGTCTGTCACGCTTTTTTCTGGCACTTCCCGAATAGATAGAGGCTTGCAATTTGGTACACGGCTCGGTCGTTCGATAAAAACCCTGGAAAAATCGGATTTTCCGAAAACGTTCTATAGAGGGGGTGCCCCACACCAAAACGTCCGAAAAGTGAAAAGATGAGAAAGCATACTTTGCGATGAGATAGAGACTTCAAAATTAGTGTATAGGTAAATCATTCGAAAGGAAAAAAGTGTGCAATTTCAGATTTCCAATATTTTCTACTTAAGGGGGTGCCGCACACCAAAACGTTCGAAAAGTGAAATGGTAGGAAAGCATGCTTTGCGATGAGATAGAGACTTCAAATTCGGTGTATGTATAAATCATTCGAAAGGAAGAAAATGTGCAATTTCAGATTTCCAATATTTTCTACTTAAGGGGGTGCCGCACACCAAAACATTCGAAAAGTTAAATGATAGGAGAGCATGCTTTGCGATGAGATAGCGACTTTAAATTCGGTGTATGAGTAAATCGTTCAAAAGGAAGAAAGTGTGCAATTTCAGATTTCCAATATTTTCAACTTAAGGGGGTGTCGCACACCAGAACGTTCGATTTACCGAATAAATAAGAAAAGACGGCTTTAAAATTTGATAGAGGCTTAAAATTTGGTATATGGGTTACTAATTTGACGAAAACACCCAAGACGAATACAGTTTTACAAAAATGTTCGTTTAAGGGGGTGCTCCAGAGTAAAACGTTCGAAAAGTCAATTGATAAAAAAACCATGCTTTGGAATGAGGTAGAGATATCAAATTTGGTGTAAGGGTAGATAGTTTGAAAGGAGGAAAGTGCACAATTTCAGTTTACCAATATTTTCTACTTTAGGGGGTGCCGCACACCAAAATGTTCGATTTTCGGAATAAAGGAGAAACGCTCCTTTAAAAACGTGATATAGGCTTTATATTTGGTATATGGGCGAATCATCTCATAGACATCACAAAAAGAATAGAGTTTTTAAAAAATGTATAGTAAAAGGGTGGGTACTCCACACAAAAGCATTCGAAAAATGAAATGCTAGAAAAGCATGCTTCACGATGAGATAGAGACTTCAAATTTGGTGTACGGGTAAAAAGTTGGAAAGGAAAAAAGTGTGCAATTTCAGTCTTCCAACATTTGCTATTGTAGGGGGTGCCGATCACTAAAATATTCGATTTGCCGAACACATAAAAAACGCCTCTTTTACATTGTGATCGAAGCTTCAAATTTAGTATATGGGATAACCATATGACAAAAAAAAACCAAATATGAATACAGTCTGACAAAAATGTTCATTAACGGGGTGCTACACAGAAAAACGTTCGAAAGGTGTAGTGATAGAAAAAACATGCTTCTCGATAGGATTGAGATTTCGTGTACGGGTAGATACTTTGAAAGGAAGAAAGCGTGAAATTTCAGATTTCCAATAATTGCAACATTAAGCGGTGCCGCAGACTAATATGTTCGATTTTTCGAATAAATGAGGCAAGCTTCTTTTTAAATGTGATAGAGGCTTGATATTCGGTATATGGGCCAATCATCTGATCAGACAAAGAGAGTTTTTCAAAAATGTTCATTTATGGGTGTACAGAAAAAAGTTCCAAAGGAGAAATACTAATATAGGGGTGCCTCGGGATGAGATAGACGGTGGTGTATGGGTAAATAATTCGAAAGGAAGAAATGCGGAAATTTAGTTTCCCAATATTTTCTTCTTTAGGGGGTTCTGCACCTCAAAATATTCGATTTGTCGAATAAATGTGAAACGCGAATTATTAAAAAAATTACATTATTCAGAGGTTGCTTATTGCGAGACCGTTGATTTTCAACGGGTATTCGGCTAGTTTTTGATCTAAACCTCCATCGTCAATTTGTTTATGATCCCTATTTTCACCGATGAAACAGCATTTAACATGATGCGGAAAAGTGGCATAAGTCAGATTTTTCCATTTATCATAATTAAGTTGATTTTAAAGATGCAGATATGCTGTTTTTTTTAATGATCTTGTTGCATTAAAAATAAAAATTTTCTGATTGACCAAATTTGTCTAAAAGGGTCGTATAAAAATTTAAAAAATGTCACTTTTCTAAAATTATTGGGAGGAATATTTCATTAACTTAGTCTTATTTTCTACTTTAATTTCAACACTTTTGCAATTTGCATTGTCCACTTATTTCCAACAGGTAAAGAATTAAAGCGCGTTTCAATCTTTTTAGGACACCCTGTATACATAGTATAACAATGTATAAGGAACGTAATTATACATACAATGTATATATAGTATAACAATGTATAAGGAACGTATTTCATTAACTTAGTCTTATTTCCTACTTTAATTTCAACACTTTTGCATTTTGCATTGTCCACTTATCTCCAACAGGTAAAGAATTAAAGCGCGTTTCAATCTTTTTAGGACACCCTGTATACATAGTATAACAATGTATAAGGAACGTATTGTGACGTGGTCGAAATTCGATTTCGAGTTTTCGACGAGAGAGCACGTTTTAAGCATCCCTGAACACGAATTAGACGTTTTTAGGTGATTTTTGTGTGTGTAATTATGTGTATGTGTGTGTGTGTGTGTATAACCTGTCTACTTTTCAGATACAATATTTTGCGATAAATATATTATCATCGCTGTCGTACATTTAGCTCGTTCCATTCACGAGAGCAGATACTTTGGGCATTCTAATTTGAAGCCATTAGTCGTTTATCTACTATAAGAATAAACTACTTCAGCATCCAAAATGCTTGGCGAATATTTAACGACGAATTTGGAAGAATATCACCAACCTTACGAGTTTTTAAATGTTGCCTAGTTGACGAAAATAAAGCCAAATTGATAAAAATGTCACCATATTTATAAAAATGACGCTAAATCAATGGAAATAATAACTAATTAATGAAAATCCTGTGTCTTGGAAAGAATAATAATCTACTATAGGAGAAGCTAATGTATGTAATAGTTTTGTATTTGGACGCCATTTGTCGTTTATCTACTTGTTACATGGAATTTACAATCCCAATGTAATATTGCAATTTCAGAGGAGGAAGTGAACCTAAGAAGACGGTCCCTCAAACAACGAGACAATTGTTATAACGTTCCCTTGAAGCAACTGCACCAGACACAGATATGAAATAGGGGTGCTACTCAATTTCTAGGGAGAATCACATGCTGTACGAACGAAGGGTTGACCCAGCGAACCCGAAAGGTCAAGATATATCATGGGGACCCTGGGAAAGGAATCGTGAGAACTTTCTTCATATAAAAACAAGAGGCTAGATATCTAGTATTTCAAGGGGGCCGTGGCCAGTAATAGAGCCGAAAGGCGTAGTTTCTAATATACTTGGCCAATTACAGACAGGGGCGCTTTTTGGAGGGGGGGAAGAGTGTGAGAACAACTTTGAAGTTAAAATTTTGAAACTGGAGGACTTGAATTGGTGCAGTGGTGAGAAAGGTCGCAAGGGCGACGAGCGAGTAACGTACCCATCGTGCTGTGCCGCGACGAGAAGCCGAGAAGTCCAGGGTTTTGAATAATGACAGAGGTAGGCCCAATTCTCATATATATCTTTACATCTCTTAGATGGAGGCCCAATTCTTATACATGGAATTTTACAATCCCAATGTAACATTGTAATTTCAGAGGAGGAAATGACGGCCTTTTTCGCGTTCGTACCGGACGTGTGGTATTAACACGTAACACTACTATAAGAATAACCTATTTCTCAGGCCATAATGCTTGACGAAATTGTGTCGACGAATTTGGCGGAATATCGCTAACGGAAGTAACGCTAACGGAGGAATATCGCTTTGGCAGAATATCGTGAGTTTTTAAATGTTGTCAAATTAATCTAAATGTCGCCAAATTGATAAAAATTTTTGCCAAATTGATAAGAATGACGCTAAATCAATGAATATTATAACTAACTGATGAAAATTCAATATTTTTAAAATAACATAAGAATAACCTATTTCACCGTCTGTAACGCTTGACGGAATTCTGGCGACGAATGTTGATGGTATATCGCCAACTTGGCGACTTCTTTTAAATGTTGCCAAATTGGCGAAACCGTTGCCAAATTGATAGAAATGTTATCAAATTGATAAAAATGTCGCCAAATTGATAACAATGACGTCAATGGGATGAAGTGTTTTTTGAAAATTTTAATTCCATATGATGGGCATACCTTTTATTATATAAGAACTGCTCTTCTGTATATTGCCAACTTAGCTATATTTAGCCCCACATTGACGAAAATATCGTCAAAATTGCAAAAATGACGCCAAATTGATTAATTTATTCTTAAAATATTTAAATATATTGACAATATTGCTTATAGAGGATGATATCAATATTGATAATTGTTAATTTAGAGTTACATAAAATATGAGTTAATTGGGTACGATACAGTTTTACATGTTGTCATCCGGAAAAGCGTCAAATGTACAATTTAACGTTACAAACACTATGCATGGATTTTTTCATCACATTTTCACCGTTAAGGAAGTAAATTTATTGCATTATATAAGGAAAGCCATGTGCTGCTCACGTCAGAATTATAAAAGTCTGATAATAAGTTGTGAAATGATATATGGTGCATGTAAAACAAGAAAGATCAATCATGCTTAAAGCATTGATTATGAAACACTTTCCAACTTCAATGCAATTTTATTTAAAAAAGTCGAAAATGCAATACATTCCTCGGTAATATTTTAAAACTTATCACAATACTACATTGATTTATTATATTTGAAAACTTAAACCTTCATTGAAAAAAATGAACTTCATTCAAATGACGGCATTGAAATATAAATTGCGTGGTTTAAATATCTCTAAAGTGCAATACATTCCACGGTAATATTTTTAAATCTATCATAATACTACGATAATTTATTATATTTGAAAACTTCATCGAAAACAACTGAAATTAATTCAAATGACGTCATAGAAAAAATAACACGCCTGGATCTCTCTATAAAAGCAGGATTTCATTCATAACTTTCTCCATTTCATTCATCACAATACTATAATAATTTATTTTATTTAAAAATTAAGACCATGGAGCTACAATTCATAAACTTTATGCTTAAAACTTCTTTGAAAAAATTCGTCCTTCTGTTTATAAAATCAATTAATATTTCACCCATATCAGCCATGCAGACTCCATGGACTGAATTATTTTGTGTTAAAGAAATACAGTAATTCTAATACAACTCATTCTACATATTTTGCTGTTTACATTTTACATAGGTGAAAAATAGGCTTAGTTGTAGAAATAATCAAATTTGAATGAGAATTTAAACTCAAATATATTGTCATTGTGTTGTTTTAGTATGTAGATGCACAGAATTTAAGCAGAAATAAAGTAGTTTTAGGATGGATACAACACTCAATATGAATTAAAAAGAACTTTAAAAAATCACGAATTTGAAACAAGATGGATGCCATATATCATTTTGAAGTGGGTCATGTGATCGTTTCATATCATGGTCACGTGATCGTTTCATATAAGATGTGTAATTATTATTTTAATTTTTATTTAAAAAACTACTGAATATATTTAGCTGAATTTTTTTTTATATATTTTATGGAACAATTTGACTATTACCTAAAATTTTCGAAGCAATTTGTGAATTTTAAATCCGCTTAAAAAATTTTAGAAAAATTAGGTCCCATAGGGCTCAATGTATTTCATTTTTTCAACCCGGGTTCAATCCAAAACTAATTGTGTGATATTATTTATTTATATTCCCATAGGTCCTACAGACCGTCTGAACAACATACTAAAATTCATTTTGATTAAGTCATTTTTACGGCAGTTATCGTGCTAACGGACAGACAGACAGACAGACAGAATGAACAAAGTCATAAACACTTTTCAACTTTGTTGTAAAGTGTTAAAAATGGTAATTAATATTTTGTAACTTGAACTTTGCTTTTCCAATTTTTTTTATTTTCGTCCAATATATATCATGTTTTCTTACACATCACTATATAATTATTTAAATAATGATAATAAGTTGTGATATGATATATGGTGCATGTAAACAAAATGGTAATTAAAATTTTGTAACTTGAACTGTGTGATAAAACATGCTTTTCACTCGAAGCAAAATAATTACATAATGTGAAAACTAAAATATATAAAACTAATACTGATTGCATATTTTTAGAATTGAATTACTAATGTTGATTTTTATTTTAAGGAATAGAAGCAGTTTTTACAGTTTTTCTAGAAATCATTTGTTGAAGAAAACATGAATATGATTTAAGTGTAATTCAATTTACTTGTAATATATAAATTTTTGAAAATGTTAATTAAAAAATAATATGTAGAGAATTGTCTTCTTATAAAAATTCTAGTACATTCCCCCCCCCTTTATTGTAAAAGAATATTAAGAACCAGAAAATAAATGTCACTCAAAGGGTTTTTATTTTTCTCCATTAGTATTTTAATTAGAACTAGAAGAAGATGAATTGCATGTTTTAATGCTACTTTTTTGCCTAACTTTCTAATTTCTTTGAAGCAAAGGAAGGTATGAGCGAAGTGATAAATTTTACTTTTCACTACTAGGTGCTATTTCTTGTCTGCCTGTTCTACTACTTTGTCTCATGATATTTACTCTAAAACTGAATCGAATGTTTTATAATTCGGTACATATTAATATTTTACAGCTCGAGTTTGCTGCCGAATGTGATTGGATAAAAAAATACACTAAAGTCTTTAACAGAATTAATATATCCGACGATAATTTTTTACAATTTAACAGATTCCTTTATAATTTGAATATGTGGTTCAGATAGATAACGTACAGATCGAGTTCATGGAAGTGATCGGAAAAAAATTGCGTACTCTGCTCCCCGAAAATTTTATTTCTGTTTATGATTTGACAATAACTCCTCTGAAACATGACCAAATTTTCTAACGAATGAACTGCAAGTAATAATCTTATACGACTTGGCAAATCATATACACTAGGTTTATATCCAATATAAGAAGTGCATCATTATGACTTGTACAATACTTATTACTTTCACTACATGTAGAGCATTAATGCGATGGAATTAAAAAAAAATATCTCAACTTTTTTATGAACGAACACGTTTCAAGCAACCTTGAACTGGAATCAAATATCTTTTAGGTGACGAGTGTTGAAGGCCCAGACCTTCCAACTCATCCGAAAGCATAGAGCATCTATTTGGACGGACGGTAGGTGACGAGTGTGTGAATGTGCACGCATGAGTGTGTCCATGAATATGTAGACGCGATATCTTCTGAACGAATTAAAGCTCGTTGAAAATATTTTGGTGCGATTATTAAAATATGTTAATACTGGAACTATTGATTTTTAACTTAATCACATATTCGGAAAACGAATATCTAAACATTTAAATAAATATATAGAAAATGTCTTAATTAAGACTTTATTAATTTTAGATGGAAAAATATTTCTACGTAATATTTCATTAGAAAACGAATGAATCATACTTTAGATTGCTAGCATGAAAAATTCTATATTGCTAGTATTTTAATTAAATTTATCAAAAATATATAATGTTTTTACATAGTAAATACCGTCAAATATGTTTACTTTCCATAATCAGTATTATGTGACGCGTCTATTAGCATCATTCAAAAGAGTTTTTCTTTCTGTTCATAAGGATATATATTTTTGTAATAGTTTTTTATTTCAAAGCCAAAGAATTCGCTAATAGTAATTTATTTCACGAAATATTAATGAAATGTGAATTGCATTTCGATGGAGATTCAGCACAAGAATATAAATAAGTTAACTTTAAAACGATAACTTTAAAACGATAACAAACGATAAATTTATGGATATCATAATTTTTTAATTCGCCTTTTCAAATTAAAAAAGGCAAAATTAAATATATCATTGACGAAAATATAAACAAATATATTGACCATTAAATATATCATACGAATACCATAATTAAACATAATAGGACTAACATAATTTCAACTTTACATTTTAAGAATCTATTTTATGAAATTTAATCCATCTGGTTTATTTACATATGAAAATATTAGTTTCGAATGATTAAAATCTATTAATATATGAACTATATTGCTTACCGGATGCTGCAATTTTTTTAATTGTCAAGTTTGTTTGGGGCAAAATATAAGTTAATTATTATTAGTTCGAAATTGTTTTACGTATTATAATCAAGAAAAGTGACAAATGTTAAAGTACAATTCAATACTAAAAGCATTGTATGGTTGATTCTGTACCACATTATTTTGTTGTGAAAGAAATAAAGTTAATGCATTCTGTAAAGAAAGTCATGTGTTGCCCACATCAAATGAATCTTAAACACGCACACAGCTAAGTAACATATTTATTTATTTCCGGTACACATTTATATTTTGTATGTTAAATAATCTATAAAATAAAAAAATGAAAATCACAAATCATAATTTCTTCAAGTCATACCCTACTTTGTTGTTTCGCCCGTGTGTTGTGGGAAACCTATGGGAATATAAAGCTCTCATTAAAATGAACCATTTTTATTATCGTTATGAAACGAATATCAATTACGAGTTGAAATTAGAAATTATAGGCTGAAACCAAATAACCAAATATATATAACTAAAAATAGATGCGCCAATCTTTATGAGGTGGTAGTGATTACATACCAAACCAAGCATTTTGCGTCATAGTTTATCTTGTCGTAAATGAAACGCAAAGTCACCAGTGGGTGCTTAATGGTGAAACCGATGAGGTGAAGTGAAAGATGACTTAGAAGTTATAAGATGACATTTAATAAACAATAATAACCGCAATGGCTCAAAAGAGCGACCTCCAACCTAAATACACGTACCACAGTAGAGATGGGGCTATTGGCTAAAGATCTCGATCAGACCAGATTTGTCGCACACTTCGGCAGCAGTGGCTAAATTCTTTAGACGAGTTCCTTTTCTGATTCAAGATACCTTTTCAGATTCATAGACGATACTCTTGAGATATTCCCACGAAAAGAAATCAAGACACGACAGTTCGAGCAATCGTGGAGCTCCATCGTCTCAAAAGTTGGAGCTGCGAATAACTGCTGCAAACTGATAAAGCTGTACATTTGCATAAGGGTTCTTCTTCTGTCCCAGATGAAATTTACATACGTGGTTTTCTTCTTCAACCAGAAAATAACAGCCAGAATGACACATTTAATTTTTAGGAGCGGCCACTTCCCATCGAATAAGCGCCCTGTAAAGCAATAATGTATCATTTCCAATCCGGTAAACTATGACTAAAAATGCTAGAAAAAAATAGCCGGGGGAGGAGGGGGGGAGATGAATCCCGCTGCCCTGTTAAGCCAGCTTAATGTCGCTGCTGCGCTTCATAAAAGTGTGATTTCAGATTTCAGGTTTTTTAACATAGTTTATATTATTTTTATGATATATATATATATATACACACACACACACACATATATATATATATATATATATATATATATATAGATAGTTTATAATATTCCCAAAGTAATAGAGATAAGTTGATATAATTGCTAAAAAAAGGAAAAACAAGGAATATGTAAACAAAAAACCATGAAGTACTTAATTTAAAATTTAAATTAGTTTTTACATATGCACATGCAAAATTAGATATTGGAACTGATAATTAAATACTTGCAGAACCGTATTTTAAGTTTGCAATTTCATTTTAAATCTGATTTTTTTTCAATTTCCAATTTGTGAATCTACAACTTAAATATAGAATTTTGACTGTATTTGCAAGCTATTCTATTATGAAAAGAATAATTATTAGGACAGTTTATAAGGCTGCATGTTTTTTTTCCATATAAAATATGTACATATAAAACGATCATAGGGTTTTATTAATTATTTATTGAAATGTATTTAAATGCATTTTATTTTTATATTTCTAGTATAATTTTGTATTTCACATATGCTGTAAAATAAATAAAGAATAAACAAATATAGAAGATTGTTCTCCAAATTTATATTTACGATCACTGTAATGCATCGTATTAACGAGTCTATTTGTGGTAAATAAATGAAAATAAATACAACCATCTTGTTATTAGAGCTTTTACAGATAACAAGAAAATAAATGCAATTGTGATATGAAATTAAAAAATGGAACCAAATTGCGAAAATGAGCAATTATTACCAATCTTAGTTAATGCAAAAAAAGTATCGTAGAATTTTATGATAGATTTAGTCTCCGCCTCATGCAGGGTATTTCATCATAGTTCATTTCGAATTTTAAGCTCTTAAACACATACATTTATTTTTTAAGTTCTTAAAAATTAAATGTGAAACTTTTATATAATTTTTTTGGTAACATTCATTTTCTTAAAAATAAGGCTTCTGATTTTTATATAGCTTTTTGAGCAAAAAATATGCGATTAGAAAAAGTTGCTCTGTACAGTAACTTAAAAAAACAAAAAAACAAAAAAAAAGGTACTCCAATACTCATAAATATATTTACAATAAAACTAACTTAAAATCCACCAAAATACGCTAAACTTGGAATACTGTAATTCAGTTTCACCTCTACTGACAGTCGTGCTAGACAACCTTCTTGCAAAGTAAACCCAGACTTTGCATAAAACGCATATGCATATTACTTTCCTTATATACATAATGTATAAGGAAAGTATTGTGACGGGGTCGAAAATTCGAATTCGAGTTTTCGTCGGGAGACCACGTTTCAAGCATTCCTGATCACGAATCAAACATTTTTGAGGTGATGTCTGTGTCAGTAAGTCTGTGGAGACGATATCTCACGAACGAATGGAGCGATTCGAATGAAATTTGATACAAAAATCACAATCCATGAATACTGGAAGCCTATTGCTTTTATACGTAAACGGATGTTCAGAACTCCCTAAACTTTTGATTGAAATTTTGAAAAAATCATCAAAAAATGATTACCTTTAGTAAAGTCACGCAAATAAACATTTGTTATGTAATTTATCTTAGAAAACGATTGACATAAAATTTGGATCGCATTATCAAAAAATCCCATAAATTAAATAAAATCTATTAACTGTAGAGAAACATGTTCACTTTTCATATGTAATATCACGCGATATATTGCGTGACATTTTTCTCGTGGATCTAGCTCATTCCATTCATGAGAAAGGTACTTTGAGTAATACTTTTGCATTTGAACACCAATAATCATTCATATGTTATAAGAATAACTTATCTCTTCTTTTATAACGCTTGGCGAGATTTTGGCGACAGATTTGGCAGAATGTCGCCAACTTGACGACTTTTTGAAATGTTGCGAATTAACGAAAATCTCGCTAAATGGATAACAATGACGCTAAATCAATGAAAATGACAAGTGGTTGACGAAAATTCAATATCTTGGAAAGGATATACGTATCTACTAGAATAAAAACCCATTTTTTTACTGTAAAAGTAGTAAATTCATTGCATTATATAAGGAAAGCCATGTGGTGCCAACATCAGATTTTTTTATTTGCAATTGTCTTCAAATTTGTAGAGGATATTTCCCTGATGTTCGGTAAACACTTTCTCTCAATATTGCAAATAATTGATGTATGTTTTTTTCTTAGAACTGAATATTACAAAACGCAACTTTTTCTGTTGAACTATTTTCCTCAAGGGACCATATACAAACTTAGACTTTATTGTTTCTTAAATACCATCTACTTAAAAAAATTATATGAATGAATTTTGTGTTTAATATTAAGAATATTTCAAATTGGATGTATGTGCTTAAAATAATTTTCTGAACCCTGAAAAGCGAGGTCGTATTTGTTCAAACCCCTTTGTTTTAATAATTTGTATAGTAGTAACAAATAAAAGAAAATACATAACTTTGCATTTTAAAGTATTGTACTAATATTGTTCCATAACAGTAGAATATTGTTTGTATGAAAAGCGTGGGATCGAAGTATTTTCGGTTGATCGAGGTTCCAGACGAATTTTTGTATATCCCGAAGAGCGTAAATTATGCCCCGAAGTTGAGTCACTACTTTCTTAAACATGAACTTATCACAGCACATGCATGCTATGCAAATGATTAGAATTTCAGAGTCACTGAGCATACGTGGGCTGAGAAACGCCCTTTGAACTGATATTTTTGTAATATAAATATAGAAATGTATCGGAACGTTGAAAAGAGTTTATGGTTGTCTGCCAGAGATAAACGTGTTATGACAAGTCATGCTTTTATGACAGCAGAGGACGTCGTATTAGCAAAGAGTGTGAACGGGGAAGAATGGTCAGCCTTCGTGAAGGGTTTTTTCCTATCGTTCAATAGCAGTGTTATATTGTAATTTTCAATTCCCAATATAACATTGCTCTTTTGAAAAAGGAAGTGGACCTAAGAAGACGGTCCCTCATGAAGTGAGGCAATTTTTGTAACATTCCCTCGAACGCAGCTGCACCGGACATTCATTTCGAAAAGAGAGGGTGCTTCTCAAGTTCATGTCAGCGTTAGGTGTTACAACAAACGGAAGGGGTTGAACTTCTTGACCCCAGAGTCAATTAATATCACTCGAACCTTGGGAAAATTCTCGTGAGAACTTTCAACGATTTTAAAACTGGAGACTGCATATCTCATATTTCAGGGGGGCCTTGACCAATAATATAGCCTGAAGGGCGTAGCCCTTAATTTACTTAGCCAATTATGGACAGGGGCGCCTTGTTAAGGGGGTAGAGACAGAGAGCAACTTTGGACTTTAAGTTTTTGAAATCGGGGACTTGAATTTTGTGAGTGAAAAGAAGAGGTCGCAAGAGCGACGGATCTCGGAGAGAGCGAGCCCGCGGGACAGAGCCGGAGCGCGCCGTCATAAAGTCCGACATCGGCAGTGATGATCGAGGTAGGACAATTCTACACATATTTTTGCACTTTGATTATTATTATCTCTCTGACCCTCCTAAATAAGGTTAACCTGGGCCATTAAGACGTAGGCTAGTAAGAATAGTGAGTTAATGCACATTAATAGGTTAATAATTGTAATGCTCATATTATGATCATAGAATGAGGAGATTTGATTGTCTTAATGTACTACACTAAAGATGTTGGTATATGAAATTTACCAGATGTTAATAGTTATTAAATAAGGTTTTATCTTAATGAAATAAATTCTTTGTTATTGTTTAAAATTAAGCCTCTTCATTTTAATTACTGGTATTATGTATTTCTTTATTTACTCCACTTTACGAGATCGGTCTATATAGCGTCAATACCTGACGTGTGAGGAATCACATATCATTTTGGCGCCCGTGACCAGTCGAATCTGGACTCAAAATTATTGCTCGCATATCATTTTGGTGCCGTTTAAACCAGTTTCGAACCTGGACTCAAAATTATTGCACCCTTATCATATTGGTGATCATGACCAATCAAACATGGATTCAAAATTATTTCACCCTTCTGGCGACTTTGCTGTTTTAGACCTGTTATATGCCAGAATTTAAATTTTAATGAAGAGAATAAAAATATTTGGAATTAATGAAAAATGAAAATATTGAATAAAAATTTTTTTTGTGTAAAATAAGGATTAAATTAAAGAAAGAATTTTAAAATTAAAATAAATATAAGTAAATTTAAGAAAATTTATTTCACAGTATGAGAAGCAAGCAAATAGTGAATCATTATGTGTTCTTAATGAGACATGCCATATTGTATGTGAAAATATAATTATTAGGGAACTTGAAGCTTTTAAGAAATTTTTGAATTGTATAAATATTTGTGTAATATTTGAGGAGTTAATTATGAGGAGTGAAGTATTTGCATGCGTAGATAGTGAAATGATTAGAATTATGTTTTTGAATTTATGTGATATTGTATTTAAATATTTTGGGGGAGGATTTTAAAGTGTAACAACAGGGAATAATTTTGATTAAGCTGTAAAAAATGGCCACATACTTAGAACAAGCAAATTTAGCTCCGATAACTGCAAAGGTAAATAATGATAATTTTAGACGGGAAATTGAGACGTTCCGCAGAGAACAACAAGAAATTAGAACACATCTTTTAAATTCTATTACCCAAAAGATAAACACATTTAAAATACAAAGAAAGGTACATATTCCCACAATACAAACAAGAAAAATTGTTACATGTCATTATTGCAATAAAGAGGGTCATTGTATGAGAGAATGCCGGGCGTACGCAACAAATAATGGGGGACGGAATCGAAACATAAACAATTCCAGAACATTTTTGAATAAACGAATACAATCTCCTCCCCACTCATTTCAAAACCAACCGTATGTTGATCGCAGAACTTACGCCTCCCAGCCGGACACATACAATTACATTTCAAACCACGCCTTTCCGAGAAAATATCACCAGAGCAGAAATTACTATGCAGAACCTCCTACACAAAACAGAGACCTAGAAAGGGGTACGCAAAGGAATAGAGAAGGAATTAGGAAAAGGAATGCTACACAAATAAATATTGAGAACGAGGGACGTAACGTTGAAAAATATAAAACTCAAATTGATAGTGGAAATATTGGTAATTACAGAACCCAAAATAATGGAGAGAGAGAGGACATTAAGGACAGGAAGGACAAAGTTGAACATATCGCGTCAATTGGAGATGAATTAAACACGGAATTACACAAGGTGGAAAATAAATTTCAAAACACAAGTACAAACTATGGCAATGAAGACATCAAAATTTCAAATGAAAACAAAGTAATGGATTCTTTGATTAGCAAAAATGCTGATCCCGAAAATTCACAAAACACAAGTACAAACTATGGCAATGAAGACATCAAAATTTCAAATGAAAACAAAGTAATGGATTCTTTGATTAGCAAAAATGCTGATCCCGAAAATTCACAAAACACAAGTACAAACTATGGCAATGAAGACATCAAAATTTCAAATGAAAACAAAGTAATGGATTCTTTGATTAGCAAAAATGCTGATCCCGAAAATTCACAAAACACAAGTACAAACTATGGCAATGAAGACATCAAAATTTCAAATGAAAACAAAGTAATGGATTCTTTGATTAGCAAAAATGCTGATCCCGAAAATTCACGAAACACTGGTACAAGCTATGGCAATGAAGATAGCAAAAATCCAAATGAAAACAAAATAACGGAGGTTTTGATTACAGAAAGGGTTCATTTTGAAAATATTCAAAATACAAAATGCAAGCTTCAGGACATTCGAATTACGAATGAGAATCACATGATACAAGATACACAAAATTCAAATGAAAGTGAAATGATGGATATTATGGACAACGATAATGGAAATACTAACTCTCAAAATTTACAAAATTCAAAGGAGACCACTAAAAATATTCAAAATAAAAATTCTAGTACAAGTAGACAGAAAAGCCAAAACGATAGTGAAGTGAATTGCGTCCAAAAACCTTCAGAAATAAATGAGAATCATAACAAAAGGTATGCTAGGCAAGAAATAGAGGTTCCACAGAAAATACAAGTTTGCAACAATAGTGTAAGTGAGGAGATCCAAAAGCGGAATGAAAGAAAACTCGGTTCACATTTTTTCATGAAACCAAAAATTTTTAGGAACTTAATATTGTATGACAATCGCTATTTGGAAAATTTCAAGATGAGAAAGAGGTAAAAAATAATAATTTGTCAAAAAAATGAATTCTTTGGAAATTGATCTGGCAATGGATAAATTATAAAAATGAAAAATGGATATGAAGTCAAAATTGTTAATGGAAAGCAACATTCTCTTCCCGCTTTTATTATTTAACGTATTTGCGACAGATATGTAGCCGAATACACGGCATTCACTAAATGTCAGCACAACACAACACCAGCGAACGATCCCCCTCCCCCCCCCCTCCTCGAACAGTACAAAATGTCAACAAACACATTTGCGAGCGAAAAGGTTTCTTTCTCCCTTCTCTTAAACAGCAAGCGACACGTACAACGGGATGGAACTGGTTGAGAGCAGATTGCCAATCACGCAAAACACTTCGGTGGCGACAATTTCAGGGAGGCAGAATTTCTCAGTGGCGACTCACGGTCAAAGAGTGGAGATGGGTTCCACTCAAGGTCAATTTTCAGAGGGAAACAGGGGAAATGGGATCTCACAAAGGGGGTGAATTGCAACCTCAGTCTACAAAGAAGCAGCGTACGCACGATATTCACAGACAAACCGTAATTCAAAAATTTTGAAAATATTAGTAACAAAGAAAAATCGCCATTCACAAAATGCAACGCGAAATATGGAACACAAATTTTAAATAAATATTGGATTGTAAATAAAGGAAATTTTAAATAAACATTGAATTATAAATTAAAGAAATGTAAATAAATATTACATTAATTAAGAAAGTGTAAACAAATTGTGAAAAAAAAAAAAATGAGGAAATTTTAAATAAATCATACATTAAGTAGTTGAAAGTTTAAATGAACAAGAAAGTTTAAATAAATATGGAACTATAAATAATTGGGAATTATGAATAAAAATTGTGATTTAAAAAAATAAATAATTGTTACAAAATAAATAACAAGTATCGTTGGAGGACAAAAGAAATTTTAGGGATGATAGGTTAAAGATGTGGATATATTAAATTCAAATTTGGAAAGAACATAAATAACAGAGAAGACACGTCACATTTTATGAAAAGAAAAAAAAAGCAAAAGGGGGACATCGTTAGAATTCTATAAAAAGTCGTTATAACTCTATAAAAAGAAGGTTTTTTTTTAAGAGAACTTTGATTTCCAGGCAATAAAAATTTCGATGGATAAGATAATTAGGAATATTAAATAAAGGGATATTTTGAATTTCAAAAAAAAAAACTCTTTTCAAAGAACAGTGAAATTTTAAAACAAAAGTAAACTTTCTCCACGCGCTCTTCATTTAATTAGCGGATTGATCAACCATTGTTGGATGAATACGCGTGAGGAAATAGGAGTTATAGAATTATAGTTTAAAATAATTAGATAATTGGTAAATAAAAAAAAAAAAAAAAAAAAAAAAAACAAATTTTTTTTCTAGTTTAAATAAATAAATAATTCATAATTAAAAATAAAAATCGTAATTCAAATAACTAAATAATGGGTAATTAAAAATTAAAATTAGAGTTTAAAATGGATAGAGAATTTTAATTAAAAATCATAATGGCAGTTCAAAGAAAAAATATAATGGTAATGAAAATTATACGCAAATTATAATTTAAAATGAATAGATAATTTTAATAAACATACGCGAATTGTAGATTAAATAAAAAGCATTTGAAAAAAAAAAAAGCGTTTTTTTTACATATATTTTGATAGGAGCTCACATGGATTGTTTTGAGAGAAGCGAACGTTGTAAAGGGACGTCGGGCGGAGCGTCGTACAGTTGAAGTCGAGGGAAGTCTTGGATTTAGGTTCACTCAACGGGAAATAACAAGATATATAATAATAAAAAGGAATGTAAGAACAAAATAACACTAACCGCATTTTAATTAATCCAGAGAATGAAAGTGAGAATCCTTGAGGTAATCCGTGTAATTCCAGAGTTTTTAATCCATTTGGGGGCCTCGGTAGAGCACTTTCACATCACACAATCCATAAGCCACTGAACACAACATGGCGGAAACGTAGACGAGAAAATTTGTACCATTTTGCCAAAACGACATCTTCAAAAATTTGTACAGCTAATTGGCCATGGGAACTCACACGGAGAAATGCCCGTATTAGCCGCAGGCCAGAAAGGGGAGCTTATCCCGGGAAAATGACACAATGGCACAAGGACATGTTGACCTTGTATACCACTACGAGATTTTCTCTGGGGGCTAGATTTTTCTGTTTGAACAGGGAATTTAGATGCTAGAATAAAATACACAAAAGTTTGGCAGTTGAAAAAGGAAAGAGGAGAAGTGAATTAATTCAGGAGACTTTGCATTCAATTACAGCGGATATAAGAAAAGAAAATGTACATTTTGGTATTCAAGTATGGAATATGAATTGAGTTAGAGGATATTTGAGAGAAAATTTGTAATTATGTATGCATTGAGAGAATTTCAGTGAGTGATAAGATTTACGAAAAAATTTAAGTATGGTTTCATTAAGTGGGAAAGTGAATAATGTAAGGAATTCGGGAAATTCCGTATCCAAGTATAAGATTTGGATTAAATCAGGGGATATGTGAAAGAAAATGTATAATTATGGATAGTGTAATATAGAATCGCAGGGGAGTTATAAGATTTTCAGTAGGATAATAATTAAATGATTACATGGGTTTTTTTTTCTGTCATCTCAGTTTGTAGGAAAATTTTAAAGTATTGTGCGGAAATTTTTGAACCTATATAAGTCTTATTTTGATAGTATTTGAGAGGATAGTGTAATTGTTTAAGTATTTTATTATAAATATGTACATGAGTTATATTTATGGCATGTCCGGTTCAGAACACATGATGGATTGGATGTTAGATAAGAAGTGTATATAATGTAAAAAAAAAAATATATATATATATATATACATAAGGCAGAGATGTAAAATAAATAAAAAGAAGGAATTTGAAAAATGTAAGTTTGAAGAGAGTATCAAATTTAAGAAAAAAAAAAAAATGTATATATTATATGGAAGGATGTAAAGTAGATAAAGTGTAGAAATTTCAAAGGGGGCAATTTTTGAGAGTGTTAACAAATTTAAAGGAGTTTGAAAAAAAAAAAGAGAGTTTTTTTTTGTAATGTTTCGTGTGCCGGGTGACAAATTAAAATTATAGAAATTGAATTTATAAAAAAATGATACTTAAGGGAGTTTTAAGAGAAGAGAGTATTTTAATAAGCTTGAGTGTAATCTATGTGTATTGATTATCCTAAACAAAACATGAGACAGCGTACAGATCCGGTTACCTAACGATTCTCAAATGGTCAGCAATTCCTGTTGATCAGCGATTCCGAGTGCTCAACGATTCCTGGTGCACAAAGATTATCATTTGGTCAGCGACTCCAGCAGTTCAGCGCCTTACAGTTCAGCGAATTCCAGTTAGACAGCGGTCCAATCCTTCAGCGAGTTCCAGCAGTTCAGCGCCTTACAGTTCAGCGAATTCCAGTTAGACAGCGATCCAGTTCTGCAACGAGTTCCAGCAGTGGAGCGATTTACATTTCAGCGGTTTCCAAGGGTGCAGTGATATCAGTGTTTTTTTTTTCCAAAGGAAAGATATTTTACACTTTCCACCATAACTACAAGGGGACATAGTGATATTATTAGGGACCATATGCGTAAGTCCCTGATCCCAACGATTATCCAAGTGACGGTCAAAGTGACTTTGGTTATCATAAGTGAACAATTTTACAGATATACACCTTGAACTTGTGTGGAACTATATTGTTTAAAAAAAAAAAAAAAAAAAGACATATCACCAGTGGACGAACTTGTGCTTACATGAATAGACTTTTAATCGATAATAAGTACAACTGAACGACACATATATCGTCATTTTCAGACACATTGAGAATTGTATTTTGTATAGTATTTTCGTGTTCTTTTGATGGCATATAAGAGTATATATATGATAATATGATTTGTGTATATGTGTATATAGTACATTTTTACAGTAGATACAGATGAGAGCAAGACGAGTTGTTGGACTACACAGTGGACACGCATGCAGCAACTATGAGCTGGCACTTTTGTAATTGGCTTTTTTCCCACCAAAATTTTGGGGGGGGAAGAAGGGTAATTGTTATATTGTAATTTTCAATTCCCAATATAACATTGCTCTTTTGAAAAAGGAAGTGGACCTAAGAAGACGGTCCCTCATGAAGTGAGGCAATTTTTGTAACATTCCCTCGAACGCAGCTGCACCGGACATTCATTTCGAAAAGAGAGGGTGCTTCTCAAGTTCATGTCAGCGTTAGGTGTTACAACAAACGGAAGGGGTTGAACTTCTTGACCCCAGAGTCAATTAATATCACTCGAACCTTGGGAAAATTCTCGTGAGAACTTTCAACGATTTTAAAACTGGAGACTGCATATCTCATATTTCAGGGGGGCCTTGACCAATAATATAGCCTGAAGGGCGTAGCCCTTAATTTACTTAGCCAATTATGGACAGGGGCGCCTTGTTAAGGGGGTAGAGACAGAGAGCAACTTTGGACTTTAAGTTTTTGAAATCGGGGACTTGAATTTTGTGAGTGAAAAGAAGAGGTCGCAAGAGCGACGGATCTCGGAGAGAGCGAGCCCGCGGGACAGAGCCGGAGCGCGCCGTCATAAAGTCCGACATCGGCAGTGATGATCGAGGTAGGACAATTCTACACATATTTTTGCACTTTGATTATTATTATCTCTCTGACCCTCCTAAATAAGGTTAACCTGGGCCATTAAGACGTAGGCTAGTAAGAATAGTGAGTTAATGCACATTAATAGGTTAATAATTGTAATGCTCATATTATGATCATAGAATGAGGAGATTTGATTGTCTTAATGTACTACACTAAAGATGTTGGTATATGAAATTTACCAGATGTTAATAGTTATTAAATAAGGTTTTATCTTAATGAAATAAATTCTTTGTTATTGTTTAAAATTAAGCCTCTTCATTTTAATTACTGGTATTATGTATTTCTTTATTTACTCCACTTTACGAGATCGGTCTATATAGCGTCAATACCTGACGTGTGAGGAATCACATATCAAGCAGCTCGTACAATGCCACGACAGTGATGCGAGTGTGGAAGCAGCGAACTGAAGAGAACCGGATCAGACACAAATCCAACAGTGGACGACGAAATGTTACATCAGCAATTGATGATAGACACCTTATTTGCATGGCAGTTGTGGACCGTACAGCTTTATATCGACAGTTGGAAGAAAGTTGGATCACTGCTATAGGTGTCGAAAGCCCAGACCGTCCCACTCGTCTTGAGACATGAGCAGCAATTTGGACGGACGTGAACTGCTACAAGTGTGTCATTATCTGATCCAACAATTTGTCGGCGTCTGCTGCACCGTGGATTAAGTGCAAGAATTTCGTTGTTAAGGATTCCATTGACTCAAAACCATCGACGACTGAGTCTACATTATGCTTATCAACGTAAGCACTGGAGTGCCAATCGACAACAAGTTGTCTTTTCAAATGAATCTCGCTTTAATTTGGGGTACAGTGATGGCCGCATCCATGTTAGACGTTATAGCAGTGAACGTCACTTTCTATAATGAGCTGTCCAACGTTATACTGGGCAAACGCTAGGCGAGATTGTGTGGAGGCGCCATTGGGTACCTTGGATGATCTCACCTGCTAAGAATTAGAGTTACCTTAAAAACAATCGATACATCAGAGAAGTTCTGGATTCCGAAGTCGTACCCTTCTTTCAACGCAATTATGGAGATGTATTTCAACAGAGCAATGGCAGTCCACATGTTGCTAGGAACATTCAAGACTCCTTTTCAACACAAAGATACAGCTTCTTCCTTGGCCTACCTAATCACCGTATATATCGCCTATTAGACATGTCTGATATTTAGTCGGTCGGCGTCTCGCTCGTGTCGCTTGCCACTTAGCTAATACAACTGAACTTTGAGTGCGTATAGAACCAATCCGGAATGCTCTTTCACAGGTACAAATTTAAAATATATATTATTCGATGCCATGTCGTGTAGAAGCACTTATTGCAGGGCTTGCTGGTTTCACTAAATACTTATTTTCGACATGTAAAATTGTTTTTTCGCTTTATAAATTTTATCATTTATTTGTATTAATACAGGTCGTTTGTGGAAAAAATTTCATTCAATTTTGATGATTCCTCCATGGTGTTGCAATTTTTACAAACAGGAGTATACTTTGAGCTCGTAGAAGCTGATTTTTTCGAAATTGCGGACAGTAATTCAGATCCCAATACCGAAGTGTTCTTTGACATGTTCAATCGACTTTCTATTGAACTTTGCGACGTTGAAGGATAGCTCACCCCACGTACTAATGTGCATAATTTGGCGGATGCGAAAATAATTGGTATAGTAATTAAAGGGTATTGTAAAAGATCCCTTGAAACAATGAATACCAGCATTGACTGAGGTTACAAAGATCCTAGACTCTGCTGTCCGTTATAAGTGCAAGATAATAAAGCTTTGAAGCAATGGCAAATTGAGCTGGATAAGAAAATCACTGCGAAATTTGCAAAGTACTATGTTTTACTGCGTACAATGTATATCACATATTTTATTAAAATCACTACTGTATTACATATTAAATTGTCTCACATTTACGCCAATCATTTATTATCATCAATTCACGTCCAACAGTATTTTCAACATTAAATCTCTCTATATTAAAAAACAGTAGTTGTCGCCGTTTTATAAAATTTCGCGTTTCTCCAGTTTCTCTGTCACGCATCGTAAAATGTATAGCATGTTCGTGCATTTGTAAAGAAATATTAGAGAACACACTGATATAAACTGTTTTCTGATTTAAATTTTAATTTTGAAAATATTTAATGTCAAAGTCAAAGGAAGAGGTTTTGATCTGTGAGTTCGCGTCCTGGACAGACTAGCAATAGCAAAACCTCCAATTATGGTTGACATGTATCTACATAGTTGAAGTTTTGCAGGACAGCGCTACCTGTAAAACTAGCGAAGAGAGTGACGGGGCTTGGCGAACGTAGCGTGTAGGGGTCGGAGCTCCCTAGTATATTAAAAAATAAATATAGATAAAATAGTTAAGCATAAATTAAATTAATAGCTAAAATTGCTGGATTCTGCAGTAGTAAAAATTTTGACAATACTCAATTTAAAATGAGTAATATATTGTATTAAAATATTGTATTATTTAAGCACAATATAAATATATTTTAGCTTTTCGTTTGAAAAAAGCTTTAATGTCAATAAAAATTCACAAATTTTCCTCTTGTGAAACACAACAAGAAAATTTTACAAAATAAATCAACTTCCTCCTGCTGCTTCAAGTCAAAAAACATATACAAATATATTCATATAAGATGAATGGTCACTTCAGCGATAACAAACAAGATTGTGCTGTCTGTGAATTTCTCGGCAATTTATATCAACGATGGAAACCTCATTAAAATGTCGTTAGTCTCCTACAAAACAGATTCTACATAATCCTTGAGAATTGAAGCGAACATATTCTTTCCTCTCCAATTCAAAATTCAATAGTAGATTTCTAAAATGGTGTTGCATGGAATTTTTTCAAAGGCACCTTTATCCTTGCCTGATCTGGCACATGAATGTTTCCTTTAAAAGCAGCACAACGCTTTAAAGTGTAATGTATTCATTAATAATGTATATGTATTTGAGTTACTTGAACACATATGTTCTTTAATAAAATTATGTATATACACAAGAGAATTTCAGCTTTTAAATATACTACTTTTTCAAATCAATATATTGAACACGCGTTTATTAGGTTTAGTATAGCTCGTAGATATAAAATAATAGTTTAGTTTTTAAGTGTTAGTATATTCAATTAGTTATAAAACACCAGTTCTCCTGCAGATTGAGGAGGTGCAGCCTGTGCAACCGATGACTCATGAGTGAGTGTTCCTCGTTGAGGAGGAGGGTTGCCTCATTGGGGAGGAGGTTGAGGATGACTCATAGTCTCATAGAGAGGGGAGGGCCTTTAGACCAACTGAGGAGGCAGTATTGCGAAAGAGGTCGCCATCTTGACGGCCTTGAGACTGAGAAGGCAACGACATTGAACAGAAGAGAGTGAACTAACTGATAATCTTGGAGGTGACCTTTGACCGGATTGCGTAATGCGATAACGGAGCGTCGTAGAGTACGACCTTCCTCCGCGCTGGCTGGTGATGTTTTGATGTTTCTTATCAGTGCTGACGTAGTTGAAGCGCCCTGTGGCAAAAGTTTTAGGCGGTGGTGGTGAATTGCTGCCACTTATCGGCATTTAGCAGAAATGTAACAATACTTAGAGGATGATCATTGAATAAGAGATATCTGTTTAATGTTGTACACACATCTCAGGACCTTAATTCGATATATTTTTTTAAAACTGTCATAAAGGCGAATAGTATATCACTTAATGTTTTTTAAAGATATGAGTTTGTTAACATTGAATTTAAATGAATGAGCGACAATCTGGAGTAACGTTACATAAGCCCTAAGACTCTTTATTACTTAAAATTATCATATTTTAATGAAATTTGCAAAAAATTTACAATGCTTAGCAGATGATTACAGAATAAGAGCTATGTTTTTATGTTGCAACAACGTTTTAGGTCATTAAATCGCTATATTTTTTTAAACTGTCAAGAAGGAGAATATAATATCACTTAGTGTTTCTTAAGGATATGCGATTGTTCACATTGAATTTAAATGAAAGAGTGACCCTCTGAGGCACGTACACTACATTGTAATAACATTAAAATACGAAAGATATGCATTTAACACTTTAAGAGAAACTTGAAATTAGTTTTGATATCTTAATACGAGACATTATTAACGTACACCATAATAACCTACTTCACCATAATAATCCACTAAGTAAGCCCACTTGCGCAGTGGATAAGACACTCGCCTTGCAATCTCGAGGTTGTAAGATCGAACCCCGGCCGAGCCAGTTGGGAATCAATAGATTTTACATTTGGAAATTAAAATAATTCAGATAGGTGGCAGCACTTCACCACCACCGCCTAAAACTTTCGTCAGGGGGCGCTTCAACTACGTCAGCACTGATAAGAAACATCAGTACATCACCAGCCAGCTCTACGACCCTCCGTTATCATATTGCCCAATCCGGTTATACTTTTCTCCAAGATCATCAGTTAGTTCACTCTCTTCCACTCAAGGCCGTTGCTTCCTCAGCCTCAAGGCCTCCAAGATGGCGGTCTCTTTAACAATACCCCCTCTCAATGAGACTATAAGTCACCCTCAACCTCCTCCCTCCGAAAAACAGCCTTCCTCAATGAGGCATCAGTCCTCCCTCTCGTAGCTGAGAACTACCCTGTTCCATTCAGTCGTCTAAGAAACTCGGGCCCGACACCATTGCAATATCTTACGCTGGTGCATTGTTGTAAATGACACTCTTCGTAAAGGAGAGTTTGAGTGCAAACCACTTTCGGCAATCGTCGAGAAACTGTTGTTGCTGAAATTGGAACACTCTGCAAATTCCGCAGAAAGTCTGCAGCTGTCGTTTGTGAGATCACCACTCCATGTCTTCGAATACGTCGATCAACGCGTGCTGACGTACATATGGATGGACCTATACCACAGAGACGATTCACAGGCCCTGTTTCATTCCCTCTTCGCCAAATCATTTACACAGTGTTTTCATTTACGCGTGTTTCACTGACGGTACGACCACCCAGCCGCCCGTAGGTCTATAATGAATCCCCTCGCATGATCGTTCAAGTACGCAAACGGGCGTCGGCACACAGGCATTTATTTCTTCAACAACACGTGTTTTCTGAAATGAACAGCTCGGGAAGCGGCTTTCTTTAGACGACAGACAGTAGCAAATGTTAGCTTATGTGTCGTTTCCATTCCTATTATCCCGTGCTCTAATCACGTGACCTACATCTATTTCAGATCATATGCATATATCGGCCAGCTGCGTTTGTCTCGCAGTTTGCATAATTATAAGGCCTGAGCTTTATGGTGCTGCATTTTCTATGTCGGATAGTGCATATGATAACAATAACTGAAATTACTTTTTAATATAAAAATAGCAAACAAATAAATAAATATAATAGGCATGTCATTTCAGCGGAGCCCACACGGCAACGAGCTGAAATTGTGAAATATTCAAGCATTCGTTATTCCGAAACGCTTCGACGGATTTCGATGATTTTTTTTTTCGTAAATAGAAACTCATTTAGATTTCATTCGTTATAATCCGCACCACACATACCAATGCCCGTGTCCCATCGGACTATGACCACGATGAATATATGTGACTGAAAACGCAGTCGAAATGTGATGAGTTGGTTGAAGGATAGTGCAGTCCATATGATTGCCAACCCCAGTAGGTTTTATACTTAATTGGACGCCTCTCTTCCGAAGGTAGTACGACTGATATGCATTTAGCGAATTAGGCTGCCAATCAAAACGGAACAAGCACTGTAAGATATACGGATAATTTTACAGCAGCTCTTTCCTTTCCACTGGCAGCTCCAAAGGCTAGATGCATGCCTGTTGCCTTAGATATCAAACAATGATCCACGTTACACTTACGGGATCAGTCTCACGATGAGGAAAATTAGCCAATTGCCGCTCGCCTAGCAGCACCCTATGATAACTGGTGACGTCTAGAGGGTGACGTCTGAGAATAATTGAAGTATATAACATACGTCCTTCTTGTTTAAAGAGGTCAATATTTGTGTCATGAACACCAAACATTAAACATGAATGCCAAATGCTGCCTAACAGCGACGATTTCACATTGGATTATAAACACAAAATGAATATACACACTTTCCGTTAAGAGAGTCGTAACAGATGGTGTATTTCGTGCAAGTTCATAGGAAAATCCCACTAATGTAAAGTTGTATTGTAGATATGTTTGTCAGTGCGTGTTGAGAAATAAGTATGTATATATATATATTTTTATATGTCATAGAACGACCTATTAACCATCGAGGTCTGCACGAGAGGATTCATTGCGCATTTAATTTCGTAGAGTGTATGGCTAACCACCATTTAAGTACATTGTTATAAAATTAATTTTTATAATACGTATTTGAATATTTAATATTAAATTATCTTATTAGGTCCTAAACAAGGGGAGCTTTCGAAAAAAGAAAAGAAAATTAACGATTGATCGTAGAATTAAAGTGGAATATGAAAATTAATCAGCAAAGAAAAGTGAATTAACTATGATAGTTCTTCCCCCAAACTGGTGATAATTTCATATAAATACAAAATTTAATTTTTATAAGGCCTCCACATAAAAAAAAATCAATTGGAAGAATTTTCACTATACATATTTAGGGAGGAAGAAATTGACCCGGTACCTTAATGTAACATTCATCGAGATATCGATAATTGAAATCTTTGATTTATTCTATTTTACCTAAAATGCAAATATCAATAATTTACTTCATATGAAAGTCTGCTTATGAATAATTTGCTAGTCCATAGTTTATTTCTATGGGAAACATCAGCAAATATAATTAAACAAAAAATACATCCGATCCAATTCGATATTTTTTGTAGATTTGATTACAATCGGGACCAGGGTGTTTTGTTCTTCAGATCTTCATGTAAAGATAATTTTGTATAACGAGAACAGGGCGTCTTACATTTCTTTTTTATAATTTAATTAAATTTTTTAAAATAATGTTTTGAATAGAAATGCCATTCAGAATACTACCGGCATTTTTCAAACTAAAATAAATTATAAAGTATCATAAGCAAAGACTCCAAATATTAATAATTCAACACAAATTGCGAGTTTCAATCTTATTTATTTTATATTATCCTACGAAGAAAGAGTATACTGCTAGTAATTTATAAATCAAAAAGCGTTTTGATTTATAATTTGCGGCTAATGTTAATATATTCTCCACAAAAGTGCTTCGTTCAATCCAACATTTAAAACACAATTTTAAATTTAATAATATATTTAGCATTAATTTGCTCATAGAAGTAAAATCCTTAAAGAAAAGGAAGTAATATTAGTATTACATACTTGATTACAAATGTCAAAGATTATTAGAAGTCAGTCATGAATATTTTATGAAATCCGAGTTCAGTCAGTTTCAGCTTTCAGACTAATCTAAAGGAAAATGATATCATTTAAAATGTAGCAATAGGATGTAAATGAAGCTAGAATTAATAATAAATGAGCTGAATGTAGAAGAATTCGAAACAAATAGTTTTCTGAGTAACCGAATTGAAATATAAAACGAAGTTTGAATCTAAGAACATTTCGCTATATATTCAACATGAATCGTAATTTTAAAAATGCAAAAGAAAATTATAGGTATTCCTTTTCAAACAAATAAAATATTTGAATAACGTTAAAGAGTCTTTAACTTTTCTTACCAAACATGATTCAAATAACTTTCAAAAAATTTGTAATGCCATCGACATAAAGGGGACAAAAGACTGGGGAATTAAGAAGAATATGATACAAAATATGGAAGAATGGATACTTTCGGTTGCTATATGAACGGGCTTCATCAGCTAAATTAACACATAGAATATATGAAGGAAGCTTCATACAGTGGCATATGGTGTGAACATTTCACGATTGAAGGAGCAATTAAGAATTATTGTTACTTTTTACATTATTTTTTGACTACTCATGCGAATTTTCTGAAAAAATGGGAAGTTGCATCTCCATAACCGAAAACGAATATCCTTAGTAACTTCCAGCTATCGCCTTTGGGATTTGATAATGGATCCACTTCAGTCATCATCTGAGCTCACCTACAGCCTATCCTGAGAAATAGACGTTTCAAAGGAAAATTTTGAAAAAAATAGAAAAAAGCTGATGTGAGTAGCACATGCCCTTCCTTAATGTAACACATGACTTTCCTTAATGTAACACATTACTTTCTTTAATGTAACTTTTACTTTCTTCTGTTCCTGTCGTTTGAAACGATTAGACGTAGTACTTTTCTGCTCCTGGGCAGACTTAGTATTTTTCTAGTCCTGTTTCCTCCATCATTATGGAGATCGATGTTCCGGTAGCGCCGGTTCACCCCTTGGAACCTGAGAGCAATGTTGTTATTGAAAGTGATTTAACTAGCATGGCTGATAATTCAGCTAGTGAATTAGAAAAAGTGAACAAGCTGAGAGACCATTTAAAGGAATTGGACAGACGGATCATGGTAGCCTCTGCAAAGACCGGCAAGACCCCACATGAGAAGGCCGACTACGCGCAGATGCTGCTGCAAAGAGAAGGACTAGTACTGGACCTACAGAAAAAGTCTGAATCCTGTGATGTAGGTATATACAATTATTTTCCTCCTACCCCCCCCCCCCCTCTGTTGATCCCGTGGCTAGCATGAATAACTTAAATTTCTAGCATGAATAACTTAAATTCTAATACTGATCAGGAAATTGTCATTTTGAACGTGGACCCGGCTATTGAAGTTACGGAGAAAGTTAAAAATCTAAATATACAGAAAGATAATCAGTTAACCTCTAACCTAAGCAAAAAGCGTAGGCAAGACGAGGACTCTAATTCTGAATCTGATGAAGGATGGATGGAAGTAAATCGTAGAAATGCAAATAGATTAAACTTAAATAGAAATAGAATATCCACTGCTGCCTATAGAGAGGCGTTAAAAATCAAAAATCAATATGAGAGCTTAAGAAATCTACAGCCGGAAGGTACCGACTCCGGAATGGACGTTCAATCGGCTTCAGTATCGAAGCCCCCACGCCGCAACGCCAATCCTCCGGAAGTCCAATCCTCCAACGCTCCGGAAGTCCAAGGAGCTCGCCTATCTGTATCGGCTCGCCTATCTGTGGGCTGTCTTCGTGCTGTTGATACTGTTCCTTGGCTAGGAAATTCACCGGACCTTTCGTCAATCGAGCATGTATGTGACACGCTAGGCCGCCAGATTCGAGCATCCCGAAATGCAGTAGATGTGGAGCAGCAGTTAAGAAATGCCTGGCAGAATTTATAGCAGGATAACATTAGGAAAATTTATCACTCCTTCCATAGACGTTTAAAGCATGCATTGCCGCCAAGGTGGGTTTCATCAATTACTGATTTGAAAATTTAATGTGAAATTGCTAACCATTGATGGGTCCTGCGATCTTGATTTTGTAATCATTTCATTACCTGTGTATGAGATGTACGCATAGTTAATTTCAATAAAAAATAGTCACTTTCATCATAGTGCTTCGTTCTTTCTTTCCAAAAGAGTGTCTTTCACACAACTCTAAATTAACCATTATTAATATTGATAGCATCTCCAATAAGTTATATAGTCTATAACTATATAAAATATTTAATATTTAATTCATCAATTAGGCGTCATTTTTGCAATTTTGAGCAAATTTTCTTCAATCTGGAGCAAAATATCGCCAAGCTGTCGATACTTTGTTAGATTACTAACCATTTTTTTCCAAAAACATCACCATGTGCTGCAGATAAACGGAGGGAAGAGCATTTCTTATATACTAGAATATATGCCCGTCATATGACGAATTTGCGAAACATTCTTTCTCAGTTGGCGTCATTTTTATCAATTTGACGCCACTTTTGTTACTTTGCAATATTTAAAAAAGTTACCAAGTTGGCGACGTCCTGTTAAATTTTTCGCCAAGCGTTACGGACTGATGGAGGGAGAAATGGGTGATTCTTACTATCTATTCTTATGTTCTTTCCAAGATATTGAACTTTCATCAATTAGTTGTCATTTCAGCGATTCAGCGTCAGTTACAGCAATTTGGAGAATTTTTATCTATTGTGTGATATTTTTATCATTTTGACAACAATTAAAAAGTCGTTTAAAAGATATTTTCATTAATTTGGCAATAATTAAAAAAGTCGCCAAGTTTGCGACTTTCCACCAAATTCGTCGCCAAGCGTTATGGATGGAGAAATAATTTATCCTTATAGCAGATAGATGACTATTGGTGCCTTGGTAGATGACTGCTGGCTCTCTGTATAAAAGCAGCATTCCATTCATTAACATTTTCCTATTAATTTCATTCATCACACTACTGTAATAATTTATTTTATTTAAAAACTTAAGACCATGGAGTTACATGTAATTTAACTCTATGCGTAAAATTTAATCGAAAGAATCGTCCTTTTCTCTGTAAAATCAATGAATATTTCATTCATATCAGCTATATAGCAGACTCCATGAGGTAAATAATTTTGCTTTAAAGAAATGCAGTACAACTCATTCTACGTATTTTGCTGTTTACATTTTCCATAAGTGAAAAGTAGGCTTCGTTGTAGAAATAATCAAATTTGGATGACCATTTAAATTAAAATATATTGTAATTGCATTGTTTCAGTATGTAGATGCACAGAATTTAAGCAAAAAAAAAAGCGTTTTTAGAACGGATACAATACTAAATATGAGTAAAAAATAACTTTATAAACCACGATGTTGACACAAGATGGATGCCATATTTTTTTGAAGTGGGTCATGTGATCTTTTCATATAATGGTGACGTGAACACTCCATATAAAATGTGTAATTAAAATTTTAAATTTTATTTAAAAAACTACTGAATATATTTTGCTTAAATTTTGTTTATGTATTTTACTGGATAATTTGTATATTTCCTAAATTTTTCGACGCAATTTGTGAATTTTAAATCCGCTTATGAAATGTTTGAAAATTAGGTCCCATCGGGTTCAATGTATTTCATTTTTTCAACCCGGGTTCAATCCAGAACAAATTGGATGATATTATGTATATATTTATATTTCCATAGGTCCCACAGACAGTCTGAACAATATACTAAAATTTCATTTTGATAAAGTCATTTTTACGACAGTTATCGTGCTAACGGGCAGACAGACAGACATATATATTTATATTTCCATAGGTCCCACAGACAGTCTGAACAATATACTAAAATTTCATTTTGATAAAGTCATTTTTACGACAGTTATCGTGCTAACGGGCAGACAGACAGACATATATATTTATATTTCCATAGGTCCCACAGACAGTCTGAACAATATACTAAAATTTCATTTTGATAAAGTCATTTTTACGACAGTTATCGCGCTAACGGGCAGACAGACAGACATATATATTTATATTTCCATAGGTCCCACAGACAGTCTGAACAATATACTAAAATTTCATTTTGATAAAGTCATTTTTACGACAGTTATCGTGCTAACGGGCAGACAGACAGACATATATATTTATATTTCCATAGGTCCCACAGACAGTCTGAACAATATACTAAAATTTCATTTTGATAAAGTCATTTTTACGACAGTTATCGCGCTAACGGGCAGACAGACAGACATATATATTTATATTTCCATAGGTCCCACAGACAGTCTGAACAATATACTAAAATTTCATTTTGATAAAGTCATTTTTACGACAGTTATCGTGCTAACGGGCAGACAGACAGACATATATATTTATATTTCCATAGGTCCCACAGACAGTCTGAACAATATACTAAAATTTCATTTTGATAAAGTCATTTTTACGACAGTTATCGTGCTAACGGGCAGACAGACAGACATATATATTTATATTTCCATAGGTCCCACAGACAGTCTGAACAATATACTAAAATTTCATTTTGATAAAGTCATTTTTACGACAGTTATCGCGCTAACGGGCAGACAGACAGACATATATATTTATATTTCCATAGGTCCCACAGACAGTCTGAACAATATACTAAAATTTCATTTTGATAAAGTCATTTTTACGACAGTTATCGTGCTAACGGGCAGACAGACAGACATATATATTTATATTTCCATAGGTCCCACAGACAGTCTGAACAATATACTAAAATTTCATTTTGATAAAGTCATTTTTACGACAGTTATCGTGCTAACGGGCAGACAGACAGACATATATATTTATATTTCCATAGGTCCCACAGACAGTCTGAACAATATACTAAAATTTCATTTTGATAAAGTCATTTTTACGACAGTTATCGCGCTAACGGGCAGACAGACAGACATATATATTTATATTTCCATAGGTCCCACAGACAGTCTGAACAATATACTAAAATTTCATTTTGATAAAGTCATTTTTACGACAGTTATCGTGCTAACGGGCAGACAGACAGACATATATATTTATATTTCCATAGGTCCCACAGACAGTCTGAACAATATACTAAAATTTCATTTTGATAAAGTCAGTTTTACGACAGTTATCGTGCTAACGGGCAGACAGACAGACATATATATTTATATTTCCATAGGTCCCACAGACAGTCTAAACAATATACTAAAATTTCATTTTGATAAAGTCATTTTTACGACAGTTATCGTGCTAACGGGCAGACAGACAGACATATATATTTATATTTCCATAGGTCCCACAGACAGTCTGAACAATATACTAAAATTTCATTTTGATAAAGTCATTTTTACGACAGTTATCGTGCTAACGGGCAGACAGACAGACATATATATTTATATTTCCATAGGTCCCACAGACAGTCTGAACAATATACTAAAATTTCATTTTGATAAAGTCATTTTTACGACAGTTATCGTGCTAACGGGCAGACAGACAGACATATATATTTATATTTCCATAGGTCCCACAGACAGTCTGAACAATATACTAAAATTTCATTTTGATAAAGTCATTTTTACGACAGTTATCGTGCTAACGGGCAGACAGACAGACATATATATTTATATTTCCATAGGTCCCACAGACAGTCTGAACAATATACTAAAATTTCATTTTGATAAAGTCATTTTTACGACAGTTATCGTGCTAACGGGCAGACAGACAGACATATATATTTATATTTCCATAGGTCCCACAGACAGTCTGAACAATATACTAAAATTTCATTTTGATAAAGTCATTTTTACGACAGTTATCGTGCTAACGGGCAGACAGACAGACATATATATTTATATTTCCATAGGTCCCACAGACAGTCTGAACAATATACTAAAATTTCATTTTGATAAAGTCATTTTTACGACAGTTATCGTGCTAACGGGCAGACAGACAGACATATATATTTATATTTCCATAGGTCCCACAGACAGTCTGAACAATATACTAAAATTTCATTTTGATAAAGTCATTTTTACGACAGTTATCGCGCTAACGGGCAGACAGACAGACATATATATTTATATTTCCATAGGTCCCACAGACAGTCTGAACAATATACTAAAATTTCATTTTGATAAAGTCATTTTTACGACAGTTATCGTGCTAACGGGCAGACAGACAGACATATATATTTATATTTCCATAGGTCCCACAGACAGTCTGAACAATATACTAAAATTTCATTTTGATAAAGTCATTTTTACGACAGTTATCGTGCTAACGGGCAGACAGACAGACATATATATTTATATTTCCATAGGTCCCACAGACAGTCTGAACAATATACTAAAATTTCATTTTGATAAAGTCATTTTTACGACAGTTATCGCGCTAACGGGCAGACAGACAGACATATATATTTATATTTCCATAGGTCCCACAGACAGTCTGAACAATATACTAAAATTTCATTTTGATAAAGTCATTTTTACGACAGTTATCGTGCTAACGGGCAGACAGACAGACATATATATTTATATTTCCATAGGTCCCACAGACAGTCTGAACAATATACTAAAATTTCATTTTGATAAAGTCAGTTTTACGACAGTTATCGTGCTAACGGGCAGACAGACAGACATATATATTTATATTTCCATAGGTCCCACAGACAGTCTAAACAATATACTAAAATTTCATTTTGATAAAGTCATTTTTACGACAGTTATCGTGCTAACGGGCAGACAGACAGACATATATATTTATATTTCCATAGGTCCCACAGACAGTCTGAACAATATACTAAAATTTCATTTTGATAAAGTCATTTTTACGACAGTTATCGTGCTAACGGGCAGACAGACAGACATATATATTTATATTTCCATAGGTCCCACAGACAGTCTGAACAATATACTAAAATTTCATTTTGATAAAGTCATTTTTACGACAGTTATCGTGCTAACGGGCAGACAGACAGACATATATATTTATATTTCCATAGGTCCCACAGACAGTCTGAACAATATACTAAAATTTCATTTTGATAAAGTCATTTTTACGACAGTTATCGTGCTAACGGGCAGACAGACAGACATATATATTTATATTTCCATAGGTCCCACAGACAGTCTGAACAATATACTAAAATTTCATTTTGATAAAGTCATTTTTACGACAGTTATCGTGCTAACGGGCAGACAGACAGACATATATATTTATATTTCCATAGGTCCCACAGACAGTCTGAACAATATACTAAAATTTCATTTTGATAAAGTCATTTTTACGACAGTTATCGTGCTAACGGGCAGACAGACAGACATATATATTTATATTTCCATAGGTCCCACAGACAGTCTGAACAATATACTAAAATTTCATTTTGATAAAGTCATTTTTACGACAGTTATCGTGCTAACGGGCAGACAGACAGACATATATATTTATATTTCCATAGGTCCCACAGACAGTCTGAACAATATACTAAAATTTCATTTTGATAAAGTCATTTTTACGACAGTTATCGTGCTAACGGGCAGACAGACAGACATATATATTTATATTTCCATAGGTCCCACAGACAGTCTGAACAATATACTAAAATTTCATTTTGATAAAGTCATTTTTACGACAGTTATCGTGCTAACGGGCAGACAGACAGACATATATATTTATATTTCCATAGGTCCCACAGACAGTCTGAACAATATACTAAAATTTCATTTTGATAAAGTCATTTTTACGACAGTTATCGTGCTAACGGGCAGACAGACAGACATATATATTTATATTTCCATAGGTCCCACAGACAGTCTGAACAATATACTAAAATTTCATTTTGATAAAGTCATTTTTACGACAGTTATCGTGCTAACGGGCAGACAGACAGACATATATATTTATATTTCCATAGGTCCCACAGACAGTCTGAACAATATACTAAAATTTCATTTTGATAAAGTCATTTTTACGACAGTTATCGTGCTAACGGGCAGACAGACAGACATATATATTTATATTTCCATAGGTCCCACAGACAGTCTGAACAATATACTAAAATTTCATTTTGATAAAGTCATTTTTACGACAGTTATCGTGCTAACGGGCAGACAGACAGACAGACAGGCGGAATGAACAAAGTCATAAACATTTTTCTACTTTGTTGTAAAGTGTTAATGAACATCATACTAAAATTTCATTTTGATAAAGTCATTTTTACGGCAGTTATCGTGCTAACGGATAGACAGACAGACAGACAGACAGAATGAACAAAGTCATAAACACTTTTCAACTTTGTTGTAAAGTTTTAATAAGATTATGGGATACAGTGACTGCAAAAATCATGCCAAATCAGACCAGACTCGATTTTTTGATTCTCTCTGTGTAAAAAAATGCAATACTTTACAATACTTACAATACTTTAATACCATTAACTCACTTAATAAATGTGAAATTACTTCATCCATGCTGTTTCCATTTCAGATTTTATATAAAAAATTAAAATTACCTGTAGAATATATAACAGCAATTATGTTATATATAATATCAATTATTCCTAAAAAACATACTAATATTAATTATAAATAGTTTGCAACATTTGTATCTATAATTATAACTTTTTCTCAATTTAAATAAAGAGAAACAAGAAAGATCAATCATGCTTAAAGCATTGATTGTGAAACACTTTCCAACTTC
The DNA here is from genome assembly GCA_951213105.1 of Amaurobius ferox. Classification (NCBI taxonomy): domain Eukaryota; kingdom Metazoa; phylum Arthropoda; class Arachnida; order Araneae; family Amaurobiidae; genus Amaurobius; species Amaurobius ferox. The sequence goes on from OX578134.1 coordinate 89,739,126, forward strand.
AATGCAGTTTTATTTAAAGATCTCTAAATTGCGATACATTAGTAAGTAATATTTTAAAACTTATCACAATACTACATTAATTTATTATATTTGAAAACTTAAACCTTCATCGAAAAAAATGAACTTCATTCAAATGACGGCATTGAAATATAAATTGCATGGTTTAAACATCTCTAAAATGCGATACATTCCTCGGTAATATTTTTAAAATCATCATAATACTACAATAATTTATTATATTTGAAAACTTCAACGAAAACAACTAACACTCATTCAAATGACGTCATAGAAAAAATGAGCCTTTCTCTCTCTATAAAAGCAACATTTCATTCATAACGTTTTCCCATTCATTTCATTCATCACAGTACTAAAATAATTTATTTTATTTAAAAACTTAAGACCATGGACCTACAAGTAATTAAAGGCTATGCCTTAAACTTCATCGAAAAAAATCGTCCTTCTCTCCGTAAAATCAATGAATATTTCATTCATATCAGCTATGCAGACTCCATGAGCTAAATACATTTGCGTTAGAAAAATACAGCAATTCTTATACAACTCATCCTACATATTTGGCTGTTTACATGTTACATAAGTGGAAAATAGGTTTCGTTGTGGAAATAATGAAATTCGGATGATCATTTTAACTCAAATATATTGTTATTGCGTTGTTTCAGTATGTAGATGTACAGAATTTAAGCAAAAATAAAGTTGTTTTAGGACGAATACAACACTATGAATTAAAAATAACTTTAAAAATTACAATTTTGAGACAAAATGGATGCCATATTTTATTTTCAAGTGGGTCACGTGAAATTTTCATATCGTGGTCACGTGATAGCTTCATATAAGATGTGTAATTATTATTTTAATTTTTATTTAAAAAACTGCTGAATATATTTTGCTGAAATTTTTTTTATTTATTTTATGGAATAATTTGAATATTACCTAAAATTTTCGAAGCAATTTGTAAATTTTCAATCCGCTTAAAAAATGTTTGAAAAATTAGATCCCACAGGGTTCAATGTAATTCATTTTTTCAATCCGGGTTCAATCCAAAACTAATTGGCTGTTATTATTCATTTATATTCCCATAGGTCCTACAGACCGTCTGGCCAACATACTGAAATTTCATTTTGATTAAGTCATTTTTACGGCAGTTTTCGTTTTTACGGACAGACAGACAGACAGACAGAATGAACATAGTCATAAACACTTTTCAACTTTGTTGTAAAGTGTTAAAAAATAGAAAAATTTAGCCATTTGTCTTTTTGTCAACCACAGAATGTGTATGACACTAACGTTATTCGATTGGAATAATCCGACCAAATTGTTTCGATTTGATCGATATTTTAATAGATATCTTACCCACAAGCAAACATATGCAGATTGACTGACAGAAAGACATACACACAGTCATCATTAAAAGATGTTTGGTCAGTTTTCATGGATACTTACATCACATAGATATATCAAATAACGAGAGCCAGATTTTGGAAACCATCACAATATTTCCCCTTTACCTCACTATGTAAAGTACGGTAAGTGATAAGTAAAAGGAAAATACATATTTTAATTTAAATACCACTTTTTATTTCTTGTATGTAACTTATACGTATGGACAACACATATATTTAAATGTATACAACTCAATAGATGAATGGCCGGTTCAACTAATTAGGTTGAAGTGAAGTGAAGTGAGTCCAAAACACAAGAACGACTTAGAAGTTGTACAATTACATTTAATAAACAATAATGGCTCAAAGGAACGACCACCAACCTAAATGCACGTCTCACAGCGGCGATGGAGGGATTAGGGAACTATTTCTAACCGACCGTTCATGTCGTGCACTTCGGCAGCAGCAGTCGGAATTCTGGCGACGAAGTTCTTTTTCAGATTCAATATATATATATATATATATATATATATATATATATATATATATATATATATAAGATGGAAATTGGATGTTATTAAAGATACTGAAGTGTCATGGCTGAATAATATAATGTTCTTAAAATGTTTGAAATATATTTTAATACTTACGTTATATAAAAATAATCATCATTAATCATCTTACATTGATGAATGTTTAATTGTTCTAGATTAAACATACATTTGTCCTATAAGGTTCTTCCATTTAAAATAATCAGGAGATAAAAAAAAGAAAATATAAGACGGTTTTCGTCACTGACTTTCCATTCATAATATTACCTTTCCTTTTTGAAGTTTGGGAAAAAATAATACATGAATACCGTCTTGTTGTAATTAGCATTTTTTAACTTTATGGAAAAAATCTAATTTAGGGATGTAATTACAGAATGAAATCAAACAAAAGTTAAACAGGTACTGCACACTGTGTTTTTCAAAAGGGACGGAGGACGTAAGTAGAAATAAAGAAAATATAATTAACCAGAAGTGAGTGGTGTAGTAATGATTTTTATTTCTGGGGGTATTTACATTTTGTATTTTTTAAAAATGAGTTTTAATTGTTATTAAAATAGGAAAGGAACATAATCCGAAGTCCCTGTAAAATATTTAAAAAAAGTACTTTTTTCATAATGGAGATGAAAAGCTAGTTATTTTATAAGGATATAAAAAGATTTTATTTTATAAAGAGTATAGAAACCTGTTTATTTTAAAATGAATATAAAAAACTGTTTATTCCTGCTTGTGTGGAAAACCAATTTTAATAAATATTCGTGTGTCTGAATATTAAGCACAAGAGTTTAAATTTTATAAACTAATATATTTTTAAGTTATTCAGAAATTAGTTATTTAGTGATTAGTTACTTAGAATTAGTCATTTAATTTTTTTTCCTGTATGTTAGCATTCTGAGAGTTATTGACAAAACAATGCACCAATTACTGGCTCACTTCGCTCCCAATTCCTGTAGAATGCATCTATATTACTAGTTTAATATGTTGTACATTTCCTTCCCCGCCCCATTTCGTTATTCCAAATTCATTTTATGAAATATGCAATATAAAAATAGGAATTGTTTGTATTTAATTTCGGTTCCAAGTTAAGTGGCAACCCTGCATCTTGATAGATTAATAATAATTCGAATGTTTTGGGAGGATTTTTGTACATGAGGGCTAAATTCTGGTGGCAGTATCGGAGCTTTGAAATTGCGAACTAAATATAAATAGTTGGTGGGCGTTCGATAAATATGCTGAACAAAACGGACGCGTTATCGTCTACGGGCCGAGACTAAAATAAGAGCTGAAATCCATAATAATAAGTAATTCAAATTGTGGCTTCAAGTTAATAAAATAGTTTGACGAAGTCTTGCAGCCGCCGTATCAACGGAAAGTATGCGGTTTCCATACGGTACAAGTATATGGATTCGGAACAAAATTATCCACCCATGCATGCTGTATGCATCGTCACGCCGTTGTTCTGTTGTGTGTGTGTGAGTTTTTCACGGAATTAAGAATGTCTAAGCTCCAACATTTACTTGTCTTCCTTTGCTTTTGCGTATGTATTTCTTCTTCACATCCTCAATCACAAAGGGTTCACACACACCTATTCGTCGTTGAGAGTTAGTAATGGATCTCAAAACAGATCTGCTCTTACTTAGTAAATTACTGATAATTAGGTTGTTTTAAATGAGTTATACTCAGACAATGAGAATGAGCAAATATAGTGATACTCAAAAGTGTGATATATAATGAGGTCACTTTCTTGGTAAAAAAAAGTCTACAACTTTGCACAAATTTCATAAAATATATGTTATTTTAAATTAGTTTTCTTTGGACGTATATCTACTCAACATTTCACTTCACAGCTCGTTCATTTTAAATTTTAATATAGTTAAACATTTTTACACGTTTTTCACACATTTTTACACACGCACATGATAAACATAATTAATTTTAATTTTAACGCTGCTCAGCTTAAAACTTTCGAGTATAGATAATTTTATTTCATATATAATGTTATTTCTAACCGAATTGCTATTTTAAACGAGTTACATAATATAAGAAAATATAGTCAAATTTTTACTGAAAATAATTTATATTAAATCCATTTATACGTTATGTAGTTAAATTTTAAGACTCGTAAATGCTATGTGAAAATATGCTAATTGAACATAATAGCTTTAGAAGAGATTTCTGTGTATATAAATGAATACACGAAATCTGTTAGACGTCAAAACACAAAACTATTAGTTAAAGTATCTCTGGTGAATGAAATGAATAAGATTCAAGAGAATGATTTTAAAAATCTTATAAATATAAAAAAATTAATATATTTCACAATAGATATTTTTAATTTTATGCAATTTAAAAATGTGCAATATATAGAGAAAGGTTCATACTAACGTTCTTGTAGCATTCCTTTTCAAATAAAAAAATTACATGCGAAATGATTATTTGCTCAATATTATTGATTGTTCCGATTTTCTGTTAAATGTTTCAAAATTTCATTCGAAAATTTGGGGGGGGGGGGGCTTTCGAACATTCGTTTGCGTTTAATATCAATAGAATCCCTGTATTCGCTGATTTTAATATGTGCAACAAATTTTGTTCGAAGTGCTCAGTTTGTTCGAGTGATATCGCATCCATAGACTCACGGACACACACACATATACACACATACATAGAGACATAATCTCGAAGCATTAGCTTCGAATACAGGTATGCTTGAAAAGTACGCTTCCTCCGAAAACTCGAATACGATTTTTCGACGCCTGTCACAATATTTTCACTATACATTATACTAGAGAGAGTAAAAAATGGAAAGTTGTCGGGGTATCTTTCATATCATCTTCATTCTAAACAGATGGTATGTAATTGGTTACATTCCATTGTCTCAAGATGCGATACACATAATTCCTGGAGATATCTTTCGTAATAAATGACCAGTTACAAAAACTATTGAAAATGTTAATTAAAATAATGTTTAGCAAGTACCTGATTTCATATAAAATACTATTACACCTTCTTTTTTTCCATTTTTTCTGAGAAGAGAAAAGTATTAACTAGAAACTAGAAATTAAATGCCATTCAAAAGATTCATATATTCTCTCTAACTATTTTCTCTCTTCTATGGAAACTTTTAAACTTAAACTTAATGAACAGGAATAACAATTCTTTCTATTATATTTTATTAGCCTTACAATTTAGACGTGTCTGCTATTTGTCCATTAACCATTGTCTAAGCTCCTGTTGTTTAGCTTGAACTCTTACAGTGGAAACATTTCAGAAGATTGTACGCCTAATTTTGAATAATATAAAAAATGCATATTCACGTATATAGATTATTTCAACTCATTTCCATTTATATATAAGCCCAAAACTTATTTTATTATAAAATTGATTAATTTGCTATAAAATTCATTCAGTTTTTAATGCGTCTGTAAAATGATTTTGCTCTTCTTTAAACAAATGCTAAAGTTTCGGTTACAGCTTGTCACATAAAATTCCTCCAATTTTAATGGAATTTGAATTTGGTCTAATAGGTTTAATTGCCGGCATCAAACACACAATTTTGCAGCTAAGTTTCAATCCTAGAAATCTGGAGATCATAACATTCATATAGTGGGGGGGATGGAATATAGAAAGAGGTGAAAATTTATTTCCCCTGCCGAATATTTGGAATCTCATCAAATTATTTTCTTTTGACCCCTATCCTCAGGCATCACCTGAACTTTATGCAACTGACTATGTACAAATAAAATAATGAAATGTTTCTGCGAGAATAATTTGATTTCGAGCGTCGATATTGATAAAGAACTGCACCAATTGATGTCACAAGTGATGCTATTTATGATTGCCCTCCAATCACTAAACTGGATAGGGATAGAACTGAAAGTAATTTGCTTCACATTACATGGCTTTTTATTTATCTTGCTGTTCCATGGTTTACTGAATGATAGGGAGCGTATAGTCAAATTTTTCAAACAGCTACTAACCGAAAGTGATCTGCTTCACATTACATCACATTCTCATTCATCCTGATGTTCCATGGTTTACTGACTGGAGAAAGCGTATAGTCAAATTTTTCAAAAAACTACTAACCGAAAGTGATATGCTTCACATTACATGGATTTTTATTCATCATGTTGTTCCATGGTTTACTGAATGGATGGGGCGTATACACAAATTATTCAAAACGCTACTAAGTGCCTCCGGCAACCTGAAAAGAATAAATTGGTTAGTTGTTAAAATTTTTACTCATTTATAGCAAAGATAAAATTCAAATTTCGATGCGTGGCGAAAATTAAAGTTTCTTTGGGTAAACTTTTGCGACCGCTTCAACGTCCCTACCCATTAGAGTTCCATCAATATGAATTGATGACTGAATTGTTCCATGTGTCATCCAATGTGGATATTCTTGTAAAGCAACGTGAGAATTTACAATAACAGTAATAGTTGCTGAAACTTGAAACAATAAAGGACTTTCCTTAAAATATAAGGCATGGTTAAAATCACCCTCCTCGGCAACCTGGGGTTTACTCCGACTACGTTGAGAGGGATCAACGGGTGTTATCCGCAACCCATCGAGGCCACGTCCGGGAGGACGAAGGTCGGCGGAACCGTTCACCGGGCAGATCGAAGGCAACCCATCGAGTCAAGACACCAGTCGCCGACGGGTCTGGGAACATGCCATAAAGACCTTGATCTTCTCCGGCACCTGCAAGCGCCTGCTTCAAAGACCAATCAATTTTTTCAGGTGGCATATTCACAGATTGATGCACCCGTACAGGAAAGGAGAATCAGGTCTATGAGGCTGCCACGTTCCCTACACCGCCATCTTGTAATGGGTCCCAGACATTAAATAATCCTGAGTAATTATATGTTAAAATAAATTTGTGAAACTATGGATGTACACGATCTTACTTTAATATACTTGAGTGTACCCATAATTTTTGATTAATATAAAAATTAATATTCATGTATATAGATGATGTCTATTCATTTATACATAAGTTTAAAACTTATTTAACTATAAAATTCCAGATTAATTTATTATAAAATCCATACAGTTTTTAAGCGCCTGTCAAACCACAGCTTTAAAGCGAAACTATGGGTAAACACGATCTTACATTAGCTAACATTTTAATGCGTATATTATAATAATGCTTGTCATTGAGTGATACGTAGTTGAAAAACAGAATAAGTAAGAGAAAAATGTCTTGACAAAATTGATTGAAATATATAGTATTTCAAATGAGCATATTTTAATGGGGTATTGCATGGTATGAAATAAAATACAGAAAATCTCCCTAAATTCTTTGACAAAAATCTCATATGTAATTCAAACATGATTTTTCCTAGAGACTCTAATTCATTATTTTTATAACTTTATTTTTTCCCATAAAGTAATTTAATTTTTATTGCATAAAATAGCGCATGAAGTGAATAAATCATTTTAGCAACATGGAATTTGCAGTTTATTAGCATTACATTTTAAATAAAAACTACTTAGCATTTTAAAGCTTTACCGATTCAATCGATTTAGGTTCTATTAGATATGCAAAAATAAATTAGAGTTTAAAACAATTAATTAATACATGTCATCAATATAATAATTTTATAACGTGCTTTTGTTTTTCCAGACCCTCCGGGAGCTCTCCAACGTGGCAACACTTTAAAATGTTGCAAATTATTTTTTAGAGTATAAACTTCCATCTCCTTCTTCGATCCAGACTGTCCAAGCTACCCGAAAGTGTAAAGTATCGGCGGGATGACAGGGCCGTGCCGCCCAATTTAGACAGAATCCCAGTGGTGGTCCCTCTGCTTCTTCTTCGACCCATATCCGTCTAACCTACCCGAAGGTGTAAGGCATCTGTTGGGCGATCGGGAAGTACCACAAAATTTAGACAGCAACCCAGTGGAGATCGCATCCACAGGGACCGTATCCTCCTTCTCTTATCTCCAAGCTCTCAGAAGCACTTACGGACACATATTATCTTGCCCGTACTCCGCGTGAAGACGGAGACAGTTTAGGTGGTGAAGGGAACCGAACTCGGGTGCAATCTCTGCGTACTAACCATTCGGCTATCCCACCCCTTTTACCTCTAATTGACAACCTTAAATACTAATTGTACATTATTTTTGTTTTAGATTTTGTGGATTTGTTTCTATATTTAAACGGTCATTTGCAAAAGTGCCAATAATATTTTTCCAAATACTTAATAGATCAGATTAGCATCTTCTCGGTGCAGTAGTGACATAGCTGATAAATTGCATGATCTCATAATTACATATCACTCTAAATAGTTGACTCAAGTTCTATAATGACGAAAATTTAAGTGTTCGATTCCCTTCCCATATTTTCCCTGTGCATTACCATCTATTGTAGGGAAAGTACAAAGTTACACAATTTAATTAAAATAGAACTGACACGTTAATCACTTACAATCACTTAATATCACTTAGCATCATTTACAATTTTGTAAAGTCTTATAATTTTTGCATAGTAATCTCTGTTTAAAACGAGAGTTAAAATAAACGCAAATTCATTTATGATGCACGACGGGAATATTTTACATCATAAATTAACTTCCACCTGCTGCTTCGGCCAAAAAACATATATATAAATATCTTCAAAAATGATAAATGGTTATTCTAATGGTAAAGAACAAGATTGTGCTATTTGTGAATACCTAGGGATATTATATCGATGATAGAATCTCATTAAAATATCGTTAGTCTCCGGCGAAAGAGATTCAAAATAATCCTTGAGAATTGAAGTGGAAAGATTCTTTCATTTCAAATTCAAGATTCGATCGTAGCTCTCTAAAATGGTGTGCTGTACTGGATTTTCCCAAAAGCACCTTCATCCCTGCTTGCTTTGTTGATCTCTTCCTTGAAAATGGAATGACAATTTTAGAAGTAACACACTTATTGACAAGGAATATATACAAAAGTAAAGTACTTGAACAAGAATTTGCTTTAATAAAAGGAAGCAAATGAAAGGGAATTGTAAATTTTATATATTAAGTTTCCTTTGAAAGCAATATATGGGACGCACTCCTTGTGTGTTTCAAGCACGTTTGTCATTTAAAATAGCTGAATGAATAGAACATCAAGTATATAATTATATATTTAAAATTTAAATATAGACAAATTAAAAATTGTAGACTTTTACTCACATTTACTCACATTTCCCCATTTTCTCAGATATACTGTTTAACGATAATTCTTCTGAATCTTAATTAATTTTTCTTAAATTTAGTTACATTGTATATATTAATGTTCGCAAAAGATTGCGGTCAAATAATTGTTGCGTGTAATGTGCCCTTTTATTGGTGTCTGTATTGTCCGACTATAACTCTGAAACTTGAACGATTTTTGATGTGAAATATCTTTGGGCGCAGAATAAGGAGTAAATCATGAAATACATGAGGAGAGGATGAAACAACGGAAGTATGTAAAGGAAGTCTAACATGTTGTTGCGAATACCTAACCAGAAAGCATTTTTGTAATTTGATGGGGCACTTGGTCGATTATGTCGATGAATCGATGATCCTGTAGATAAATTTTCGAATTGCTCGAATTTCGTTGGTTGGTTAACAATCTCACGTGTTATGAGCTTTCTCCAGAACTTCCCAGATATAGCATTTGATGGCTCCACGGGATTCCAGTTAGAATTAGGGGGGGAGGGGCGTTATCTCTCATATCTTCGGGTAGGTCGGACTGTCTGTATCGAAATAAAATGGAGGGTATATAAACCCGTCATAGTTCAGTTGAGTAAAAGTGTATATCGACCTCAATGCTGAACCCAATATGCATTGTATCTTCTAATTTCATATACCCATTCATCTATATTATAAAACCCTTCCCTATGTAGCTTATACCACATACAACACATTAACCTTTTCCTATTTGAAATAGGCGAAAAATGTGATGTTTCACATCATTCTATATCGGTTAATAAGTATTGTAACTCACTATTTTTCTTTTCAAGTGATCATCTAGAAACTAATGCTGACCAATATTTTGTATTAACAAATAAATCAGAAATTGAGTTTTGAATGGAACAAACGTTCAAAAGTTATAGTTCGCAAAAACGAACCAAGTGGTTGAGCTACATGGATATGCAAGCATACTCAGCATGTATGTCATTAAATAAAGTACTCTCTGTTTCCTATCATTACGCTTTGAGATCTGCTCAGAAGGATAAAGTGTAGGTTTAGTATAACATATAACCATAAGCGTATATTTTCCAAAATATTTATTTTAATCTTAAATAATAATGGCGTAATGTAAAATCCAAGACCAAAATGAGTGCGTAAAAGAAATAGAAATCTACTATACTGCAGGGTAAATAGTTGAAGTTCAATAACTATAGAATTGTAACAATCAAAGCATATGTATTTACATACTTCAATGAGTTTTAGATTTGATAATTGTACACAGTACATCATGATTTGTTGATGAGTACCTATTACTCATCAACAAATCATGATATTTTACATATATAATTGCTTATAAGACATATTATTTGGGGAGAACATTTTAGTACTCTACTACTTCGGTAGTACTTACTTTGGTACTACCGACAGAAAGGTAAATCAAATAAACATGAGGACATATTTTTATTATTTTCTAATCTGGTTGATTCCTATTTACTTTCGCATATATTAACTTCAACATATGAAGTTATGGCATGTCACATTCAGACTTGAAGTAATACTAAGCAGCAGACTGTACTTCAACTAAAATGAGTAGTAGACCGTTGTGCTTGATACTTCTACAAATTTCGGACTGTTTTTCAGGCTCCATCAGCTATAAAGCACTCAAGTTACACATAATCAATTCTTCTTGACAATAGTCTCTAATTCTTAATTTCCCTACAATACATGATAATGTATAGGGGAAGTATTGGAATCATGTCGAAAATCGCAGCACGAGTTTTCTACACGTTTTGGGATCTCTAGAACACAAAAAAATTATTTTCAGCGTGACGTCTGTGTGTCTGTCCGTGCAATGTATGTATCTGCTCTAATTCAAAAGCTATTGGACTAAATTTCATAAAATTGCATAGCCTGATGCTGAATTGATTTTGGTATAATTCGGAATAAACAATCCGTCGTTTTTGCAAAATGGTCCGCAAAAAGATCATGTATCTACTCTAGCTAAAAGACTAATTGACTAAATTTCAGAAAATTAGGTAAAAAAGTCACTTGTGTGTTATTCTAGTACTGATTAGATCTTGGTACAATTCGGAAAAAAAAAATCTGCCTTTTTTACGAAATGGCCCGCAAAATTCGCTAAAATCTAAAATAAATGACAACGTATGCTCAAATGTATGAATTAAATGCCTGTTTTATATGACATTTTGGACTATAAAAAAGAATGAGACCAACCCCATTACTCTAGGACTAACCGTTTCTGAGATATTTTAACTTTTTAGCCCAGTTATAATGTGCCTTTATCAAACAAAAACCAAAAATGAATTAAGAGTTCAGTGTTACTTTTTGCAATTGAGTTCATTTTAATGCATTATTAAAGTAATAAAGGGAAAATGAATTTGATTTAATGGGGGAAGTCATTTGCTGCCCACATCAAGTTTTTCTTTCCACACTGTAGTATTCATCTCTCAATTCCCTTCTCAGTTTGATTCTCCTTCACATTCATGACATAAATGCTTCGGGCAAAAGTTCCAAAATGTAGTGATTGAGATGTTAATTCATATAATGAACTAAATAAACTTCCGTACAATGCGTTGAATACGTGGTCTCATACCCTGCAATTTAACTCTCCAAAAGATACACAAAGCCGCTACTGTGCTGTAAGGAAAAAAGATAATTGTAGTTCAATAGCAACACAATTTTAACAACCTAGTCATGTTTACATAATTTTTCTATTAATTAATAGATACGATAATTGTACAAAGCATTTGTTACCCATCAACAGATCGTGATACTTTACACGTCTATTTATATTTGAAGAGCAATTATTTAAGCAGGAAATAGTTATATATACTGAGCGTGTGATGATAAAAATTAAAGATAACATTATTTCGTACATTTCTTACAGATAGCATATAAGATTGAGTATAATAATAATGATAATAACGAATTTCAAATGTTTCACTTATTCTTTTAATACACAATATAAAATATCCTCATCATATTTTAAAAGTTGTGTAGTTTTCACAGATTTAATTCATCTTAATTTTATTAAGTGTGCAGTTAAAACCAACATTTTCGAAGTCAGCGATAACATATAAAATATAAGATAATTTTTACTATTATTTCTAGTCAAAATATTATATTTTGTTCCTATTTATATAGTAAAAAATAATCCTAATAATTTTCTTCCTGTAATTAGCATTTTTACTAAAACATACATTGAGAAGAAATTACAGAATGAAATCAAACCAAATGCTATGTAAATACAACTTAGTGTATTATTCCTTTTGTGTATAATTAAGTTCTGTATTTTAACGGGCGAGTATTAATTGTAACTGAATTTTGAAACATGAATCTACCTCACATATTGAAATTTCAATTGTTTTTAAATTTTAAAGGAATTATTGTCATACATCATATAAAGGTAATAAGATACGAGCAAATGAAATATTTATATGATGACACTCAATAAATAAAATAAAAACGCCGGATTCAAATCACTAATCTACTCAACATATCCAAATTAAACTAAGAAATACCTCAAGGTTTAGAAGAGGAATCTTGAAATAGTGTATATCAATCATCGAACAATACACCACGCAATTATCCGACCGTTCTCAAAAACAAACTCTACCTAAAAACTTTATATTATACAATATATCGTAAGTTAAACATATTTGTGTGAAACATATATAAGTTTAACAGGAGTGTTGTCGATGGGAAATGTATATCCGAAATGGAAAACATATCACAGAAACTTGGTCTGACAACACTCAGCATTGAACTCGATCTGTAAAACATACATCTATACCATATATTCAGATGTCGAAAATTAAGTAATGTTTTAGAGTAGTTATCATAGAATAATTTATAACAGTGATATATTATAAATACATCAGGCTACGTTCAGCAACAAACTTTAAGCTCATGCCCTGCATCCTTCGACGACAGTCCCTTCACCCCATCTCATATTTCTCTAATTCTACTAGAAGTCTGGTTCAGTCCCAGTTCCTTTCTTTCTGAAGACTTGGAGATGGGCACGACTTCGGTCGTCGTCGCCCCCCCCCCCTTTCGAAGTACGATTTCGATGTAAATTCCATCCTATATATGTAACTCATTTTCTCTTGGCTAGACGTTTAAAAGGGGGATTTACCCGACACTCCTCTGACCCCGTCTATGGGATCTTGAGATCAACAACGAACTTGACTTATAAAAATGTCAATATGACTTATATATATGTAGCTCTTAACCACAAAAGTGTAGCTACTCAAAAGGAGTTTAATACTCCTTTTGAGTAGCTACACTTTTGTGGTTAAGAGCTACGAAATGCGTTGGAAAAATAAACGTTTTATATATAATCTGCTATAAAATGATCCTCATCATTCCTTTGCTTCATAAATTATTTATTATAATTTGCTTATTTTCCTTTCAAAGCGTGAGTCGTAACAATATTCATAAAATATAATATGTAAACAAATAAAGAAACGTATGAATTTCTTTACTATATTTTCAGTCGTACTAATTCGTTTTGATGTATTCTTTGTTTCTCTGATGGTAATAAGTTTTAAAATAACAATTCAATTATATCTCACATATTGTACAAATGAAAGTAATCGAATTATGATCTGAAATAATAAATAAAATCAAAAGTAGAATAAAAATTATTTTGTGAACTTTTGTTATTTGTACTACCTTTACGAATAAAACGTATCGCACATGTGATATTTAATAAAACATTATTTTGTTATTGAAATAGGCAGTTAATTCGTGTTAAACAGGTTTAATGAACTGAAATACTTATATCTACATCTTTAATATTTCTAATTTAAACAGTATATTCATTGTTTGCAGTAAATTATAAATACTTTTTTTAAAAAGGTTTATATTCATTTAAACACTATTTATTTAAAAGTTGGAACTTGTATTTCAAACAATTTTATTAGGTATTCATTCTATTATATAAAATATTGCTCCAATAAATTAGTAATCTGCCATCGAAATTGTAACAGGAAAGTAATAATTTGGTAGAGCTTAATAGATTTTACTCATTCTGTTATATAACATATTGTTCCTATTTAGTAATTTTCCATCAAAATTGTAATATGGTAGTAATTATAATTTAAGTAATAATTTAATAGAGGTTAAATAGTTTATCAAAGTAATATTTCAATAGACTCCTGGATATATTTCGAACACTATCGGAAAGACATTTACGTATGTGTATGTGTACAATTCTATGTGTGACAAAGGCTTTATATTATTTAAAAAAATTATAGTTATCTTTCTGCTTTCATTTTTTCCCCATTTGATTTCATTTTCTGATATAACATGGATATTTTAAATCATGTAGCCGACTATATACGATTACAGAACGCACCAAAATCCGCCAAATTGATTGATATCGTGGAACGGCGATGTAAAACAGTGATGTAAGATGGCCACCTCGTTTATCAGATCTCAGAGTACCACACTTCTTCTCCAGGGTTTCCTAAAGAAAAAAGTATTTGTCAACAACTCACAAAAGTTACAGCAGTTGAAAGTGAATTTCCGAGCGGAAATTCCCTTGATAACTAGTGACACTAAGTAAGCTAATGGAAAACTCCATGAAAAAAGTTCTTCTGCGTACAACATAATATTTACACTAAAATAAATTCTTGCTTGTAAGACAAGAACTTACAGCACTTCCTTGTAACAAGGAATTTGAGTAGGTCCTACAAAATAGCTCACATTTATATGATATAATTTTTCGCATACAATGCACTAAAATCCAAATAATCAATCTAAATAAATACCAAGTGGTCAATTCTTATTTCCAATTTATTGAATTACTACATTTCGTTCAGAGGTCATATCAAAAGTAAATCATAAATGAACTTTTACCGCGTCCCCGAACATGGGTGGGTGAGTAAAATTTGAAGATGTGTATGTGCGTGCGTCCTTTTACTATGTGCGTTTGTATATGTATGCATGTGTGTAATACACTTACCCTCTATTATGTGTGTGTAAGTACATACGTGTATGTGCATACGTGTGTGTGTAAGTGTGTAGGTATACATGCGTGTATATACACATGTGTGTGTAAGTGTTTATGTCTTCAATATGTGGATACGATAATTTAAGAAATAATGCAAGTCGCAATGAAATTGCAGTTTAGGATGCCTCACCCTAAAAACTACAACAATATAGAAATTTATGTAATTCACATAATCAGAACTCTACACAATATTTAAGATTTTAGATGATAATTTCGTATGGGAAGCCGTACAATTATTTATTAGGCCATGTTTTAAGAATATAAATGGAATCTAAAGTGACTCCGCAGAACCGTCCATGGTATCTGCAAAAAGTCAGGGTTCTATCCATTTTTACAAATAATAATTTTTGACAATGAGCAACAGAATATTTGTCCCTAATGTGTAGGATTTACTTCACAAAATGGAAATCTACAAAAGTCTAGACTGAAGACTGACGTAATTGTTTCACATATGTTAAACTCTTCTGGAAGTTCTTGTCACTTTTGATAATACGTCAAAACTTTGCAGATCATGGTGTTATAATTTTCCACTCTTTTCTTTCCCTTTTCCTTTTCTTGTCACATTCCGGATGTTTTATCACTTCTATCAACTTGGTTTTTACTGCTTTAATGTCTTCTTTCATTTTCGCTTCATTGATTTTTTCTTTAAAGCCATCATATTTTTGTAACTTGGAATTTGTCCATCCCCTCTTCAAGAACAATAACGAATTAAGAACAATAAAGATCACACGTATGAATCTGAAATTCTGGTTAAATGAGGCTTGATTCAAAAGCACAAATACTTAAAAACATGAACAATATACAACCATAAACTCCCCATTTAACCCTCAAAGTTGCAAAATCAGACCAGAAAAAAAATATTATTTTATTTCTGAACAAAATTACGGAGCAACAAATTTATTAAAACAATGACATACAAATTATTCACTTTTACTTATTTACGTATCACTAATTTATGAGATAAACCTCGTAAACACTAAAGCAAATATTTTCGAAAAACGCATCTGCAATATGTGGATCTGAAGCAAAACTTCCTAAAGAATGGACCATACATCAGTATTAAAACCAATATAACAAGTAGCTTTCTAATATAAAATATTTTGAAACAATGCTGCCTGCCAGAATATAATAAAATTTAATGGGTGTGATAGAACCACAAACCAGATATCATGGAATGTTTTCGTTAACATAATAAATCACATCGAATCGTATATAAAACCATAGAAAAAAAATCTGATGTGGGTAGCACATGACTTTCCCTGCAGACATATTAACGTTCTCTTTATTTTAATTAAATTTAACTCACTTTTAATTCAATTTTCGTTCTCATTTGGTGACTGGACTTATTTTCAAAGGTGGCGTAGTGAAAATTTGAAAAAACTAAAATTTCTCAAGAACGACAAGTCCTAGTGTAATGGAGTTGATCTTATTCTTTTTTAAAAATTACGTATAAATAAGCATTTAATGGACATATATGAGCATACGTAGTTTTTTATTTTAGATTTTGGCGATTTTTGGGTGCCATTTTGCAAAAAAAGGGAGGTTATTTTTTTCAAATCGTACCAAA
Organism: Amaurobius ferox; assembly: GCA_951213105.1. Taxonomy (NCBI): domain Eukaryota; kingdom Metazoa; phylum Arthropoda; class Arachnida; order Araneae; family Amaurobiidae; genus Amaurobius; species Amaurobius ferox. The sequence continues at coordinate 89,755,820 of OX578134.1, forward strand.
ATCTAGTCAGTACAAGGATAACCCACAAGCTACATATCTACCGAATTTTGTAAAATTCGATCCATTAGTTTTTCAGCTAGAGTGGATACAGGAGATTATTGCAGGCCATTTCGCAAAAGAAGGCGGGTTCTTTTATCCCGAATCGTACTAAAATCTAATCAGCACCAGGGCCACACCCAAGTGACTCACCTACCAAATTTTATGATTTTCGGTCCATTAGTTTATGAGTTCGAGTGGATACATACATGGCACAAACAGATAGATACACATGCACACACACACACACAAACGTCACGCTAAAATAATTTTTTCGTGTTCTAGAGGTCTGGAAACGTGTAGATCCGTCGAAAACTCGAGTTGCGATTTTCGGCATGATTCCAATACTTTCCCAATGCATTGCAGGGAAATTAATGAGAAAGCAGTATGCTAAACTAATCAAATATTTATACTATTAATCAACATCCGAAAATCACGTACTAAAGCTGAAACTCAACCTCAAAATTTAAAACAAGAATTTATTATGGGATGTGTAGGCCAATCGTATCAACCATTCAAAATCCACCGTAATACAGAAAAACGAAGCTGCTAATCTATCAGAAACGTTATTGGTACTGATGCCAACAAAGTTCGGATTTCATATAGTGCAATTTTTTAACATGCGCAATTACAATTAAGCATGCACAAATCTATCAGACCAATGTATTCTCCATGTCATACAATATAAATATCAGAAAATCTAAGCTATAATTTATAAAAAAAAAATCAATGGAATATGGACAATGTCCAAATTTCATGGAACATTCCAATATACAATCAACCATTCAAGCGAACTTGGTGTATTTATATCTTTAAATATAAATATCAGAAACACTAAGTTGCTAATATACTAGAAAATTTAAAGATACTGATGTAAAAATAGTTCCGATAACTGAAGTAATTCCACTAACATGCTCATTACTCTATCACATAAAAGTATGTATAAATCTAAAGGAATAAGCAACGCTAGTCAAATATTTGTGCTAGGACCAATAACGGGAAAAATATACCGGACCAAGTACTGAAACAAATACTTTGGAACAAACATTTAATGTGCGAATTAGGAGACCATTAATATCCGTCTTTTAAATAAATGTGTTATTCATAATTAATATAAGAAAAGCTAAGCTGCTAATTAATCAGAAAATTTAATAGATTTGAAGACGAAAATTCTAAATCGCATGCGATGGATCACTAAGCAAAATCAATCGCATGGAAGCACGTATGAATATATATAGAATCTTTCAAACCAAGATTTTAATGCATGCTTCAAATATATACAGCAGAAAAGCTAAGCTGCTATTATACTAGAAAATTTAATGGTACTTTTGAGAATACATTCCTGATTTCTTGATTGTTTCCCTTAACATTATAAACCACATAAAATTATGTATGAGCCGGTAGTGACCCTCTAGATCAGATATGCTAATATCAATAATTCCAGATATTCCATAATCGAGCCAACTTTTAAAATGGGAGGACATTTTAGACAACGCAATCTCTAGAACAGATAAAAAGAACCACGCTGAAGAAGGCTGATATTTTGGCTAATATAAATCATGTAATCGAATACTAACTCAGGTAATGAAGCACTCATTAAAACTAGAATTACTTATCCAAAGAATGAGACTAGGGATATTCAGCATTCAAACAAATGTAGTGTGTATCATTCAAATTTAAAAAGCAAACATGCTATGCTGCTCATTCAAAAGCAAAGTTAATAGCATTGAAGAAAAAAATTCCTCATATGAGATGAATCACTTAACATGCTACATCACTTTAAAGCATGTATGAATCTACAGTTGAAGAAAGAAAGCAAATTCCTAACCCAAATTCAGGTAATCGAAAAATACACCAAGTACTGAAACCATCGTCAAAACTAGAATTTCTTATTCATAGTGTAAGACAAAAGATATACACCTTCAAAAAATATGATGTATACAATTCAAATATAAATAGCGTATAAGACTAGATATATACCCCTTCGAAAAATATGATGTATATTAATGAAATATAAGTAGCAGAAAAGCTAAGCTGTTCATTAATAAGAAAATGTAGTAACACTGAAGATGATAATTCCACACATGATATGAATCACTGAATATGCTAAGTCACTGTAAAGCAAGTATGAAACTATAGAGAAATAGAAAATCAAATTGGTGAACAAGTCAAAAATCGATCTAATAGCCACATTAATACCAGCTGTACTCGATTGGGAACCAATGCATATACTTTTAATATAGCATTAAATATTAATAGTAAGTTACTAGTGAGATGTTAATCCTTCAAACGCAATTTTTTATGCAGAATTAATATAGAAGTAGCAGAAAAGCTGAGCTGATAACACTTCATAAAATCTAATGGTACCGATGCTAATTGTCCCGATCAATTAAGTCTTAGTTAAAATGCTAAATCACATAAAATTATGTATGAATTTATGGCAGGAAGTGTGGAACCTGAAAAAGACTAATAATTTTGCTAATACAAAATCAGAAGATCGGATACAAGATCAGGTACTGCGATAAAATTTAAAACTAGAATCCATTATCCAAAGAATGAGACCAAGAATATTCACCTTTCAGACATATAAGGTGTATGCTATTTAAATATATATAGCAGGAAAGCTAAACTGCTCATTAATAAGAGACAACAATAGCAGTGTAGACGAAAATTTCGCATATGAGATGAATCACCTAACATGCTGAATTACTCTGAAATATGTATCAATCTTTAGAAAATAAAGAAAAAATTGCTATATAGGTCTAAAATATGTGTAAGACATTCAAAACTAAAATTTGGTATCTAAAGACCCGAGATATACACCTCTAAAAATATGATGTATATCATTCAAATACGCATGACAGGAAAGATAATCTGCTCATTTGTAAGAAAAGTTACTATCAATGAAGTTGTGTATTCCACATATAATGTGATGGATCACTTAAAATACTAAATTGGTTTGTGGAGCATCTATGACTCAATAGATAAGAAGGGAAAGCAATTTGCTGAAAAAGTATTAAATGTAAACTTATAACTAATACGTGACAAACTGGTACTAGATGTAGAAATAAAATATAAACTTTTAAAATAGCAATAAGCTAAACGACTATAATATGTATGCTTATAAAAAATCATAAAATCAAATACTAGACCAGGTACTGAAACAAACACTTTGGAACAAGCATTTAATGTGCAAATTAGGAAACCATTAATATCCGCCTTTCAAATAAATGCGCCTTACATAATTATATATAAGTATCAGAAAAGTTAAGTTGCTAATTAATCAGAAAATTTAATAGAATTGAAGAGGAAAATTCCAAATCTCATACGGTGGGACACTTAACAAGTTCAATTACATGGAAGCACGTACGAATATATATACATATATAGAACCTTTCAAGATTTTATTGCACGTTTCAAATATATATAGAAGAAGAGCTCAGCTACTAATATATCAGAAAATTTAATGGTACTTTTGATAATACATTGCCGACCTCATCGCTTGGGTGTTTCCTTTAACATTCTAAACCACATTAAATTATGTATGGGAACATTTTAGAAAATTTCTTAAACTCTTGTAAAGTGCCCAAACATTTTTATTTTTATAAGGAGAATACCATACTTACGCCGATTAATGGGATACATTTAACTGAATCATGTTAGCATGCTTTTCAATGCATGTACTTTAATAGCATTTACATGTATTTCAGTAAAAATGGCACTTTTTATGTATCTTAGTACCATTTAAAACTAAAGCGTAGTTGAAAATATTATTTTTCCACATGACTTAAACCAGCAAGATTGTTGCCGAAATTATAATGCTTTCCACATAACAAATAATGCTATCAAAATTCAAAATTTAGAATAATAGGAGTTTAAGAGTTAAAAATGCCCATTCTAAAATATATTAATTTGTTTTAGATTTCTACGTATGAACTTTTATAGCGTATTATGTGATTTCATCATAAAATTTCATTCTGACACACACACACTCACGCACAGAAGATAATATATGCAAGTTATTGATATTTCAGTAATTTCATGCATCAGTAAAACATTAAGTTAAAATCCATGATGAAATTAAAAAATCTGATGTCGGCAGCACATGATTTTCCCTGCAGACTTATATCCATGTTCTCTTTTTTTTAATTAAATTTAATTCACTTTAAATTCAATTTTCGTTCTCATTTGATAAATAGACATTTTTTCAAAGGTGACGTAGAGAAAATACAAAAAAAACTAAAATATCTCGAGAACGGCTAGACCTAGTGTAATGGGGTTGGTCTTATTATTTTCTTCGTTAAAAATTACGTATGAAACAATCATTTAATGGATGTATTTGAGAATACGTAGTTTTTTATTTTAGATTTTGCAATTTTGAGGGCCATTTTGCAAAAAATGGTAAGTTATTTTTATCTGATTCGTACCAAAATCTAATCATCACTAGGCAGACCTATACGTGACTCATCTACCGAATTTTGTGAAATTCGGTCCATTAGTTTTTCAGCTAGAGTCGATACAGGCTTTTGCGGGCCATTTTGCAAAAAAAGGCGGGTTATTTCATCCGGATTCGTACCAAAACTATTCAGCACCAGATTCTCCCATAAGTGACTTACCTTCCAAATTTTATGAAATTCGGGTTATTAGTTTATTAGTTAGAGTGGATACAAAATCTGCACAGACAGACAGACACACAGACAGACAGATTGACACACAGATACACAGACACACACACAGACGTCACGCTAAAAATAGTTTTTTCGTATTCTAGAGGTCTCGAAACGTGTAGATCCGTCGAAAACTCGAGTTGCGATTTTCGGCAAGATCCCAATACTTTCCCTACACATAACCATGTATTGCAGGGAAAGTAAAAATCTGATGTGGGCAGCACATGACTTTCGCTGCAGACGTTTATATTCACGTTCTCTTTATTTAATTAAATTTATTTCACTTTTAATTCAATTTTCTTACTCATTCGGTAACCGGACTTATTATCAAAGGTGGCGTAGAGAAAATACGAAAAACTAAAATATCTAGAGAACGGCTAGTCCTAGTGTAATGGGGTTGGTATTATTCATTTCGTCGATAAAAATTACGTATTAAAAGAGCATTTAATGGATATCTTTGAGTATACCTAGTTCTTCAGTTTAGATTTTGACGATTTTTGCGGGCCATTTTGCAAAAAAAGGCACGTTATTTTTTCGAATCGTACCAAAATCTAATCAGCACCAGGATAACCCACAAGTGACTCATCTACCAAATTTTGTGAAATTCGGTCCATTAGTTTTTCAGTTACAGTGGATAAAAGCTTTTGCGGGCCATTTCGCAAAAACAGGCTGGTTTTTTTATCCCGAATCGTACCCAAAACTAATCAGCACCAGATTCTCCCACAAGTGACTTACCTACCAAATTTTATGAAATTCGGTCAATTACTTTTTTAGTTAGAGTGGATACAAAATCTGCACAGACAGACAGACAGACACACAGACAAACAGCCACACAGACACACACACAGACGTCACGCTAAAAATAGTTTTTTCGCATTCTAGAGGTCTCGTACGGAAACGTATAGATCCGTCGAAAACTCGAGTTGTGATTTTCGGCATGATTCCAATACTTTCCCTATACATTACCATGTATTGCAGGGAAAGTAAAAATCTGATGTGAGCAGAACATGACTTTCCCTGCAGACTTATATTAACGTTCTCTTTATTTTAATTAAATTTATTTCACTTTTAATTCAATTTTCGTTCTCATTCGGTAACCTGGCTTATTTTCAAAGGTGGCGTAGGGAAAGTACGAAAAACTAAAATATCTCGAGAACGGCTAGTCCTAGTGTAATTGGGTTGGTCTTATTCTTTTCGTCTTTAAAAATTACATATTAAATCAGCATTTAATGGATATATTTGAGTATACCCAGTTCTTTAGTTTAGATTTGGGCGATTTTTGCGGGCCATTTTGCAAAAAAAGACAGGTCATTTTTTTTCGAATCGTACCAAAATCTAATCAGCACCAGGGTAACCCACAAGTGACTCATCTACCGAATTTTGTGAAATTCGGTCCATTAGTTTTTCAGTTAGAGAGGATAAAAACTTTTGAGGGCCACTTCGCAAAAAAGGCGGGTTCTTTTATCCCGAATCGTACCCAAAACTAATCAGCACCTGACTCTCTCACAAGTAACTTACCTACCAAATTTTGTGAAATTCGGTAGATTAGTTTTTTAGTTAGAGTAGATACAAAATCGGCACAGACAGACAGACACACAGACACACAGACAGACGTCGCACTAAAAATAGTTTTTTCGTATTCTAGAGGTCTCGAAACGTATAGATCCGTCGAAAACTCGAGTTGCAATTTTCGGCATGATTCCAATACTTTCCCTATACATTACCGTGTATTGCAGGGAAAGTAAAAATCTGATGTGGACAGCACATGACTTTCCCTGCAGACATATATTAATGTTCTCTTTATTTTAATTAAATTTATTTCACTTTTAATTCAATTTTCGTTCTCATTCGGAAACTGGATTTATTTTCAAAGGTGGCGCAGAGAAAATAAGGAAAACTAAAATATCTTGAGAACGGCTAGTCCTAGTGTAATGGGGTTGGTCCTATTATTTTCGTCGTTAAAAATTACGTATTAAACGAGCATTTAATGGATATATTTGAGTATACCTAGTTCTTTAGATTAGATTTTGACGAATTTTTGCTGGTCATTTTGCTGAAAAAGTCAGGTTATTTTTTTCCGAATCGTACCAAATTCTAATCAGCACCAGGATAACCCACAAGTGACTCATCTGCCGAATTTTGTGAAATTCGGTCCATTAGTTTTTCTGTTAGAGTGGATACAAGCTTTTGCGGGCCATTTCGCAAAAAAAGGCGGGTTCTTTTACTCCAAATCGTTCCCAAAACTAATCAGCACCAGACTCGCCCACAAGTGACTTACCTACCAAATTTTGTGAAATTCGGTCGATTAGTTTTTGAGTTAGAGCGGATACAATATCTGCTCAGACAGACAGACACACAGACACACAGACAGACACACAGACACACACACAGACGTCAGGCTAAAAATGGTTTTTTCGTATTCTAGAGGGTTCGAAACGTGTAGATCCGTCGAAAACTCGAGTTGCGATTTTGGGCATGATTCCAATACTTTCCCTATACATTACCATGTACTGCAGGGAAAGTAGAAATCTGATGTGGGCAGCACATGACTTTCCCTGCAGACTTATATTAACGTTCTCTTTATTTTAACTAAATTTATTTCACTTTTAATTCAATTTTCGTTCTCATGAGGTAACCGGGCTTATTTTCAAAGGTGGCGTAGGGAAAGTTCGAAAAACTAAAATATCTCGAGAACGGCTAGTCCTAGTGTAATGGAGTTGGTCTTATTCTTTTCGTCGTTAAAAATTACGTATTAAATCAGCATTTAATGGATATATTTGGATATATCCAGTTCTTTTGTTTAGATTTGGACGATTTTTGCGGCCATTTTGCAAAAAAAGACAGGTCATTTTTTTCCGAATCGTACTAAAATCTAATCAGCACCAAGGTAACCCACAAGTGACTCATCTACCGAATTTTGTGAAATTCGGTCCATCAGTTTTTCAGTTAGTGTGGATACAAGATTTTGCGGGCCATTTCGCAAAAAGAGGCGGGTTCTTTTATTTCGAATCGTACCCAAAGCTAATCAGCACTAGACTCACTCACAAGTGACTTACCTACTAAATTTTGTGAAATTCGGCCCATTAGTTTTTTAGTTAGAGTGGATACAAAATCTGCACAGACAGACAGACACACAGACACACAGACAGACACACAGACAGACACACAGACACACACACAGACGTCACGCTAAAATAGTTTTTTCGTATTCTGGAGGTCTCGAAACGTGTAGATCCGTCGAAAATTCGAGTTGCGATTTTCGGCATGATTCCAATACTTTCCCTATACATTACTATGTATTGCAGGGAAAGTAAAAATTCTGAAAATATTAATAGAAGAACTTGTATAAGAAAGGATTGTGTAATAATGTGAAATGGATTCCATGTTTGCTTAAATATATGATATCAAGCACCTGAAGTTTTCTCAAAATTTCGATTAAAACTTAGATAAGTTTTAATAGACTTATCTAAGTTACTTAGATAAGACTGTGGGATTGGAAGCCGTAATCTGAATGAGAGCTCCTCTAGTTATTACGTATTAAATAGTTTGCAAACATAAAGTTATATTAACTCCATTTCAAAGTTTTCTATTTTCTCCAAAATTGGATTGGAAGCATAATTGGGGAAACAACTTCGTAGTTACTATTGTAAAGCAAAATTAAACTTTAAAATGAATTAACATTTATAGTACATTATGCAATTACTATATTCTGAAGAAATGAAAGTGTTTTTAATTTTTGTCAGTATTTAACAAATGCATTCGTTAGAAATGTTGTTGACAAGTGTATGTAATACGTGAAAGTTATTCATCCTGCTCTAAAATATTTAATTTTACTAGACATGCTTTATATGACTCAAATATATCCAGAATTCGTTAGAAATGTTGTTGACAAGCGTATGTAAAACGTGAAAGTTATTCATCCTGCTCTAAAATATTTAATTTTACTTGACAAGCTTTATATGACTCAAATATATCCACATAACATAGCGGTATCTGCAGTGACTACATCTAGTGGGTATAGTTTTAGGACTGGAGAGTGGTGTCTAATATTATTGCACACAAACTTTTAAAAAGCTTCCCAGTAAGCCATAAGACAGAATTCTTTTAACAAATGCATTATTGACAACGGGATAGAACCCAATGGAAAATGACTTTTGATTCCTTCCTGGAGCAGGAGAAAATAAAAAGGATTTTTCGAAAATAATTTTTCAACCTCTCCAATAGCCGACCGGTAACCTAGGCATCTGAACATTGCTATATATTATAAATTGAACTATAGAGCTATTGTTTTTGTATACAGGTGTGGATACATATAATACATAGCGGTGCTGGAATCTTGATTTCCTCATCCCTAGGAGCGGATAAAATGGGGAAGAGGGTTGCAAAAAAATTTCCAGGCCCTCCAGAAGCTGGGTATTGTAGCATTTCATTCATGTCACACTAAATTTAAAGTGTGGCAGCAGCCGACTCTGCTCCTGCCAAAAGACATCGATCGAAGATGATAGGAACATAAACACGAATTATAAGTTCGGAGTGGAATCTAGCTTTTGCTCTAATCTTATAATGTCGGTCTTGTAAGCACCGGGTCCATGGTTCGAGCCTGGCAACATCAATCGCTACAATGGTTACCCTGGATATACGAACACGCAAAAACCGTCTCTCTCTCCAACGATCTCAATATTAGATTGCAGCACCAAGGAGCCAGAGGCCCTACCACTTCCTTCCTGGTTAACCATGACTGACGTCACGCCCTAGGTTCGACACGCTCCCGGCCATTCAGCCCCTCGACTGAGTTTCGGATGGGGACACGCGGGGGTTTTCTGGGTGGTACACCTCCTCGCCGAAATTCTACCGGGGCTTCTCATCAGGGGTGGAGTGTGGAGCAGCAGCCGACTCTGCTCCTGCCAAAAGACATCGATCGAAGATGATAGGAACATGAACCCGAATTATAAGTTCTGAGTGGAAGCTAGCTTTTGCTCTAATCTTATAATGTCGGTCTTGTAAGCACCGGATCCCTGGTTCGGGCCTGGTAACATCCGTTCCTACAAAAGTATACATATAATTTGTGATTTAATTAATGAGAAACTAGTAACATTCACCTAGTACAATAGAAGAATAATTCTGTTTAATAAGAGGGAGCGTTGTTGCAAATAAATGCTTCCCTTGTCTGTTTGTGAACTTAAGTTGTAAATTTATTTCAGTTTCATATATTTTTCATATCTTTCCAAAATATGTAAATAAGATATAGACCTGTAAAAATTGTGGAACTGGAAAGAAAATATTTTACAAAATGATAACAATCGAATATAATATAATGAAACATAATTGGTAACTACGATAAATCTATTTTGTTCGTTGATATATATTAGATAACCTTTTTAACAAAAACTACATTAATTTTAATATATTTTTAATTGCTGTGTTCCTTACATTAATACGTGTTTCACTTATGAAAGTAAATAGTGTAAAAATGTACAATTCTAATTGTTTGAAACATTGGCGTAAGATTTTAATATTTATTTAATAAAGGTTAACAGTTTATGCATGCTTGTAATTATTTCATTAATAATATAATATATGTTAAAAATGTTTATTTTAAAACATAATAGGGAAAAATAATAAAAGGTGAAAAAATTAACTGGTTCGCAACGTAAAATGCAGAGAAAATAAAAAAAATCTTATGTGGGCAGCACATGACTTTTCCTGCAGACTTAAATTCATATTTACTTTATTTCTTTCCTTGAGTTTAATTGCACCAAATAACACTAAATTTGCATTTTTAATTCAATTTTTGTTTTTATTTGGTAATTGGACATTTTTCCGATAGCGGCGTAACAAAAATGCAAGAAATTTCAAATATTTTGAGAACGGTTAGTCCTAAAGAATAATGGAGTGTGTTATATTGTTTTCCTCGTCAAAAATTGCGTATAAAACAATAATTTAATTGATACATTTCAGCATACGTAGTCTTTTTACTTTCCTTATATACATAATGTATAAGGAAAGTATTGTGACGGGGTCGAAAATTCGAATTCGAGTTTTCGACGGGAGAGCACGTTTCAAGCATCCCTGATCACGAATCAAACATTTTTGAAGTGATATATGTGTGTGTGTGTGTGTGTGTGTCAGTGGGACTGTTGAGACGATACCTGACGAACGAATGAACCGATTTGAAAGAAATTTGGTACAAAAATCACAATCCGTAAACACTGGAAGTCTATTGTTTTTATACGCAATCGAATGTTCAGAATCCCCCTGAATTTTCGAGTGAAATTTTGAAAAGATCGGCAACAAATCAAAACTACTAATGAAGTTACGCAAATAGACATTTCTTATGTAATTTTTCATTAGAAACCGATTGATATAAATTTTAAAACGCTAACATGAACCGTTCTCGAGTTACTGCGCATTTTTCAAAAAAAATATCAAAAAGTCATATAAAATAAAAAAAATATATTTCCTATTGAGAAACATGTTATCTTTTCATATGTAATACCATGCGATAAATTGGGTGACATTATTCTTGTGGAACTAGCTCGTTCCATTCATGAAAAAATGCACTTTTAGTAATACTTTTGTATTTGAATGCCAATAGTCATTTATATGCTATAAGAACAACTTATTTCTCCGTCCATAACGCTTGGCGATATTTGGGCGACGAATTTGGCGGAATGTCGTCAACTTGGCGATATTTTCACTTGTTGCCAAATCAACAAAAATCTCGCCAAATGAATAAAAATAACGCTAAATCAATGAAAATTACGACTAATTGAAGAAAATACAATATCTTGGAAAGAATATAAGTATCTACTACAAGAAAAACATTTTTTTTAACCGTAAATCTAATAAATTCATTGTATTATATAAGGGAAGTCATGTGTTGCCCACTGTCGTGGGACAGTATTGGAATTTTCCTGTCGCCACTTCACTTCTAGGAAGTATTAGCCCCCCCCCCCCCCCCCTCTTCTCTGTCTTTGGAAACGTTCGAAATCCCATTGCCCTGAGTAGGAGACCAGCTGCAGTCGTGAGAAAATGGCAAACGACGCTATGTTATTTTTAAATAAAATGGACAACCTGCAAGAGGGCTAGAGCCTCCCCCCCCCAATTTTAGCTAACCCTTTGGAAGGGGCCAAATCCAGTGATTCGATAGAGCCCGGCCGCGTCACTGAATTTATGGGTTTCACAACATATAGCGGCCAAGCGTCAGCCATGGGGCCAGGCCAGGGGGTTGTCCGTTTTTCCCGACGAAGAGAAGAAGAGTTGAGGGAAAATGCAGTTGGTATTTTTGAAAGTCAAGTGCTGGTCATCAAAAATCGACGGAGGAGAGCCGTCCCTATGTCTTCCTGCCCGTGCTGTAAAGGGGTAAGTCCTTTTGTCCTCTTCCGATGCAGGCTGAGTACCAGAGAATAAAATTAGAGTTTAATAAGGAATCTAACTACATAACTTGTTGGTTAATATGATAATTAAAACTAGAGAGAGAGGGGAGAGATCATGATGATCATTATTCAATGCCTACGACTTAGCGAACTGTAAATGTATTGTATGAATTTATGATTGATCACTATTCAATGCCTACGACTTAGCGAACTGTAAATGTATTGTATGAATTTAAGATTGATCACTATTCAATGCCTACGACTTAGCGAACTGTAAATGTATTGTATGAATTTAAGATTGATCACTATTCAATGCCTACGACTTAGCGAACTGTAAATGTATTGCATGAATTTAAGATTGATCACTGTTCAATGCCTACGACTTAGCGAACTGTAAATGTATTGTATGAATATAAGATTGATCACTATTCAATGCCTACGACTTAGCGAACTGTAAATGTATTGTATGAATTTAAGATTGATCACTATTCAATGCCTACGACTTAGCGAACTGTAAATGTATTGTATGAATTTAAGATTGATCACTATTCAATGCCTACGACTTAGCGAACTGTAAATGTATTGTATGAATTTAAGATTGATCACTATTCAATGCCTACGACTTAGCGAACTGTAAATGTATTGTATGAATTTAAGATTGATCACTATTCAATGCCTACGACTTAGCGAACTGTAAATGTATTGTATGAATTTAATATTGATCACTATTCAATGCCTACGACTTAGCGAACTGTAAATGTATTGTATGAATTTAAGATTGATCACTATTCAATGCCTACGACTTAGCGAACTGTAAATGTATTGTATGAATTTAAGATTGATCACTATTCAATGCCTACGACTTAGCGAACTGTAAATGTATTGTATGAATTTAAGATTGATCACTATTCAATGCCTACGACTTAGCGAACTGTTAATGTATTGTATGAATTTAAGATTGATCACTATTCAATGCCTACGACTTAGCGAACTGTAAATGCATTGTATGAATTTAAGAGTGATCACTATTCAATGCCTATGACTTAGCGAACTGTAAATGTATTGTGATGAATTTAAGATTGATCACTATTCAATGCCTACGACTTAGCGAACTGTAAATGTATTGTATGAATTTAATATTGATCACTATTCAATGCCTACGACTTAGCGAACTGTAAATGTATTGTATGAATTTAAGATTGATCACTATTCAATGCCTACGACTTAGCGAACTGTAAATGTATTGTATGAATTTAAGATTGATCACTATTCAATGCCTACGACTTAGCGAACTGTAAATGTATTGTATGAATTTAAGATTGATCACTATTCAATGCCTACGACTTAGCGAACTGTAAATGTATTGTATGAATTTAAGATTGATCACTATTCAATGCCTACGACTTAGCGAACTGTTAATGTATTGTATGAATTTAAGATTGATCACTATTCAATGCCTACGACTTAGCGAACTGTAAATGCATTGTATGAATTTAAGAGTGATCACTATTCAATGCCTATGACTTAGCGAACTGTAAATGTATTGTGATGAATTTAAGATTGATCACTATTCAATGCCTACGACTTAGCGAACTGTAAATGTATTGTATGAATTTAAGATTGATCACTATTCAATGCCTACGACTTAGCGAACTGTAAATGTATTGTATGAATTTAAGATTGATCACTATTCAATGCCTACGACTTAGCGAACTGTAAATGTATTGTATGAATTTAAGATTGATCACTATTCAATGCCTACGACTTAGCGAACTGTAAATGTATTGTATGAATTTAAGAGTGATCACTATTCAATGCCTACGACTTAGCGAACTGTAAATGTATTGTGATGAATTTAAGATTGATCACTATTCAATGCTTACGACTTAGCGAACTGTAAATGTATTGTATGAATTTAAGATTGATCACTATTCAATGCCTACGACTTAGCGAACTGTAAATGTATTGTATGAATTTAAGATTGATCACTATTCAATGCCTACGACTTAGCGAACTGTAAATGTATTGTATGAATTTAAGATTGATCACTATTCAATGCCTACGACTTAGCGAACTGTAAATGTATTGTATGAATTTAAGAGTGATCACTATTCAATGCCTACGACTTAGCGAACTGTAAATGTATTGTGATGAATTTAAGATTGATCACTATTCAATGCTTACGACTTAGCGAACTGTAAATGTATTGTATGAATTTAAGATTGATCACTATTCAATGCCTACGACTTAGCGAACTGTAAATGTATTGCATGAATTTAAGATTGATCACTATTCAATGCCTACGACTTAGCGAACTGTAAATGTATTGTATGAATTTAAGATTGATCACTATTCAATGCCTACGACTTAGCGAACTGTAAATGTATTGCATGAATTTAAGATTGATCACTATTCAATGCCTACGACTTAGCGAACTGTAAATGTATTGTATGAATTTAAGAGTGATCACTATTCAATGCCTACGACTTAGCGAACTGTAAATGTATTGTATGAATTTAAGAGTGATCACTATTCAATGCCTACGACTTAGCGAACTGTAAATGTATTGTGATGAATTTAGGATTGATCACTATTCAATGCCTACGACTTAGCGAACTGTAAATGTATTGTATGAATTTAAGATTGATCACTATTCAATGCCTACGACTTAGCGAACTGTAAATGTATTGCATGAATTTAAGATTGATCACTATTCAATGCCTACGACTTAGCGAACTGTAAATGTATTGTATGAACTTAAGATTGATCACTATTCAATGCCTACGACATAGCGAACTGTAAATGTATTGTGATGAATTTAAGATTGATCACTATTCAATGCCTACGACATAGCGAACTGTAAATGTATTGTATGAATTTAATATTGATCACTATTCAATGCCTACGACTTAGCGGACTGTAAATGTATTGTATGAATTTAAGATTGATCACTATTCAATGCCTACGACTTAGCGAACTGTAAATGTATTGTATGAATTTAAGATTGATCACTATTCAATGCCTACGACTTAGCGAACTGTAAATGTATTGTATGAATTTAAGATTGATCACTATTCAATGCCTACGACTTAGCGAACTGTTAATGTATTGTATGAATTTAAGATTGATCTCTATTCAATGCCTACGACTTAGCGAACTGTAAATGTATTGTATGAATTTAAGAGTGATCACTATTCAATGCCTACGACTTAGCGAACTGTAAATGTATTGTGATGAATTTAAGATTGATCACTATTCAATGCCTACGACTTAGCGAACTGTAAATGTATTGTATGAATTTAAGATTGATCACTATTCAATGCCTACGACTTAGCGAACTGTAAATGTATTGTATGAATTTAAGATTGATCACTATTCAATGCCTACGACTTAGCGAACTGTAAATGTATTGTATGAATTTAAGATTGATCACTATTCAATGCCTACGACTTAGCGAACTGTAAATGTATTGTATGAATTTAAGAGTGATCACTATTCAATGCCTACGACTTAGCGAACTGTAAATGTATTGTGATGAATTTAAGATTGATCACTATTCAATGCCTACGACTTAGCGAACTGTAAATGTATTGTATGAATTTAAGATTGATCACTATTCAATGCCTACGACTTAGCGAACTGTAAATGTATTGCATGAATTTAAGATTGATCACTATTCAATGCCTACGACTTAGCGAACTGTAAATGTATTGTATGAATTTAAGATTGATCACTATTCAATGCCTACGACTTAGCGAACTGTAAATGTATTGCATGAATTTAAGATTAATCACTATTCAATGCCTACGACTTAGCGAACTGTAAATGTATTGTATGAATTTAAGAGTGATCACTATTCAATGCCTACGACTTAGCGAACTGTAAATGTATTGTATGAATTTAAGAGTGATCACTATTCAATGCCTACGACCTAGCGAACTGTAAATGTATTGTGATGAATTTAAGATTGATCACTATTCAATGCCTACGACTTAGCGAACTGTAAATGTATTGTATGAATTTAAGATTGATCACTATTCAATGCCTACGACTTAGCGAACTGTAAATGTATTGCATGAATTTAAGATTGATCACTATTCAATGCCTACGACTTAGCGAACTGTAAATGTATTGTATGAATTTAAGATTGATCACTATTCAATGCCTACGACTTAGCGAACTGTAAATGTATTGTATGGATTTAAGATTGATCACTATTCAATGCCTACGACTTAGCGAACTGTAAATGTATTGTATGAATTTAAGATTGATCACTATTCAATGCCTACGACTTAGCGAACTGTAAATATATTGTGATGAATTTAGGATTGATCACTATTCAATGCCTACGACTTAGCGAACTGTAAATGTATTGTATGAATTTAAGATTGATCACTATTCAATGCCTACGTCTTAGCGAACTGTAAATGTATTGAATGAATTTAATATGTTATTTTTGTGTTTTTAAATTTAAGTAACAAGTTTAACTACAAGTATTTTAAAATAAAAGCTTTAGTAGCGTTAATTAGTATTTATTGTGTGTTCTCGTGATGCATTTTCCAATTAATCATAACCTGGAGATATGCTCGGTAATCGAGCAAGTGGCGTGCGTAAGTACGATCAGCCGCCAAAGTGTAATTGTAAGTTTTTTCAGCGGAGCCACGCCACACCCACATCAAATTTTTTTTTTTAGATTTTGGCGATTTTATTGGACCATTTCGTGAAAATAGGCAAGTTGTTATTTTCCGAATCGTACCAAAATCGAGTCAGCACCAGAGTGTTCTACAAGTAACTTATCTACCAGGGGTGCGGAACTAAACCTGTAAACCGAGAGGTAGGTCAGGTCCGCATTGTTGTCTCCAAGTAACTTATCTACCAAAAATTGTGAAATTTCCAGATTGTATTTTAGCTAGAGTGGATACATGAAATTCTTGAGGGCCATTTCGTAAAAAAAGGCGGGTTCTTCTTTTCCGAAACATACCAATTCTAATCAGCACCAGAGTATCCAACAAGAAACTTAGTTACCAAATTTCATGAAATTTGGTAAATTAATATTTTAACTAGAGCGGATAAAGGAAATTTCGACAGGCCATTTTGCAAAAAAAATGCGGGTTCTGTATTTGCGAATCGTACTAAAAACTAATCAGCACCAGGGTCACTTCCAAGTGACTTATCTACCAAATTTTATGAAATCCGGTTCATTAGTTTTTGAGTTAGAGTGGATAAATACATTGCACAGACACACAGACAGACAGACACACAGACAGACACACAGACAGACACTCAGACAGACACACACAGACGTCATACTAAAATACTTTTTTCGTATTCTAGATGTTCCGAAGCGTGTAGATCCGTCGAAAACTCGAGTTGCAATTTTTAACATGATTCCAATACTTTCCCTATGCATTTCCATGTGTTGCAGGGAAAGTAATAAATTAGCTTATGTACGCGGGGCATATTTTTCACCTGTCTACTGGTAACTGTAAAAGAATACACAATGTATTAAAAAATAATGGCAAGGGGTTCAATACAGCATGACTCAATTATTACAATGATTAATACATTTTTATTTACAAACAAGGATTTTATTATTACTCATCTATTACTTGAAATTTAGAATTTGCATTTCTTATTATTCTACATCCATCCTTATTTTATCACCATCACATAGCATTCTTTAACAGTCTTATGTCCGTCTCTAGGGATTGGCAGAGCGGGCAAGAATAACAGGGAGATATAAAAACCGATGTGGGCAGCACATGACTTTCCCTGCAGACTTATATCCACGTTCTCTTTAGTTTAATTAAATTTAATTCACTTTTAATTCAATTTTCGTTCTCGTTTGGTGACTGGACTTATTTTTAAAGGTGGCGTAGAAAAAATACGAAAAAACTAAAATATCTCGAGAACGGCTAGTCCTAATGTAATGGGGTTGGTCTTATTCTTTTCTTCGTTAAAAATTACGTATGAAACAAGAATTTAATGGATATATTTCAGCACACATAGTTTTCTATTTTAAATTTCGTCGATTTTTGGGGGTCATTTTGCAAAAACAGGCAGGTTATTTTTTCCCGAATCGTACCAAAATCTAATAAGCACCAGGAAAACCCACAAATGACTTATCTATCAAATTTTGTGATTGTCGGTCCATTAGATTTTCAGCTAGAGTGGATAAAAGCTCTTGCGGGCCATTTCACAAAAAAAGGCGGGTTCTTTTATCCCGAATCGCCCTAAAAACTAATCAACACCAGGATCACACCCAAATGACTTACCAAATTTTATGAAATTCGGTCCACATTAGTTTTTGAGTTAGAGTGGATACATACATTGCACAGACAGACATACAGACAGACAGACACACACACAGACACACACACAGACGTCACACTAAAAATCGTTTTTTCGTATTCTAGAGGTTTCGAAACGTGTAGATCTGTCGAAAGCTCGATTTGGGATTTTCGGCATGATTCCAATACTTTCTGTATATATTACCACGTATTGCAGGGAAAGTAAAAATCCGACGTGGGCAGCACATGACTTTCCCTGCAGACATAAATTCATATTTTCTTTATTTCTTTAATAATTTATTAGAATGACTTTAATTGCACCAAATAACACTAAATTTGCATTTTTAATTCAATTTTTGTTTTTATTTGGTAAATGGACATTTTTCCGATAGCTTCGTAACAAAAATGCAAAAAATCTCAAATATCTAGAAAACGGTTAATCTTAAAGTGTAATGGAGTGTGTTATTTTCATTTCCTCGTCAAAAATTGCGTATGAAACAGGAATTTAATTGATATATTTCAGCATACGTAGTCTTTTTTTTTTTAGATTTCGGCGATTTTTTGCCGGCCATTTCGTAAAAAAAGCGGGTTCTTCTTTTCCGAATCGTACCAAATTCTAATTAGCACAAGAGTATCCAACAAGTAACGTATCTACCAAATTTTGTGAAATTTGGTAAATTAGTATTTTAGCTAAAGCGAATAAATAAAATTTGTATGGGGCAATTTCGCAAAAAGGGCAGCTTCTGTTTTTACGAATCATACCAAAAACTAATCAACACCAGGGTCACATCCAAGTAATTTACCTCCCAAATTTTATGAAATTCGGTTTATTAGTTTTCCAGTTAGTGTGGATATATACATTGCACAGACACACAGACAGACACACAGATAGACAGACAGACAGACACACTGACAGACACACATACAGACACACAGACAGACACACAGACATACACATACACAGATTTTCGTATTTCTAGAGATCTCGAAACGTGTAGATCCGCCCGAAACTCGAGTTGCGATTTTCGACATGATGCCAATACTTTCCCTATACATTACCATGTATTGCAGGGAAAGTAAAATGTATAAATGTACAGTACAAGATACGTGACAACGTATCTTCAGTGGCGTACGGATAGCAATGTCTTTGTGCTCGCTGAGTGATCAAAATCATTCAATGATGAGCCACCTGCATTTTTACTTTCCCTGCAATACATGGTAATGCATTGGAATCATGCCGAAAATCGGAACTCGAGTTTTCGACGGATCTACACGTTTCGAGACCTCTAGAATACAAAAACCTTATATTTAGCGTGACGTCTGTATGTGTGTCTGTTTGTCTGTATGTGTGTCTGTTTGTCTGTGTGTGTGTGTGTGTGTGTGTCTGCCTGTCTGTCTGTATGTGTGTATGTGTGTCTGTCTGTCTGTCTGCCTGTCTGTGCAGATTTTGTATCCACTCTAACTAAAAAACTAATTGACCGAATTTCATAAAATTTGGTAGGTAAGTCACTTGTAGGTTACCGTGGTGCTGATTTCATTTTCGTACGATTTGGAAAGAAATAACATGCCCTTTCTTGCAATATAGCCCGCAAAAAATCAACAAAAACTAAAACAAAAAACTACGTATGCTCAAATATATTCGTTAAATGCTTGTTTTATACGTAATTTTTAGCGATGAGAAGAATAAGATAAACATCATTACACTAGGACTAGCCGTTCTCGAGATATTTTAGTTTTTTTGCATTTTCTCTACGCCACCTTTGAAAATAAGTTTAGGTACCAAATGAGAACGAGATTTGAATTAAAAGTGAATTAAATTCAATTAAAAAACAGAGAATGTTAATATAAGTCTGAAGGGAACGTCATGTGCTGCTCACTCAGAAAATCACAACTCGAGTCACTTTGGAATCACTCTGAAAATCGCAACTCGAGTTTTCGACGGATCTACACATTTTGGGACCTCTGGAACACGAAAAACTGTTTTTAACGTGACGTCTGTGTGTGTGTGTCTGTATGTATGTGCAATGTATGAATCCACTCTAACTTAAAGACTAATAGTTCAAATTTCATAAAATTTGGTAGGTAAGTCCCTTGTGGGTGACACCGGAGCTGATTAGATTCTGGTACGGTGCGGTATGAAAGAACCTGTCTTTTTTGCAAAATAGCCCGCGAAAATCTATGTATCATCTCTAGCTAAAAAACTAATCGACCAAATTTCATAAAATTTGGCAAATACGTCACTTGTAAGTTTTCCTGCGCTGATTAGATTTTGGTACGATTCGTAAAAGTAGAAAATTCATTTTTTTATGAAATGGACCACAAAATTCGCCAAAATCTGAAGTAAAAAACTACTTGCTCACAAATGTATCAATGAAATGTGAGTTCCATGCGTAATTTTTGACTAGGAAAATAATAAGGGAAACCCCATTAATCTAGGACTAACGTTTTCGAGATATTTCATTTTTTATTGCATTTCTGTTACGTAGGTTTTAAAAAAAAATTCAGTTACCAAATAAAAAAAAATCTTATGTGGGCTTCACATGACTTTCCCTGCAGACTTATATCCACGTTCTCTTTATTTTAAATAAATTTAATTCACTTTTAATTCAAATTTTGTTCTCATTTGATAACTGGACTTATTTTCAAATGTGGCGTAGAGGAATAACGGGAAAACTAAAATATCTCGAGAACGGCTACTCCTTGTATAATGGGGTTGATCTTATTATTTTCTTCGTTAAAAATTAGGTACTGAACAAGCATTTAATGGATATATTTGAGAATATGTTGTAGTCATTTTCCAAAAAAAAAACAGATTATTGTTTTTCGAATCCTACCAAAATCTAATCAGCATCAGGATGACCCACTAGTGACTTATCTACCGAATTTTGTGAAATTCGGTCTATCAGTTTCTCAGCTAGAGTGGATACAAGCTTTTGCCGGTCATTTCGCAAAAAAAAGGCGGGTCCTTTTATCCCAAATCGTACAAAAACCAATCAGCACCAGATTTGCCCACAAGGGACTTACCAACCAAATTTTGTGAAATTCGGTCCATTAGTTTTTTAGTTAGAGTGGATACAAATCTGCATAGACAGACAGACACACATACACACAGACTGACACAAAGACACACACACAGGCGTCACGCTAAAAATAGATTTTTCGTATTCCAGAGGTCTCGAAACGTGTAGATCCCTCGAAAACTCGAGTTGCGATTTTCGGCATGATTCCAACACTTTCCCTATACATTACCATGTATTGCAAGGAAAGTAACAAAAATTGTATTAAATTTATTTAGTGTTATTTTCTGCAATTAAACTCAATTTAAAGAATTATTAACGAAATAAAGAGAAAATGAATTTGAATCTGCAGGGAAAGTCATGTGCTGCTGACATCCTATTTTTCATTTATGCACTGATATAAATTCATATCTCAAAGATTTTGGAAGTAAATTAAGTTGGAAAAACATATCTGACTCCTCGTGCTCAGGGCCGGCTATTTCAGTCTGTGGCCCCTGGTTTTTGGTCGTCAGGTTGCTTCATTGCAACATATGTGTACATGAAAACCCAAATGAGCGTTGACTATGTCGGTTAAACTGAATCTGGCTTGACATAATTTTGCGGTCATTTAAGTTCGAGCGTTCAGGTCCAAAATTGTTGCACTCAAGGAAGAAATTCAAAAGCTTTCAGAAGTTTACGTATGCATATTTATCTTTCTTTGGTCTGCATTTTACAATGGGGACCAGTTCAGTATTTATTATGAGCAAAATCACATATCTTTACTTAAAAGGTAAATAAAAATAACGTTTACCGAAAATTCATAAAATATTGTTATTGTTTCGGATTTAATTCAGGTATAATAATTTAATTCCTTTTAGAAACATAAAATAAATAATTAAAATAATATATGGAGGAAGAAAGGGATCAGATGTAATTGTTAAACATAATAATTGTTCTATTATCACTTTAGAAACATTTCTGAAGAAATGGATGATTGTCGTTAACATGCAAATGCGAGAATTGTATTTGTATGCAACATTTTATGTACAATTCTTCCATGCAATGGCCTAAAGCAAAAATAATTTAACCGTAACTTTACAAAATATCTGTATCACGACTTTAAAAACTGAATTCAAATCCTTTGCACCAAATCCTTTCTCCAAATTCTATTTTATACCTCAAAGGAAAATTCGTAATGTCAGGAATATTAACACTCAGCGAACTTGCACTTTTGGATTGAACATACTTAAAGATATAGCTCTGAATAATTCATTGAATTTTATTGATGTTGCACATAGGATGATTTAAAAACCAAAATATGTATTTTATCATGTGGCAACACTTTGAAAGTATTGACTAAAGGTGTATTGTATAAACGAAATACATGAGGAAATAATATAAAATCTTCGTAAAAATACAGCATACGATAAAATTTGAAATTCGACTGTTATCACAGTAAAAAAAAACCTTCTTCAGGACAAGCAAGAAGCGCAAACAGTGGCGTTGCCAAGGGAGTTTAGGGGACATAACATCCCATCCCTAGAAACCCATGAGAACCCATTGAAGTTCATAGAAGTTATATTTGGAGAGATGGGATACAAAATGCAGTGAAACTTGATTAAGGTGACTACCCTCGCGACAAAACAAACTAGTCACTTTATGCAAATGGTGATAGTCACTATATGATAACGTTATTTTTACTTTGAGAAAAGTGGTCACATTAACCAGGTGGTCAGTTTACTAAGGTGGACACTTTCCAATATTTCACATTTTGAATATTGTTATTATCACCCTCAAATGTTCTTCTTGTACCGATATTGAGCTCTACCTCACCTACGTAAAAATGCGGTAGAGTACCACAAGTGGCCGGACGTAAGAGAGCAATTGCCATTTTCGAGAGGAAAAATAATGATAAGTATGACCAATGAGGTAGACGCACAAGTAGCATGATACCCAGAATGAATGTTAAAAATAATGGAGGAAATACAGATAAGGAGAAAATAAAGATATAAAAGTAAAATCTAAGGCGGAAAAAGAATGAACAGCAAAGCAAATAGAAGCAACTATATTGTGATTATACCTACTGTAACTGTAACGGATGAACAAGAGAGAATGAAATTAGCTATAAAAATTCATACAAGAAAATAAGTCGATCGATGACAGAATGAGAGAAAACAAGATTAAAAGTGAAACACAAATAAAGGAACGAGGCTATATCAATATGGTGCAAACGGTCCGATGCAATTGGATATGTAATATGAAGCAGAAAAATGAAGGGTCCCCTTAATTTATAGAAGGATATATATCATAAATTCCATATATAGAGACTGGTAAGATTTGCCTATAACTGGTGATATAATTCCTGCTGGGTTAGGAATTCATGAAGATTCCATCTTGAATAGGTAGCACAAGGGGGAAAACCCAAATAATCTTAACAACTGCGACGTTTGATAAACATTTTTTATTGCAACAATAAACATCATTATGCTGCTACGTGTGTGCATTCATGTGCATTTTGTTCTCTGTAAAACAATGCTATATTTTATGCCAACATTAAACGTAATATGTGTATTATATGAATATTATCCAATGCGATACGCGTGTCTGAAGTATAGGCTAAAAATTAGACTTTTATCAGACACGGTTTTATAATTAATTATAATCAACCTACTCAGCCAGACGTAAGTAATTTCTTTAGCATTACTGCTACTTTTACCGACAATTACTACTGTCTGAAAATGTAAGTACGTTTTCCTTTACTCAATAAGTTAGGCGAAGTAAAGTTTACATTCTACATAAAACTCTTCTTTTTAATTTTTTTTAAGACAATAAGTGTAATTAAAATAAACAAAATGTTTTTGACTTCTGAATTTCGGTCGGAAAATTTTTTCTTTATGACCTCCCGTATAAATCGCCCCGTTCTCCAAATGTTTAAAAACATTTTTTTTGGTCCAAGAATTATTGACAGTATACACACACTACATAGTTCCAGTATACACGACATAGTGTTTTTTAATCAAATTTTACGGGGACTAACATAAAATGAATTGCGTTTTTGCAGTATTTTTACTTTCCTTGCAATACATGGTAATGTATAGGGACAGTATTGAAATCATGCCAAAAATCGCAACTCGAGTTTTCGACGGATCTATACGTTTTGAGACCTCTAGAATACGAAATCACTATTTTTAGCGTGACGTCTGTGTGTATGTCTGTGCATCTCTGTGTCTAAGAGTCAGTGTGTCTGTCTATGCAATGTATGTATCCACTGTAATTCAAAAACTAATGGACCAAATTTCATAAAATTTGGTAGGTACGTCACTTGTGTATGGTCCTGGTGCTCATTACTTTTTTATGATTCGGAAAAAATATCCCGCTTTTTTTGCGAAATGGCCCGCAAAAATCTCATGTATCTACTCTAGCTAAAACACTAATTGAACGAATTTCACAAAATTTTGTAGATAGATTACTTCTGGGATACTCTGGTACTGATTAGATTTTGGTACGATTCAGTGAGAAGCAACCTGCCTTTTTTATGAAATGGTCCTTAAAAATCGCCAAAATCTAAAAAAAAAATACGTATGTTCAAATGTATCAATTAAATGCTTGTTTTTTATGTAATGTTTGACTAGGAAAAGAATAAGAACGACTCTATTATTCCAGGACTAACCGTTCTCAAGATATTTGAGATTTTTTGCATTTTTTGCTGGAAAAATGTCCAACTACCAAATACAAATCGAAATTGAATTAAAAATGCACATTTAGTTCTATTTTTTGTGCCATTAAGCTCAATTTAACGACTTATTAAAGAAATAAAGAGAAATGAATTTGAGTCTGCAGGGGGAGTCATGTGATGTGCACATCATATTTTTTAATTTTAGAGCCGAGGTCAATATTAGTAGGGGCGGTGCCAAATTTAGTAGAGGTGGTTCCAAAATTACTAGGAGCGTGGTTGAAGTTAGTAGGGTATCCCCAAATTTAGTTTGTAATCTCATTGCAGATAACAGCTGCCAAGGAGGTGCTTCACGTTTTTATGATCCCTGCCACATATTATAGACGATACCTGTAATAGCAGCTATATAATGTGCTATGTGCTACAGCTATGGAAGACCCTATAGTGGCAAGCAAATGTAGGCCTGCAATGCAGATAGGTGTCAAATTCCTTAAGTATTGACGACAACATTCATTTTCATACTCAAAATCTAAGATGAATTAAAAGAAATATGATGCCAGTTGCTTAATTGGACTGAATTTTTACGTCTCCACCGAGACTCGTAAAATTGTGACCAATAGCATGCTGTTACGACGTACCCTCTGGAATCACGGGTGTGCACGCAGGATACAAGAAAAAATTCAAGTTTCTGGATTAATAACACGTTTATTCACAAGCATAACGTAAACAGAACAATATGCACTCAAACAGCACTTAAATGCTCCACTAATTTTGCAAAATAACTGATATTACTCTCAAAACTTTGACAAAAATAATTTGCGTGCTGTTGGCCATCTCGGGTGCGGTATCCCCGTGGTTTGCGCGCTAGATTTGCACGCTGCCACAAATGCCGCCGTGTTCATGCGGAGTACGATCACGTTAAACATGTGGGTCCGTAAGTCCTTCCGAGAGGTTGGTGGTAGGGGAAGGAGGGTACGGTCCCTGTGGATTCCTCCCCCACTGGGTTCCGGTCTAAATTGGGTAGGCACTTTCCGGCCGTCCATACAGTTACCTTACACCTTTCTGGTAGGTCGGACGGTCTGGGTCTCAACAACAACAACAACAAAACATTACCTTTTATTTACGAAATATGCATAAAAATCACGTAGCTCCTATTTTGCCAACTGAACTACAGCGGGGTGATAATTCCTTTATATACGCTCTCTTTATTAAAACTTCTATAATTCTCTCCTATCACGTAGAAAAATAGCTATTTCCATGTGCTTCTCGATGATTCGAGAAGTCGCTAAATCTCACAAAATTGACAATAAATCGCCCAATCTATAAACCCTTCTTCAGACTCGGAATTCTGCAGCAACCTTAGAATGACGAAATGGGAAATAATGCAGGTATCATCAATTCTATACTGAAGTGTAAATGAAAGAAAAATCAAAATCAAAACCTGCCAATAAATTATATTATGTGCAATGGAAGCACGATTTCATTATTTTTCAACAAATCCACTTTTGTGCATTGAGAATTTAAATAAACCAGGATTGGTAAGTCTGATACAGGAAGGGGGATATTACACCATAAACATTAATTAACTTCTGTCAAGAAACATATGAACATCTTCATGTGTGATAAATTGTTACTCTAACAGTAAAGAACATGACTGTGAATATCTAGGGACTTTATATGGACGATGTAAATCTCATTAAAATGTCGTTAGTCTTCCACGAAGGAGATTCTAAATAATTCCTGAGAATCGAAGTGGAAACATTCTTTCATTTCAAATTCAAGTTTCGATCTTCGTTCTTTAAAATGGAGTGTTATGTATTATTTTTCCAAAGGTACCTTTATTCCCGTTTATACTGTCTTATGAAGCGCTACTTACAAAGCTAAATAAATATTTTAATGAAGAATATTGAAGTACAAAGACTTTATGGGTAAATAGCATGTATGAGCATTTGGACAAATGTTTCTATTAGTAAAAGGATGTATAAATATGAAAATGATAAAGCTTATCTTTCGCCATGAAAGCTATGTATTGAACATATGTGGTTTGATTTTAATGTAGTTATTACTTAGTTAAATTATTAATTTATAATTATTTAATTTTATATTTCCCCATATATTTGTAATAATTTTCCATAATTTTTATAATTTTGCATTTTAACTCTTATTTTATATTAAAATTTAATTTCTTAATAAAATATACTAAAACTTAATAAAATATAATATTATTTTCTGAAATGAAAAGTAATATTAATTAAACATTTAAACCAAATATAAATTCTAAAAATTCTTTAAGCAAAGTTTTCAATCTCATTATCATTTTTCGAACTTAATAGTTCTAAACTTTTAATTACTGATTCTATTATTTTGAAGGATTTACTATTTTGAGCAGCCAACCAATATTTCTTTCTGCGATGCATTTGTGTCTGTCGGTCTATGAGCAGGATATCTCTAAAAACTTTAATGGATTTAATGAAATGTTAAACGATCTAATCCATAAACGTAAGAAGCCAATTGGTTTTATAGGAGACATTGAGTATTTCTTGAAAATGAAAACAGATAAATAATATTCTTTTCGGATATATCTCATGTTTATTTAAAATTAAATGTGCACGCTGTTTAAGGGGACAATTACTTTATAATTACATGTATCTTTAAATAAATTACCATCCGTCTGTAGAAGTTAACACACAATTGTTCTTAAGGTATTATAAATTGCACAATGAATATAGCTGGTGCTTCGGAGAATACAAATTCCTGTACTTATTGAAACAGGTCTATGATAATAATGCGGGCTTGCTTGTTTCAAGGACGTTAAGATTCCTCTTCAATATGCCAAGAAGTGTGTTCAGATTGAAGTATTAAATCAATTTGCAGTCCTATCCGAACACATTATACCTGATCTGATGAAGAGGGCTAATAGAAATTGTAGTAGTCCAGTTATTTTAATTTTGTTTTGATGAAGTAAAATAATTTATATATTATGAATTAGTTTAAAGCATAAAGCAAGATATATCTTAAGATAGTCAGGCGATTTCTTTGAAGTTTGGTATGATTTTTTCAATCTGCACCTGAAAGCCTTAATTCGCGTCAGCATTTTCCTATGATATCAAAATCAGCAGAGTAAGTGATGTATTGGACATATCAGATTACTTTTTCATAAACCATTTGATTATCTGTGCTGTACCTGTTTGTATATATTCTGTCATTCCTGTTATGATAAGAAATTCCATGCAAAACAAGATGTATGAAAATGAAAGCATAAACATATTTTAACTTTGTATATCTGTATCATATCTGTACATGCAAAATATATATGTCATAAATTAAACAGGCTGGAACCAATTTTAATCTAAGTGATATTCTTAATTTGTTAAACAAAGTGTTGTCTATAAATGAAAATGTTCAACGCAATTTAGCATTAAATGGTTTCATACATCATTTTATTTAGCAATATTAAAATTAGTTTTTTTTCAATTAAAAATAGAATTTGAGAGAAAATCAATGATCAAAAAATATTTTTATACATTGACATAATAGCTAGAGTGTAATTTCTGCTTTTTAATTTTTTCATTTATTATGCCTTTAAATTTGCATTTTTAATTCAGAAATGATAGTCACAAATTATCGAGAGGATATTCATTTTTATCGAATCGGAAGAAATTTTAAGTAGTTACCATTGATTGGAAATATAAAAGAATGCAAAACTCAGTTTGGATTGTTTCTGAAATCTGAAACTTTAGCTAGCTCTTCTATGCAGTCATTTTCCCCATTCGGGATATTATAAAGAAAATAAATTTATTTTAAATGTTGAAACATGATATAAACCGAGCAACAATTAACGAATTGATTACAAGTGAGTTCTAGAACTCGAATCCCCTGTATTGACATTTAATTGAAATGTGGAAATAAGTTTGAATCAAAGGAAATTTTTTTCTGATGTTCGATAAAATATGTTCCATTAATTATGTACAAAATTCAAATGTTGTAAATTTTCAAAATTAAGACATATATTTTAATACCGTAAATAAAATTTGAGTTTTCACTGTGATTTAATTTTAGGAAATATACTATAGAAAGTTGTCACAAACCTCTCTCTGACTATGCGAAGAAGGACTATGGAAGATCTATATTATCTCTTCTATATTTGCGCAGCTGGCCCAGTAATTTGATACTATGGGGTCATGTCATAAAAACTCTTTGGGAAGAAAATAAAATTGGTAATGGAAGAAGGAACGAGGCTAAGGAACGAATAATACATGTTGTCTGGGGTTTCTATGAAGGTGTTTTAATAGCACAAACTAGCAGTGAATATTGGTAAAGCTCAAAGAAAAGAACCCCCGAGCTGGCTCAGTCGGCAAGCAGAAAATAGTGGCCATCTCGTGACACCGGCAGGATGAAAATGGAAAAGCAGAATATTTCTTAATTATTCACACGACAGATGAAAATATTATTTAGAAAGCATAATTTAGAACGAAAGCATAAATTAGATTTCTAGTATTTAAAACGTTTAATATACACATGATATACTATACATTTCCATCCACCTTCTGTCGTAAAAATAATCTAGTGGTGACTGTAAATGTGACACCTATACATTTAATAAAAATTCTTATATCAGAAATAGTTTTAAGTACAAAAATGGCGGAAATTTTAAAGTTCAATTAACCCGGAAATTGTGGTACGTGAAACATTATTTCATCTCCGATCAATGTATGTTGCCATTTTTCAACGTTTTCAGACAAATCAATTCATTGTTTTTCAATTATT
This sequence comes from Amaurobius ferox, assembly GCA_951213105.1. Lineage (NCBI taxonomy): Eukaryota > Metazoa > Arthropoda > Arachnida > Araneae > Amaurobiidae > Amaurobius > Amaurobius ferox. The sequence continues at coordinate 89,785,625 of OX578134.1, forward strand.
TTATTTAAATGATAGCCAAAAAATGGTTTCGGTATTTGAAACTCACATCGGTTATCATTATTACCACAATTGGATTAAAAACTATAAATCGATTGATGAAATATAAGAAAAATATTTTCTGCGATAATATGTTATAAAAATTGAAATGTCTCAAGACAAATTAATTATACATGGATAAAATTAATTAATAAAATTTAGAATACGTTTTTTCTGCGCAGGATAGTATGAAAACGAATTATGTGTGTCTAACATTTCGCGAGTTATAACTCAACGAATATTAGAACAAAAATATCCCGATTTATAAATTTCCTGAGTAAAATTCCAAGATTTCAGTATTTTCCAATTATCTAGGTTCACGTTTTACCTACATTCAAAATTTCATGTTTCTACCCTCAGTAGTTTGTGCTGTGGAAGTGTGTTTTAGTAATAGTCAGAAAAGTCTCAATCAGCTGTTTTACACAAAAACCCAGTAAAATTCCAGGATATTAGATTTTGCCAATTATCTATGTGTTCAAGTACAACGCGTATCCAAAATTTCATGTTTCTACCTTCAGTAGTTTCTGATGTAAATGTGTCCCTTAATCATAGACGGTAAATTCTCAATCAGTATTTTTACACGAAAAAGAAACAGCTAATTTAAAATTTTTCGAGTAAAATTCCATGATATTAGGTTTTTTTCTATTATTTAAGGATTCAAGTCTTACGTGTACCCAAAGTTTAAAGTTCTTACCTCCAGTAGTTTGGGCTGTGTAATTGTGCCTTTGTCATAGTCAGTAAAGTCTCAATCACTTGTTTTACACGCAAAATATAAAATCAGCGATTTCTTAAAATTTCACGAAAAATTCCAAGATATTAGATTTTGGCAGCCGCACAGTCTGAGCCGAGGAAGAATAAGATGCTAGATTTTACCAATTATTTATTGATTTAAGTCCTACATAATACGCCAAGTTTTAATTTTCTAATTTCATTAGTTGGGTCCCGTAGTAAGTCATTCCCACCTAGATATATGTATTTTATAAAATTACATCAAAATCATTATCGAACTTTTCACTTTTTAACTTTCTTGAGATGTTCTTAAGATATGCTTACCTTTTTAAAGTCTCGAGATAAATCTATTATTTTGCAAATTAATTATAACAAAAATAAGTAAGCTGCTATTATACATAATTTTTAGTCAGAGAATTTCTTTCGTTAACTTTGCCATCTCTCGGGGGTAAAACTGAGTAAAAATAACATTCTAATTCTAATTAGCATTTTTATGTACGTTATCAAAAATATCTAATTACGAGACGGTATTACAGAATAAAATCAAACCAAAAGTTAAGCAAATACATGAATGCTCCAAACCTGAAAAAATTCACGGTAAAATAAATAGGAAGTAAGAAAATGTAATTAGTTAGGCGAAAATGGTGCTCAGAAATTATTTCATGGATGTACTTACATTTGGTTATTTTAGAAGATGATATTTTTGTTGTTAACGTAAAAATTTTCTTCAGTATTTTTCTAACAGGATAATAAATAATTTTATTCGTTTACAATAAAGAGATATGTGTTTATGACTGCATGTGTGCAAAATATATTGGAGTAGATATAAAAATATTTGCATAATTTATTATAATATATAATAATATTATAAACATTATTATAATATGATAATTATGATATTATGATATATGATATTATGATACATGATATTATGATAATATGATATTATTATAATATGATAATTTCACTATAATTATAAGTTCTTCCGTAACAATTCTTATTATTATCCCTAAATGAATATTTCTATTATTCACTTTGTTTAAATAGAATAGCGATTAAAGTGCATAATTTAAATGCTTGATTAAAGTGCATATTTAACGCACTAAAACATGTTAAAGTAAATGCAGTTTTAATGACCAAAGATCAAAGCTCTTGTTGAGTGTAGGTCTGCTATTTCTGTATAAGTACACACAACCGGTTACATTTTGGGGGCTTTGCATTAAAAATAATTTCCACTAAATGTAGGTGTCTATTATTCAGAAGTGTCCGTTACGTAGATTTTACTGAAAACATGTTTTAAATTAATATTGATCACCAGTGTCTACTGCATAAAATTTTTAATACTGAAACAGAATGGGTCAATGGGGAGGGTGAATCTGGTCTACAAAAGAGATCAAGCGGAAATGCATCATATACCCCCTCCACACTCGTTGTCAATTGCACCACATTACCAATGGATTTAATGACAATAATAGTAATGATAATTAATAATATAATAATATTACTGATATTGCGTTACATATTGCAACTAAGGCAGAAATTTTGTCACGAATCACACCTGATGAATGAATATTTCCCTAAATGAATATTTCTATCATTCACTTTGTTTAAATAGAATAGCAATTAAAGTGCATAATTTAAATGCTTGATTAAAGTGCATATTTAACGCATTAAAACATGTTAAAGTAAATGCAGTTTTAATGACCAAAGATCAAAGCTCTTGTTGAGTGTAGGTCTGCTATTTCTGTATAAGTACACACAACCGGTTACATTTTGGGGCCTTTACATTAAAAATAATTTCCACTAAATGTAGGTGTCTATTATTCAGAAGTGTCCGTTACGTAGATTTTACTGAAAACATGTTTTAAATTAATATTGATCACCAGTGTCTACTGCATAAAATTTTTAATACTGGAACAGAATGGGTCAATGGGGAGGGTGAATCTGGTCTACAAAAGAGATCAAGCGGAAATGCATCATATACCCCCTCCACACTCGTTGTCAATTGCACCACATTACCAATGGATTTAATGACAATAATAGTAATGATAATTAATAATATAATAATATTACTGATATTGCGTTACATATTGCAACTAAGGCAGGAATTTTTTCACGAATCACACCTGATGGCTTCATTCTAGCCCTACCGCAGCATTACCCACTGGTTTGGGCCCAAAACCACATTTTTGGCAACCCCACTACATCAATGAGTTAATGTGTATTATAATAATTTTTACTCGTTCATACGAAGTATAAAGTATTTGTTTCTCGAACATTTTCGATTTTGAAATTTTGATGCCAATGTATGTTTTAGGACATCCTGAACAAGTTTTGACTAATTTCATAGTGATGTCTGTTTATCTGTTTCTCTGTGGTTAATATTACATACACGATAGCTATTATAAATAATATTACGAAAAATATTTGTCATATATTTGGATGTTCACGAAAATTTATATTTGGCTTTGTTATAAAAAAAAACTAGGACTAGATAGAATTTTTTGAATTTCGGCTGAAAACTTCGATATTTATTCGAAATTATATATTTTCTTAACATGGCGGCATATGAGACATTTTGACATAATCATGTATGAGAGGGGTTATTAATTACTCAATTATCACGAAACTTTATAGTTTCAGTCACTGCAGTGCAAAATAGCTGCGATGCAATTTTTGTGTTCGTGACGTCACTAGCCAAAGGGCTAGTGACGGTAGAAGCATTCACTCTTCGAATGTGAAATTGCGTTCAAGGACAACAGTCACGCATTCGCGTTCAGGATATATTTACCCTAAAGGACAACTGTCGCCAATGTGCGTTTTTATATCGAACGTTTCCGTTTGAATTTATTTGAATACTAGATGGCGCTAAATGTCCATTCTAGCATATACAGCGTATTTTTATAATATTTGACCTTGGTATAGGGGGGTCCCTAGAATCAGCACTTCATCCAGAGCAGTAAAAAGTGGTTTTGTAATATAAACAAACACATCATTTATCGCAGACTCTGCTATGCTGTAATTGAGTACAAGTTCTCATTTCGATTTTAATGATTGCGATGGTGATTTAGTGGAATGTAAGAGAGTATTTCCTTTCAAGTTTGGGTTTTAGTGGAATGTGCGGTATTGAATTTATCAGGTTATTTCGGATAAGAGAATGGCTATGTCAAGACATCTTTTAAGTATAGAAGAATATACTAGCATGGTAATCGAACAGGATGGTTATGAAAGTAATGCATATAGTGAAAATTCGTTGATATTTGGTATTTCTAATGAGTGCACTGACAGTTTTTATGAATGCAAAGATTGCAATGTCTGTCTGTGCGGGAATTCATGTTTTGAAATACATTATACTTAAAAGGCGTATAAATTAGTAACAACTATATTTTGTTCTTAAAAATTGTACATAATCTCTATTAGCTGTATAAAGTATTGAGTACAGTCATTTGGCTATTTTTCCTGCTTAACAAATAACAATTTTCATCAAGTTCATTAATCATTTTTAATCATTTAAAATTTTAATATTTAAATAAAATATAATTTGTGTGTAATGTATATATCTAATGGGAAAATAATTATTTCTTTTATTCCCAAAAAACTAGAATGCTGTGGTAAATGGGTGATTTTTAGTGAATATTTTCTGGAGTTAGGCTTGGTGCAAAAAATGTTAGGAAGCCAAATGCTCTGTCCTTTGGGCCTCAGCAGTTCCGAAAAGCGTCCCCCTTTGGAGGCGCAAGTTATCCCTCCGTGAGGGAAACATTGCCAAACTGGTATCTATTGAAAGGTTTTGTAAACCCTTTAAAATGAAGGATAGCATATGTTGTGGCTTACTTGCCAAAGTTCTTACTCTGCTAATTATAATGTCCATGTGTTTAATATATATGCCTGCATTCGTTGCCTGTTCCCAAGTTTCTCTTGTCCAGTATGGCAACGCCAGTGTTCGTTTGGGTTTTCGCGGAGAACAACGGCAGCCAGATCTCAGCCGGTCGCAATTGTAATTTGAGCCGTCCGCAATGGATGCAGTAAAGTCTTATATTTGTACATATGTACATAGTTATAAGTTATGTAAATAAATTCTAATCAAAACGGCATACAGTCGACTGTCGTTTTATAGTGATGAACTGATTAAGAGCTTTCTCACTAAACTCCCTTCCCCAGCATGTTATAATTATGATCATTTGGACTAACGATTTTTCAAATTCTTTTTTGTAAAATTTTCAGAGAAAAATTACAATCTACCTCAGATTGGATTCTGATATGAGAAATTCGAGTACAGTCACACTCCAATTAACTTATATAATACAAAATGTAGATTTGTTAATATCTATCATGCTTATTCTGATTTACATTGTTACATGGTATTCTTTGAATTGAAGCCTGACAAGAAAAAACGAGATCAAAGATCTGAATAACTTTAGTTTTAATTGAAACAGCAATTAGCGTAAACACAATTAAATACAGGTATTAAAGTTTTTCTATCTTGTAAAGTTACAAAAAACGTTCGATTTTATAAATAGCAATTAAATGCTAAGCGATTTCACAAATAAAGACTTATTTTTTTTCAAAACATTGATGGATTCACAATGCATCGAAAACATATCACTAGCATAAATACCCGATCATTGAAGCAGAGTCTTAATAAGCTATGGAAAATTACAGAAAATGCAAAGAGTATTGAAATGGTCGAGTTTCGGTCAAAATTGTCGCAGTTTCTAAAATTCGCCAAATTTAAAACTTTTACCCAATTTGTCGCCAAGCTCAAGTGACTCAGTTCTCATCGTAAATACAATTGATTACTGAAAAATAGTTTCCTTGCTTGTAGATATTCATGGCGAGGAATGGTGTATTAGGTAATTACACTAAAATAAATATCGATTCTGCTACTTGGGAGTGGTATGGTGTTGCATAGCATTTACTAAAATAGATAAATACAAAAATTCAAGTTTATCTAGTTTCGCATTAAAAGTACATAGATTTATTTATAGATACATAGAGACCTTTTCTCGTAATACATTTAATGATAGCAGTGGTGCTCAAAAATTTCATCTTCCTGAAAAATTCAGTATTTTCATAATAAATATATAATACAGAGTACCAAACCCGATGCTGCATCTTATTTTAGTGCATTGATTCTTATATAACAAATTTCAAGTGTCATTGCTCTCTAGTCAATATTATGTGACAATAGCCATTACTCTATGTCATCTTGAATATTTAGCAAACTATTTTTTCTAATATGAAAAACTATTTATTATTAAATATTTAGTAAAATAAGAATATCTCATATTTCTCTTTATTATCAAATATTTAATAAAGTAAGATCGTCACATATTTTCCATTATTTCGGAATATTAAGCACATATATATTTTGAAATAATGTTTTTGCATTACTGTATACACTTTGTCGTCAATGTATCATTTCATTAACATAAACAGTTTATTATACTATTACTTTTCCTCTATCAGAGTCATAGAATTATGTGAGCAAAGCAAGTTTTTTACCATACTTTTATATTTATAAGTGAATATACTGTATAAACAGTTATTTTTGAATTTGTTCATCAGACTTTAAAGGATGTTGAAATTAGGAAAGATAATATCGCCAAATTTTATTTTCTAAAATACTATTTTGCAAAACTGAAATGCGAGTACTAGATGAAAAAATTTAAACAGGGATTTTAAAATTATACATAAATATTTGACATATCAATTATATATAGTACTAAAGTTTTCTAATATTTTGAAGGAAATTCTATTATTTGATATGAACGCATGTGGTAATCTAAATGGAAACATCTGCAGATCAAAAGTATTAAATGGATTCCAAATTTCACGAAATTTTTGTCTAATTCGTTTTTTTATTTGCAAGATTGGAAACGTAAACGGAAAATAGAGCATGCTTTGGAAAAGCAAAAATTAAATTGTGAAATGTATTTACTTATGCGTAACACCGTGTTGAATACCTCTGTCTCGATATATTAATATGATTTTCGCTTACACAGTGCTTTGCAATTGTAAAACAGAATTTCTTGACATTAATTCCCATATAGAGATATGCCTACGAGTAAAAAGAATTTAATATAAAGCTTTACGTTTTAGAATATTAAATTAAACTTGGGAAATCAAAACATACAATATAATGCATTTCATATCACCTTTCAAAGTAGCAATATAAAAAAAGATAGAGATCAGGCATTTTAGGAGTGCAGGAGAAAATTCTGCAGTAACGTGAATTCACCATTTTATTCTGAAACAGTAGTTTTTATCTACTCCACGAACACAATATAATGGTATAGGGAAATTATTGTAAATTATATATATATGGATATATATATATATATATATATATATATATATATATATATATATATATATATATATAAATATATATGTATATATATATATATATATATATATATATATATATATATATATATATATATATATATATATATATATATATATATATATATATATATATATACCGTTAATGGTTTGGTTTACTACTGAAAAATGTCCATATTATCATAGGCGCATTGCAGCTCATACAATATAAGCACTAACATGGAATCAAATGATTAAGAAATGAAAAAATAACAAACGGAGAATGAGGATGCTTACAGGGAAGTCGAACGGCCAAGGGGGATTACGACCCCTTGTTCCCGGTTGAAGCACGCTTTTAATCCCAGGAAACGTTACCGGAACCAGACTCGTCGGAAGCAATCCTCCACATGCCGACATTGGAAAAGCAAAATCCAATCCATTGAAAACCGAACATGAAGACCCAGATCGATAAAATGTCAATCATCTTAGCAGAATTAAAAGATTAAATACAACCAAGACTGAGCGCATTATATGTGAACCTAATTTGGTACGTGAAGCCACAAAGCAACTATATCCGATACATTTTCTAAAGCTTTATTATGAAAAATCATACAAAAATATGATAAGAACTTTTATGCAAAATTCTAAGAGCTATTATAGTTACGTCACGCTGTATGCAAGAAGCTTAACCGCAACACGAATCTTAACCGTAACATATTATATATGAACTTGCACGTAATGAAAATTCAGTGTTGATATGGAAGGTATAGGTCGTATAGACATCCACGTTGTATTACTATTCGTATTGTTCCATTTTTTCGACCTGGGTGTTCATATTCGGTTTTCAATGTATAGGATTTGCTTTTCCAATGTCAGCATGTGGAGGATTGCTTCAGACGAGTCTGGTTCCGGGAACGTTTCCTGAGATTAAGAGCGTGCTTCAACCGGGAACAAGGGTCGTAATCCCCCTTGGCCGTTCGACTACCCTATAAGCAGCCCCATTCTCCTTTTGTTCTATTTTCATTTCTTAATCATTTGACTCTATCTCTCTCTCTCTATATATATATATATATATATATATATATATATATATATATATGCATGTATATATATATATATATATATATATATATATATATATATATATATATATATATATATATGCATGCAAAATAGACTCTAATAAGACATTGGATGAAAAGAAGTAATTAGACAAAAGAAATGCCTGCGACAGACAAAAAATGTTGCAGGAGAAAAATGTGATGCCTGTTCATCTGTTTCTAATTAAAAGTTTAACTCAGTAAAATGAGAAAATCTTGCTTGTGGCATTTAATTTCTGTGTATTTTTTTCACTAGAGGAAAAGAAAAGTCACTCTATCAGTGACTTTTATGTAAACTGTAGAATATCGATAAGTAAAAATAATATCAAATAATATCGATAAGTAAAAATAATAGCATTTTTATTAATTGACTTTGTATGCGTAGAACCAAAAGTTTAACATTTATGTTTTTAGCAGAAGCCTATTTCATAAAAAATGCAGATATATTGCAATTTTTATAGCAGAAAAAGTATCGTACATAACATAATACTTTCCCTACAAGCTATGAATGTTAGTGCGTGTTATATCTATATGTATATATATAGACAGTATGTCCCAAAAATATTGAAACTCGCTTTAATTCTTTACCTGTTGGAGATAAGTGGGGAATATAAATTGCAAAAATGTTGAAAGTAAGGTATTACATAAGACTACGTTAATGAAATAGTCCCCCCATTGATTTTCAAAAGTTAAGAGTTTTAGGTTTTAATACGACCCCTTTAAACAAATTTGGTCAATCAGAATTTTTTTTATTTTGAATGCAACAAGATCATTAAAAAAACGCATATCTGTATCTTTAAAATCAACTGAATTATGATAAAGGAAAATATCTGACTTATGCCACTTTTCCGTATCATGTGAAAGGCTGTTTCATCAGTGAAATAGGGATCATAAATAGATTGACGACAGTAATTATTTAGATCAAAAATACGTTAATGTGTGTCCAAATTTTTATCACAAATGCATTAAAATATGCATACATCGATCATTTTTGTGATATGTCACAAATTTACATTTCTAATTTGATATATGGTAGCCATTCACAATGTTCAATTTTCAATTAAATACACTTCGCTCAATTTTAAAGATACATATATGCTGGTTTTATTAACGATCTTGTTGCATAAAAAATAAAAATTTTCTGATTGACCAGATTTGTTTAATAGGTGCGTATAAAAATTTAAAAGTGTAACGTTTTGAAAATTAATGACAGGACTATTTCATTAACGTAGTCTTATTTCCTACCTTACTTTCAACATTTTTGCAATTTACATTGCCCACTTATCTTTAACAGGTAAAGAATTAAAGTATGTTTCAATCTTTTTGGGACATCCTGTATATATATATATATATATATATATATATATATATATATATATATATATATATATATATATATATATATATATACATTAAATACACCATAATATACGTTGGTAATTTCTAATAATAGCTGGTATTGTTCAATTAACATAAGTATGTTTATAATTTAGCTTATTCATTGATATTAACGATTTGAATTCGACAAAATTCTGGATGCAATTCTTTATTCAAGTCTTCTGACGTCTTCATGAACTTTTCTTCTGTGAAAAGGAAATTTTATACTTCATTTTAGTTTCTAGGAGGATGTGTCTTGTACATTAGACTCATTAAATCCTGGTATCATTTGCATCTTATTATTACATTTGAAATGGAGATGGTTTCATTTTCCTTTACAAAACCCTGAATGAAGAGGCTGATTGAACGATAAATCTCGTTAAACGTTGGGTTTCATAAAATGTTCAAACTTACTTCAAGTATTTTATGCTCCCAATCAAGTATCAGTATTTAAATTACTTCATTTTTTCTTAAGATTTAGTTTCATTGGCTCATTAAGGCCTTTATGTTGTGAATGCGAAATGTATTTTTAAATTTTGATTCCATGAATACTTATTTTAATTATGTAAATGTGAATAAGCTATTTTATGGACATATTATTGATTTTTGAATACTGCCAATTAAATTTATTTTGTCTTCAGAATTAATTCTTTTTAATCATATAACTGCTAAACGGATATTTTCAGCACAATACTTAAACAATATATAAGTGGTTTGTGCAATTTACATTATATCGGAGTTCATAAATTTTTTTCCTATAGTTTTCTAAATTTCCTGCTCTCCACGTCATTTAATTTATTCTAAATATAAAAGTTTCCATAGACAAAATTTTGTACACCTAGCAGGATGTGTTTTTCCCTCCAGTCTTTTATTTCATTATCCCCATGTTAACGTTCAATTCCTAGAGTGCCAAGTACTGCTTTGTGAAGAAAATTTATTTCTGAGAAACAGATCATTTAAGTAGAAAATAGATAATGTTGTCTTTTTCAGCAAGTTTTAAGCAGAGGTTTTGTAAAAGACATTTGTACGGATGAATAATTAGCAGTTTTGAAACCAGAGATTGCGAATTCTATTCTTAAATGATTCTCAATAAGAATTTTACCATTACAAAATTAAAAATATATCAAGTGTTATAAAAAATTATTTCTTTGGATAAAACAAAACATTGCTCAGACATTCTTTTAGAAATATAAAGATTTCATTTATGCCGATAAACTGTCATGATTTCGCAAGGATTTTACTTTCCTTATATACATAGTATAATATATAAAGAAAGTATTGTGACGTGGTCGAAAAGTCGAATTCGAGTTTTCGACGGAAGAGCACGTTCGTTTCAAGCATCCATGAATGCGAATCGTACATTTTTGAGGTGATTTATGTCTGTGTGTCAGTGAGTCATTGGAGACGATATCTCACGAACGAATGGAGAGATTCGAATAAATTTTGTACAAAAATTACAATCTGTGAATTTTGGAAGCCTATTGTTTTTAAAGGCAATCGGATATTCAGAATTACCCTAAATTGTTTAGGGTAGTTTTGAAAAAACCATCAAAACATCAAAACATTTAATAAAGTTACGCAAATAGGCATTTTTTATGTAATTTTCTCCTGAGAAAACTATTGACATAAACTCTAGAACGCTAGCATAAACCGTTCTCCATATATTGCATATTTTTCAAATAAATTTATCGAAAAATCACGCAAATTAAAAAAATTATTAACTATTGTGAAATATGTTCACTTTTCATATGTAATATAATACGATAAATTTAGTGGCACCATTCTCGTGGATCTAGCTAGTTCCATTCATGAGAAAATATACTTTGGGTAATTTTTTTATAGTGGGACGACAAAAGACATGTGCTATAAGCATAACTTATTTCTCCGTCCATAACCCTTGGCGATATTTTGGTCACGAATTTGACGGAATGTCGACAACTTGGCGACTTTCCTTAAATCTTGCCAAATTAACTAAAATGTCGCAAATTGATAAAAATGACGCTAAATCAATGAAAATGACAACTAATAGACGAAAATTCAACATCTTGGAAAGAATATAAGAATCTACGAGTGCTATAAGAATGACCTATTTTTCAGTCCGTAACGTTTGTATAAAATTTTTGTAACGAATTTTTCTCCAACTTGGTGACTTTTTAAATGTTACCAAATTGACGAAAATGCCACACAATTGATAAAAATTCGCCAAATGGATGAAACTGACGCTGAATCAATGTAATGCTGACTAATTGGTGAATGTTCAATATCTTGTAAAGAACATAAGAACAGGCTATAAGAAGAACCAATGTCTCCGTCCGTCCGTTAGTAACGCTTGGCGAGAAATACAGACGGACGTCCCCACCTGGGCGACTTTCTGAAATGTAGTCAAAGTGACAAAAAGATCGCCAAATTGATAAAAATGAAGCCAAGAAAGAATTAATGTTTCCCAAATTCTGACTTTCAGCATATGACGGATATACATTCTAGTATATAAGAAATGCTCTTCTAGTGGTTTGCCTGCAACACTTAGTGACGTAACTTGGTGAGAAACCTGACGGTATTTCACCTCAGATTGACGAACATTTCTTCAAAATTGTAAAAATGGCGCTAAATTAATGAAAATGACGAATAATTGATGAATTAATTATTAAAATATTTTAATATACAGACTACATCGCTTATTGAGTAAGTTATCAATATTCATAATTGTTAACTCAGAATTCTGTGACATATAAGGTTATTGGATACTTTGACATAGTATTAAATGATGTCAGCAGGAAAATCGCCAAATGCACACGTCAAATTTACAATCGCTAACGTTAAAAATACAGTACAGTGAATCTTATACATTACTTTTTGACTGTAAAAGGAGTAAATTTATTGCATTATATAAGGAAAGTCATGTGTTGCCCACATCAGAATTTTTTCCAAAAATAACATTAAAGATAAATTGATTAAGAAAGCGTTCAGCAACGATCAAGCGATTAGATCATCTCCTGCATCTCCCTGGGTCAATGACTTCAAAACTATGGTATATGGATGGTGATGAATGATCAGATGATCACTTTCCCGATTTTGTTCAAGGGTCTGTTATATGACAGAAGTCGCTTGATTATTATAAATGTGTTCATTTGATTGTTAGAGCACGAAATTGCGAAATCCAATAAATGTACTTTATTGCACTTATGTTAGGCAGTCAGTATGTTCAATCCTATAGCTTTTACTAAGGGCAAAAACTAAATATAATTTGTGAACATACGATAGGATAAGTTTGAGAGAGATACCACACATTTCGCATTGTTGTTTTTAACTCATACGATAAAAGGTGAATAAGGGTAAAAAATCAGACTCAAACTTTATGTATGTGGCTAATCGCAAGCAAAACTTTAAGACAAATTAAATAAATAATAAAGTTTCAGGACGGAAAACATGTATCAATCAAATATTACTATGAGTAGTTTAAAATAACACCAATGATTACTGAAATTATTGTGGATACTTGTTTTGATTTTCAAAATAAGTATAATTGCACGGTTAATTATGCGAACAGTTTGAACTAAGGTAAGTGACGCTTTTACTATTTTCCATTTCTACGGGGTATACCCAAGAAAATCAATTAAAATGTTGAAAGTGATGAATATAAAATGAATTTCAAAGTGTATTAAATTTAAATGTGCTACGTTATATATGTTTTAAAATAAAAGGATTCAGTTATCGGTAATTTTACTTTTGAGATAGCGTTATATATATATCCATTATACCAATAAAACCTGCCCTCTTACAGCTTTCAGTGGATTTAGATATCCGCATTCTTCTCAAATACCGAAAACAAAACATGTTCATTACATCCTGTGTGTTGCCAACTTCAGGAAATCATAATTTTCTATCAACCACGATTAGAAAAAATACGAGTTTTTATCCCCTGGTGGTCTGACCCGCTGCTTTTGAGGCATTTTTGGCAGCTCTCATCAACGTTCCAGGAAAATAAATTTAAAGCTGATTTTTGTTATTCTATATTTCATTATTTAGATGGCAATTTAATAGAAGTATAGGTTCTACTGTATACATGCATGCCTGTTTACGAAAAAATAACAATGTCAATGGAATTAGTAGTTATAGCTTTCAGTGCCGACAGATGGCGTTTAAATACTACATGACTATAGTACAGAGCCTAAATTGTAACTTATGACATCACCTATGTTTTTGCACGCTTTTAGGTAATTTTTTTGTTGAAACTAAAATTGTCGGCATTCGCTCGCCAACCAATCCTGCTGTTTCAGTTTATTTTGCTGTATGGGTTTAAATGTTACTTTGAATTATGAAAGTTCTATGTGTCATCTATGCTTGTTCAAACGCTGTAAGAGGGAAGAGAAAGAGGTCGGTTGAAAACGAGAAATGTGATTTTAGGATCGCTTGACAATGGAGTATCTTATCACCAAATCCAACAACAATCACAATGTCTTGAGTATATGCTAGTTGTCAGTATACTCAACAGTAAAATGTTAATCATCCTTATATTACGAAACATACCTCAAGGTACAAAGAAGTTAAATAGGAAGCAGAAGAAACTTTTCATAAGGAATTGAAATATAAGACATTGCCCTGTTGATGAGGACACACATTTACTTGTGATCGGGAAGTTGGTGTGAAAGTGTCATTTGTTGTGGCAGAATCACTTGGGTCATTTATAAGTATGGCCACAGTCTATCAGAACTAAAAAACCAGTAAAGCGCTTTAAATTAGTGGTCCTGTTTCATAAAATAGTGTTGCGATGTAAAAAGTATTTATCCTAAATGTGTTGGACAAGTACACGTGGATCTGTTGAACTCAGACTATTCTTCAGTTGCCTTTGACAAGAGCATTGATATGATGGACATGGTATAGCCTATGGTTTTTGTGGTGGCTTGCTCGATGATTTCACAGTATTTGAGGATCTATTAGAAATGTATTCACTTCATGGAACGGCAAAAGAAGGAGATATCTGCAAAGAAGTTATAACCGTACTCCATAAAATTTGTTGTTTCAACAAGATATGCTCTGTAATAATTGATTAGCAACAGGTAGGATAAGCAGCAATTAAACAATGCACCATCGATGACTGGAAGAACTCCAGGGCGTATGGGTTTGTTTCAGAAGCACACGGAATCAATTACTCTTTCATTAATTATATCTTCCATCAGGAATATCTTTATTCCAACTAACAGAAACTGAAGGACGCTAAAAATATTATCATTAAGATCATAAATGTGGTTATAATACATGTAGAATGGATATATTGTGGCATACGTTGTCAACGGAATGTATGGATTTGTTTGTGTATTAAATCTGTTTAATAATTAAATATGATAATTATATTAATTATTTATATATTTCCATAAATATATTAAATATTACGAAATATATTATGAACACTTTAATTTATGATATGGACTTTAATTCATCCACACTTCTGCGTCGAAATACTCTTGTGCTCACTTGGTAAGCAAATTTGGATCATCCTGTTTTAATCTAAAGTCCACGGGTCAAACCTTGGTTTCAACCATGCTTCAAACATTTTTCTAAACCATGGTCCAGACAAAAAGGTGTACATTAAAAAAAAAGGGGGCTGAACAAATATTTAATCCAATGCGGTTAAATCTAATGATATTCAATTCTTGTCTACATTTCCAAGAACCCAAAAACTTTCAAGTTTTTTATTTTCCCTCTTAATGTTCTAGCTTGATAATAAAACATTTATAAAATGAGTTGAAATTATCATAAATATTTGCGGTTTTGTTTTATAGAATAAAACTGTCCTTATAAGAAAGGTCCTGTACTTCAGAATTTGTACTTAAAAGGGCCTTAAACTTTTTGAGATTTTTTGAAACTTTCGACAACTAGGATTCTTGTAAACGCTCAAACATTACTGTGAAAGAGTATAATTTATCGCAACATACAAATCAATTCAAATTGTAAAGTTTGTTTCTTTAATGGTATTTAAATGTCTTTTTTTAATTCTTAATACTTATACTTAATGAACCAATTCAAGTGTAATATTTCTTATTTGAAAAAGTAAGACAATATTCTGGGGTTAAAATTGAAATATAAATGCAAAAACCCTTGGATATTTAAAGAAGGTAAAATATATGGTAGGTCTATCGCTTTCCATTATCCTCCCAATGTAATGTTTTTTTTTATAAACTGAATTACATTTAATAAACACATATTCAGTAACATATACATATTCAGTAAAATATATTATATTAAATATCTTCAAAGAATATGTGCATATATATTTCAAATTTAAAATCTCGCCATTTATAAACTCGATTTATTTAAGTAAATACATGTTCGCGAGCTTTGTTCTTTATCAACAGATGCCTTATACTTAAAAGCATTGTACATTTTGAGTAGCGATTCGTATGAGAACGGAAAAGGACTAAAGAGGCTATTAGGAAATTCACACTTGCTGCAATATTAAAAAAATTATCCAATCTTAAATATGAAAAGGAAAATATTTCCAATTCGATTTTGAAGGATTACCTTGAATTTATCTTGTAAAGTACTAGCGAATTTTTAATGAGATATTTTTGTCGATATAAAATCCATATAGTCTTAGTTGTACAATTAACTTGTGAAGTAGATTTAGTATTTACTTGAAAGGCTTTAGCACTGTAGAAGGTATCCCGCGCGTGTGGATGCATTCCAGGTGGCCTGGGTTCAATACTGAACTGAAGTTTGGCTGATTGATTCTTTGTGTCTAAAGAACTAGTACCGCCCGCAAATACATATAGTCCGTTATCGGACGGATGTGGGTAAAACCTCACCATCATCTACAAATGTAGATGCTGTCGGAAAATAATAGCACTCAGTAGACGTTTCCTATTACTCAAAAATGAAAACGACATTTTTTAAATTTCCATTTCAAATAATCTTACCAATTCTCAGGGATGTACATTGATTTCTGTAAGAAATATTGTGCTCTCTTTGAAATAGTAAAATTTGCTAACAATTAAAAACTGCTAATAACTGATATACAAAGTTGTCTTCAATACTGGTTAAAGGTACTTACAAGGCATTCGTTCACCTGATTATAATAAATGTATTCATTGTTCTGTGACTATTTCTCTAATCTTGATCAAAAAATTGCAATATCTCGCATATGGTATATATAAGCGTAGTATAAATAATGTCACTTGTATTTATTAATATTCTGTATAAAGTGACTTTTTTGTAGTATTTTTTACATTTAAGATTTAAACAATTTTTCAATATTTGAAAAAAAAATGGTGGATTGTGTATTGGTCTTTCATTACAAATATCTATATATATCTCTGACGATCACCAATGGAATTAATACTTCTAAATTTAATTTAATTATTTCAATTAGTATCATGTTCGCAGGCGCATAGATGTACACAAAGACTTCGTTGATAAACTAGCTGATTCATATATTTATATTCTAAAAATGTTTAAATTCGTTGAAATATTACAGGAAGTTCGACCACAACAAAATGCATGCTTTCAAATATACTATATGTTGTAGATAAAATAAAACCTATCATTTTCACTTTGCGATGCTTGAAAAGTGCTATCTTAACTCATATCATACACAGAGTGAAAAGCAACATAAAAGTGTTTAGTATCAACGGGAATTTTACCTCACAAAAATGATCCTCATTTCTCCAAACTGAACTTCGGATTCACTCATAACGAAATTTACGGAATTTCATAGCATATTTGTTACTATAAAAACTAAAAAGGAAAGACAATCCTGTAACTTATTGTTGGTTTCCTTTTTACCCTATTTTTCTATCTCTCCAAAATTAGTGTATACGATTCGATAAGATTTATATGGAAGATTAATGCCTGCTTGACCTTTTGCAAGAAGTACAACAGAACTGTAATTGTAGTGATGAATTATTTATTTAATGTGATTGTTGCTGCATTAAATCATCGAGAAATCACGTCTTCAGTATCAAAGAATAAGAATGTTAAAATAGTTACTTAAATTTGAAAGTGATTATCTTTACTTCATAGCAAAATGCAGATGCTGTGCAATTTTGTCTTGTATATTTTAATTTTTAAAAGTTGACATAAAAGTTACACTAACGAAATTAACATTATTATAATTAGTTTTAATTTGAGTAAAAGAGATAAGCGAAACTAATATTAGCAAGTTAGAACAAGAAATAATTTCGCACTATCTTATCTATTAATAATTTGTTTTATCTAGAGAATTGTTCTGAAAAGAACATCTCTGGATAAAACAAACACATCTTTTAACATCTTTTTTCTCGATAATTATATCGAGAAAAAAGATGTTAAAACAGTTAATTACTTTCCCTACACCGTAATGAATTTACCACTCTTGAAAACGTTAGAAAACATATTTACTCATTTACATCATTCTATATTTCGAGTTATAATATATATTTTTGGTAATAATATTGGGATTGCTAAATTGAAATCTGCACTTTTTGTAATTTTATTGCTCGACAAATATAATTATTTTGACTCGAATCCAAAATTCACAACAATATGTCAATGCCAATATCATTTGATTTAAAGCAATAAAATAGAAATAAATGAATATTCTTATGAAACAGGCGCAACAAATATATCAAAATTGTGATTGTTGAATATAATATTTCGTGTCTAACATCTTGCTTAATTATTTACTGATGACTTTGTTTTTATGTCCGATTGGTTACTTTGAATTTTTTGTGCCTCTAAATAAGTTAAAATGGAAGATTAAATTTAATCCCTTGCTTGAAAGAATACTTTAAAAAGTACTTACAAGAATATTATTTATCTTTTAGAAAGAAACTAATACTAGTTATTAATTATCTTTAAAATTCGGAATATTTTTTTATCTTTTAGAAAGAAACTAATACTAATTATTAAATATCCTTAAAATTCGAAAAAAATAGCAAAATCATCAAGCATGTTTAGTGAAAGGAAAACAGCTTCACTAACGTTTGTGTGTCCTTCAATGTACCGACGAAATTCGATTAGATGAAAAAGCGTCTCCGACGATGTAGGGATTTGCGTCTCTTCTTCTTCTTCCTGTATATCCTCCTCGATATTGTACTCCGCTGCACTCGTCTTATTTAACACTTCTGATAAAATGCCTTGATCTGACAGTTCTTCACAAACTTACACGTTTTCGTCCAAATTGACGTATTCTTCGAATGTCATGTCCATATTGTTACCCCATGCGTCCGGTGGGGGGACATTTTCTTCTATGAACTCAGCTGGGTCAGTTTTATTGATAAATCCCGCTTTCCGAAAATAATTTGCTATTGTTGTTTCCGTTACTTGAGACCATGCATTGTGGCATAATCGTTTGGCATTTCCTCTTCACACCCTTTTCCACTTCGCGAATGACAGCGAACTTTTCAACAAACGTTAAATTCTTGTATTGAACGTGTGGTTTACTCAAAGACATCGTGAATGCTCATTAGCGAAACTCTCACAACACTACAGATACACAGTAGGAAGCTCAAATGACGTCTGAAGCCGGTTGAAACAATACCCTCTGTAGGTTGAACGCTCGAACCGGTCGAACAGGCAGCGGAAAGGGGGGTTTCAGCTGTCACGTGTCGAACAGGTGGGGGTATTCCGGCGATGATTTCTTAACGATGAAAGGCCGAAAATTTGTTATGGTTCGAAAAATTTTTAAAAAACTTCGAATTAAGGAAGTTGAACTTTGAATTATCCACGATTTTTTAACATTGATTTAATACAAAGTTCAAGGGACCAAGAGAAATTTTCGAATTAACGACGATTTCGAATTAAAGACGTTCGTTTTACCAAGTTGCACTGTATATATATATATATATATATATATATATATATAATTAACATCAATAAACCTATTAGTCGTTTACACAAATCAAAATATTTGGTCCATGGGATAAAAGTTGATTACTATTATAAACAATGAGAGTACGTGAATTACTCTAAAATTAGCTAGAAAACTTAAAGAAATTCTTAACTCTTTTAAAAATTTTAAAATAATATTTTCCGAATGAAAAGATAAAATCATCATAAAAAGATCATGTACATACGATTACAGAGTAACATCACAACGGATGGTGTCAGGCATTAAATTTATGTGGCCCACGCAACACAAAATTTGAATATGAAAATGGCAATTGTTCAACTTCACACCATTGTTGTCAGTTTATTCATATTATGTTTCACTTAAAAGAAAAACGTCGTTTTTGAAATCTAAAGAAAAAGAAATAAAAGTTAGAAACATTTTATAAGTCATCTATCAATATCAAAATTCATGTGTTGACTTTAAAACTTTGAAAGGGAATTACTGAAATAGCTTTGATAAATGTGCATAGTACAACTGCTTTCACATGTCTGATTTCCTTCTACAATACGGACAAGATATATTAGATATAAAATAAATAGTAGAACAAATGTACAATTTTATGTGTATACTAAATATGTGGCTGAATATAGAATTATAAATATTAATAGATATTCAAAATTATATATTCATTTATATTTAAAAGGCTATTGTATAATATAAATGTTACTGTTTTGATATTCAAAGGGCTATTGCATATAAGAATAAAATATGCTTCATAAAATATTTGGAACGTAGTACGATCACGTTAAACATATGGGTCCGTATGTTTTCCCGAGAGGTTGGTGGTAGGGGAAGGAGGGTACGTTCCCTGTGGATGCCTCCCCCACTGGGTTCCGGTCTAAATTGGGTGGCACATCCTGGCCGTCCAACCAGTTACCAGGCCCGGGTTCGATTCCCAAAATTGCCGCCGTGTTTACGCGGAGTACGAGCACGTTAAACATGTGGGTCCGTGAGTCCTTCCGAGAAGTTGGTGGTAGGGGAAGGAGGGTACGGTCTAAATTGGATGAATAAAAAGAAAGTTATGGAGATTGTCGCGTAGGGCAAAGTAGCCCAATGGTTAGCGCGCGGAAATTGCACTCGGTAGGCCCGGGTTCGATTCCCAAAATTGCCGCCGTGTTTACGCGGAGTACGATCACGTTAAACATGTGGGTCTGTAAGTCCTTCCGAGAGGTTGGTGGTAGGGGAAGAAGGGTACGGTCCCTGTGGATGCTTCTCCCACTTGGTTCCGGTCTAAATTGGGTGAATAAAAAGAAAGTTATGAAGAATATCGCGGAGGGTGAAGTACCCCAGTGGTTAGTGCGCGGGATTTGCACTTGGTAGGCCCGGGTTCGATTCCCAAAATTGCCGAATAAAAATAAAGTTATGGAGATTGTCGCGGATGGCACGGTAGCCCAGTGGTTAGCGCGCGGGAATTTCACTCGGTAGGCCCGGGTTCGATTCCCGCCATTGCCAAAACTGCAGCCGTGTTCACGCGGAGTACGATCACGTTAAACGTGTGGGACTGCAAGTCCTTCCGAGAGGTTTGTGGTAGGGGAAGGAGGGTACGGTCTCTTTGGATGCCTCCCCCATTGGGTTCCGGTCTAAATTGTGTGGCACTTCCTGGCCTTCCAAGCAGTTACCTTACACCTTTCTGGTAGGTCGCGCCAACGAGTTTGCCACGGTCAGAATTTTCAAGGGTAGCGAACAGGCTGGTCGCCAAAGGCGGCTAGTAAGGAAATATAATATTTTAATATTGAATATAAGACAGAAAATTTCAATATAAGCTTCTATCTTAATATTTCCTAAACATACTAAAATACTTTCCCATCTTTAATATTTCCACGTGATGGATTATGATAATTATTTTTCACAATGAGACTGATCAAGGAAATTTTGTGACGCAAGTTTCTCACCCTTACGGCTATGTAAGTGAAGTTCTGTCTATTCGTCATCACGACTTATAACTTGAGAACGATTCAACAAGTCTACATATATTCATATTGGTCTGTTATTCTGAATAAATGACAAAGTTTTACGAAAATAATATTTCCGATTTTGTATGGTTTCAATACATAAAAGTGGAAATTCTTAAATGCGATTCGAAGCAATCCCATTTGGAGCATCTCCCATCATGCTATTACACTTAGTTTTGTCCAAATTTAGCTTTAAATAAGCTTCATCTTCCTATACCTACTCCAAGGTCAAGTGTAATTAAATGATCTGCTTTATTATGTCTGCTATGACTGTTTATGGCACTAAAACGTCTCAACTGATATACATATCTTTACTTAATTTTCAAGATCAAGTGAATGAGAATATACAATAAATAAAAGTGCTGTTTTTGAGAATATCATTTTCAAATGCTTCCTGCTTTCCCTAAGGCAGTATTGGAAATCTATATTATGACAAATTCCAGATTTGCCGTAATGCATTAACTTTACTTCAGTACAATCCCTGCCAAAGCCGGGTATTTTAACTAACTGTGTCTGCCCACTGATATAGCTAAACAACAGATCTCAAAACAGTAGTTCCATCTAGTGTATTAAATGAGGAATGAAACTACAAAATATTAATGCAATACGCATTTTAATTATTAATGCACGTTATTATTAATGATCATTTTAATTATTAATGCACATTTTAATTATAAAACCGTTAGCGTGTTGAATATAATTTTAGACTAAAATCTGATGTGGGCAACACATGACTTTCCTTATATAATGCAATGAATTTACTACTTTTTAAGTTAAAAAAACTGTTATTTTTATCGTAGATATTCTTATTCTTTCCAAGATATTGAATTTTCTTCAATTAGTCGTCATTTTCACTGATTTAGCGTCATTTTTATCCATTTGGCGAGATTTTTGTTAATTTGGCAACAATTAAAAATGTCGCCAAGTTGGCGACATTCCGCCAAATTCGTCTCCAAAATCTCGCCAAGCGCTATGGAGAAATAAGTTATTCTTACAGCAGATGAATGACTATTGGCGTTCAAATACAAAAGTATTACTCAAAGTATATTTTTTCATGAATGGAACGAGCTAGATCCACGAGAATGATGTCACTCAATTTATCGCATAATATTACATATGAAACGTGAACAGGTTTCTGAATAGGAAATACATTTTTTTTTTATTTTATCTAACTTTTTGATAATTTTTTTGAAAAATGTACAATATCTCAAAACAGTTCATGTTAGCGTTCTAAAATTTATGTCAATAGTTTTCTAATGAAAAATTACATAAGAAATGTCTATTTGCGTAACTTTATTAGCGGTTTTGATTTTTTGACGATTTTTTCAAAATTTCACTCAAAAACTTGGGGGGTTCTGAACATTCGATTGCGAATAAAAACAGTAGGCTTCCCGTGTTTACGGATTGTGATTTTTGTACCAATTTTCATTCGAATCGGTCCATTCGTTCGTCATTTATCGTCTCCACAGACTCATTGACACACACACACACACACACACACACACACACACACACACACACACGAACAAACACACACACACACACACACACACACACACACACACACACACAGACGTCACTTCAAAAATGTTTGATTCGTGATCAGGTATGCTTGAAACGTGCTCTCCCGTCGAAAACTCGAATTCAAATTGTCGACCCCGTCACAATACTTTCCTTATACATTATGTATATAAGGAAAGTAATAACAATTGGAAGAATTTGGACGAAATGGAAGAAACTGGAAGAATTGGAAGATTCTGGATATCGATCAGATGCGCCACGAGTTACACCATTCTAAATATGTACGAAAGTATCTTCAATTTCCTTATATTCTCGCCCCTTGAAAATAAAGCCATAGTTGGTGTTAACTCCCTCCTAGGCAGATACACAAGATTTTTGTTCGAGCTCCAATTGTTGAATTATTGACTTAGTTTAAAATCGAAGCAAGAATCGGTTGGATGAATAAAATGATACGGGGCTTCCTGGTTTAAATTCAGGTGTGTTACCCATGATTTTTCAAACAGGCATAGTGTTTAAGTAAGATTCATATTTACGGTATCCATTAAAAACAGCTAAAAATATTCATTTTAGATTTTGGCACAGGTAAAATAAGATAGGGTATTTGTTTGCTAAAATCTACTACGTTATGAAAAAATATACACCCAGTTGTTTTGTAGAAATCTGCAATCCAACTGCCAAGAAGAAAGATGAAAGATTTCTTGCTACATAAAGAATTTGACAAGAAAACTTTCTTCCGTCAATGTTTATACTCGTAGTTTTAGATTTCTATTGAATTGGGTTATTTGGGCGTGTTACTGTACTTCTAATTTATGTGAGTATCATCCTGACTTGTACCTACGGTTAGTTTAAAGTATATTACGTACAATTATAGGCATTGCAGACTCTCTATGAAACCCAGAATTTAATCTTCCATGAATCGGAAAGTCAGAGACTGAATTGTTTGTCCACGGGTGGACCTTACAACTCTTGAAAATATTCCCTATGGGTAGACAGTTAAAAAATATTTTGTTAACTTGAGTTTTCTTGGTGAGGAAATGATTGTGTTTTCTATAAGAAAACGAGTGACATTTCCTAAAGTTTCTATATCAGTAAATAAATTCCAATAAAATATTTTACAGTGAGCTAATAAGTCACATAAATAAAAATATAAATCTGAATATTTTAGATGTACTTCAATACAAAATTACCATTAAAGTTAATTGTGTTTTCTTTTTAATGCTTGGAAATCTCTGATTTAAGTTTTAGATATGGTTTACTTCCTCCTCCTTTTCAGGTAATCTTTCACATAATTCCTGGAATTTTGTTTATTTCCAAAATATCTTCTGACGAAGTTAGCTCTCTTCGGTTTCAAAACGAGTTAGTTCCTTCATTTTCTCCCTTTTTGTTCTTTTTTATCCTCTCACCACTTGCATTTTTCTGTTTCAGTCCAGATTGCTGTTCTAACATCAATCGCCGATCTTGTTTTCACGAGTGAACGCTGCACTTCTTGATTGTTCTGAAAAAGTAGGTATATAAATCATTTTTATATGTAAAAAGAACAATAGAAAATAAAAATTATTCAAAAAAGCAGCTGCGAGCGTCGTTCAAAAAAGTGTTTTGTTTAATTTTGAATGATCAAGAAAACTATCTTCTACAGGAAAATATGATTCTACCATCCAAAAGGACATCAGGTGATTATTTTTTTCAGAATTGGGTGAAAACAGGGTCAGTGTTTCAAGATAACTTATGCACAAGGTACAGCCTCTCTAACTAAAGTGAAAATAAAATACAAACTGTCTTAAATATTAAAATCGAATTAAAATAAGACCTTTATTTTCGATATACAATTCGACAAGTGCACCAGAGAGCAATTTTAAGTAAAATTCCAACACCTAACTTCTTAAACTACTATGCTTTAATTATTGTAGTATGCAAATGTTAAATTGTTTACTTTCTGCATACCGACATGCAATGTTTTGTTAAATATATTTTCTTGCATGACTTTCAGTAATTTATATTTCGTTTTATGAATTTATATTAGAATTGTATTATTTTCGTAGTGTGATATTTCTTTACGTTTTTTGACTATTTGTAATACGTGAATTAAATTTATGAGTTAGATGTATTTAAAATTCCTAGTGTACTTTGTATATATGGTTCTGATGAAGGGTGTCTGTACGCCCGAAAGTGTTACGGCAAATTCATATGATTTTACCGTACTCTATGCTGCAAATAAACATTTCTTCAAAAATATTAGTAATTTCATTACCTATTTCATAAATAAATTTATCAAAATAAAGTTTTAAATTATATTTCAGTATAAAAATGCATTTATCTTATTCACCATTTTAACTCAACGCTTTACTTAATGCCATTTAAATAATAAGTTAATAAAGGACAGTACAGATAAAATAATAGCGTATCAATAATTATGGGTAGATAAAAATAATTAATTTCACAACTATGCAATTAATATTATTTATGCTGTTTTAAAAGCAATTTAACAATATATTATTTACTTACTTTCTATGTGATTTTCTTTCTTTCAAAAAATAAAACTTTACGAATTTTATGGTATTTTGCCACTTAGTATTGCTATAAGTAAAAACATTAATTGATGGTGCATAATAAATTGAATCGTAAAATAATGCTTTTCTCAGTAATTAAATTACTTTAATTTACAGAAATTAAATATTTTACTTATATGTCCAGTTTACATAAAACGTTTTCGATAAGACTGTTTTTCTTTATATAAAGTGCATAAAACGATGTTTGAAAAACAACATCTAAAAGTAATTACTATTTTTAGAGATTCGTTTAGATTTATGGAATATTTGTCTAATTAATTTTATGATCTCCATATTTCTATCATTTTAAAGGCTTGTAAACATAGTAATGAGTAGCAAACATTGAGTATTTAAATCTAAGCAATAATTATTTTATGTCTACCAATAAAATCATGTATTATTGCAAAATTTACTTTTAGTATAACGTGTAAAAGACATTTTTATAATTATATTTTTGTCCCACTTTAATAAATTACGATTTTTAATTTAAAAAATTGCACATGCATTAGATACAATTAATTAATTTCAGGAAAAACATGAAAATATACAGTGTAATTTTTGACGTTCTTCTTTAGGCAAGATGCTGGTCAATAATGAAACGCAAAGCAATGGTGTTATTATTTTTAATTTAAAATAATGGTTTAGTTACAAATTTTACGCAGGAAGCAGTGACAGTTGCTGATTGCACATTCATGAATTTACATGAAAACGAAGTAGCCTTTAATAGACTCATATCAAATTTCCTTTCTGAGATTGCAGTTAACTTCTGTTTGACAGTAAAAGGGGTCCATTGGTTGGTAGAGTATGATATTAAACTTACAATTGCAAACTCGCAGTAGATTTTCAGATCTTAAAAGAGTATATCTAGATATCATGTAACTGATGATCAGAAGATGATAATAATGCGTTCAAGGATGATCAGGTAGGTGATATCCCCAATGATTAGGTGATCACCAGGATAATGCCAGTGATCATAAGGTGATCATCAGGCTGATTCCAGTGATGATCAGGTAGTTATCAGGATAATATTGGTGATGATTAGGATGATCAGGTGATCATTAGGACGGTATCGGTGACGATTAGGAGGATACCAGTGTTAATAAAGTGATGATTCGGATGATATCAATGATTATTAGGTAATGATTAGAACATATATATGCCAGTTTCAGTCTATCTTGTGTAAAACCCAATTCAGATTTCTCCACTAAAGAGAAAAAACGTAGACAGACCAGTTGTTCTTTAGGAAAATAATTCCACAAAGTAAAACATAGAAGAAAACTCTTTACAAGAAATTACTTAGTGTTATAAAAATATTCTGAACATTGGTAACAACTTGTAAGCTGGAGGATCCTCTCAATGGTCTACATGCTCACTTTATCCATAGGAGTCTAATTTTTATTTATTTTGTCAAGGGAGGTAGATATGTTGGTAGTAGTGAGTGATTTATTTTATATTACATATCTAAATTGAAATATCTCGCTTATGTATTTCAAGATCAATAAGCTTGAAAATGATTCAAATCGGTAACTGCAATCACCTCTCGTACATCACCTCTCTGCAATCATCTCATATGTTCTTGTTCATTTAGTTTTGAACTGGAAGTTTTTTTCTTCCTACAGCGCAAGATTATTTTTCCTTAGTCAGGATATCTGGGTATATATTTTTGTCGCATTGCCAGGGGTTCAAAATAGGCTACGATTCAAATTAAAGCATGAGTCTCTTCAAAATTCAACATAAAATATAAAACTTCTGCAGAAGACATTCAAATAGAAATGAAACTGTTAAACTTGCTAATACAACTGACAAATGGAGGGTTTAGAAGGAAAAGTCTAAGTTTGTTTTAATATAAAATGACTAGTTTTATTCACCGTTTTAGTTCAATATTTTTGTGAATTGAACCATAAAATCTGAAGTTAGTAAAGAACATTACATCTTTAAGAAAAAGCTCATCAAAACTCATAAATATGCACAAGTAAATAATAATGAATTATTTTCATAACTATATAATTAACGTTTATGTTATTTTAAAAATCTTTCCACACTATTTTATTCATTTATTTTTAATGAAATTTTATTTTATCGTCGTAAGTAATATTTCATGTAATTTTTGATGTTACTCAGAGTTATTATGAAATAAAAGCATTAATTTATTTATAGAATGTCATAAAATGAATTGCAAAATAATGTTTTCCTCTGAAAGTTAATTATTTTGGTGACAGAATTTTTTTTCCTTTATGTATATATTTTCCATTCATATAAAACATTATTTTTAGTACATTTTTACTTTATAGTCTTTATAAAATAAGCATTTGAAAACAAAATTTAAACATTAAATATACGTCTTGATATTTTTTTGAAGTTTATGGTGATGTTCACGTAATGAATATATATTTTCTTCTTTTTTAATTTCTAATTGAAATATATTTCTCTACATATAAATTAATAATTTGAATTAATTATAAAGTACAAATAGTTTACATATTCATTAAAAAGCAATTTTTAATGTTAAATAGACTTCTAAGGTGACATTAAGAAATACCTTTTTATGTGTCTCTTATTTATTCTATTTTAGTAAATTAAGATAATTTTGTTGAAAGACCTATTTAGTCACAGAATTTCGTGAAAAAATTCATTAACATATATATAGAGATTCATAATTCAGAATAAATTCATAACAAAACTTCCAAAAATATAAATTCTGAAATTTACATTTAAGAAATTTTTTATCGACCATAAAACATGGATTAGCACAGATGACTTAACACGTTTCTTTCTCAAACTACAGTTAATTTCCTTTCGATTATGTATTCCAAGAAAGGCAAAACTGGACCATCAATGATGTTTTATTTATGTATAATATTATCTTAAACTTCATAATGCTAGATATGGGCGGGTTTTCAGGCAAAAGAGAAAAAAAATATATATTTAGTGTTAAATATTTTGTCTGAACATATATCTGATAGTTTAAAAATCATTTCTGTAGTAAATATTTTCCGATTTCTTTAATGAAAAGGAAAAGTTACGAAATATTAACCTTTTGCTTACGGGTGGGACAGCGTCAATCCCCCTTTGCAGACATTGGATACATTGGATACATACAGATCTCTTACGAACTGCTGTAAAGAAAATACTATTTTTTCAATTTCCCAGAAAAGAGGTGAATTCTTTAGATTTCCAGAAATTTGGAATTAAAGGACTGGACGATAGACGAGATCTGAAATATAATGTCGTTTAACATACAGATTGACTTTTCAAGAGTACTTATAAATCTGCGGACACTTCAAGTTGCACAATACTGTAGATGAAGAGTAATTGTCTTAGGAATCTAATAAGAAAAAAAAATCTGATGTGTTCAGCACATGACTTTCCTTATATAATGCAATCAATTTACTACTTTTACAGTAAAAAAAAATAGATCATTTTTATAGTAGATATTTATATTCTTTCCAAGGGGTTGAATTTTCGTCAATGAGTCGCAATTTTCATTGATTTAGCGTCATTTTTATCCATTTGGCGAGTTTTTCGTTAATTTAGCAACATTTAGAAAAGTCGCCAAGTTGGTGATATTTCACCAAATTTGTCGCCAAAATATCGCCAAGCGTTATGGTCGAAGAAATAAGTTATTCTTACAGAAGATAAATGACTATTGGCGTTAAAATACAACAGTATAACTCAAAGTATCTCTTTCCATGAATGGAACGAGCTATATCAATGAGAATGATGTCACCCAATTTATCGCATGGTATGACATATGAAAATCTAACATGTTTCTCAATAGGAAATACTTTTTTTTTTATTTTATACGACTTTTTGATAATTGTTTTGAAAAATGTACAATATCGCGAGAACGGTTCTTGTTAGCGTTCTAAAATTTATGTCAATCATTTTCTAATGAAAAATTACATAAGAAATGTCTATTTGCGTAACTTTATTAGCGTTTTTGATTTGTTGACAATTTTTTCAAAATTTCATTCGAAAATTTAGGGGGTTCTGGACATTCGATTACGTATAAAAACAATAGGTTTCCAGTGTTTACGTATTGTAATTTTTCTACCAAATTTCGTTCCAATCGGTCCATTCGTCAGTTATCATCTCCACAGACTCACTGACACACACACACACAAACTTCACTTCAAAAATGTTCGATTCGTTATCAGGGATGCTTGAAACGTATTCTTCCGTCGTAAATTCCAATTCAAATTTTCGACCCCGTCACAATACTTTCCTTATACATTACTGTATATAACGAAAGTAAAAAAATGCAGTTGGTTTATTTGATATTCAATTCAATGCAAAATCAAATTTACTTCATCAAATTGTTGAATGTGCTGAAAATTAAATGAAGGTATACATATGTGAGACATTATATTATTTAAAACATCCCTAGTAGCATTTAATATTGGTCAAATATTTGAACAATATTATATATCTTGGCATTACATGAGAAATAATTCCACTGTAATCCCAAAATTGGGTAAATCTTGCGATAACATTGGCCTCAAATATTGCTTAATATTTTCATTACAATATTACGCCAATATTGGTGCTACATTAGAAATATATTGGCATAATACTGTCCTAATATTTTAAGCCGATATTGGATCAATTTCGTGAAAATGTCCAATATGGGATCCAATCATGTCCAATATGGGATCCAATCATGTCTAATATGGGATCAATGCCCACTTTATCATAGTGGTCCAATATGGGATCCAATAGTGGGCCATTATTAAATTGCTACTAGGGATAACACTACTAGTTTTTAACACTTTACAACAAAGTTGAAAAGTGTTTATGACTTTGTTCATTCTGTCTGTCTGTCTGTCTGTCTGTCCGTTAGCACGATAACTGCCGTAAAAATGACTTAATCAAAATGAAATTTTAGTATGTTGTTCAGACGGTCTGTAGAACCTATGGGAATATAAATGAATAATGTCACCCATTTAGTTTTGGATTGAACCCGGGTCGAAAAAATGAAATACATTGAGCCCTATAAGACCTAATTTTTCAAACATATTTAAGCGGATTTAAAATTCACAAATTGCTTTGAAAATTTTAGGTAATATTCAAATTGTTCCATAAAATATATAAAAAAAATTCAGCGAAATATATTCAGTAGTTTTTAAAATAAAAATTAAAATAATAATAACACCTCTTATATGAAACGATCACGTGATTGTGATATGAAACGATCACATGACCCACTTCAAAATGATATATGGCATCCATCTTGTTTCAAAATCGTGATTTTTTTAAGTTCTTTTTAATTCATATTGAGTGTCGTATCCGTCCTAAAACCACTTTAATTTTTGCTTAAATTCTGTGCATCTACATACTGAAACAACGCAATGACAATATATTTGAGTTTAAATGCTCATCTAAATTTGATTATTTCTACAACTAAGCCTATTTTTCACCTATGTAAAATGTAAACAGCAAAATATATAGAATGAGTTGTATTAGAATTCCTGTATTTTTTTAACACAAAATAATTTAGTCCATGGATTCTGCATGGCTGATATGAATGAAATATTAATTGATTTCATAAAGAGAAGGACGATTTTTTTCGATGAAGTTTCAAGCATAGAGTTTAATTTTTTGTAGCTCCATGGTCTTAAACAAAATGTTTAAATAAAATAAATTATTATAGTACTGTGATGAATGAAATGAATGGGAGAAAGTTATGAATGAAATCCTGTTTTTATAGAGAGATCCAGGCGTGTCATTTTTTCTATGACGTCATTTGAATTAATTTCAGTTGTTTTCGATGAAGTTTTCAAATATAATAAATTATCGCAGTATTATGATAATTCTAAAACTATTACCGAGGAATGTATAACATTTAGAGATGTTTAAACCAGGCAATTTATATTTCAATGTCGTCATTTGAATGAAGTTCATTTTTTTCGATGAAGGTTTAAGTTTTCAAATATAATAAATTAATGCAGTATTGTGATAAGTTTCAAAATATTACCGAGGAATGTATTGCATTTTAGACTTGTTTAAATAAAATTGCATTGACGTTGGAAAGTGTTTCATAATCAATGCTTTAAGCATGATTGATCTTTCTTGTTAATTTATACACTACGTGACACTGAAAATGAGACACTAAGAAGGAGTGAGTAGAAAAATATGCAAATTGCAGAGTATACGCAGCTCACCGAGTTATGTGAATGATGCGAAATGCCCAGCTGTCCCGCGCACGTTGAGTGAGATATACGGGAAAGAACCTGCAGAATCGGCAGCAGTCGCGCCGCTCTGTCGCCAGGGAAATCAATTTTTTTTTTATCTCAGAGGAGACGTGTAGTAGCAGATAATGCAAGGCCGCCGCCAACCTAGGCAGTTCCAGCAAACAGGCGATTTACCGAGGAATATGGTGATCGGACTCAGAAGGGCAGGTTGGTCCGTACGTCAAATATCAGCGGACAGCCACCTACAAGGTGCACCAGCTGTATTGAAGATTATTGGAACAATTGAATGTGGCACGCTTGAAGAGTAACGATACGGCCAGAACGACGTCATCACGCGCACGCGTGGACCGCCAAGAAGTGTTGGCGGCCCGCAAGAAGACTGCTATTGGTCCAACAGCACAGACGCATCCGTTTGCAATAGTGTCAGGATATAGTCAAGTGTACGGCGGAATGGCACAGGATCGTGTTCTCAGACGAGTCACGCTTCTGTTTTACCAATTACAGTGGCCATGTACGAGTCTGGCGCCGAAGTGGTGACAGTCTCTATCCGGCCACAACTGTGGAAAGCCACGTCGTGCAGTAGCGCGGCTTCATGGTTTTGGGCGCCATCGCCTACGATAGCAGGTCACCTCTTGTCCGTATTAAGGGAACTATGACGGCCCAACAACAGTGGGTGAGTGACGTGCTGAAGCCGGTGACACTATCCTTTCTTCAGGGGTGATCAATGTCATTTAAAAGCAGGATAACGCCCGACCACACACGCCATGCATCAATCAACATGCCCTGCAAGGTACCGAGGTGCTTCCCTGGCCACCAGTCCCACCTGATAACTCACCAATCGAACACGTCTGGGACGTGATTGGACGTCGCTTGCGTGCGCTGCCACCGCCGCGTTTAGAAGACGAACTCTGGCAAATAGTTGACAAGGAATGGGCAGCCATCCCACAGGACACCATCCGCAAGCTCATTGACACTGTACCTAGACGTGTTGCTACATGTATTGCCGCCCGCGGTGGTCCTACAACCTACTAATCAGACAGTGTGATCGCTGAGTGTATAGGTGTATCATATTGCAATAAACACCAGTCATTGTTCGTTGTTATATCTCTCTGTTTGCCGATTTTCATCACTTTTTGCCCACTCCTTCTTAGTGTCTCATTTTCACTGTCATGTAGTGTATAATAGACTTTACATGAAAACTGATACGGATGTCGACTTGAATAAAGGATTAAAGCAGTTCATAAAACGTGTGGTTCATTGAAAGTTTCTTGTTGTTATTGCATATGATAGTTATTCTACGCTGATGCGCAAAATTGGTTCAGGGATGCTTATTCCAGGTTTCATTGTAATTTATTCCATTAAAATAATAAAAAATATAGAAAAATTATAATAATATATTTTGCCATACATTTTTTCATGCAAAAACTAACGTATATCATTATC
Source organism: Amaurobius ferox (assembly GCA_951213105.1). Taxonomy (NCBI): domain Eukaryota; kingdom Metazoa; phylum Arthropoda; class Arachnida; order Araneae; family Amaurobiidae; genus Amaurobius; species Amaurobius ferox. Next base: position 89,818,709 of record OX578134.1, read on the forward strand.
TCCATTCTTTCTATATTTAAAAACTGGTGTTTTGGGCAAGAATTGTTGCATGAATAGATTGTGCAACAAACTGGATGCAAGATTAATGCAACAGAAAGTTACTGAAACAAATATAATTCAAAATATTTTTTGTGAAATTAAAATAAATTTAGTTAAAATTAGAGCAGTTTTTATAATTCTTAATTAACTGTATAATACATAATTTATTTTAAAATTACATTTAAGAAGTATTAGGAAAAAACTTAGGTGTATTAGGGAAAAACAACTATTTGCTATTAAAATTATTAATTTAATAAGTTCGCGTAACTTGAAGAACTGAAATCAAACATGCAATTTTTTTTTATAAGGACGGCATAGGTGCTTCATTTCTTAAATTCAGAAAAATGTTTATTGATGCATATTTAATAAAATTTTATCGCTGCATCATAGACGGTTTTTTATTAAAGTAAATGCATTATCATAATGTGCAGGAATTAATTAGTTATTTTAGTTTTCAATAAAGCACTGATTTTTTTATGAATATTAAAAAAGCTTACAGGAAAACTAATAAAATAGTCTTAGTTAAATTAGTATTTATTATTTAAAACTCTAATAAATATTTTTATAATTCTAAAGAAAGATTAATAAAAAATTGTTAAATAGTCAATATAAAATATTTCTCATAACTCAGAAATGTTTACCATTAATTTAACGTCTAGAATCATTCAAATTTAATCTGCATGATATAAACTCCATTATATGTCAAATTCACAAGCGTATGATAGGTATATTTAAAAAGAGTTCGATGTATGCAGTTATGTATGAAAATGCAATTTTCTAATATTTTCTTGAAGATAGAAGGCATGGAGAAATTAGGCGACTAACCTTGCTTCAAGGGCATCTTTGAGCCCTCTTCATCAGGTTAAAAACAGTGGGCTCTTAAATAGACACTAAGAACAAAGGTGATTGTTTTTTGCTTGTATTTGTTGTTTTGATCGTGCATATTTTGTGCGTATGTTTAAGATCACACAGTTTTTGACCTGATTATGAGAACTCAAACCGCCCTTGTAACAATTGTTGCAACTAATATTCCTATGACTGATTTCTTTCATGAAGTATTAGCAAGTTATATTCTCACAAACATACTTTTGATTTAATATGATGAAATAATGTACTGCATATTCAATGATATCATATATAAATCAACATATAGTAGGAAATTAAAATGTAAGATGAAATAATGATTTGGATTTCTTAACAGATCGCTACAATCATGATATACGGCAAATAACTACGAAATCAGATATATTCTTGAGTTTGGTCACATAAGTGAAATATATATGTGTAAATGGAAAGAAATTTTTCATTTAAAGCAAATAATTATCAATATTTGCTTAAAAATATAGTTCAGAGAAACTTTAGTTTCTAGTGGTGTATACAAATGTCCTCGACATTTTCTAAAAATCATATTTCAAATATTCTTAATTCATGTGTGGCATTTTTCAAATGAAGCGCCAGCCAGCGTATGTCTGTTTGTGTATATATATGCAGCGATCTCTCATAAGTCCTTCTTCACCCCTTTAACTTTCGATTTATATGTTCTATAAGAAATCGATATATTAATAGGAAATCGATTGAGAAATTTTGCAGTGGCTTTAGCGGCGAATTTTAGAAGGTAGAATTCCTATCTAGGAAACAAAGCAAGTGCAAAAATCATTTGCAAATCATTCTCTATTTTGTATAGAATTATGTGCGGTTTGTGTATGACATATACACAAACGATAAAAATGTTATGAAAGAAAATTAATAGTTATTATATTACATCATTTTTCTGCCATATTTAGACAACATGTATTTTTTACTCCAAAAGGACAACTGCAAGTAAAATAAAAATTAACTTATTACGAGGATTTTTTTTTTCATGAAAATTTCTCATTACTTCTATCAAAGTACTTCAGCACTTATTTGCATTATTATAACTCTTCGTTGAACACATTCTTTATCATCTGAGTACTTATTATGTAAGAAACACGCGTTTTTGCATAATAAATAGAGAACGTTCTACAACATTGCAAATGCAAATTTTTGCCTATCTTCTTCTCTTTCGAGATAATTCTAACTTCGTCAATTCGCCACAACAAGCTCTGCAAACTTTCTCAATATCTGTGAATGGCCGCTTTCCTAATTGTAGATCCTGCTTTTGCTGCTAGAGAATGCTTCAATCGAAGGCTAAAGGTTACTTAAGGACTTATGTGGGAAAACTGCATGCAATAAACTAACACAGCTACCATAAAATACCCCAAACAAAAGCATTTATTCACCATCGAGAAATACAGGATCTTGAATATGAGAACATCGTAACGGACCATGCTTTTTGTAGTTCGTGTTTTACTTTGTTAGGGTACTAAGACTAAAAAGCAAAGTTAATTTTTTTAAAAGCATGTTTGTTGTTGTTGCTAATCTCCCATCTGGTCTGACGGAGTCAGATCAGATCAGTAGAACCGTTGACTTTAATAAAATCCGATACCAAAAGGGAAGAACCATAAATGTCCTCCCTGTCCAGCCCGAGACAGTCCAAAATATGTTCTGGCGAAGCCTGGACTTGCCGGCACTTAGTGCAAATGGGAAAAGTTTTTTGGCCTCCAGAATACAACAGGCCTTTCATGTGTCCACTGGCTAATCGGGTTAGACAAGTGTTGAGTTGCCTGTCACAAGGAAGAGACAGAGAAAGTCCTGGACTTTTATCCCTATACCAGCTGTGAGAGGGAGGCTGGAGCCATTTTTCCTTGTTTTGGGCCCTTTGCCTGGAGAATAGTTCCAGGTAAGTAAGCTCCTCGGCAGCAGGAACAGGAAGATCCAGTCCCTCCCTAGCAAGGGAATCCGCCAGTTCGTTTCCGTGAATATCCACAAGGGACGGGATCCACTAAAAGTGTCTTTCATGCTGAAAAACATGTTTACAATTTTGAAATGTGATGTTGAGTATATTTAAATCGTTGAATCCATTCCATGTGCCTCAAATGCCTATTTTATCCAAAGACAGTGAACTGTCTAAAATATGCGCTTATTCTACAATTTAAAGAAGATACTAAAATACATGAATACACCTCTCAAATAATGCGAAATGCAATCTTAACTCTAATTACTTAGATTAGCCATCGTACTGTACAGTTTTAGAGCATACATAATTGTTTTTAAAAGTATTATGCCCTTACTGCTAGTTATGTTGCTTAACCAGTTCAATATTTCACTGTAATGCATATAACATATGATTTCACCATAATACATTTCGTTAAATTAAAAAATAGTTTATTACAGAAGAAGTTATTTGTAACTTAAAATTTGTTTCTTAAATAAAATAATCCATTTACAAATTTATTATTATTTAAAATCAGATTGTCAGTGTGAAGTTTTATATTTCATACCAAAGAATAAATGTTATCAGATAATCTAAGAATAACATATTTAATAAATTATGCATTACAGGAAAATTATTTATTCTTAAATATAGTATCGCAATATTTATTTCAACATTGGATTACAAACAATTCAATAGCTAAACGTGCACTTCCCATGCAATACATATAAATATATGGCATTGCGTAGAGAGAAATACTGTTTCCTGAAATTGATGGATTAACACATTTTGACTATTTACACATTGATGGATTGGTACAATTTGAGTATATTAAAATCGACTAATCTATTTGTGCAATTATGTTTGTGTGTCAATTCCATCTTTTGAAGATATTGACTGATTTTAATGACATTTTGTAGGATTAGTTCAATTGTTAGAGACATCATTTTAAGTTCCAAATAAGTTTGCAGTATTTATTTTCAAAGATATTAAGCAGCAAATGGCCCTCCATTTTTAAGTATATATATTATTGAGAAAACCTTTAAAAATGCTTTTAAAATATTAATGTAATAACAATTTTATATGTGATTATTTAAAGTAAAATAGCTTTATCTATGCAACAAGAACTTGTTCTATTCTTGAGGCGCAGCAACGATTGGAATGTAAATTTATATAAGAATATTTTAATAAGAATTTTATGATAAGAAATAACGTTATTTTATAAATAATAATATATCCAGAAAATCCAACATATTTTAATTTTCAATTCTTAGAATCGCTATAGCACGCAAAAATCATTAGTCTGAGTCAAAGTAGGTGTATGTTTTACATATATATAAAATATTAAAAATTATTTAATTTGAATTATTTAATTTGAAGAAATATTAAAATATTTGTTCAAATTAAACTTTACAAGCCAAATGGTCCTTAAATTTTAAACTAAATATATATTCTGCAGTTTTAATTTCCACTTATAACATCATTTTATCTAATGTTTTAGATAGTTTTGCTCCGATCATTTTTTTCGATCAATGTTTAAGGAATTATATTTTAAATAAACTTATAGGATTTGATTAAACATGTTTAATGAATGTATTTTAATTAATCACACAGTACATAAAAATTAGATATATATACAACATAAAAGTATCGTTGAGTAAAATTATTTGATAGACTTGTAGCAACTATGAAATATATTTTTTCTACGTGATAAGTACGCCACAGGTGTTTCATCCCTAGAACGCTAAAAGGTGTTTCATTCCAAAAATGAAGAAAAAAATGTGTTTATTAATGGATGGTAACTAAGATTTATATCTGCCTAATACATGAAAAGAAATATTAAAAAAATAAAGTGATTGAATTAATGGGAAGAGATTAATTAGTGGCTTATTTTCAAAAAAGAGTTCAATCAATTTATGAAGCACCAAAGAGAATTCATAGGAAATTACTAAAATTATTTTTACAATTATTATCTTAACGAAGCGTACATTTTAAAGAATTTTTATATTTTATTTAGTTTTCAAATAAATTACACAAATACTTTACAGAGATTCTAAAATTAATCCATTAAGTCTTTCATAAATATCCGAAATTTTTATAAGTTAGGTATCTATCAAAATTTTATTTTTATTTATGAGTCATTTATGTTTTACTTACTGTTATATATATATATATATATATATATATATATAACATCAAGTTGAAAAATGATAAAATAGTGAATATTAGAAACCTGGCAGTCTTTAACATGTTTTATCACACGTTAAAATTTTTCTTTTATATATAGAGAAGCGAGGTAAAATATTGGACTATCTTGCAACAATATATTATTTTTAACTGCCTTACAACAATAGGATTTTTTGCTTGCCATTTCGAAAAAATTAAAGCCGGAGCTAAAAATAGAAATATCTGTACTTACTTTATACTTTATGCAGAGTTATACTTATCCAGAAATTTTTATACTTTATCCAGAAAGTATATATGCAAGAAAAATAATTAACAAAAATGTATTATACTTTTTTCAGGAACATAACTCAATTTCAGCTTATTTATTTGTAATTTTTAGTGTTCCTGATTAGATGTGCGTTGAATAATTCATTTAGGCATGTAATTAAATTTTTAAATTCATTAATAATGTTTTTAAAACCTACTTTAATTGTATACATTTAAGTGAAAGTATTGGAAAAAAATGCAATAAAAACTATTAATTTAATTTTTCAAATGGACTTGGAACTATTTTACATCAATCGTGCAAATTTTGTCATGGGAAAAATGCCAGCTATTTTATTCCTTAGATTGCTAAACATGTTTATTAATCAATGCCTCATAAGATGTATAATTTAATCAATACAGAAAGTTAATCTTCCATAAAAAGTAAATTAATTACGAAAATGTGCCGAAATGTATTAAAATTTTTATGAATGAATGAATTTTTATGATAAAATATGGAAATGTCCTTAGGAACATCAAATAAAATAGATAAAAGTTCTAATTAACACATTTTTTACGGGAGTAAACATAAGTTCAATATATCAGTAACATTTTCTCTTAAAATCGCCCTTTTAAAATTAAAAATTAAAGTATACCAAAGCGGAAACATAATTGTTGATAAAATATGACAAACATATTCTGAAAACCATTACATCTTTAAGGGAAGAGTGCAATGTAAATGTGAAAAAATTGAAATATATGCAACATACATAAATTTAAAAAATATGTTGAAAAATATGTGCCATTTTGGACAATACCCATAAATTTACAATCAGAGCGGCAAAAGAGGTACACTTTGAATAATTAGTTGATATATATTCATGATTTAAATGCACTCAGACAAAAAAAGAAATCACACTTTTAAAATTTGAGCAAGAACTATGAAACTCATATTCAAACTTTTTTTGTGTTAAATATGCAAATTAACAAAAATTTAATTGCCCAGAAACGTATTGGGTATTTCCAGACTGCATGAGAAAGTTTATCCTGAGGCCCAAACAATTTGCACTGCTGTCTGATTATAATGGCAGATATCACTGTCAAATATCACTAGTAATGCTGTTTTTGTTATCTTAAATAATATGTAGTCTACGTAGCACCCGTTAGCGACAACTGGCAGAGACAGAGCTTCATTAGTTAATCCAGTTTATTTCTTTGTGCAGATAATCACCATGTTTAAGGAGGAGAATTAGCCATTGGTCCAAACCGTCAGCAGTAAATATAAGATATTCCTCATTTGGAATTATTGAATGAATAAGGAATGTTTAATCAATTGTGAGATTTCACATTTTAACAATTTTCTACCGACCGACCAATTAAAACTGTAAACCATTGAGTGAGTCGGACCGCCTGGGTCGTATAAGGGTGATCGGACTGCTTCGGTTGAGCAGACTAATGTGATTGAGCTTAATCACAGCTGGAATTGCAGTCTTGAGAGCTAGCTGTTTCTTATAAAATAATATCTGTTTGACTGTAAGAGTATTCCTGATGTAATTCTGAATCCAATAGTTTAGCCAGTGCAACCACCATATACCCGATCTAATATATCTCCGCTTTATTAGTTTCCGACTTAACGAACACGTAAAAGAACTAATGTTATTATACATATAAGAATAGGGGAGGCTGGTGTACAATGGAGCACTTTTGTAATTTCTGACGTTTTTCTTTTAAACGATGAGCAGTATTATCACTTTAAATGAGTATACATATTGTCCATATATTCAGGTGCATGCTGCACTTTAATTAAACCCATAATTACAATTATGTTTTGCTGTAGAATTTTTTAAATGACAAGAAACAAAGTGAATCGAGTACCCTGGAGCCGGGATGCAATGATACACACCATGGGGCCACACCATAGGGCACCAGCCGTCCAAATAGATACTCAAATCCTCAAGACGAGTCGGACGGTCTGGGTCTTTAACACCATGGGGCACTATGGACCATAGACGCCAATGCCTGCAAAGGGGTATCGAACTGCCCTCGTTTCGGATTGGCGGTGTCCCGCCCGTAAGCAAAAGGTTATTAACAAAACAATGCATTTAGTTTACGACTTAACGAACACGTAAAAGAACTAATGTTATTATACATATAAGAATAGGAGAGGCTGGTGTACAATGGAGCACTTTTGTAATTTTTGTCGTTTTTCTTTTAAACGATTCGCAGTATTATCACTTTAAATGAGTATACATATTGTCCATATATTCAGGTGTATGCTGCATTTAAATTAAACCAATAATTGCAATTATGTTTTGCTGTAGATTTTTTTAAATGACAAGAAACAAAGTGAATCGAGTACCCTGGAGCCGGGATGCAATGATACACACCATGGGGACACACCATAGGGCACCGGCCGTCCAAATAGATACTCAAGTTCTCAGGACGAGTCGGACGGTCTGGGTCTTTAACACCATGGGGCACTATGGACCATAGACGCCAATGCCTGCAAAGGGGTATCGAACTGCCCCCCGTTTCGGATTGACGGTGTCCCGCCCGTAAGCAAAAGGTTATAAACAAAACAATGCATTTAGTTTCCGACTTAACAAACACGTAAAATAACTAATGTTATTATACATATAAGAATAGGAGAGGCTGGTGTACAATGGAGCACTTTTGTAATTTTTGTCGTTTTTCTTTTAAACGATTCGCAGTATTATCACTTTAAATGAGTATACATATTGTCCATATATTCAGGTGTATGCTGCATTTAAATTGAACCAATAATTACAATTATGTTTTGCTGTAGATTTTTTTAAATGACAAGAAACAAAGTGAATCGAGTACCCTGGAGCCGGAATGCAATGATCTACACCATGGGGCACTATGGACCATAGACGCCAATGTAGAGGGGGATCGAACTGCCCCCCCCCGTTTCGGATTGACAGTGTCCCACCTGTAAGCAAAAGGTTTTAAACAAAACAATGCATAGGGCGCGGTAGCCCATTGGTTAGCGCGCTGGAGTTGCACTCGGTAGGCCCGGGTTCGATTCCAGCCACTGCCAAAACTGCCGCCGTGTTCAAGCGGAGTACGATCACGTTAAACATGTGGGTCCGAAAGTCCTTCCGAGAGGTTGGTGGTAGGGGAAGGAGGGTACGGTCCCTGTGGATGCCTCCCCCACTGAGTTCCGGTCTAAATTGGGTGGCACTTCCCGACCGTCCAAACAGTTACCTTACACCTTTCTGGTAGGTCGGACGGTCTGGGTTTCAACAATAACAAAACAATGCATTTAGTACCTAATACAAAGATAGTTTGCAGTAAGTTATTACATTTAAATTTTAAATCACAATATTATTTTGAATTAAACTATTTATATGCAATCTTATTTTGAATTAAATAATTTATTTACAATCTTATTTTGCATTAAACAATTTATGTACAATCTTATTTTGAACTAAAATTTTGCAAGTGACAACTGTTCTCTTTAAGATCTAAACATTTTAGTTATTTGATAAATACTTCAAAAAATAATAGTCTGCAAAATAGGAAATGTAGGCGTATAAAATATATTCAATTCATAACGCAATATTTAGAAATTAAAATTTACAAATGACACACCAAAATATTTTTGTGCAACTGACAATCTACTATATTTTGTGGCATCCTAGGTTCAGGAAGTCATATTACAATATATTGAATATTTATGACATATGCATCAACTTTTCCTGACAAAATCAAAGACATTTTAATTTGACTTCTGTCGCATTAATCGCACAGGTACATTTACTTTTGTGTTTAAATATTATGCAAGTCATTAAGTTTCGGTGTACTCTGTTTCACTATAAATAGGCATATATTGCCGTCAGAATCATTAGAACTTTCCCATATATTTCAATATATTTTTCTATCTTTTCTTTGTGCCAGAGTGTGGAGTTTTGTTTTGTTTTTATCTTTCTTTGAAGCAGTAATTAACTATTTTTTATTATTTTTTCTGTCTTTAATTGAAGCGGCTCTTTTTGTGTTTTAATGGGAATTTTTCTTTTTTTTCTGCATGGATGCATGGATTCTTCTTTCAGGATGTTTTGAACATGTGTATCAGTTGATATTTTTGATGACCTCTTTGATCTTAAACTTTTTGAATAACGTAAGAAAGCATTTAGTAAGGGCAGAATTTCTTCAGCTCATCAAAATTTTGTCAAATGATTTTCAGGCGATAATTATGTTGAAATAGCTTATTGATAGCAAATAACAATTAAAAGTTGTTGATTCTGGCTATCTAAGCAGAATTTTTAAAATTACGAATTCTAAAATTGTATAGCCATTTTTTGCTTTATAGTTTAAAGAAATCTGGCATATACCTTTGGTTAATCATTGCAAATTCATAAGCGAATTTTCATGTCATTTCAAATATAAGTCTACGATGTATTCTAGCAGCATCTACAATGTAATTCTCCAACATTTCTTCCTCTGTCTTTGAGAATACCTGCCTGTTTGCAAATTTAGGCACAAACCTAATGGCTGATCTGGTCTTACTTTTCACTTAGCTGCTATTTTTCAGGATTTGTACTTTCGAATACAATGTACTAAAAGTGTTGTTTTTGCAATACTGATATCTTTGTAGATTAAACGAATGGATCGATTATCATCAATAACAATTCTCCTTTCATTACTTCGTTTTGCATAGTTCCTTTACCAATTTTCTGTAGTATGTAGTGTAGCATTCCTAAAAAAATCTGATGTGGGCAACACATGACTTTCCTTATATAATGTAATGAATTTACTACTTTTACAGTAAAAAAATAGGTTTTTCTTATAGTAGATACTAATATTCTTTCCAAGATATTGAATTTTCGACAATTAGTCGTCATTTTCATTGATTTAGCATCATTTTTATCCATTTGGCGAGATTTTCATTAATTTGGCAACATTTCAAAAAAGTCGCCAAGTTGGCGACATTCCGCCAAATTCGTCGCCAAAATCTCGCCAAGCGTTATGTACTAAGAAAAAAGTTATTCTTACAGCAGATAAATGACTATTGGCGTTCAAATACAAAAGTATTATTCAAAGTATAATTTTTCATGAATGGAACGAGCTAGATCCACGAGAATGATGTCACTCAATTTATCGTATGGTATTACATATGAAAAGTGAACATGTTTCTCAATAGGATTTTTTTTTATGTGACTTTTTCATAATTTTTTTGAAAAATGTACAATATCTCGAGAACGGTTCATATTAGCGTTCTAAAATTTATGACAATAGTTTTCTAATGAAAAATTACATAAGAAATGTCTATTTGCGTAACTTTATTAACGGTTTTGATTTTTTGACGATTTTTTCAAAATTTCATTCGAAAATTTAGGGGGGTCTGAGCATTCGATTACGTATAAAAACAATAGGCTTCCAGTGTTTACGGATTGTGATTTTTGTCCCAAATTTGGTTCGAATCGGTCCATTCGTTTGTCAGTTATCGTCTCCACAGTCTCACTGACACACACACACACACACACACATACTTTCACACACACACACACACACACACACACACTCACACAGACATCACTTCAAAAATGTTTGATTCGTGATCAGGGATGTTTGAAATGTGCTCTCCCGTCGATAACTCGAATTCGAATTTTCGACCCCGTCACAATACTTTCCTTATACATTATGTATATAAGAAAAGTAAAAATATGTAAAGATATTTTTAAAATAAATTTATATTTATAATTACAGAATTATATTGAATTCATTTCTTGAAATTATTTCTTTATTAGTAAATGATCAATATTTTTCTTACGTGTTTTCCATTTTGCATCTTCACACTAAACAATGGCTTAATCGTGATAGTACTGCTATATTTAAATATGCCTGCACATCTTCTACATTTTTCAAGATATGGATATAGCTCTAAGATTATAAAACAGTTCTGATTATTATTCTGTAAGATGGTTGATTTCACTCATTCTACACTGATTCCATTTAATACCAAGTACTAAAACTAAAAATATATTAATTAGCTTAAAGTATTATTTTTTAAGATACTATTTGACTAATTTCTGATTTAAAATATCATATAAAAGGTATGATCCTATCAAATAAAATAATTCCTTGGGAATTATTAGTGAAAGTTCTATCTCTTCAAATTTGGGTTACTTGAGTATTTAACTACAAGGTTTCATTGATTGATGTCTCTCAAGGATAATAATTCCCAATAACGATGCATTTTAAATTTTTTTAACGTTGTGGCACTGATAAAAAAATAATTTAAATGTGTCGCTATTAGAAATTTGTAGTTTGTATATGTTTTAATAACTATGTTTAGGTAGCTTAAACCCATGTATAATGTATATAACTGAATGAAAATTCAAAATGCATGCAGTACACTTTTTTTTCTACTATACAATAGACGACGACATATATGAATTCGATGTTGCTGTACATGTCCCAAGAAAATAATGACATTTAAACGCCTATATGATTAAATAAAACGGGCTTTATCATTATTCGTTTTTAAACACATTGGTATATGAGAAGCGTGGTTATGGAAGAACACGAGTGGCGGCACTACTCTCTAGTCTAAACTGAAAAGCAGACGGCTGGCGTTCCAAATTAAGTTCTTGTGTAAACTATCGATGGAGATGAGAGAATTACCACAGGCAATTGTCAAGGAACTCTAAAATCAAAGACATCCAAATAAGTGGTTAAAAGTCATTTGTTGAAATCGCCTTATTAGGATGTAACAATCACATAGCCAAAGAGCTTTCGGACATTATCATGCCCTTCATCAGTGACGAAGTAAAATAACGTGCGAACAAGTGCCTAAATATCAGCCATACCCGCCAGGTTAAATTTACATATATCAACTACATACAAAATTACATACGTCTATTTATATATTTTTAATTTTTTGAAAAACAACGAAATAAAATAAATAATCATAAAAATGCATATAACAATAAGAAATAAAGTTTAATAACCAATATGAATGAATGTCGACAAAATTGAAAAGCAACTGTTAATAAATTTTTAGAAAATTATGTAAAGGCTTGGCCCGGAAAGATTCAAGAATGAGTCGCCAAGCATAACTAAGGGCAAGGCTGAACTCGATTTCTCCGGCAACCCTGAGATCTGCCATTTTAGCTGAGGCTGTTTTGCAGGAACTCGAGAACGAGATTTAGCCATTTTAATCGCTCAAGCCTAATCATTGGCGTCATTACATGGATGATGTGTTTATTCTTTGGAACCATAGTACTCATGACCTTCTTGAACTTTTGGATAATGTCGATGATTTTTCCCCTCCACTAATTTTACCATTGAACATGAGTCTTATTTTTTTACCGTTTCTGGACGTGTTTGTTTCCCGAAATTATTTTGGTTTCCATACTACTATTTTTCGTAAACCTACTTTTATTAATTCGTGTATCCTCTCTAATCCGTATCACAATATTTTCTCTATAAAAGCTTATTTAATGCTTATTTTAATCGTGTTTTTAATGTTTGTTCATCTATTCCGGCTTTAGTTACTGAAATTAATTTTTTCTTGAACCTTGATTATGAAGCTGGTTATTCTTCCGTGTTCATTTATAAAATCTTTTCCCATATTCGTAATAATTTTATAAATCCGAATATTAAGCTTGTTCCAATTTCTGATCTTATGCCGTATAAATCTGATCTTCCTTATCACCCAAATATTTTTAATCCTCTAATTCATTTTTACCATAAATTTAATTTCAAGCCTGCTCATTCTACTGTTTCTACGTTATTCAATCGTATCCGTTCAGATAAAAATAAGGTTAATAACAATTTCAAAAGTCAGGTTGGGGTGTATGTTGTCCCCTTTTTATCTCCCTATAATAACTTCAAGTTTTATATTGGCAGTACTAAACGTACTGTCTGTATTCATTTAGTTGAACATGCTCGCGAATTTACAAATGGTAAACTATTCTCGGCTCTTACACAGTATGTTATTAACGATAATTCACAGCCTATTTTTGATAAAACCGTTTATTTAATTAGCTGCAATTGCCCCGCAATGTTTTACTTTATGAATCCCTTTTCATTTATATTTACCGTAATTCTATTTGCAATTTTAATCACGTGCTGACCCTTAGTAATGCTTGGAGACTCATTACTTTGCTTATATACATAATGAATAAGGAAAGTATTGTGACGGGGTCGAAAATTCGAATTCGAGTTTTCGACGGGAGAACACGTTTCAAGCATCCTTGATCACGAATCAAACATTTTTGAAGTGATGTCTGTGTGTCTGTGTGTGTGTGTGTGTGTCTGTGTGAGTGTGTGCGTTTGTGTGTGTGTGTCAGTGAGTCTATGGAGACGATAACTGACGAACGAATGGACCAATTCGAACGAAATTTGGTACAAAAATGACAATCCGTAAACACTGGAAGCCTATTGTTTTTATACGCAATCGAATGTTCAGAACCCCCCTAAATTTTCGAATGAAATTTTGAAAAAATCGTCAAAAAATCAAAATCAAAGTTACGCAAATAGACATTTCTTATGTAATTTTTCATTAGAAAACGATTGGCATAAATTTCAGAACGCTAACATGAACCGTTCTCACGATATTTTACATTTTTCAAAAAAATTATCAAAAAGTTGTATAAAATAAAAAATATAAATATTTCCTCTTGAGAAACATGTTCATTTTTCATATGTAATACCATGCGATAAATTGGGTGACATTCTCGTGGATCTAGCTCGTTCTATTCATGAAAAAAGATACCTTGATTAATACTTTTGTATTTGACCGCCAATAGTCATTTATCTGCTGTAAGAATAACGCATTTCTCCGTGCATAACGCTTGGTGAGATTTTGGGGACGAATTTGGCAGAATGTCGCCAACTTAACGACTTTTTTAATTCTTTCCAAATTAACAAAAATCTAGCCAAATTGATAAAAATGACGCTAAAGCAATGAAAATGACGACTAATTGAAGAAAATTCAATATCATGGAGAGAATATAAGTTTCTACTATAAGAATAACGTTTTTTTTTAGCTGTAAAAGTAGTAAATTCATTGCATTATATAAGGAAAGTCATGTGTTGCCCACAACAGACTTTTTTTTTTACTTTCTGCGGGTCAAGCCTTTACATGATTTCCTAAAAACTCAATAGCAATTGCTTTTCAAATTTGTCGACATTCAAGTTGGTTATTAAACTCTATTTCATATTATAAAATGTATTTTTATGACTATTTATTTTATCTCGTTGTTTTCTAAAAGATTAAAAATATATAAATTGATGTATGTAATTGTGTATGTAGTCGATATAAGTATATTTTAACTGGCGGGTATGGCCCATATTTAGGCACTTGTTCGCACTTTATTTTACTTCGCCACTGATGAAGGGATTGATTGATAATGTTCGAAAGAGTTTTGGTTGTGTGATTGTCAAAGGAGTGTTAAAGGCACAGACCACACAACCAACCCTAAGGCTTATGGTAGTTTAATGTGTGGCCGGGGCTATGTGATTGTGTACATCCTAACAATGCGATTTTAATAAGTGACTTTTTTAACAACTTATTTGGTTGTCTTTGAATTTAGAGTTTATTGGTTGACGGGTTTACCATGTTGTTTATTGATAACTTGTCAACGAGTTACAAAAAAGGCAAAGCTGCTTCTCATACACCAAGCTATGTATGTCAGTGTCGAATTTCACTGAATGACGTCCACTGGTTTGAAAGTTATAAGGGAGATCCAGATGTCAAGACCGAGTGAAACATCTTGTTCATATATTCCAAGTCTATAAATATCAGAAAATTCTGATGCAGAAACTTGCATATACAGTAGAACCCCATTTTCGATTCCCGTTTCATACGTTTTCCATCTTCCTACGTAAGTTTTCTCCGGTACCCACATATGCACCCTATATCATTAATGTTAATAAATCCCGTATGATACGGGATACATATCCTATGTGTTGATATTTTTTCTATTCTCGCTGACATGAACCGTATATATTCTAAATATACGAGTTTTCATTAGTTTGCTGTTCCATGGCAAATATGTGTTCTCCATTCTGTGAAAAACAGTGAAAAACTTATCCCTAGCAAACGGCAATCAATAATTGTATTTGCAAACCCAGTAAATAGTCAGAAACACTCCATTAGTTAGTTCCATTTCAAAACATAAAATAAACTAAAATCACTATCGGTTTCAATGTCCATAACAAGTGACAATTTTCATCATTAATTATACCTGTAATACAAAATATTTATTTTACTGCTTTTGGCATTTTTTCTTTTTACTTTATTTCTACGTTTGTTTGAAGTGCTGATTTTCCTTCGATAGCGATTTTACGTTCTCACATATTCTACATCTTTTGCTACTGAGCCGATGAAAAATGTAAAATCGGGGTTCCACTATATTACAAAATCATCTGAAAAGATTATACACTAGTATAGTTTGTTCAAAATCATCTAAATGATTTTACGTTTACTTAAGAATGTATTTATTTACATTTTAATAATACTAAGCTTCATAAAGAAATATGTATTGCCTTAAATAATTAATTTAAATGTATCATTCCACATCGTAAAAGTCCATTTTGAGTATCTTGATAGTTCTAAGAATCTTGGAATCAATTTCCTCAATAAAGCGTCTATATCCCTGTATGGACATAAGGGAAAATCGCATCAGATATTCTACAATTGAGAGGAAATTGGGTACTCAAGACATTGCTATCTGGCTATTTCATAAATATCTTAAGCACTACTTCATTCTCCATGATTCTGTCGAAGTAAAAGTTTTAATGAATCAGTCGTTTTATTTGACACTATGAGATTTTACTCTGATTGAAAATGGTACATTCTATAGTTCATGCCATTCACAAATATACTGCAGCACATACACAGAGTTCGATTATAGTGGGCATTCACAAAGTTAGAATTCCGATGTCATCAAATATAATAACAATATTGAAGGTTTTCTTTGTGACGTGAAGAATAATAACTATGGTAGGGATTTCTCTGGCAGGCAAATTGAGCGTTATGAAACATATAAATAATTTGGATGTTTACACCCCCAAACCTAATAGATAAAAATGTAAATGATTTTCTTATTTTGTTGGAAATAGGGTCCGGATTATGAAAATATAAAAATAATTTCATTATGATAATACTTTGATTTTTTTTAAACTTAAAAATGTAGCTCTTCGAGACAGTGTTTTACTTTTATACAAATATATAGTAAACTATCAAAGATGCATATGAATAGTAAAGGACACAGATATGTACTAAAACATTTAGCTTTGTAAACTATATTTATTATTCAAAAGAGCACTTGAAGTTTTCGGGTAATCGTCTTGTCAAGTTGAAGAAGATTGGAATTTTTTCGTTTTTAAGGATGGTACCCAAAATATCTCGAAAAATCTGAATTTTTTATTGTTTAAAAATAATAATTTTCTGATTCCAATGACAACAAATTCATCTTGGTACGTTAAATAGAACCGACTATATTGCAATGTTAAAAATTTAACTATTGAAATTGTCACCAGCCACGCCCATTTTCGTCTGCTACTGTAACATAAACAAACTAAAGTGAAACCTCTACATATTTGTTTCCCTCAGTTGAAAATATTGTTTCTTTTTGTTGGATGGAAGAATCGACGTGAAATATATTAGCTAACACTTCTCTGAACGGAAGTGAAGTCATAGTATGTTTTGAATTGCTTATTTTGAATGTGTTGTGATACAACCATTCAAGAGACTTAATTAAAGAATAATATAATCAATTGAACGATCATATCTCAACACCTGATTGGGTCGGACACTCACATACAATTAAAAGGGGAAATTAATTAATTAAAAGTTAGTTACTTAATGGAAGGGGATCGTATAGTAGGGAATAGAATTTTGAATATAAAGCATTGCGTTGTGTAATTTTATTAAACCATACTTGTATGTGAGCGCCTTAAAATTACTTATACATAAAATAACATAATATGAATTAAATTTAACATTTGAAAGAGAAATACCTGCTCTCAGGACCTACACTTAAAAAAAAAAAAAAGTAATTATAGTTTTTAAAATTATGTAGAACATTCCTTCTATCTTGTAATTAACGAATAGTGTAAAATAAAATTGTTCTTGATCATTGATTACGACATCAATTGAATGTTCCTTAATATGTTCAAGTCAATGTCTTTCATTCACCACATACTTGTGAGCACTTTAGCTGTATCTCAAACTCATGTATATTGTAACATATCACTGATTCATCTAAAAAATGGGATCTTCATCTTCCAATAAAATAATGCTGTATTATCAAAAAAGAGATTCCTTTCCTACACATTTGAAAGATTCACACTTCCTTTGAATAAACAATCAATTGGATTCATGAGGATTTTTAAATACGTACAAATTCACAAAGTAATGTAGAACAAAATGGCTGGGACGAGGGGGCCAGGACACCCCCTGTCCAGATAAAACAACCTATATACTCGACGATTTTTTAGAAGACTAAATCCCACACTCTTTCACACAATGGAAACTTCCCGCCTAACCTGGCACACTGTGATTGGCTGAAGCCACACACACCGTTGCCATGCCATATAAACCAACTTCTGTTCAACCAGGGAGGTCAACAAGTGAGACAGAAGAAAACAAGTTTCCGTGTCTCGCCTGAAACGAGATCTACCAATTGAAAAGGTATGCGCGTATCAAGTCATTTTTAAAAAGGGCGTACACTGTACGAATAAAAACATGAACTGATAGCAGCACATTATAATTTAATTTAATAAAAGAGTCAATTGGTCTATTAATGAATATATAAAATAAAAGCAATTTTGAATAGAATAATTTGGAATAATAAATTAAGTAAAATAAAATATTTAATGATTTATAAAAAAAATGTTAATTTGGAATAATAAAATAAAGTGTTGTGACGTGTCACAACATTACAACTCCTCACTAAAAAAAAAGAAAAAAAAAAGAATTTAACCTTGCGGTAAATAATTCTAATAATTTCATAAAAATGTCAGAACCTGATAAATGCCTGATACAACATACATAAAAATTATTTTTCAATAACAAACACAATCTTGCATATCATTGAATGATTAGAATAACAATAAAAGACTTAAATGAGTGTGAATTACATGTAAACAATCTGTGATGAATGAATAACAAAGTGTATGTAAATGACTACACAATATAATGAAAATTATCCTGAGACAAGTATGATATTAAAAATGTAATTAAATGAGTACAACCAATAATGTATATAGATAATTATGAATAAGTATGTAAAGAATTTTTTTTGTTTTCGATATGAGTACATATAAAAAAAAATTTGAGCCGAGTACAGTTGCAAGTGTATAAAACAAAAAAAAATTTCCCATTGAATTTTGCCACATAAAAGAATTAAATACCACCATTAAAGTAAAAAAAATTTGCCATCACTATAAATAATATTATTAACTACCACAAAAAAATCCTAAAATTTTTTCTAAATTTCAATCAGAAACAAATAAAATTTCGAATAAGGATGAAGAATGAACTATTTTAAAATTTAACTTCAATGAACTACAATAAATTTGACTAAAATGAACTATAATCCAAAATTTGGACAATTCGTAAAACAAGGTTCATAAATGAACTTAATAAATCCAGTAGAATATAAAAAATTTTATTTTAAATTCGAAGTCTCTGAGAATAATCAACAATATTTGAACCATTAAATCAGACCATAAGTCAACCAAAACAATGAATGCAAATGCAAAATAATATCCTTAATAATATAAAAATGAAATTCAAAATTCAATACAAAGTTTAAATAAACCAAAATCTTCCAATGAAGTTCAAGTAAGAATAAATGAATTAAAAGAAAAATAAACAATTACTATCAATTAACTAAAATTTCCAAATACTCGATTCATAAAAACAAATTTTCAAAACTGAACTGTTTTACCAAAACAAAATAATAAAATTCTCAATTGAAATCAAAGAAATGAAAAATATCAATGCAAAGAATCCTATTCATCAATGAATTAATTATAAATAAAATGAAATCCTATCAATAAAATGAAATTTTATCAATAAATGAAATTCCATGAATCAATGAATTATATTAATAAATGAAATATCTCAATAAAATGAAATTTTAAGAAAATGTTACCAAATGTCAGACTTCCCCAACAGAAATCAATAAAAAACCGAGACACTTCTAAGACTGTACTGCTTGATCAGGGCAGAAAAGACCAAAGAAAACTGCTCCCCTTGCAAGTTGAAAGCAATTCGACTCAATTTCCATCAAAACCATCAAGTAAGATGAAGTCAACAACAGATTCTGTACCAAAAGATTCCAAAAACCTGGATTCCATATAAGATGTTGCTGAAACTATAAGAAATTTAAAAACAAAATTAGTACAAATCAAATTTTAACCTCAGAAACCTGAAAATAAACCATTAGAAAAATAAACAAACCATTAACAAATTTGAATCATAAAAATGAGAATATTCAACAATGTAAAATGAATTTCAAACAAAAATGAATTTTTAAAAAATTTGAAACCAAAAGTCACACATATTCACATATTCGAATAAAATTGCAGGTAGAGAATAAAGATTATGTGATTAATTACAAAAATATTATGTCTTATGAGGAATAAAGACAATAATTCAAAATTTGCAATTAAAGACTGATAAGAGAGAATGAAATAAGGCTGAGATGTATTCTATTATCTGATAAAAAAAAAACTTAACGGAGATGCTATCAAGATTTCTAATCAGAAAATATCAATACGGAAATATTGAGAACGGGTCGGAGCTATAAATGAGCCCTAGCAAAAATTTGATGATATGGATGAATCATCAAATGCAATAAACAAAAGATAGAGTCGGAAGATACCCACATATGTTCAAGAAATACCAGACATTACAATAAAAATAAATTACCTATTTGAAAACCTTTTAAAATTTTCTTTCAAAATACAATAAATAACCAAAATAAATATAAGTTCAGAGCTTAATGCTAAATTTTCTGAAAAATGCTTATAAAAGAAAAATTTTAATAAGAAGTTTTTGAATAACCTGTAAAAAAAGTTCATAAAATAAATTATATTAAATTATCAAAATTCTAAAGTTCTTCATCATAAAAAAAATACTTATTTTCTATTTTACACAAATCCTAGCTCAATTCTTCAATATATATAAAAAAAAACAATTGCTTAAAGCAATACTAAAAGTTTAATTTATCAAAATAATTTGTTTCGGTGGTAAGTTTTAAAATTAATGCAAGGAAAATATAAAATATAAACATAATCAAAACCTTTTCTCATATAATAATCTAATTCGAGTTCTGCCATATTTAAACAACAAACACATAATACAACATTTTTCATATAATCCCAAACAATAAATTTGAAGTTTTATGAACCTCAATACTGAATACACAATAACAACATAATTAGGAGTCTATGCTCCATGGGATTATTAGGCCATTATTAATTCATACATATATATTTTTATAAAAATCATTTTTTTAAATGTCACTCTTTGACATATAGGCCTTTAATTATTTAATAAACATGAATCATATATAAATAAGCACTCGATTTAATAGAAATATTCCTTGCCAGAAATTTTACTTTTAACTAATTTATCAACATTTTAATATAATATAAAAAAAAACTTGCGACAACTGTAACAGTACTCACCCATTAATTTACTCAGAATTTTAAATTTTGCAAATAAATCAACAATTTTTTTTTTAAAGTGAATGTTAAATATGAATTAAAATTTCATTATTTTACTTATTTTATAAAGCACAAATAAAATACCAAAACATTTCATAAATATCTTGCCAAAATTTGTAAACAACACTTAGATTAATATTTTAAATTGATTAATATTTTAAATTAACTCAGATTAATTATTTTAGAATAACTTTTAATACTGTTTGTTTTAAACATTAACATTGATTGCTACACTTTTAATTTAGCCAATTAAAATTAATTTTAGATTACCTTTTTTTAAATTTAAATAAAGAACACATAATAATAAATAAATTAAATACAAAATACAATACAAATGTCATATCTAGAGTAATTAATAAATATCAGTTATGGTTTTTAAACTGATCATACATACAATAATAACTGTGATCATGAATACTCTCAAATAAGCATTTGTTTATTGCTTCACTCTCTGATTGAGAGTGAAATGCAATAAGAGCAAAAAAAAGCACTAGCATTAATTTTTGTTATTGAAATTACATGAATAAGAATTTCCAAAAAAAATTGCCGCTCATTATATTTGAAGTTAAATCACAATAAAATACAATTTTTGTAGCAAACATGAATAATTTTACTACCATTGTGAAAAAAATGAAAATACATGTCTGTAGCAAAATAAATATTTACTACTATTTAAATTAAAACACATAAATTAAAAAAAAACAATTAAACACTTTTATTTATTTTATACCTATATTTATTTTTATATTTAATAGTTAATAGTTTAGTATCTTTTTTTTTTTTAAATTCTATTGTTATTGCTGAAAAAAAAATTTTTTTTAGCAAATTTATTATTTTAGTTTATTTTGCTCAATAGATTCAACAAATAGACCTAAGTGTGAAGTGAGCTGCAAAGAATTCTCCACAAAAAAAAACAAAAAAAAGGGATACTATTCTCTTCAAAATTGAGCAAATTAAGTTAGAATTAATTTACACAATTGAAGTCCAGCTTCAAAGGATAAATTAAAAAATATATATACTGTTTGAATTTCGAATATCTAAAGATATAAAGTTTATCAAAATAAAATTTCTTAGTCAATAGCTCATACCCAAGATAAAAACAGTATAATTTTACACTTAAATAATCACGATGACATTAAAAAAAAATTTTTGATTTGTTAAAGGTATAAAAATATATCAATTTAAACATTTTATAATACACAAATGAACAATACTTAACATGTTACATAAATAAAGTTAATCACAAAAAATTTATTGGTGCTTAAAATAATAAAATATCAATTGTCAATTTTTTGTAAATCCAGAATTATGCACCATTTAAAATATTTTTAGTTAAATTCAATTCCAATTAAATCAAAAACAAAAATTTTCATTATAATTAATTTTTTTGAATTTAATCCAATATATTCACAATTTAAAATTTT
Organism: Amaurobius ferox; assembly: GCA_951213105.1. Lineage (NCBI taxonomy): Eukaryota > Metazoa > Arthropoda > Arachnida > Araneae > Amaurobiidae > Amaurobius > Amaurobius ferox. The sequence goes on from OX578134.1 coordinate 89,841,110, forward strand.
GAATTTGACGGTAAGAAAACATGTTTTATCCGAAATATAATTATTAAAGAAATAGTGCCTCTGCATATAATTATAAAAACACACGGCACCAAAAAAATAGAGAGACCATTATCAAAAAAAAAATCTAAAGTTATTATTTTAACATTAATTTTTCATTTGCATGCCAGAAAGGAGTGGTCACGCACCAGAAATAGAGAGAGTAACCAGATGTTGTGATACAACCATTCAAGAGACTTAATTAAAGAATAATATAATCAATTGAACGATCATATCTCAACACCTGATTGGGTCGGACACTCACATACAATTAAAAGGGGAAATTAATTAATTAAAAGTTAGTTACTTAATGGAAGGGGATCGTATAGTAGGGAATAGAATTTTGAATATAAAGCATTGCGTTGTGTAATTTTATTAAACCATACTTGTATGTGAGCGCCTTAAAATTACTTATACATAAAATAACATAATATGAATTAAATTTAACATTTGAAAGAGAAATACCTGCTCTCAGGACCTACACTTAAAAAAAAAAAAAAAGTAATTATAGTTTTTAAAATTATGTAGAACATTCCTTCTATCTTGTAATTAACGAATAGTGTAAAATAAAATTGTTCTTGATCATTGATTACGACATCAATTGAATGTTCCTTAATATGTTCAAGTCAATGTCTTTCATTCACCACATACTTGTGAGCACTTTAGCTGTATCTCAAACTCATGTATATTGTAACATATCACTGATTCATCTAAAAAATGGGATCTTCATCTTCCAATAAAATAATGCTGTATTATCAAAAAAGAGATTCCTTTCCTACACATTTGAAAGATTCACACTTCCTTTGAATAAACAATCAATTGGATTCATGAGGATTTTTAAATACGTACAAATTCACAAAGTAATGTAGAACAAAATGGCTGGGACGAGGGGGCCAGGACACCCCCTGTCCAGATAAAACAACCTATATACTCGACGATTTTTTAGAAGACTAAATCCCACACTCTTTCACACAATGGAAACTTCCCGCCTAACCTGGCACACTGTGATTGGCTGAAGCCACACACACCGTTGCCATGCCATATAAACCAACTTCTGTTCAACCAGGGAGGTCAACAAGTGAGACAGAAGAAAACAAGTTTCCGTGTCTCGCCTGAAACGAGATCTACCAATTGAAAAGGTATGCGCGTATCAAGTCATTTTTAAAAAGGGCGTACACTGTACGAATAAAAACATGAACTGATAGCAGCACATTATAATTTAATTTAATAAAAGAGTCAATTGGTCTATTAATGAATATATAAAATAAAAGCAATTTTGAATAGAATAATTTGGAATAATAAATTAAGTAAAATAAAATATTTAATGATTTATAAAAAAAATGTTAATTTGGAATAATAAAATAAAGTGTTGTGACATGTCACAACAGAATGTAAATTGGATAAATAAGTTGGTATGACGTCTGATTTCTAACAAGTAAGATCAAGCACACAACTTTGATAGACGGTCTTTATTACACTTCTTATAAGACGTACAAAATAGAAAAAGGCCAGAGTACTTTCGACCGTTAATACGCTCTTCATCAGTGGAAAGTAAAAATCATCGTTCATATACAGACCAGTAAAGATGACAAATTTGCGTAAATACAATTAGTAAATGAACATTCGATTATCAAAGGAAAAATACACAAAAGACATAAAACATTTTAACGGGTATATCTCATGAAAAGTATAATTAAAATACTATTTTATTACAGGAATGCAAATTCAAAAAGGACAGTTAAGCCCAATCCCTATGAGGATGACGTCAAAGATAACTATGAAGAGACTTGCATTGTACAGAGTCGAGAATGACTAGCCAAGCATAACCTAAAATTTGAATGGGGTTAAAATTACAAATCGACGCACAGTAGATATAAATAAAAATGGATTTAAAAAGGAGAATATTACAGAAGTTATTTCAACAGCAGAAAATTATCATTAACAACATAATGAGCGAGGGCCATAGAAAATTTATCTCTTTTGGCATTCAGAGCGTGTTCTGCTAAACGGATGACAAAACGACATCAAAACTATGAAGGATAGTACCCTTCATAGTTTTGATGTCATTTCTTTATTTCCTAGAGCCAAAAAACTTCAAAATTACAATTTTAAAACCCCTACTATCGACGCAATCACTTATGCTTTGAATATTGTTGCGGAGACAAATCATTTTGGTTTCCGCGATGCTATTTACTTGCAAACTTGTAGTGCACCTATAGGTAGCTAATTATTTGGTATTTTGGCCGAAGCGGTCTTTCAGGAGCTCGAGAATGAGATATTGCCTTTTTTACCGATCCTCCTATTCTTCGGTGCCGTTACGTTGATGATGTTCTTATTATTTGGGATAGTGATTTAAATCATTTCTTTCTCCTTTTGACCAAGGTTTATGAGTTTTACCCTTCTATTAATTTTACTGTTGAGCATGAATCCAATTGTTCCTTGCCTTTACTTGATGTTCTGGTTACCCGTTATGCTGTTGGTTTTCACACTTCGGTTTTCCGTAAGCACTCTTTTACTAATTCCTGTATACACGTTAATTCTTACCATCCTATTTCCTCTAAAACCGCTTCTTTTAACGCTTATTTTAATCATGCATTTAATGTTTGTTCTTTTATCTCTGAGTGATGTAATTAATTTTATCTTTAATCTTGGCCATAAGGATGCCTATTCTTTTGAGTTTATACATAAGATTTCCGCCCATGTTCGCCGTAAATTTACTCAGATTGATACTGAACTTGTTGTTTTAATAGATCGTTTAACATATAAATCTAGTTTTCCGTACCATCCTAAGATTTTCCGTCCCTTTATTCAGTTCTGTCATGAATTTGGTTTCAGGCCTGACCACTCTAATATTACAACTTTATTTAACCGTATTCGTTCTGATAAAACTGGAGGTATGGATGACTTTAAAAGCTATGCTGGGATGTATGTGGTTCCCCTGTAGACTACCGATGGGGAGTATATATTTTATATTGGCAGTACCAAACGCAATGTTGGCATCCGTTTAGCAGAACACGCTCGGGATGTCAAAGGTGGTAAACTTTCTACGGCTCTCTTCTCATTATGTTGTTAATGATAATTTTCTGCCTATTTTTGAAAAAAACTTTCCTTTTAATTCGTTGTAATAACCCCCGTACTATTCTCCTTTTTTGAATTCCTTTTTATTTATATCTATAACGCGTGGATTTGGAATTTTGACCCCGTTCAAATGTTAAGTTATGCTTGGCGACTCATTCTTGACTCTATGCAATTCAAGTCTCTTCATAATTATCTTTGACGTCATCCTCATAGGGATTGGGCTTAACTGCCCTTTTTGAATTTGCATTCCTGTAATAAATTAGTATTTTTAATTGTACTTTTCTTGGGATATACCCGTTAAAAATGCTTTATGTTTTTTTGTATTTTTCCTTAGATAATCGAATGCTCACTTACTAATTGTATTTATGCAAATTTGTCATCTTTACTGGTCTATACATGCACGATCCTTTTTACTTTCCATGTAGCCACTGATGAAGAGTGTATTAACTCTCGAAAACGCTCTGGCCTTTTTTTGGACGTCTTATAAGAAGTGTAATAAAAACCGTCTATCAAAGTTGTGTGCTTGATCTTATTTGTAAATTGTATATTTTATGTGATAAATTTGATATTGATTTCGATTTCGGAAACGGCTATTGTTGTTGAATGTGTTCTTAAACATTTTTGTTGTTAATGCATCTATATTTTATGTGATAATTATATAATTTTAAGTGATTTGTTTACCCAAGTTTGAGCTGTGATAGCAAATATGGGACGGAAGCTGAAATCTTAAGTAAGAAAAGCTCAGCTGATGAAACAAAAACGATGCAAAATTACTGTGATAAATGCAGATATTTCCAGAAAAATCGCCATTGTGATAAGAATAGAAGCATTGCAAAAATATTTATCAACAAAAGCAGACATTCCTTCAGATAAATCGAATGAATATGTTTTAATCAAGTTGAAATGCGGCAATATCTTAAAGACCGGCACGGTTTTGAATTTGGCGACTTTTCTGGCTCCCGATGTTGAGACAGTTAGTATCCAACCAAATCGATAGGTTACTATGATTATGAAGCGTTATAGTGTTACCAAGGTTGCAACACAGCACTCCGCTTATCGCCGATTTGACGCGATAAAAAAAAACGACCGTACCTGTCTCTGGGATTTAGCCTGAAAGACTTGCAACAGATTGTAGATCTCTGCAAAAGTTCACATTGCAACAAGAATAACCTGTCTGTTGATATTGGTATAAAACTATGGATTTGCACAAGATATTATCCTGAAGTGCACATGTAACTTTAAAACTACAGTGAATTCTTCGGACAAATTGTCTACTGAAAATAACTGTAAAACTTTTGATTTAAATCATCTATCTGTGCATTTGTTGAATTGGGAAAAGGTCATGCAGGAACTAAATTTTTTTGTTCATTTATGAATTTGCCTTGCATGAACTCGCGAACTTTTAGTAAGCATAAATTTGTGAATAACTCAAATGTAACAAGTGCACAAGGCCAGTTGAATGATGCGCAATGTACGCCAAGCTCATGCTGTACTAAATTCAGTAACTATATGCAATGAAAAAATTTTCGACATTGCGGTTAGTTTTGACGCATCCTGGTACACACGGGGTCAAACTCTTCAAATTATGGTGTTGACTGTTTAACTGATGTTCTGACAGGTTTTATAATTGACTATGACTTTTTTTCAAAAATTGTAATGCATGCAGGGCGGCTGCTTATTTATGCAAAAATACAGCTGAGTATGTATTTTGGTATGAAGGACATTTGCCACTTTGCGAACAAAATTATTATGCTGTATCGGTTGGAATGGAAGTTGAAATGGGAAAGCTTTTGTGGAATCGATCAACTCCTATTGCGTTCCGTTATGTTACATTTGTTGGTGACGGTGATTCAAGGGCATTTGAAACTTTGCAGAAGTTGAAAGTGTATGGCCCTGATGTTTCTCCTGTCAAGGAAGAATGTGTTGCTGCTGTTGAGACCCAGACCGTCCGATCTACGAGAAAGGTGTAAGGTAACTGTTTGGACGGCCGGGAAGTGCCACCCAATTTAGACCGGAACCCAGTGGGGGAGGCATCCACAGGGACCGTACCCTCCTTCCCCTACCACCAACCTCTCGGAAGGACTTACGGACCCACATTTTTAACGTGATCGTACTCCGCGTGAACACGGCGGCAGTTTTGGCAGTGGCTGGAATCGAACCCGGGCCTACCGAGTGCAATTCCAGCGCGCTAACCAATGGGCTACCGCGCCCGAAGGAATAATGTGTGAATCATGTTGGGAAATGCATGGAAATCGCTTTGCGTAACGTTGTTGCCACAGACAAGAAACGGGGAGGGACTCTTTGTGGTAGGAAACACAGAAATCTCAAAGACGCAACAACTAAAAAAATAACTCGTTGCTATCAAAATGCCAAAGAAATAAAACAAATGTACCAGCCATGAAAAAGGATATTTATGCTATTCTGCATCATTGCAGCTCCACCAATAGACATCCAAAACACAAGACATGCCCACATCATAAGGAATCCTGGTGTTTCTACAATTGAGCATTAGAACACGGATTAACACCAGTTTCTCACTCTACCGGCATACAGACTCCTTTGATATCTGATGTAGTATGCAAAATGATGCCTATTTTTCAAAGCCTTGCTTCAGAGTCATTATTAGAAAGGTGATTCAAGGGTGAAACTCAAAACAGAAATGAGTCTCTTCATAGTCTGGTTTGGAAAATATCCTCCAAACCAAAAAATGGTTCAAGACAAGGAGTTGAAATTGCAATTGCCAGAGGTGTAATGGATTTCAACAAGGGTCTTTCCTTTTCTGTAGTTCAAATAATGAAGGATGCTCTCATTTCGCCTGGAAGGTCGCATGTTATTACTAAACGAAAGATATAAGACGCTTCAAAACAGCTTTGAACAAATCAACTTTGTTGTTGAAAGCTTATCGCAGAACAGTGAACTTGGCAGAAATAAAACTGAACCAGAAATCTGGTTTCTTGGCTGGTGGACAATGAAATGTGTTAGGCAGCAATATTGCTTTTTCATGCATTTATACATTTTAATATAATGTATTATCTTTGAATTTGTGTGTGCAACAACAATTTATAATATATTATGGTCCAACAAAAGTAATTTTCATACTTTTCTCTGTATATAAAAATTAATGACATTTTTTTTATCTTTCTTTCAATTTTTAAAATTTATTTTTGGTAGATATATTTTACGTTTCGTTAAAATTTAAACTTGGAAAATATTTCTTGTGTGTAAAATATTACTGAAACTTTCGGATAAATATCTTCATAAACAGCTATTTTGCATAATTTGAAAACTTTTTTTCTTTTGTTTTTTTCCTCAAATACGTGATTTTCGACATTTTTATAAATTTAAATTGATATAAATCAAATTCTACTGCACGGATATGAATGAAATTTTGAACAATTGTTATATATATATATACATTTCTTTAATTTGTATTCAGCAATTACTGAAACATATGTTTTTATGATTGAACATATGTTTTTATTATGATTTTCGAAAACAATATTTGTGGTGTAAAATCATGTATTTTCATATTATTTTTTATTAAATTTTTTTTTATTCATATTTACAATAACTGTGAAGATAATTTATATCTTACATATTATGTTAAAAAATGTTTAAATTAAAATTTAAAAAAAAATTATTCTCTATTTATATCAAAAAGAAAACTTCTCAAATTTTTTAAATTTTTAAGTTTAAAAAATATATATTTTTTTAATTTTAAAAATTTTGAATATCACATTTTTTTACTATACTTAAAATCTGCCTGAATACAAAACATTACAACTATAACTTCAAAATTGCTGATTTCAGCAATTTGGGTACCATCCCCCTTAAGTTTGCAATTTTTATATTACAGAAACTAAAAATGCTAACTTTGAACGATAAGCAAAAATTTATCGCTCTACAAGTCTATATAATTGGATTTTGGATCCAACTCCATTAAAAAAAAACTTTAAAAATTATGTGTTCGAACGAGTTTTTTTTTTTTTTTTTTTTTTTTTTACCTTCATATTTTCACTTGAAATATCTGCGAAGCTATAAAAGATAATGTGATGATTAACTGTGATAGATTTACATGATTGTGGAATATTTAATATTGGGATGCATTGGCGTCCATGGACGCCGATGTCTGCAAAGGGGGATCGAACTGTTTGGGATATGGTATGTCAAATACCTGTCTTACTAGGAGGTTCTTCGTTTGAGATTGAAGCTGTCCCACCCATAAGCAAAAGGTTAAGCAATTAGAGGAGTGAAAAATACAACAAAAATGGAAAGTGTGTCAGTGTGCAGGAATATGACCAAGTCTGTTACGAGTGAAAATGAAGTTCGGAAGTTTAGTTGAGTTCATAATAAACTCTTAATAAATTTACCTATAACAACTACGGCCAACGATGCCCTCTCAAAACGACATGTCAAGAAAAGTAAAATATGTCAATAATCCACGAGGGCTTTGCATTTTGATTAACAATTTGACTCTAAAGTCAAGTATCAAAAAGTTATGTCTGTCAACACAGCCATCTCCAATTCAAATTAACAATCACTGACGATGAATCATCAAATGATAATTGAAAAATTATAAATTGAATGAGTTAATGAAATGTATAAGTTTTCTAATAAATAATTAAGTAAAGAAAAAACAAAGATGTATTCAATAGGTAGTTAATTGTCAATAGTTATCTGTTTAGACTTTATCGGTGGACGGTGGAATGCAGAAAAAGGTGGGTTATATATTGTACGCATGATATTGTACACACTATTAAGATCACAATTAAATTATTTTAACAAATAAAATAAATATTAAAACATTAACTTAATAATTTATCACCACAGATAACAGTAAATAATATGCGACACAAATATGTATAAGGAAATATAGTTTCTTCATCTATATTTATTTTTCAAAAAAGCATTATTACAGTTTTCGAGTGTAAGTCTCCGTGTCAAATTGAAGAAATATGAAAATTTTGCCAAGATTGTAATGCTTATATCTTTAAAACCAAAAGATATAGTTTTAAACAATAAAAAAGTATTTGTGTCTCTTCGAAAATTCCGAAAGTGGATTTTGGATTAAGCTCTTGGTTTTTGAAGCATTGTGGTTATATTTTCAGTATTATAGTATTTTTATCTGAGCTTTCTAATGGGCGGAGAAGCTGTAACATCTAAAATGTCCCGATCGTTGCAGCTCAATAAGTTTATTTGCTATTTTGTGAAACATTGTTGCTAGGAAAACTAGGAAATTAAATGAACTTGGCTATTCTATGTACTCGTATATAGAATATACTCGTATATGTTCAATGATTGTTGGGTATTGAACAGAAAATGTGTAAATATTCATATTCAACTACGTATTTATATGACGTCAGGAAAGTTTATAGATTCACTTGAATGTAAAATCTGGACTGATATATTTTATAAATTTCATTTATATATCGCAAAGCAAGTTAGTAAAATAATTGATTATTTAAAGGTAAAGGCTTTTGTCGGAGTTTTCAGATGAAATCAGGGAAAAATCTAAAAGTTCTAGCTAGCTGTAAACAGTTAGCGAATAATTGAAGCTCTTTAAAAGCTTGTAAACGGCACGCATATATATATTTTTTGAATAACTTGGATTCAGAACTTAATGCACAGATTTATTCATGTTGTTCTGTCAAATCAATATAATGTAGAAATAAAAAAAATAGTGTGCAAGGAGCATTTTTAATTCTTTTGCTAATTTTATTATTTTTTTTTTCTTTTTAATTTAAAAAATGAAATTACATCTATATTTTTTATTATATTTGGGAGATGTATAATAAATTTAGTGCATGTACAAAATATTATCTCAATTTCATTAACAGTAAAAAAAGTGATTTCTCACATCCATTTAAATCATAAAAGAAACGCTAATATTTTGAACATTAGAAAGGCATGTATCCCTTTACCAAGAAACAATTTTTTGAATTAAAAGTCTTAATTGAATGTGTTCAATCATCTTGCAAATATTTTAAATCAATCGCGTAATTTTAATCAGAAGAAAATTGCTTCAGGTGTTTCATTTCTTCGATTCCTAAACATGTTTATGAATCAATGGTTAATCAGATTTGTAATTTTATCATTAGGTAAAAATTGCTTTTAAAAAAAGTTAACTAATTATCTTAATGTGCAGAAATTTATTAGTCTCTTATGGTAAATGTTTTTTATGGCAAAATACAGAAATAAACTTAGAAACATCAAAGGAAAACAGTAAATTCTAATTAACACACTTTTTAAAAAAAATAATAATTAATCAAATATTTATAAACTTTTATTATTAAAATTAAGAATGCAAAGAAAACAAAAGTAGTTTTTGGAAACTATTACAAATATCTTGAATCAGTCAAATATTTAAAAATAATATTTTTCCAGTAAATATACAGTTTAAATGATTAAATGTGCTTCTGCATTTTCAAAATTGAGGTCTGATATATTTTCGAAATAAAAGTTGAATATTTATGAATCGTTAATTTGTATTCATGAGAAAAATGCAGCAAAATAGTCATATTTTTTATTCATTGGAATATGTAATTTTAATATGTTTGTGTCTGCAAATTAAAATTAAGTGATAGATAAGGTATAAATTATTCTGTTCCTAAAACAAGCACGGTCGTGATTATATATATTTAGAAAATGGTTAATACTTCAGTAACTCTCTACTACAACTATATTGTTTTCAATTAAAGCGATGCAGATAACTGCTGTGCTTGTGAATATAACTCAAAAATTTATAACTGCGGCGGAGTCAGCTTTTACGCGATTCATTGCTACGAAAGACATCCTCGATTATTCCTTCGGGCCCGAAGAATTATTTGGGACTAGCTCAATAGTACTAAAGATTCTAAAGATCTAAAGATTCTAACAATTTAAAAATTCTAAAGATCTAAATATTCTAACAATCTAAAAATTCTAAAGATCTAAAGATCTAAAGATTCTAAAAATCTAAAAATTCTAAAGATCTAAAGATTCTAACAATCTAAAGATTCCGAGGTCGAACCTATCGCCCACTAAACGGGATAAGCGGCCACGCGTAGTTGACAACCATGGATGAAAAACGAGCACGCAACTGTCACGCAGGAATATGTCACGGGAGAAAAATGGGGCGTCAAGTGTGCCAAACGCCAAGCATGTTATATGTGATACGAAATTAATAAGATATTTGTATGTTTGTAATTAGTAAGAAGCAAATATGATATTGCCGTGATATTCTTGGCACAACGCAGGTTCTATTTCGAAGTTCTCTCGTCCAGGAATAAATTCCTGGATGACCTGCAGTGCAATAAATACAAAGTTGCAATAAACCCTTACCTTGTAATTCGTCCACACCTGAAAACACAGATGCACAATTTCAAGAGACAAGGATGTTAAATAACCACACAGGTTTAAAGATAAATCACTTTCTTTATTCAATATTGTAATTGAGAAGAGCAGAAGTTAAAATTATAACTGAATCATTATCAGGAAGCACAACGCTAAGCAACTGGGACAGTGACACTGGACTCAGGAACCCTTAACATATATTTTGCAGCCACGGAAATAATTCAATGAAAATAATATGATCAACAATATTAACAAAGTGGCACAGCAACATTTAAGTATATAATAAACAACATGATATAAGAATTTAAGGTATGGTCTCAAAGCAACAGGAGAAAACTCGCACTCAGAGATACGGAAATTAGAAATGATAATTAATCAAGTTGATATAATTTAGGAACGGAAGTCAGAGTTTACGTAATTTAGGAGAAAATTCTTTATATTTATGCTTCCGTAAGACAGGTGTAGATGCAGAGGGCAGTCAAACCTTACCTCCCCAGTCGGAGTTGCAAAAGGGTCGGAACATTATACCATACCCACATTTCAACCCGGCACATAGACCTCGGGCCTCATCGTACCTTCCTCGTCGCAGCTCTCTCAGCTAGACGTCGGGCGCTCCATCGATGTTCTTCGGCGATGTAGGCGTCTTCGGCTTTCCTTCCCATGCCCACAAGAAGGCCAGAAGTCGACTTGGGGCCGACTCCCGCACTCCGTGGTGGGCAACATTGAAAAATGGTCCAGGCCGACCTGAGAGCGTCGACAGCTAGACAGGAAGAAAAGCCACGAATACTCTTTGCAACAACTTTTATGTTACCAGGCGGATTCAGGCCCCAGAATCATTCGGACCTGGCAGAATACTATTTACAGCCTTTTGACCAATCAAAAACTTCACAGACATAGCCTCGCCAGACTAGAGCGGGGTCCCGAAATTGAAATATGCTGATACATCAGACCTTCGCCACGAGGTCTCAAATTCATCCAGAAGTTTCACTCCAAAATCTAGTGTGCAGAAAAGTGCATGCCTTGCACTAACATTACCAGGCCTCGAGCAAACCACCATCTGCTCTGCCCGGGAATAAAAAACTTTGACTTTAACGGTTAATTAATAACGAAACTTCTCTCTGAATGCGGTTTTCACGGATTAATAAAATGGCTAAAAGCTTTGCTTTCAGTGTAGAATATTTTGTATAATACATATTTAATAGACAAGAGGGATAATAAAACAGGGTTTAAATGATGTAAAAATATAGAATCATGATAATTAATATATAATTTGCGATTTTCACAAGGGTTTGGCGAGATTATGAAATCTCGTCACAACACAACCTTCTATCTCTCCAGCAATCTTACCTCTCTCACGGGATGGCAGCACTACAGATGGCGCACTTTTCCATTTCTCCTCTCCTCTCCTGGTTTACTGCGACTGACGTCACGCAGTTGCACGAAGAGTTACGACACGCCTCCCGGCAATTCAGCTCCCGACTTAGTTTTAGTTTGGGGATTCTCTAGCTGGCCCTCCTCCTCACTGAAATTTTACTGAGTTCCTCACCCGTTGATATCCTATCCACGTTCTCACCAGGAATGGGAGTGTATAACTGGGTTAGCTCTTGCACCACTTATTGTTACGAAACACATCCCCAATTATTCCTTTTATCGGAAGAATTCCTTTGGGCCTAATGGTATAGTACGAGATCAGCAATCTAAAGGTTTCGAGTTCGAACATATCCCCAATCATCGGAATTACACTATTGAAGATCACATTCCATTATGCTGCTCTAAGTCTTCGGACGAGTCGGTTGGTCTGGGCTTTCGACACTATTGAAGATCACATAATATTTCCGGTACGTTTCATTACTTTCAATAACAAATATATCCTGGTAATAATTTTTCAAACTATGTTTTCATAAAATCATTCGTATCTGTTTCAGTAGATATTTCAGCTAAATGTTGCTGTTTCGACTCATATAAACTTCTTAAGAAGTATTTCGTATGCCTATTCCATATATTTCCTCAAAATTATTTCAATTCAATTTTAAATTTCTCTTCTAATGCTCGATTAAATTTTGTATCATGATGGCAGCGTTTCAAACAAGTCAGCTACAACAAGTTCTAAGTGACACGCAACTTATAATAATATTCTAACGGTCAAACAAAATTCATTTATCTTTAAGGAACCGTTTCGTAGATAGAAATGTTAATCATATTTGCTGATGTGCTTTGAAATTCCTTAGAACTTACTAACAGAACATGACATCATACAGGAAACTTTTCAAACACGGCGATCTGTCAGTACAGAAATTGTGCTGATATATGTGCTGAATATAAATTCAACGTGAAAATATCTGTAGTTGTAAATTGAAAGTACGCATAGTTTTAATTTGAAATCATTGCTTAATTTATATCTACATTAGGAGCTTACATGTAGTCAATTTATTTTTCAAAATAATTATATTAGGAACATATATACACTAACCATTTTAATATATAGAATATAAAATTTTTTAGATATTTCCTTTTACAGTTTCATAAATTTCGAAAGATTTGACCATTATGATTTTATGATTTAATCGTATTGACCTGCGAATACAAATTACGTTCATCATGATGGGTTCAGTGTAAATGCTTAAATGTTTATATATATATATATATATACATGTATATATATATATATATATATATATATATATATATATATATATATATATATATATATATATAATAGTAAAAATTGAAAGATTGGACATGAAGTCAGCCAACAGGTAATACATAAAAGGCCTAGGGGGATTGTGACCCCTAGTTCCCGTTTACAAGTCGACTTTTCCAACAATGGCAACACTCACGGAGCCATGCATTACCTGCGGTTAAATTCAGTACAACGTCGAAACAGAAGACGCCCATACGAATCCCCCTAGGCCTTTTATGTATTACCTGTTGGCTGACTTCATGTCCAATCTTTCAATTTTTACTATTATATTTTTCTGGGCTATTTCAAGCTGCATTGCGCTTATTGGTCTAGATATCTGTTTTTGTACTATTTGTACTATGGTATTCTGTTATATGACATACTATATATATATATATATATATATATATATTTATATGATTTTGGAAACATAACTAGTAGTTTTTATTTAATATTTAACAGAAAATGTTGCTGATTTTTTCATTAAAGATTTGTTTTTTGTTACTTGAAAGAAAAATGTTTAAGAATCTCTACTCCTTACTATAATAACACGTAGACAAATAATATAGTATAATAATATAATGTAATTTTGGTTTAATCATGACATTGCTTTTATGGATGTAATATAATTTAGGAAACCAATTTAGAACTAGCATCAATTTTATATTTTACATAATCTTACATTTGTGAACTACATCAATTATCTCCTTTTCAGTTAAAATTCATATTTATATTTCACTTTGTGCATTTGTCAAAAATACTGGTGATAATACTGTACTTGTCAAATATATTGACGTTGTGTATATGGTAAGTACTAACTGAATACCCGTTGAAAATCAACGGTCTCGTAATAAGCAACCTCCTGAATAATGTACATTTTTAAATAATTCGCATTTCACATTTAATCTGGAAATCGAATATTTTGGTGTGCAGAACCCTTTAAAGATGAAAGGATTGGAAAATATAAATTGCACACTTCTTCCTTACGAACTATCTACCCATACACAAAATTAAAATATCTATCTCATCCCGAATCATGCTATTTTATCCTTTCCCCATTCCAACATCTTTCTGTGGAGCACAGCCATGAATGAACATTTAGGAAAAACGTCTTGGGATTTTTATCAGATGATTGTCCCATATACCAAATATCAAGCCTCTATCTCATTTAAAAGGAAGCGTGTAAAACTTATTCAAAAAATCGAACATTTTGGTGTGAGCACCACCTAAAGTACCAAATATTGGAAATCTGAAATTTCCCAGTTTCTTCCTTTCAAACTATCTACCCGTATATCAAATTTGAAGTCTTTATCCTACCGCAAAGTATGCTTTTACTAACATTTCACTTTTCGAACGTTTTTCTGTGTAGTGTCCCCTCAAATGAACATTTCTGAAACACTGTATTTATCAAATTATTAGCCCATATATCAAATTCCAATCTGCTATCACATTGTAAAGGAGGCGTTTTTCATTTGTTCGTCAAATCTAATAATTTAAAGTGCGGCACTCCCTACAATAACAAATGTTGGAACAATGAAATTGCACACTTTCTTCCAATGCAACAATCTACCCATACACAAAATTTGAAGTCTCTATCTCATTGCGAAGCATGCTTTTTCTATCATTTCACATTTCGAATGTTTTTGTGTGGAGTACTCACCCCCTTTAAATGAGCATTTTTGAAAATCTCCATTATTCTTGAGTTTTCTATCAGATGATTCGCCTATATATAAAATATCAAGCCTCTATTACATTTTAAAAGGGACCTTTTTCCTTTATTCCGAAAATCGAACATTTTAGTATCCGGCACAAGCTAAAGTAGAGAATATTGGGAAACTGAAATTGTACACTTTCTTCCTTCCAAATTATCTACCAGTACATCAAATTTGAAATCTCTATCTCATCCCGAAGCATGCTTTTTATCATTTCTTATTTCGAACTTTTTTCTCTGGAACACCCCCTTAATCGAACATTTCCGAAAAACTATATTGGTCTTGGGTGTTTTCATTAGATAATTAGCCCATATACCAAATTTTAAGTCTCTAGCAAAATTTAGAGCAAGAATTTCTCATTTATTCGGATAATCAAACAGTTGGGTTTGCGGCACCCCCTAAATTAGAAAATATTGAAAAACTGAAATTGCACATACTCTTCCTTTCGAGCTATCTACCAAATTCGGAGTCTCTATCCCATCCCAAAGCATATTTTTTCTTCATGTCACTTTTCGAACGATTTTCTCTGGAGCACCCTCTTAAACGAACATTTTTGAAAAACTCTTTTGTCTTGGGTGTTTTCATCAAGTGATTCGCTCGTATATCAAATATAAAGCCTCTATCACGTTTTAAAAGGGGTGTTTCTCCTCTATTTCGAAAATCAAATATTTTTGTGTGCGACATCCCCTTAAGAAGAAAATATTAAAAAACTGAAATTGTGCACATTCTTCTTTCCAAAATATCTACCCGTACACAAAATGTGAAATTGCAAAGCATGTTTTTTCTTTATCAATCCACTTTTCGAGCGTTTTCCTCTAGAGTACCTCCCTTAAACGAACATTTTTGAAAAACTATATTCGTCTTGGGTGTTTTCATCAAATGATTAGTCCATATTCCCAATTTCAAGCCTCTATCAAATTTTAAAGGAGCGTTTCTCATTTATTCGAAAAATCGAACATTTTGCTGTGCGGCACCCCCTTAAGTAGAAAATATTGGAAATCTAAAATTGCACATTTTCTTTCTTTTGAACGGTTTACCCATACACCAAGTTTGAAGTCTCTATCTTATCGCAAAGCATGTTTTCCTATCATTTCACTTTTCGAACATTTTGGTGTGGAGCACCCCTCAAGCGAACGTTTTCGAAAAATCTGATTTTTCCTGGGGGTTTTGATAGAACGATCGAGCCGTGTACCAAATTTCTAGCCTCTATCTATTCGGGAAGTGTATAAAAAGCCTAACAGACAGACACTTAGCAATTAGTATATATAGATACTTTTACAAACGGAAAAATAACAATTAAATTAACTATTAGGAAATATGATAAGTATATTTTAACAAATGTATAACACGTTGTCATGCAAATGCATAAAAATAATGTGCACCTGTTTAAGAAACAAATCATTTTATATTGTAAAGAAAATGCTATTGATCCTGCATGTATAATTTTATTTTTTATACATTTGTTCATCGCATTGCAAACAATATATAAGGACTAAATAACCTTTCGTTTATTATTTCCCTCAATTTGCATTGTAATTTATTTCCTTAAACTAACTATTCTAACTGGTTCGGTTGTTAGGCCAATCACCCAGCTAATCAGCATTTTATGTGTTCCTAATGTGAAATAGGGATAACTGTCGGGTCGTGAGAGATTCAGTAGTAAGTGAAAGGATTCTAGTAAGAGTTTGGTTGTGAATGAGCTTAGAGCGAAGCAGCAGGCACGTTGATACATTTGGAGAAGTTCGGAATGTTGCCGGCATCCTAGTGGAAAGAACCCAATTCGATACAACGATGACTAGGAAGAGTCTAGTATTCGGGTATGCTCGCAATGCGAGACGAAGAAACAGAATGCCAGTAGTAAGCATATAATCTTTAGAACTAGTCTCCATTTAAGAATTATCACCAGACCAGTTCATGGTAGTATCTTTTATATTTGCAATTTATTCAGGACGTGTGCCATAAAAAACACTGTCCATGTTATCAGTTGCTTTAAACAGTCATCTGCTGTTATTTATATGAAGTTCACAATAAACTTACTTTTATTTTAGTTAATGCAATCTTTTGTGTTATTGTCTTTAGACCACGTTTGAATATCAAGTAATTTAAATTTGAGTTATGCCACTTTGAGGACAGATAGTATAACTACGGATACGTAACACCACCATAAGTGTAATTATCCGTATAAAAGTGCCGCGGAGGACAGTTATTATACAAATACACTTACAGGTTTACACATTACTCTGGTTCAAAAATGAATTCCTTAAGTTTCTAAATATTTCGAAATGAAAAATTTGATTTATTTAATAGATGTTTCAAGAAATACAGAATTTCACATCATATGTACAGTCATTATTTATTGCAATTTACTATAACAGTCTTGTGGTAAATCAACCTTTAAATTCCTGCACTGCACCCGTAATAATTATTTACGAGCACACACTTAAATTGATTATCCTATAAATTTAGAACCAGCGTTTTAATTATCCATTCAAGGATCATTTGTAGAATTATTACATTGATTCTGTTCTCCTTCGAAAACGTAACATTGGAAATGAATGACAAGATTTTCATTTTCTATGAATCATTAAACCATCTTTTGGACAAAAAATCTGATGTGGGCAGCACATGACTTTCCTTATATAATGCAATGAATTTACCACTTTTACAGTAAAAGAATAGATTATTATTATAGTAGATATTTATATTCTTTCCAAGATATTGAATTCTCATAAATGAGTCGTCATATTCATTGATTTAGAGTCATTTTTATCCATTTGACGAGTTTTTCGTTAAATTAGCAACATTTAAAAAAGTCGCCAAGTTGGCGACATTCCACCAAATTCGTCGCCAATATCTTGCCAAGCGTTATGGACGGAGATATAAGTTATTCTTACAGCGGATAAATGATTATTGGCGTTCAAATACAAAAGTATTACTCAAAGTACCTTTTTTCATGAATGAAACGAGCTAGATCCACGTGAAGGATGTCACCAAATTTATCGCATAGTATTACATAAGAAAATTGAACATGTTTTTCAATAGAATTTTTTTTTTATTTTAAATGACTTTTTGATAATTTTTCTGAATAATGTGCAATATCTAGAGAACGGTTCATGTTAGCGTTCTAAAATTTAAGTCAATCGTTTTCTAATGAAAAAATACATAAGAAATGTCTATTTGCGTAACTTTATTAGAGGTTTTGTTTTTTTGACGATTTTTCAAAATTTCACTCGAAAATTTAGGTGGGTTCTGAACATTCGATTGCGAATAAAAACAATAGGCTTCCAGTGTTTACGGATTGTAATTTTTGTACCAAATTTCATTCCAATCGGTCCATTCATTCGTCAGTTATCGTCTCCACAGACTCACTGACACACACACACACACATATACATCACTTTAAAAATGTTCGATTCGTGATCAGGGATACTTGAAACGTGCTCTCCCGTCGAAAACTCGAATTCGAATTTCGACCCCGTCACAATACTTTCCTTATACATTATATTGTATATAAGGAAAGTAAAAAGATGTATTTTCAGGCCTATCAGATTGCATTTTTACTTTCCTTATATACATAATGTATAAGGAAAGTATTGTGACAGGGTCGAAAATTCGAATTCGAGTTTTCGGCGGGAGAGCACTTTTCAAGTATCCCTGATCACGAGTCAAACATTTCTGAAGTGATGTCTGTGTGTGTGTGTGAAAGTATGTGTGTGTGTGTGTGTGTGTCAGTGAGTCTGTGGAGACGATAACTGACGAACGAACGGACCGATTCGAACCAAATTTGGTACAAAAATCACACTCCATAAACACTGAAAGCCTATTGTTTTTATACGCAATCGAATGTTCAGAACCCTCCTAAATTTTTGAATGAAATTTTGAAAAAATCGTCAAAAAATCAGAACCACTACTAAAGTTACGCGAATAGACATTTCCTATGTAATTTTTCATTAGAAAACGATTGATATAAATTTTAGAATGCTAACATGAACCGTTCTCGAGACATTGCACATTTTTCAAAAAAAGTATCAAAAAGTCATATAAAATAATAAAAAAAATACTTCCTATTGAGAAACATGTTCACTTTTCATATGTAATACCATGCGATAAATTGGGTGACATCATTCTCGTGGATCTAGCTCGTTCCATTCATGAAAAACGATACTTTGAGTAATATTTTTGTATTTGAACGCCAATAGTCATTTATCTGCTGTAAGAATAACTTATTTCTTCGTCCATAAAGCTTGGCGAGATTTTGTCGACGAATTTGGCGAAATGTCTCCAACTTGGCGACTTTTTTAAATGTTGCCAAATTAACGAAAATCTCGCCAATTGAATAAAAATGACGCTAAATCAATGAAAATGATGACCAATTGTCGAAAATTCAATATCTTGGAAAGAATATTGGTATCTACTATAAGAAAAACCTATTCTTTTTACTGTAAAAGTAGTAAAGTTATTACATTATATCAGGAAAGTCATGTGTTGCCCACATCAGATTTTTTATATCACTTTCAACTATCTAAATGTATTGAAAATGATAATAGAAGCAATAAGACGTGTTTCTTTTATACGTGGGCTTATAATACTCACAGATTTCATGTTTATGAGTGAAATCATATTAAAATATCGTTAGTTATTCATGAAATAATATGAAAAAAAATTGTGTTAATCATTTGTCTTTATTTCTACATTTTTAAATTAGAATTTCTTCCATACTGCACTAGAATGTTCCAATGAAGTATTTCTCCTGTGATAATATACCTTTAAACTGCTGCAGTATTATTTTTAATGTAATGTAATTGGGAGTTCATGTTGATTTTTTTATGTATACATGCAAGCTTTAGTAGTCCACTTTCATAAATAATGTATGTACGAGAAAATAAATTCAGGCTGAATGCAAATGATTACTTTTTCTAACGTAACACTGGACGAAACAGTGAAAATATGATTTTGTTTTTGCTATGCCTAACTGAAGAAAGTAATCAGAGTTCTATTAATGCTTATTTGATTACGGTAATGGAGGCAAAATGCTTATAATGCAAAATTATCATAAAAATCGGTTCCAGACATAATCCGGACAGCCGAAGTTCCGACAAGCCAGAATGCCGACAGCCGAAATCCGACATGCCAAAATCCCGACAGGGTCGAAATCCCGACAAGTCAAAATCCCGACAAGGTCGAAATCCCGACAAGGTCGAAATCCCGACAAGCCAAAATCCCGTCAAGGTCGAAAACCCGACAAGCCAAAATCCCGACAGCCGAAACCCACTCTTGCACAGACTAAAGCCCGCCATACACCGGGAGTATTGTTACCAGACAGCCGAATTTATCAAAGAACGAGCTTTAAGGTTCCCTGTATGTGGTGGTGAAAGCAGGGAAACATTTTCCATCGTCTTGCTTGATGTTTGGATAGTCTGCGGGGGGCTTGCGGTTGAAGGTTTGTATGTTTAATGACCGTTTGACACAGACTTATTTTTCTTTGGCGTATTTTCTTCTTTCAGAATCCTTTGGCGTCTTTTTTCGTCGGGGTTAAAAAAATACTCATTTAGCTAAAATATTTTTGCTTCTGTAAACAGCTGCGAAAATATGTAAAGTTCTTAAGTAATTCTAGTAGAGTGAAACTTTGCACACTTGTAGTATAGTGGACATAACCGAATTGAACTCCCTCCCCCCCCCCCCCAATTTCCGAATGAAATTTTGAAAAAATATTACTTATAATTTTATGAGCTATTGATTAAGATGAAAAATAAATTGAAAAGGAATGCATATCATTTCAATCCGACCTTATTTAATTTCTATACAGTTATTTTGGGCGTTATTTTTTACTCAACTTTTTCGAAAAAATATACATTTACCATAGAATTTTGAAAATGCACTTTTTCAAGGCGCTCCTTAAAAACTGCATTTTTACACGGAAAAGGAAGGGAGGGGTTATTAGGTGTTTCATTTTCTTTCCTTATGGAAAAATTACATTTATTATCCAAAGGAGTCCATATTGTAAAACAAACCCATTTTACCAGATGATAGGTGTGTGTGTGTCCGTGAGTCTGTGGAGACGATATCTCACAAACGAATGGTGCGATTCCAACGAAATTTGATACAAAAACTACAATCAGTGATTACTATAAGTCTCTTGATTTTAAAAACGTAATAAAATGTTCGGAAGACCCCCCCCCCCCCCCCAATTTTCGAATGAAAAAATTATCAAAAAATCGGAACCTTCAATAGTATTTATTACCATGAATAATCATTTCTTATGTCATTTTTAATTAGAAAACGATTGACACAAACCTGTCTTGAATTACTGTGCTTTTTCTTAAATAAATGTATTAAAAAATCACATAAAATTAAAAAAGTATTAAATATTACGAAATACGTTCACTTTTCATATGTAATATTATGGGATAAATTTGTGAAAATCATATATATATATATATATATATATTATACAAATGTAATGCAATTTAGTATACTACTAAATAAAGAATAGTATATTTTGTTATACTGTGTACTACTATTTGTTATACTACTAAATATAGAATAGCGCTAAGCTGCCGAATTCAATCGAATCGAATACAAACATAGCAGGCATAAAGCATGCGTGGGTGTCACCCCCCGCCCCCCTCCTCCAGCCAATTTGTGGCATCTTACTCTTCATTTTGTATTGCATTCCAATTTTCAAATTTGGTTAGCTATATATATATATATATAAATATATATATATATATATATGTGTGTGTGTGTGTGTTGTAGAATGTAGCAATAGTGCGTAGATTTTCATTGTCCGTTTAAATAGAGAATTAAGTATTTGAAATATATAATACCCTTTTTACATTTTCCCACTGCATAAACTAGCTCCAATCACCAGATACATTTAAGAAGACATCAGTGCAACACCAGAGAGTAAGACCCCAGTGCAACAGCAATGACAAGGGCAATTTCACCATCAAGCGACCTTTTGCAAATAAATGAAAGTCACATATGAGTGCGATCGAAACTCACGACAGAAAGCGACAACCAAAGTTATTATTTATTACTATTTGTGCGATAACCCGCCAAATCAGCACACTTTCACTCTGTCACTTTCTCGGACCTTTCAAGATTGATGACTTCGGGATTCTACGGAGGGCGACAGACCCCCTGTAGTTCCAGTATCGTCTGGAAATAAAACTCGTTTCTTTGATTCTCCAATGTATTGGGGGCTTAATACAACACACAGGCGGTCATCGCAGTGACGTCACTAGGGTTAGCATTTACTAATCAGCACTCCCCCCCACGCAAATGCACTGGACTCACGCTGGGCACACGCACATGGCTGTCTACGCCTATATGTATAGCTTGATCAAAATTATCGGCTATTTTACATCTCTACATTTTACAAATTAATAGTTTTAATCACTAAATTATAACAATTATGCCGTTACTGAAATAAATTTTGACAAATTGAAATGACAGTCATTAATTTTATGCATTACTTTTATTGCTTCTTTTTTTGAGATGGAAAAATTTCTCAAATTTTAGCCATTTTTTGAAACAATTTAACGAGCAAATATAAATCGTCAAGTGAGCCCTTGATAGTGCATTGCACCTGGGATTCTGTTAATCCGTTATCTCTGCGCAATAAAAACACTTAGTTGCTTCTTTTGTGGGTCATAACCACGCCCCAAATGCAAGAGGGCTGGAAGAGAGATCAATCCCATGACAATCACTCAATGCCAGCCATTGTCACTCAATGCCAGAATATATGGGTATTGCCGTAGCAAGCGGATGGAGACAAGAGGGAGCGTGAGTCCAGCGTGTGTGTGTGTGGGGGGGGGGGTGCTGATTAGTAAATTCTAACCTTAGTGACGTCACTGCGATGACCGTCTTAGTGTTGTATTAGTCTGTGCAAAAGTGGGTTTCGACCGTCGGGATTTCGACCGTGTCGGGATTTTGGCTTGTCGGGATTTCGACTTTATCGGGATTTTGGCATGTCGGGATTTCGGTTGTCGGGATTACGACCCAGACCCCATAAAAATGTCATGGGACAATATATTTTATGAAATATTCAATTCGTTATAACCTTAAAGGGATATACATGATCAGAAAGAAAATGCGAATTTTATCAACTGTCAGATTGTAGTGAATGCAGGCAGTTGAATTTTAAAATCAACATTGATAATAAATATAAGTATTTTATATGTAAACCGATATTAAGTGAAAAATTGCCAATAATGCGAAAACTATACGTAAAACGCCAGTAATAATTATACCACTAATAAATGCAGAAGAGAGTGTGCATACTACAATTGGACAGTTTTCTGAAGTATAATACTTGTACTTGAACCCATTGAAAACTAAAAAGGGTACAGTAGTTCGTGATTATTTTCTTCAATATGACATATATAAAATTACCGACAGCTGGTACTTTTTCCATGTAAACCTTCACAAATAAATTTCAATAAATAAGAACTTTAAATGTGTCTGTGGTCTCTTTGTTATTCTAAAATAGTTTATAATTCTTCGGTTTCAGTTTCAGTTTCTAAAAAAGTGAAATATCCGCTATCTCAAGAGGAAGTGTCATTAAGCGAAACTTCCTATATTTATGCAATATAAATAAAAAAAGCATAAGGAATAGCTAGATCAGAAACATGATGCATTTTTACAGTATTACTCAATACATTGGGTAATGCTCTGCAAAACCGACCGCTATCTGGCGATGCAATGAGTCCCATTCTAGAAACGATATTTTCTTTTTTCTCAATCCTGTAAACGCTTTCACGAATTACATACTTCACTTTGGGTGGAACAGCACAGTGGTCCAACAATGCGTTGAATACGGTCCATATAACGAAATTGGATTTTAATAAAGCGACGCCAAAATCAACATTTCCGAATTTGTTAAATCATGTCAAAAATACATGATAATGTGTGTATCCTCATATTAATGCTTGCAAGTGTTTTCAACCACGAAATAACGGGCATGTGGTTCTAGATATGCACATCTTTCTTCTCCCTTGAAAATTAGCTTCTCATTCCCAGCTTATGAAAAGATACCGGTAGTTCAATCACAGTTTCATTTATATTACACCTCATCATTTTAAACCCTATGTATTAACTTAAAAAAAATTTAGTAAGCATTTATCATTGTTCTGTGCTTTGAATATTTCAAAATATTAAATTAATTTTGAAAACATTATGATGAATAGAAGTCTTTGGTTCGACAAACATTTTTGTTTTTCCCATTTGACCCTCCTGTACGTATATCTACCCATCTCTACATATATATATATATATATATATATATATATATATATATATATAGTATTAAACTTTTATCCAAAAAATTTACAATTAAATGCAAGTAATAATGACACAAATGTTGCAAACTTTTTAGATTTAAATTTAAATTTACAAAATTGTAATATGGTTATAAACTTGTATGATAAAAGACAGGATTTTAAATTTAATACATCAAAAATTCAACATTTTGACTCTTGTCTGCATATATCTGTATTTAGAAATATTATAATAAACCAGGCTCTTAGAATCAATAAAATTTGTGATGAATATTATAAATTAGCGCACTTTATGGAATTATTGAGTACAGCGACTAATAATGCATATCCCCCCAATTTTGTTATTAAAATTATCAACTCAGTGTATCAAATTTCACTCGATAACATCTTAGAAAACATTCCCAATTATAGTGACTAACATACAGGAGAGAGAGAGAGAGAAAGAAAAAAAAAAAATATATATATATATATATATATACGTATGTATGTATGTATATATATGTATATATATATATATATATATATATATATATATATATATATATATATATATATATATATATATGTATGTGTATATGTGTATATTATATATAATTATTTATTAATTATATAAATAAATAAAAATGAAAAATAATAAACTAAGTCAAAACATTAGAAAAATCAAAAAATCGCAAAATAAGATGCATTAACATTAATGTTTTGGATTTTATTTTCGCAAAAAAAATGTAACTTTTGTCAGTATTGAAACTACGTTTTGAGCGCCCTTATAATGGTTTATAGTGGCATTATCGATTATCCAGTTTTCCTATGAATTACTTGTTTAGTAGGAATTTTCATCTTTGATTCATATTCATATTCAGTTCTGCATGTTTGGGAAGTTGTATTCTGAATTGCTTGTCCAGTCTCTAGCTTAGACTCACTGGACGGGTTTGGGAGTATTTCCGTGAACGTTCGTACTGCCTCCCTGGTAGAATTTCGACTTGTTCATTCCGGTGCTTCTAGATTAAGCTGTTGAGGTTGATCGTGTATACACGTGGTAGAAGAAGGGTTCATGCCGCATGGTAATACAATTTTCTTAATGTATCCTTTTTTCATTTTTTCATTTTTTGATGCCTGTAGTCTGAGTTTAAGCATTTATAGTAATGTACTATTGCTTAATCTGAAACAGGCATTTGTTTGGGTTAATTAGAATAAAATACTCAGACCTGAAGATGAATTTTATTCTGATTAATCATCGAATTGGGGAAGGTTCTGGTCTTTTCTCTTATCGGCTTTATGATCGTGAATTTGCTTCTATGGTGATGTTAATATTACTTGAATTGTATTTTTATTTTTATTTTTTATTTTTTATTTTTACATAATTCTTATTATTACATTTCATATATATGTATATATATATATATATATATATATATATGTATATATATGTATATATATACATATATACATATATGTATATATATATACATGTATATATATATATATATATATATATATATATATATATATGTATATTTAGAGATGGGCAGACGTATATCTACTCATCTCTACATATACATATATATATATATATATATATATGTATATGTAGAGATGGATAGACGTATATCTACTCATCTCTACACTAGACGACTACTTCATATATGTTGTCATATATATATATATATATATATATATATATATGTAGAGATGGGTAGACTATATCTACTCATTTCTACACTAGACTACTTCATATATGTTGTCATGTATATATATATACATATATATATATATATATATATATATATATATATACATATATATATATATATATATATATATATATATATATATATACATATATATATATATATATATATATATATATATATATATATATATATATATATATATATATATATATATATATATATATATATATATATATATATATATATATATATATATATATATATATGAATGATAGAGTTGGGTAGACATATATATCTACCTATCTCTACACTAGACTACTTCATGTATGTTATCAGGGCAATTCACTAAATACGTACTTTGTTCATATAGCAAACAAGTACAAATTATTAGATAAAAACATAAGATTTTATTTAGTTTAAAACGAAAGCGCTTGATAAAGATATTTTATACATACACGATTTTCTTACAACCATCGATGAATGATATTTTTTCCTGAAACTTGATTAATTTCCTGTGAAATTTGAGGTGAATTTTCTTAATTAGCTCTTTATTATGCAACTTACTTTTATTATTGCTAAAAAATTCAGGTTGCAAACAAATTCAATGGACAGTTTCTTTGAAATTTTAATTTGCCTGCGTTTAATTAAAGGAACGCATTAAAAATAAA
This sequence comes from Amaurobius ferox, assembly GCA_951213105.1. Lineage (NCBI taxonomy): Eukaryota > Metazoa > Arthropoda > Arachnida > Araneae > Amaurobiidae > Amaurobius > Amaurobius ferox. The sequence continues at coordinate 89,867,588 of OX578134.1, forward strand.
AATCACTATACTTAATGAATATTAATTCAATTATTACGACCACTCCTGTTGTGAAAACCTTAGATCAATCGGGCAATTTCTGTTTGAAGAAAAATGCCACAGGTGTTTTATTTCTTGAAGTATGAAATATGTTTATTACAGAAAAAGTTAATGTTTTGCAAAAAAGTTAAGTGATTACCATATCATGCAGAAATTAATTAGAGTGCTATTTTCCTTAAATTAAGGGACGAAATAACGTAAGAAATAAAATACATAGAGAAAAAGCTTAATTAAAATTATTTCTACTGGTATGATCATTAAATGAAGATTTATGAATTGCATCCAAATAAAAGTTTAAATTAAAAATGTAACTGCTAGAAAAATATATGAAAAATGCAATACAGATTATAAGTGCAACTATACACTGTCTACTCAACACTGCATCTTACACATTCAGATCACAATGAAAGGTTGCAATTCCGTACCAGATTTCTTACTCGAACATGTATCAGAAGAAATTATGAAAAATATCTCAGATCCATAAGAAGAAAGACCATATCGAATTCATTCTGAAGTTACAGAAGATGGCTAAATATTTTACAACTGCAGATGATGGGAATAAACATCAATTTTCAACAAAATCGAAAACCCCTTGGAACTTCAAGATTAAAATAAACATTCTGACGTAAAACCCACGCCTTCTATTTACGTGAAATTGTGGCATGTAAAACATATTTCAGAAACTGGTGAAAATCATTTTTTATATGGAAAGGCCATACAAGGCGAAAATTCAACAAAATGGCTCGAAGCAATGGGGAGAAAGAATGCGAATCCTTGAAAAAACACTATATTAGTTTCTTATAATATAAACCTAGTAATTGAAATTAAAAAAAAAGTATTTTTCATACGACAGGTAGACATTTTAATACATCTTACTGTATAGATTGATATCCACCATTTTCTAGAGGTAAACTGATCTGAAACTGCATTAAATAAATAGTAAATTATATTATAAGCAAAAATAGAGAGGTCCGTTTCGCATCTCCATTTACAATATTCGTAAATTTTATAATGACAGTGAGAATCTCATTAAAATGTCATTAGTTCTTTTTGAAAGATAATCAAAATAATTCCTGAGAATTTTTGAGGAAAGATTGTCTTTTTTCATATTTTAATTTGTTTCACCTTTCCCTAGAACTCACCGTTAAATATGATTTTTCTACAGACCGTACAAATATGCTGTGGTAGAGGAATATTTTAAAAAATATAATTATTAAACATTCGCATCGAATATTTTACATTTAAATGACATGCATTATGTATAATTAGTAAATAAAATTCACATATATAATCTATGCATAAGAAAAATGATTCTGGCTGAATACATCAGGCACTTTATCACTAACATTAAATTAAAATATAATTTGCATGGATTTCACAGTGAGCAAATAAGAATCAATTTATCAATTAATATTCGTAGGCAAGAGACCTACCTATTGAGTTTACAACCTGAAAATGCGTCATAGCGAAATTTGAAATGTTAAACAAGAACACTGTCAAAATAAAACATAACATCATAAAAATGCATGTGACAATTAATCAGTATACGTGTATTGGTTAGCGGATTAGCGCTCTTATAATAGTGGAGATAATTCAATAATACATCATTCAAACAATTTTATCTTCCACAGAAAGAACGCGATTGGTGAATATCCAGTTCGTTACTCAATGCCGGTTCTGACAGCGTTCATGACTCAAGCAATTTTTAAAATCACAATTTTTGATGTCATATTTTCAAGTATGATGAAAACCGCACACTTACCTGCCGCAATTGCCACAGATCATTGTGAAATGAATGAAACTGTTAAATTAATAAGTATATATTAGAACATGATTGCGTTACAGCTTAAGAATGTTTCTATCATTCACTACCGACATTTCTAAAATTTTATGCGTCACTGTAGTAAGATGAATATATCTAAAATAATTAATCATGTGATTTAAGTGTATGGCTGCTTTATATGATGGAAAATTTCGCCTCTTAGTAGCATGTTAGAGACGGAGTCGATTTTGATATATTTTTCATTCAGCCGGCGGAAGGCATTCATTGGACGTTTGACAATATATAGTATATAGACGTAAGTTCAACGTAATATATATTATATTTTGTTTACTGAGATACATACACTGAAGAAGTGTAAGTGTATTTTCTTATTTTATATCAATTACAATTTTGTAAGTGTATTTTTAATGTTATATAAATTAAGTGTTGTAAGTGTACTTTTTATGTTTTATAAATCAAGTTTATTTATCAGATTTGATACAGTCGATTCACAGAATCTGACGCCGGCTGAGCTGAAAATGCAGTGTCGGACCCCAGGGACCGACACCGACTCGAACATGCTAAAGGGATAATGTACATAAATACAGATAATCCCTCTTCCGCCTATATAAAGAATGATTTTATTCATACGACATAACAAAAATGGTTATTTTTGTAACAGTAATAGTGGAGAACTTTAGCCAACAATTTCAGTTTCCTTCCATAGCTTTAGAGTGAATTATATTTTATTTACTTAGGCTCCAAAGTTACTATTGTATTGTATCATATAATTAAAGTTTCGATAGTCATATTCACGTGGCTTAAATCTGGCTTAAATATCTAATCTCTAAAGTTAGTTTTGCAAGTGATTACATTATTCTTTTTATTCGTCTGGCACAATTTAGACAAGAACCCAGTGAGTGTGGTATATGCAAGGACCGTACCCTCCTTCCCCTACTACCAACCTCTTGGAAAAGATTCATATATTTAGAGTGTCCATATCCGCATGAACACGGGGGCAGTTTGGGAAAATCCAGGAATAGACCTCTGGTCGTCCGAGTGCAATCCGGTCCCTAAACCACTGGGCCGTCTCACTCCCGGGACAAAACGTTGTAAATATTTGCAAAAATATTATGGAACTAACTCGTATTTCAAATTAGCAGCAAATAAATTTGTTACAAAATTTACAGACTGCGACCTTTGATTTGCTATCTGGATTATATTTTGCATAGATTATATTCTGAGATCCCTAATGCACACAAAAACTTTGAGTTAATCATTAAATACAACTAAATATATGAAACATAAGGATAATGCAATAATATAACCACGGACAATATAAATATTTTATAACCCTTAATATTGAATTACAAGTATAGTTTAGTAATACAGTGTGTGCTTCAAATTAAGGAATGATACAAGCTTTATAATAAGCAGTTTGATATCATGTTTCAAAAAGGCCGAGGCATGAAATAAGTCATACATATCAGAAGTTGAATTTAAGCTTAAATATGAAGGAGGAAAATGCAAGGCAACGAACGAGGCAAATTAACAGCAAATAAATTTGTTTCAAAGCTTACAGACTGAGACCTTTGATTTGTTATCTGGATTGTATTTTGCATAGAGTATATTCAGAGATCCCTAATGCACACTAAAACTTTGAGTTAATCATTAAATACAACTAAATATATGAAACATAAGGATAATGCAATAATGTAACCACGGAAAATATAAATATTTTATAACCCTTAATATTGAATTACAAGTATAGTTTAGTAATATAGTGAGTGCTTCAAATAAAGGAATGATACAAGCTTTATAATAAGCAGTTTGATATCATGTTTAAAAAAGCCCAGGCATGAAATAAGTCATACATATCAGAAGTTGAATTTAAGCTTAAATATGAACGAGTAAAATGTAGGTCCATTTCATATATTGCAGTAAAGATGATCGCAGCATTAACCAATTGGATGTAAATTTAACCTGAGAAGCATAATTCGGTGGTTTGAGTTCCCATAGGGACACAACTCCCTGAAAATGCATATTTTCTCAAAGCTAATTGATATAAAAATAAAATTACTTACAATAAAATGCCAATAATTTAATTTGTATTTCTTTAGAAATGATTTACTTTCTATTTAAATAATTATTTTTCAATTAATTAGAATTTTCAATACGCTCGTTTCAGAAATCAAATCCAAAAATAAAATAAAATAAATTGTATGCCTGTTTTAAATTGATTATTTAAAAAAAATAACGGCGCTATTTACATAAAATAATATATAAAGTTCTTTTTCAACAACTTTTTGAAAGCTTTAAAATCTATTGTATGTATTTTATTCTGGATAAAAGCATAAGAACGCCACAGGTGTTTTATCTCTTAAGCGCTAAAAAGCATTTATTAATCTAAGGATAATAAGATTTTTAACTATGCTTAATTTACATGAAAAGGCTGAAATTTTTGAAACAGCAAAGTGATTATCTTAATGTGAAGAGATTAATTAGCCATTTTCTTTGGATGATAAAGAATTAGACTAACTTAATTAACATTAAAAGAAATTCTTTAAAATAATATTTTTCCTACATTTGTGATTCTCATTTAGTTTTCTTAGTATTTTCCGATTTTCAAACACATGTTTTAATTATAATGATCCCTTAGATAAATCATCTAAATAAAGTTGGACGATGATTTTTTTTCGAAATTCTTAAAATTAAAGAATGTCATACTAGTTTTACTTACATACTCATTTTATGATATATGTGATTTTGTCTTTCCGCCTAATACTTTAAATCAATACATTTATTGTTCACATGTTTTTACAACGAATTACGTAAGTATTTAAAATATAACAAAATCAATACATTTGTGTAAAATATGAAAGCATATTTTTACTCGAATGATAATTTAATAGTATGGACAGTAATATATAAGGACATTATAAAATACTATTAATTTCAAGAGGTAAAATTAATAGGGAAAGTTGCGTTAGTCGAACAGTTGTAATACTTACCTGAAATGATGAAATACGAAAATTAAAGCATTCATAGCACAACGAAAGAAATAAATATAAATACATCCGGTAAAATATATGTATATTTTACTAAATATACAGAAATATTTATAATTTTGGGTATATACTTTACTAAATATACAGAAATATTTATGATTTTGGTATATATTTTACTACATATACAGAAATATTTATAATTTTGGTATATATTTTACTGACATTGTGACAAAAATTGAATAAAATATTCACTTTCAGAAAATATATCTGCTTTCGTCATCAACTACAAAAAATAACAGATGATAGAAATAATTACCAGTTATAACATATTGCTGAATAAGGAAGATATTTTAGATTTGATTGTGAGAAGTCCAATGGACAATTTTTTAAAAGAATATTATTACACTAACCATTTCACCCGGCAGTTTTCAATTCTAAGTGGTCTCTAAACGTGATACCTGCATATTTATTAAAATTTGCTGATGACCAATTTTAATTGTAGTCATTGTATGATATCAAATTGAGTATTTATTGCTTTTGAGAAGCAAAGCAATAGGAGTTTTTGAATATCCCTTTGAATGGTCAACCCTAGTTATACTTTTGGTTACGTTTTAGTTATACTGAAATTGCTCAATAAGTTTGATAGATCACCTCCTCACAAGCACGTAGTCAGTTCAGTGCATATTATATTGATAATCCAAAATTAATCAACTTTGTAGTAAATTAAAGTCTGCAGCATCCTTCTATATTTGATTTTAATGTCTTTGTATGTTCTATCGTCAATAAATATATCGCTTAAACTGTTAAGAGTTTCAATTTTATTGTCCTTTGAAAACATATTGCGAAATTGTGAGAGAGTGATTCATGTTCCGAATTCGTACATCCCTCCATAATTTATAAAACATAAATTTCAACAAATGTAAATACCGGGTGGTCAGAATTAAAACACCCCTACTCTGAGCTCTCTGCAGATCGAACTACTCAGTGTCAAGGCTCCAAAATTGTTGAACATACTTGTCAAGACATGGGGAAAGGGATTACGTGAAAAGAAAATTAGTTCCAGAAACCCCGATAGGTGGCACTGTACAACAGAAAATATGCTGAAAAGACATAAAATACACATTTGTAACACATTTTATTCCAATGTACCAAACATTCATATCACTAGGACCTTATCGATAGAGTTTTATCCCCCTTTATGCCCAAGACATAGTAGCTGCAAACCATGGGTTTATGCAAATTTTAGTGCTTTCAGTTCAAAATTGCAGTTACAATGACAGTTTAAGTTTCTTCACTTTTTTATCTTCTTTTCTTTTCATATCAGCAAAATAAATTAAAAAGGAAAAACCCCATATCGCATGTTTTTTTTTTTTTTTTTTTGTGATTATTTTGTGTCTTTCAGCATATTTTCTGTTGTACAGCGCCACCTATCGGTGTTTCTGGAGCTAATTTTTTTTCACGTAATCCCTTTCCCCATGTTTTTAATAGTAGATTCAACAATTTTGGAGCCTTTACATTGAGTAGTTCGATGTATAGAGAGCTCAGAGTAGGGGTGTTTTAATTCTGACCACCCGCTATAAATATGGCATAACCACATAACGTATCTTATTATATAAATGGCAAAACTTGAAACGACGTCAATCACTGTTTAAACTTGATTCTTTCTCTCCTCAGGCCCTGTATCCAGATCCTTTTCAGTCCCTTCCACAGTCTGAGATGGACAAGAAGGATCGTTCGGATTCTTATTCCACTTCCCTCAGCTGAAATGTGGTGTCTGGCCTTACACTCTTCTGCAGTCCTCGGCGGACGAAGGCGCGGAGTAAAGCAAGGGCTAATTCTACTGTCCTTTTCGAACTTAGCTGAGGACTTAAACCCTCGTCTATGTCGCATCAAATAATAAAATTTCAAATCTTATAAGATAAAGAATTTGAAGCTAAATGTCGCAAAGCCGATTTCTTGAATCCGCTGTACTCTCACTCCAAAGGGGTTTATAGTATGTATGTCATAATCGCATAAAGTGCAATAAAGTAATTATGATACTCGTAAACAGATTGATGCAAAAAATCATCCCTTTCGTATATTTTGAAAGTAAATATATGCGAATTTACAATAATATATTCGTATTATTATTATTTAAATCATACAGTTTTAATAGATTATTTGAAAACAATTTATCTTATTTGAATAGAACCACAAACGTCGAAATTATTAAGTAATTCGATTAGTTGCATTTTCGCAGTAATTCCGCTAGATGAGCGTGCTGTCGGCGAAAATTATAAGGCCATAATGGCGTATAGCGTAGATGTGGTTGAGTATTGTGGCACTTCCGTTACATTATTTAATCCCCCAGTCAATTTTCTTTTATAGTTTACTTTATACCCCGTGTTCCAAGATCCTTTACATTAAAAATGACAATAAATTTCGCCATCTGAAAATATCACTTACAGGATCGTATATGATCGTCTTAAAAATATCTTAACGAATCACAAAATTCCATGACACTAACGTGGTAAATACTAGCCATATCAGAATTTTGAGAGATCGAATATTGTTTTATTGCTTACGATTTATTGTTCAAGAAATACAGACGTTGCATAATGGTTTGGCATTATGGAAAATTCAGATATGTTTATATTTTACAATCATGCAACAAGTCGTTATAAAGTTACACTTATGTAGGATGTTTTTATATCCGAAATTAGACACTTCAGGCCTCGTCTTTAGCATTCGGTGTCAGTCTCCTGGGGTATTCCACCGTAAATAAAGATCTCATCGAACAATTACTAATCTCTCCCCTTCAAAGAGATTCTGAACCGTTCTTGAAACTTGGAATGGATGCGCTTACATTTCAAATCTAGTTCTTCGTAATTCCTCGATGTTTTAACTGAAATTTATCGAGTAACTTCCTATTACTTTAATTATATACATAAAGTATAATGAAAGAGAGAGAGAGAGAGTATTGTGACGGGGTCGAAAATTCGAATTCGAGTTTTCGGCAGGAGAGAACGTTTCAAGCATCCCTGATCACGAATCAAACATTTTTGACTTGAGGTTTGTGTGTGAGTGTGTGTGTGTGTGTGTGTGTGAAAGTATGTGTGTGTGTGTGTGAAAGTATGTGTGTGTGTGTCAGTGAGCCTGTGGAGACGATATCTCACGAACGAATGGAGCGATTCGAATGGCATTTGGTACAAAAATCACAATCCGTAAACACTGGAAGCCTGTTGTTTTTAAACGTAATCGAATGTCCAGAACCCCCCCCTAAATTTTCGAGTGAAGTTTTGAAAAAATCATCAAAAATACAAAACCTTTAATAAAGTTAAGCAAATAGACATTTCTTATGTAACTTATCCATAGAAAACGATTGACATAAACTTTAGAACGCTAGCATGAGCCGTTCTTGAGATATTGCACATTTTTCAAATAAATTTACCATAAAATTCCATAAATTAAAAAAAAAAATTAACTGTTGAGAAACATGTCCACTTTTCATATGTAATATCATGCGATAAATTAGATGACATCATTCTCGTGGATCTAGCTCGTTCCATTCATGAAAAAAGAAACTTTGAGTAATACTTTTGTATTTGAAAGCCATTACTTATTTATCGGCTATAAGAATAACTTATTACTCCGTCCATAACGCTTGGCGAGATTTTGGAGGCGAATTTGGCGGAATGTCGCCAACTTGGCAACTTTTTGAAATGTTTCCAAATTAACGAAAATCGCGCCAAATGGATAAAAATGACGCCAAATCAATGAAAATGATGACTAATTGTTGAAAATTCAATAACTTGAAAATAATATAAGTATCTATTATAAGAAAAACTTATTTGTTTACTGTAAAAGTAGTAAATTCATTGCATCATATAAGGGAAGTCATGTGTTGCCCACATCAGACTTTTTTACGAGAATAAAGTGATACAATTTTAAACAAAATTATGTAGAGAATATTTTATCTATATTTTTTCTGGGTTCATGATGATAAAAAATTATCTAAGCCGTAAGGAATCTATAAAATTATTCATGAAATATTATTGTAAAGTTTTAGCAAGGTAAAGTTAAACATTATTACGAACAAATTATAATACAGTGCCGCAGGCGTTTTCAGGATACTCTGTGGAAGGGGCACGTAGAAACAATTACAAAATTTGATCTTTGTAATTTAAAGCATCTTTAATGACAGTTCGAAATTACGCAAATGTTGAAGTAAGTGTTTTCAATGCGATATATCTTAAGACTTGGAGTACGGAGTAAATTATGATATAAATGAGGCAGGCTTGAAAGAAAAATACAGGATGTATCTGAATTACTCATCAATATTTGGTGGGGAAGTAGGAAATTGGATAAGAAGACTATTTCACATAGGAAAGCGTAGGCGCAAACGAACGCATGGTGGTGTAAAGGGGGGCTTTGTGTCCACAACTCCCGTTCACGCGCAAAACTGCCTGACGTGCGGTTTCAGAAATGACGGTGTAGAGGGCGCTTTGTGTCCACAACTCCCATTCATGCCCAAAACTGTCTAACATATGGTACCAGCATGACGGCGCTCCTGTGCATTTCGCAAATGATGTGCGTGGTTAGCTGACCAGAAAATATGGAACTCAATGGATTGGTCGCGATGGACGGGTTTGTTGGCCACCACGGTCACCGGATTTATCTCCAATCGACTTCTTTGTATGGAGTGCGATAAAAAACATGGTGTACAAGACCCCTGTTACCAGTGCTATGGACCTTGCAGCACGTATATCGATTGCCGCCTCAAAAATTCGGGAAATGCCGGGCATATTCTAGAAAGTCCAATCGTCCATGCAGCGTCGTTGTGAGGCGTGTACTCTAGCAAATGGTCGGCATTTCGAGCACCTCTTGTAAGTCTGCACAAATAAATGTTTTTTTCTTACAACTTTCTTGTTAAGTTTTCTTCCCATCATTTAACCAGGCTCATATTGCCCTACTACATGACGTCTGCTCCCATGCTTTCCTATGTGCAATAGTCTTCTTTTCCTATTCCCTACCTCCCCACCAAATATTGATGATGAATTCAAATACACCCGGTACATGTTAGAGGAACTGACATTATAGTGTTACGAATACTTAATCCACTGTTATAATTTGAAAATTTGGGTCACTAGGACTTGAAATATTCGGTATGTTTAGTGACGAATTTGCCGAAATATCGTCAATTTTACGAATTTTTGTGTGTTCTGGAAATTTCTCAAATTCTATTGTTTGGGCAAGAATTTCACGAGTTACATGCTTTTCCCAGAAGTTTTTTTGAGTGTGTATTATTTCGTCATCGGTAAATTGGGTTATTGAAGAGATATGAGTAAAATATTTATCGAAATCAGAACAAAACGCAATATGTAATTTTTCTTCTGATCATACATATTCCTTAAGTTGTATTATAAAACAATTCAAGCAGTAAAATAAATAAATAGGTCTGCTACATCTCTGCTGTGATATGTTTCTAAGTTATTATATATGCTTTTCGCAATAAGCAATCTCGCCCGGTGGAGTGACCGTAAACCTTTCGTCGTCGATAATTTCGTCGCTTGTGGTTACATTCGAGCGAAATAAGCCGCATTTTGTTAATTTATGAAGCAATAATTTTTCAAAAAAAAGTAATAATAACAAAAATAAATGAAAATGATTTTTTTTCAAAGAACAATGTTTTTAGTGATGTTTGTTATGATGCCACTAATCAACTAAATCCCACTAAATATCTGCACGAGTTAGACAAATAAAATTCGGGATGCTGAGTGACCTATAGCTGCGTAGCTATTGTTAAAAGAACAGTAGTGGGTATTTCGAAGATTTCAAATTATAATGTGTTGTTTCTTATCCCACTTGACCCACAGCAACATCAGATCAAGTCCAGGAACCCGTGAGTCTTCAAAAGATGAAGAACTACTCCAGGACTGGAGCACAGCTGACTATTCTGGCATCCAGTACATGTCAAGGCATGGGCAGGAGAGGCTAAATTGCACTTCGGGCAAAGGGGATAAACCTTAGAACCCAACACATGCTGAAGAAAAAAATGCACTATTAAGAACTTTTAAGAATTTTAAAATTATAATGTAACGGACTAATGGTTTAAAAGCTAGAAAATATATTTATTTCTCAAAAACCGCCACTATCAATCAAATTTATACGAAAAATGTGTAAAAGTTAGACGATTGAATATGGACTTGCCAGATGTCTTATATGTACTACTTAAAATTAAAATATGAATTTCCTATTTTTAAAGTTTTAAGGAGGTTTAATAAGCGTTTAAATTCTTCCAAATATCTTTTATTCTCTACACGAGTCATGTATACTAAATATTATACATAATATCTGATTGAGTTAGGCATATGGATTCGATATATTTTCGATATCTAATTCGAAAGTCGGTTAGTGAGAAAATGAGAAATGTATTATGAATTACTTCAATTTAAATTTTTATTCACTGCATGTTTCATGTTTCATTCACTGCGTTATCTGATACAGTTTTTCATTTTATTTTCGTGAAGATCACTTTTGTAAATCATGGGTACTAACGGAAATAAAAATTTGGCTGCCGCCCAGGCGGTGAAGTGGATAGCGTCTTCAGCTGCTGTCTTGTGGGCTCGGGTTCGAATCCCAAATAAGGCATGGATGTTTCTCGAGGATAAAGTCAGTCTTCCGTCTTCTGAGTCCTCGTCTAAATGTGAAGCTGTACCCCTTCCGACCTTCGTCAGTGATGCGTTCTTGTAATAAAATTTGTTCTCTCGGCTTGTGCCTTTCTACGTTCATTCCTGCTTCTTGCGTCACTGGTCCTGAATCGGCTTCGCCGAAACAGGAGGTCTTCAGCAAACAACAAAATTTTGCTAAGCCTAAAATCTTGGCTTTTCTGCATTCAAGATTGGTTTCATGGGATCATCCTTTAGATCAAAAAGCATAAAAATTACTTTATAATGACTTGATTCAGTGTTGAGTTCCTTAAATACTGACTGCATTTAAACGGACTTACTTTTTATTTCATAATTCACTTGCATTTGTTTGTAATTCACTTACATATATCTATATACTTTATAAGTTGTTTTAGTATATTAAATATCGATACAGAATTTAAGAATAATGCATTTAATAGAAAACATTTTGGTGGCAGGGAAATGTTGTACAGGCCCTAAGGGAGTTCTCTTTTAATAAAACATTCCAAGAAAAGGCGAAATAAACTTAAATTTTGAAGAAGAGTCTTTCTGCAACGATTCTCGGTGATTGTTTATACTCCGTTTCGTTGAAAATCCCCTTTAATGAGATTTTCAGGTTGAATAAAAGTTCCCAGACGTTTAAAATGGAGATGTAAAATGGGCTTGTTGAGTCTTATTCCTTCAACTATCATACATGGTATGTGTCATTATAGAAGTAGTCTTAAACTGGTGATACAAAAATAAACTTTTATTCTTAAAGAATTTAAAATTTAAATTTAGTATATCATTTTCATATTAGATACTCAATATCGAAACTTTAAATAGATTGTTAAATTTCCTTATATCTGTAAATTGTTTTTAAAATTGCATTCGTATTAGTGTTATTAGTGCTTAAGTTCGTAATAGTATAACATATATATGGTTGCATGTGGTTCTTCTGGGTGCTGTACAACAGTGGATTTAAACTTGCGGCTCGTGTCTTGCATGCGACCTGACATCTGATTATGTACAGCCTACTGATGAAGGAAACGGTCTATAGCAAAAAATAAATAATAGTTCTCTGTACCACAACTATTTAAGTTCTGCAAACGATTTTTTATTTTATTAAAGCAGATATATATACTGCTTTCAGGAAATCTATGTAATAACGATTTGTCATATATAATATACAAAATGTTCGTATAAAATGCATAATTGGAATTTCTGAAATTCCCTAAAATTACACTCTGTATGCAATGAAAACGGTTAATATAGTATAGTACACAAATATTTGATTGAAAAGGATATACACGTTTCGTTGCTTTTGAACAAAATGATATTTTAAGCAATATTTTAATGTCTTAATAGTGTTAAGTCTAGGACGCTTTGATGAGGACATGTCTCAGAGATTTGCACAACATGTTAGGTAAATGTTAACTTCACATACGCAATTTGTAAGGAAGGCCTGGGCAGATTAACCGCAATCATAATCCTGGAGTTAACTTTAAAAAAGTATTATGTTTCAGATATTAGCCTTGCAAACTCTTATCCAATTCATGCGTCGCCCATTGTGTTTCTAAAGCGAGAATATATCTCTAGATTTTCATGCTTGTATAAACCATTTGATAGTGTAAACCTTTCGTTTTATTAGCAGAGGCCCCGGAATCAAAATGAGAAATACGATTTTGTCCTGAAATTAACATTCTTTAAAGCAAGAAACTTTAACCACATCGCGCCTTTGTAGGTTCGCCGTTATTTCTGCTCATTAGAAAAAATCGGCGGTTTTTTATTCCACAGCTCTAAATTTTTTCAAAAACCTCTTACATACAAAGAATAATGGGAGGTATTTGATTAAGTGCATGCCAATAAACAAAGTGTGTGGTGAAAAATATGTATAAAGAGAATGTATGTTTAAAATAGGTATTTCAACATGCATGGAAATGCATTTTAATCAATACCTCTTTAAAATACAAGGATCACCGTATACCAGAAGGAAACAAGCAATGGAATAGACAAAGTTAAAAATAATCAGTTATTTTGTAGTTTGCCTACATTTAAGGAATTCCACGAGAAATCATGTTTAGAAATGTAGAAATTATTGTTCCGAAATAATTTTTTACATTCTATAACACGCATTTTAAGGTACAATTACTTTTTTACCTACTTTAACAGCCTAACTGCAGTTTATTAGGAAAACCATGACAAAAGTAGTGCTAACTTTTGCTGAAAAAAGTATAAATTTTTGTATACAGCATCTTTCATCATTGTCGCTTATAATGAATAGCAGTAACCACAAAGGCAATCGAAGTGTTTTGATGACTTCAGTTTCAGATCGTTTTATATGCAATCGCTCATTTTAGGGCAATTTTTTTCTTCCATTATCATTTTATTCTAAAAAAAAAATCTGTATTTTTAAATATATGACATACTAGCTAGGACTAATATGCAAAATAATATTGTACCAATTAAGATTTCCTTACTGGTTTTTGCTCAGCATTTGTCCCAATCCCTGCCATTTCCCGAAAAGTAATAAAAATTGAGAAATGTGGGTTATATGATTTCCATGGGTTGAAAGTTCCAACCTCTATTTTGAGCCAAAATTGCTGTTTTGTCACCTTCTTTACTTGAAATTTTATATTTCCGGAAAAACATATTCAGATACGAGTCTAACGGATGAGCCCAAAATGTATTTGTAAATAGGTCATAAAAACAATAATAAACTGGCCTTCTACTTTCATAGACAAATAGCGGACTTGTTCTTTAGGACCGAGAAGAAGCGCGACCCCACTTACTCCACTTAAGTCGACAACTGCTTTGCTGATTTGACTTAAGTGACTTTCATGTTTAATGTACTTCTTTTTAAATAAGTACCGAAAAAAAGGACAGAGGGATATGATGGTTATTGTTGTAGTCCTTATCATATTACCATGGTTCAAACTTTGTAAACGGTAGAATTTGTACTTGCTAAACAAGCATTCCAAATTCAATAAAATGAAACATTTATGATATATGTATATGCATGCGTATGATTCATGTTTGTCCATGATTCATGTTTGTGAATGCATGCTTACATGTATGTATATTCGTGGGTGTGACCATGTTCAATAGTGAAAATTTGAATAAAGATAATTTGAAACTGCCTTCCTTGTCTTTAAAAAGTAATATCGAAATAGTGCACTTATATTATGATCGATTTTGATGACATTTTTTCAATAAAAAAGAATTTGCCAAGATGATTATGGCTTTAGTCTTATATTTTATCTTCATCTATTTATCTGCCTAACGAAGGGGATAAAAATATATATTTGTATGATTGTAATGAATTCTTAATTCTCTAAAGCGTCTTAAGGAATTTAAATATTTTCACCGGTTCCTAAAGTTAATTATGAACAAGTTTGCGGTTAAAATATTTTACACTTTGTTTACACTTTATTTTACACTTAATTTTATTCCTCTACTACCAAATACAATCGCTGTTACCCGGAAGTTAAGTAGGCATTCATCAAATTCATTAATAACAAACTGATATTAATAATAACAAATTGAATAAATTGTATCTGTATAAATAACAGTGAAAAAGCATATAATCTGTGTGCACTGGCACAATGTGAACGATACGGACCACCAAACAAAAATTATTCCTTTCCCCTTACGAACACAATTTAAAGTAGAAGCATAAACTCCTTTTGGTTTCTCATTAAAACACGAAAGAAACAACATTTTCCCAATCCCTTCAATGTGACCATATATCAGCCAACATTTTCTGAAGCCATAGTAATCGGTAAGTGAGAAATAAAAATAAAAAATCTGATGTGGGTAGCACATGACTTTCCCTGCGGACTTATATCCACGTTCTCTTTATTTTAATTAAATTTAATTCAGTTTTAATTCATTTTTCGTTCTCATTTGATAACTGGACTTACTTTCAAAGGTGGCTTGGAGAAAATACGAAAAAAATTAATATATCTCGAGAACGGCTAGCCCTAGTGTAATAGGTTTGGTCTTACGTTTTTCTTTGTTAAAAATTATGTATTAAACAAGAATTTCATGGATATATTTGAGCATATGTAGTTTTTTATTTTAGATTTTGGCGATTTTTGCAGACCATTTTGCAAAATATGCCAAAATCTAAAAAAATCTTCGTATCAAAATCTAATCAGCACCAGGGTGTCTCATAAGTGATTTGCCTACCAAATTTTGTGGAATTCGGTCCATTAGTTTTTCAGCTAGTGTGGATACAAGCTTTTGGGGGCCATTTCGCAAAAAAGGCCGGTTCTTTTATCCAGAATCGTACCCAATACTAATCAACACCAAATTCGCCCACAAGTGACTTACCTAAAAATTTTTATGAAATTCGGTCAGTTACCTTTTTAGTTAGAGTGGATACAAAATCTGCACAGATAGACACACAGACAGTCAGACACACAGACACATACACAGACACACACACAGACGTCACGCTAAAAATAGTTTTTTCGTATTCTAGAGATCTCGAAACGTGTAGATCTGTCGCAAACTCGAGTTGCAATTTTCGGCATGATTCCAATACTTTCCCTATACATTGCCATGTATTGCAGGGAAAGTGAAAATGAAATATTCGAAACATAATCCTTTCTCTCAGAGAGATTGTAGGCCTTAAAACGCATTGCGACCAGATAACAGCGAATATTTTCCAAAAATTCACGGAAATTCGTCAATCTTTACAATTCTGTATAAAAAAAATATGTTTTTTAAATTTTGGCCCCTGGATAGCATTTTTTAAATTTTGGCACATGGATTTAATGTACATTTAACAAAAGTTTTAAAAATGCTCATGGAATCAGGAAAGAAGTCGTATTTGAAAATATATTTCCGAGATGAGTATCTAGTCATATCTCTGAGGTTTTTTTATCGGTCCGAAATTAAAAATTCTGTAACAAAGAAACTATTTTTTTTTTAATTTTTGTCATTTGGGCAATATTTTTCTTGCACTTAAGGGGACAATGGACGTTCAAATCCAACTTTTTTAATTTTGATCACATTGATATAATTTTTTTCACATGTGCTAAATTCATCACATATTTACGAAATATATTTAAAAAATATCGATGCAGTCTAATTTTTCATTTTAAAAAGTAAGAAAAAGTAATTTTTAATAAAATTAAGACTTTTCTCGTGCATGAATTTAAATTTGTTTTTCCTAATTTCGCATTAGATTACTTTAATTGATTAATAAGAACACATTTGTGCATTAATTTCAAAATCCATCCACGGGGTACTTAAAACAATATATATTCTTGAATTGGTAAACCGATTTTCATCAATATTTTATGTATAGATAAAAATGCATGCACAATTTTGTTAAAATTTATTTGTAGAATATATCCTACACATTACATATAATTAAGTAAAAAATTAGAACGCATGGAGCATTATAAATCTATAAAAATCTTGAAAATCTCATTCTGTGAAAAACGCAATTTAAAGAACACTTTTCAACTCAATGTTTGGTGCATTACAACTTTTGTATGTTCATAATTTAGAGAGTAAACATTCGATCCCAATGCGGTTTTTTTCCAATAGATGTGAAATAAAGTGAAAAATAATATTGTGGCATTAACAAAATTTTCTAATTTTTGTTGTATTTTGCTCATTTGAATGTCCATTGTCCCTTAACTTCAGTTAAAAAAATGTGGAGATCGTAAAGTTAAAATTGAGTTGGGAGTTAGATAACTAATATAGGTAGCCCTGTTGTACTTTTTCCGAGTTTTTTTACTTCCCTGCAATGCATGGTAATATATAGAGAAAGTATTGGTATCATGTTGAAAATCGCAACTCGAGTTTTCGACGGATCTACACGTTTCAAGACCTCTAGAATACGAAAAAACTATTTTTAGCTGACGTCTGTGTGTGTGTGTCTGTGTGTCTGTGCAATGTATGTATTCACTCTAATTCAAAAACTAATGGACCGAATTTCATAAAATTTAGTAGGTAAGACCCTGGCGCTGATTAGTTTTTGATACGATTAAAAAAAAAGAACCCACCTTTTTTGGCGAAATGGCCAGCAAAAATATCATGTATATACTCTAGCTGAAATACTAATTGACGAAATTTCACAAAATTCTGTAGATAAGTTACTTGTAGGATACTCGGGTACTGATTAGATTTTGAAACGATTTGTAGAACAACATGCCTTTTTTTGCAAAATGACCAGCAAAATTTGCCAAAATCTAAATTAAAAAATTACGTATGCTCAAATATATCAAGTAAATGCTTGTTTTCTACGAAATTTTTAACGAAGAAAAGAATGAGACCAACCCCATTACACTAGGACTAGCCGTTCTCGAGATATTTTAGTTTTTCGTTTTTTCTTTACGCCACCTTTGACTATGAGTCCAGTTACCAAATGAGAAAGAAAATTGAATTAAAAGTGAATTAAATTTAATTAAAATAAACAGAACGTGTATATAAGTCTGCAGGGAAAGTCATGTGCTGCCCGCATCAGATATTTTTTTCTTTTGCCTTTAAAATCCTGTAGAAAAAAAAAAGAAACTATCAACTTTTTTGAAATTACCCCCATTTATCTCCCTTCGGAAAATGATAAGCCCGTGAAAATGATAAGCCCGAATTTAAAAATAGATCGAAATCACAGATCGGAAATTGAGGAATAAAATGCGTTTTAAATACGGGGTATGAATATCGCTCGAAGAGCGTGCTTTAACTTAAAATAACTAAACATCTAATTCGAATTAAAAGAAAAAAAACTATTGCCGAGCCGTATTATCCAGGGTTCTGAAGTACCTATGTGCCAAATTTTTCCGCTGTCCAAAGCTCAGATTTCCCGCTACAGCCGACGCATACATCTTCTTTCGTTACGTATTACTATTCCAGATAACGTCGAGTAATATTGTAATAATATAAAATCATCAGATCTATCGATCGTTAGAAATTTTAGTAAATGCTTAAAATAGTAATTTTAATCTTTCACTTATATCATGTAAAATGCCTTAACTGCTGGCCCAAAACGGCAAAAGGACCTTTGCAAGAAGGCATTTCTATTACGTGAATGTATGGTTGCCATAATTGACTTTTCAAATTAGGGTTTCCAGATGTAATGATTTATCTAGCATTTTTCGCAGTTTTAAAAACGTACACTTACTAGAAATTTCAAAGGAGCTTATATAAAAGGAGTCATAGCTCGGTTGGAAAGTAGTTGACATGATACGAGATTAATTGGATTATAAGATAAGGCAGTGGCTAGAAAATTGCACCTGTTAGTAGTTTAGAATACCCGCTATTTTTGGAAATAGCTGAACATTTAATTACTGTTTTATTATATTTAACAGTTGTTTAATGATCTTGCAAGATAGTTATGGAGTTATTTCACTGTATATTGTTCTTATTTTCGCTTGTTAGCTCTTTAAAATAAAAGTGTTAGTTATCCAGAAATTTGGACCTATTCTTGTATCCTGAAGGTACACCCCACAGGATACGTAGTAACAATACATTTCTCACTCAAAACACAATTCACCACTCAGCGTGCGTCTTATTACGTAGCAATTTGGCAGTATGATGAATGTCACTTAAATGCACACCATTAATCTTAAGTGAAACATACCGGAAAAGGCAGTGTCAATCATGCTGGTTTGTGTAGAAATTTTCCGGAAACTTGCAGGAATATCATGTCATTAATCTTTCTAGAAATGTTTAAAAAATTTGAATGTTTCAACCGTGTTTCAAACAAATATCCGTTAAGATCGAATCTGTTTATGATATTGCTAGGAATTTATACGACAAAAGCAGTTTTAGTAAAATGATATTTCATGCTATTTCATGGTTAAATACATTTTGAATGATATGTCGTAGACCTGCGAATTTAAGAATGTTTTAAATTCGGTAGATTATCACCGCTTACACATTTTGATAATAAGACATTATGTAGTAAAAATCACGAAATGTAACTTTTTTTACGGGCTCCCTGTCACGAATTCTGCCATTTTAAGTCGAAATATTATTTTATTTTCTTACTCCGACGAGTTATAGAAAAATGTTTAACGGTAGCCATTAGGATAGACCTTAATTAAGCTAAAAATATATGCCATCTTCCCATAGAATATAGTATGAACCTGAGAAAGATATGGGATTATTTTGTATACCGACCATATAAATCAGTAATATTCTAAGAGTTTATATTATTTAAAAATGAGTTTTTATTTAATCACGTATTTCCCATAGCAAAAGGAATGAAATCGTGGAAACTGCACCAAAGTAGAGTACAGTTAATTGACATAAGTGGCACAAATAACCGCGAAGGCTAGCTACATTCTCCAGTGCGAGAACCTGAGTTTTGCGGCAAAAAATAAAATAAAATAAAATAAATCGCTGGACAGGATTGGATAAAATTTGGAGAAATTGTTATTTAGAGCAATTGGCAGCTACTTTGCTCTTTTGTAAACACCTTTAAATATCATATGCATTACATAATGTCTGCTCTACTGTAGAGTTGTCCAATAACTTTTCGACACGAATGTTGTCATATCAGGACTGAGAAATCATTTTGTAACCCGTGAATTAAAAGCAGGGAGAACGAGACCAGACACCAGAGAAAAAATCATAAAGGGGCTTGAGTGATTCAAAGGGCTCAACATTCTTGAAAACAGGGCTCACTAAAAACGCACTTAATCATTAATATTTATAAACCATAATAGTTACTAATATATAACTCAATCCGTATAAATTATTAACAAATAATCGAATATTTATATTTGTAAGCTAAGTGTTGATTATTAACATCCATGATACTATATATCAATATTAATATATAATTATTACAATTGATTTGAATGTAAGCACTAACTATTAGTAAAGCTGTTAATGAATCGAAAAAGAAATTCTGAAAGTTAATACCAGTTAATGCTTAACGTTAACTCTTAACTACTTATCAGTTGATTTTGACTTTATAACGCATAACATTGAACCCGCAATAATACAAAAGCATCTTAAATACTATTGTTATAATTTTAAAAAATTTTAAATGTTTTTAATTAAATGTGTATGAAATTGATAATCAGGATATCGACAATTTCAGCTGAATTAAAAAAATCTCTAAAATGAAGTAATTTATAATTTTTTTTTTAAGAAGAAACGTTTTATACAAAATTTAGATGACATTTATGATGGAATTTCATTTCACTGCTAAATATGTAATATTTTTTATCAGGGGAGAGTAGAGTAGGACTGGGTTTATTCATTGGGGGGAGTAATTCCCTCTGGCCCATGCATGGCTACGACACTAAAATACTAAGTGAAACGTTTTAAATAAGTTTAACTATTTGAAATCGCAATTTCTAAATGAAGTTCTAACATAATTTAACTCCATTTAAACGTATCATTTTTATCGAGGACGTGATAGCATGCTTTTAATTACAATTTGTATTTCTAAAATGACTGAAAAATTTAATAATTTAACAGCTTATTTAACTTTCCTTCTAACCTATGATTAAAATGTTATGATTTTTTTATATTTACCAGCTGTAGTGCACTCAGTATAATTCCATATATCAATTTCACTAAATTTTCATATGTCACAATTTAGAGGAAGTTTATTTATCACACAATTATTAGCAGCAAAAATTAACGATAACTACGTCCGCTGCGCGGGCATTAGAAAGCCTCGAAAGATGAAGGTTGAACTAATTCACAAAAATGAAGTTTATATACTCAATTTACAATCAATAAAACTGAACACGAGTTTTTTTTGTCTTTCCATAGAAAAAAGTAAGCAAATGCAGGTGGCTCATCCATTATGAAGGGGATCATTTTTCTTACCCCATTTACATCAAATATAATTTATTTGAAGTAGATTTTATGCTTTCTTAAGCAGCACTTTTGGATCTGAAAACTCGTTAGATAATTTAGTTCACAACATTTAGCGCGTTTTTACATTTCGTACAATACATAATATATCATATTAGGAAAAGGTAACTCGAGTATTCGAAATCGAGTTTTGTTTGATTTCTACGTTTCAGAGATATTAGAAACAATATTCTTGGCAAACCCACACGACTAAGAACATGCATATACGTACTTAGCAAACCTACACATGCATATACGGCTGTTTTTGTTTATTTGTGAAGGTGTGGTTAGTCATGCAATTGAAATATAATATATGCATGTTTTAATTTCAATCAGATTTTCATAAAATTTACAGTTGGATATTTGGTACTTCGGAGCCCATTAGATATTCATAAATAATAAAATAAAAAATCTGATGTGGACTACACATGACTTCTCTTATATAATGCAATGAATTTACTATTTTTACAATAAAAAATAGCTTTTTCTCATAGTAGCTATTTATATTCTTTACAAGAAATTGGATTTTCGTCAATTAGTCGTCATTTTCACTGATTTAGTGTCATTTTGATCCATTTGGCGAGATTCCCGTTAATATGGCAACATTTAAGTCGCCAAGTTGGCAACATTACGCCAAACTCGGCGCCAAAATCTCGCCAAGCGTTATGGACGAAGAAATAAATTATTCTTATAGCAGATAAATAACTATTGGCGTTCAAATACAAAAGTATTACTCAAAGTATCTTTTCTCATAAATGGAACGAGCTAGATCCACGAAAATGATGTCACCAAATTTATCGCATGATATTACATATGAAAAGTGAACATGTTTCTCAACAGTTAATATATTTTTTTTAGTTTATGGGATTTTTGTTAAATTTATTTAAAAAATGTGCAATATCTCAAGAACGGTTCATGCTAGCGTTCTAAAGTTTATGTCAATCGTTTACACACACATACTTTCACACACGTCAACACACACACACATACTTTTACACACACAAATAAACATCATCTAAAAAATATTCAATTCGTGATCAGGGATGCTTGAAACGTGCTCTCCCGTCGAAAACACGAAATCGCATTTTCGACCCCGTCACAATACTTCCCTCATACACTTTGTATAAAAGGAAAGTAAAAATAAAAGTATTTTTTGTTTTTTTACAATACGGTCCGATAAAATTTTAAGAATTGAACTAAAAAATAATATATGCATATGTATATGCATTTAGCAAATGATTATTATATGTCTCATATTATCTATATGAATCGAATTTTTCATTCTACGCAATCAGATCTGATATGCTGGATCTGACCCCATCAATCAGATCTGATATGCTATATCCGATCCGATCAATCGGATTTGATATGCTAGTTCCGATCCGATCAATGAGATCTGTTTTGATCACCCTGTCTATGACATTACTGTATTGCATTATCCTTCAGAAATTAAAATCACTTATTTTTATGTGCCATTTCGGTCTGTGTGTCCTTTATCATTAGACTCCATTCGCTCTTTCAGGATGTTGCATTTTCAGTGTCAGATAGTATATATACTACATATGCATGTATGGAAGATTAAAATTGTTAATGTTTCATTGAACGATACCTTTACTTATGATGGTTCTGATAAAAAAAATTCCTTATAAATCACATACTTCCCCCAAATTATATTTTAAGATATATATATATATATATATATATATATATATATTTAATAAAGGTTTGAAAGCCCAATGAAAGAAAAGTGAGAAGCTGTAACTCGAAAAACCTAACTTTCTAACATCTCTCAAAACAAAAGTATGAATCAGCAAATCTTCAAGCAAATGGAAAAATATACAATTTCGAATCATCAAGTTAAAGAAAATTATCAAAAATCAATGGTATGGAATCGATAAAAGAAAACAGATGAAATCCAAGCAATAAGGCTGTATACGTGGGCAGGGTCTAGGCTTAAATCATGGATTTGTTCACTTCTTCAAAACTCTTTCTCAAGTCCAATTGTTTTGTAGAAGCAAACACAAAAATGTATGTTTCTGAAGAAATAGATAGATTATATCTATAAACTATTTCTACTTGGACAGCATACATAAAGACGAAAAATAAAAGTCAGTATATTCGTTCTGGGTTCCCGGTTTAGACAGGTTCGTGCATTTGCTGAGTTATTTTCCAGGTATTCTTTTATCTTTTATTTTTTCGTCTTTATGTATGCTGTCCAAGTAGAAATAGTTTATAGATATAATCTATCTGTTTCTTCAGAAACATACATTTTTGGGTTTGCTTCTACAAAACACTTGGGCTTGAAAAAGAGTTTTGAAGAAGTGAACAGATCCATGATTTAGGCCTAGACTTTGTCCACGTGTATAACATTATTGCTTGGATTTCATCTGTTTTTCTTTTATCGATTCCATACCATTGGTTTTTGATAATTTTCTTTAACTTGATGATTCGAAATTTGGATTTTTTTCCATTTGCTTGAAGATTTGCTGAACTATACTTTTATTTTGTAAGCTGTTAGAAAGTTGGGTTTTTCGAGTTACAGCTTCTCACTTTTCTTTCATTGGACTTTCAAACCTTTATTATTATTTAAATCATTTTATTTATTAGCTGCATTTGCGCAATAAATTAAATGTAATTTGGATTGTCATTCCTATTTACTCATTTTCTTTACATTTGCATTTTTGCAAAGTGTCCTTAATTTTTTAAGTATGCTACAGTATATATATATATATATATATATACTGTAAGTATGCTACAGTATATATATATATATATATATATATACTGTAAGTATGCTACAGTATATATATATATATATATATATATATATATATATATATACTGTAAGTATGCTGCAGTATATATATATATACACACACACACACACATATATATATATAAATATATATGTATATAGTCATATATAGTCATATATAGTCATATATATAGTCAGTAAGAAGCAAAACTGTTTGGAAATCTCGTTTGTAGATCAATAGTTTGATTTTACAAAACTTTTATTGTTTTCGTGTAATTGGCTTGTTAATTTGTAGAAGATTAAACATATTCCGTGTTTAATTTATGTATTATTTGCATCTCGAAAAATAAAAGTGCTTGCTATGAATAGTAATACAGTAATGTGTATCCTCTTAGAATCCCTATAATTATATATAATTGGATTTCTTATCGACATCTTGGTTTTTAAAATGTAGTGGTTACAATTTCTCAAATCCTGTGAAATCCACGACTTGCACTCAAATTTGTATAAACTTGATCTTTAACCGTAACTCCGAAATATTAATTTCCTCCCATTATGTGTCCTACTTTAGTCAGTATGTGTTTCTATAGGGGGGGGGGGTTGCAGTTGTGATGGTTGAATCCCATCTCAAGTCTTGCCCGCGTTTGGTGGGAAATTTAAATAAAATATATTGGCTCGGAAGGGGGGAAAATACATGTCTTACAGTCTAGTTGACTTAGAACTATAGATTTTTAGATCTGCATTATGGATTTATAGACTTACAGACTTTATAGAGCTTCAGTCTCTTTTTTCCTTTCTTAAATTTATTATGTATTTTTTTGTATTTCTTTTTGTCTCCCCTATGGTGTTTGTGATGTGTGTTTGTACATATTAGCGAATGATCATTGTATTAAGTGCTACTGCTGGAAATAAAAAAAACTTTAGTCAGTGTTTCATTCAGACATTCATTCAGAGGGGAGAAGCCTCTGAAAACGACTACCCTCCCCACTCCGGAGGCATTTTCTGTTACCGAACCAAGTTTTTTTCAAGTCTTTTAGTTTTCTCAAGGAAGTCTCACAATACAATGCAGACGCAAAGGTGTCGAAATATAAATGACAATTTATAGGAAACGTACTTCACACTTAAAACTTTTAACCTTGTTCCATTTTAACCTTGTTCTCACTTATTTGACAGCATTTAGATATTTGTATATTTTAATTCTGTGTTTGACTATCTTCAGTATAAGATATTGTGCCTGAATTGAACCACGCCCCCCTTCCCCCAATCCGTTTAGTGCGAGAACGTTTCTTCTTGAAATGTTTGAATAATTAATCACCATATATACAGTACTTACTTCTACATATGCAAATATAGAAATTAAAATTATATTAGAAAACTTGCCTGTCTCAGATTCCCTATGTGGACTCCCTGGAAGAAACGTTCTAAAGGAAACACTGATTTATGTAACCATATTTAGGACCATGGAAGTTGTAAAACGAAATAAATGAGACTAAAAACAGTGAATAAACTTATTAAATTATATTAGAGTTTTAGTTTACAAGACAGTATTTACGCCAAATTGTTTCGACTAAATCGGTTTGGAGCCACAGCCATTTTTTAATGGAGCATTTAAAACCATACAATCAATTAAATGTACAATATTAAAGTGCAAATAATTTGGAGCTATAAAAAATTATTCTTCATATACAGAATTATATTGTTTTCAACAAATACAATTCCCCCGATATTACTAATGCAAAGGAATTGAAAAGATAATAAAAAATTCTCATCTCTGAATTCTCGCATTTTTCCTTTCTATTTATTCTATAGTACTAAGTAGGGTCGCGTCATTCCATCTAAAATCACACGAGAAAGGGATATTTGGTTGCATGACCATTTTTGAAAATTTTTATATTTTGAACAAATGTTCTTACATATTTCAGCAGATGGAAATCGATTTTTAAAAAAAAATTCATCTAACTTGCTTATTTGGTGCAGTCATTTTTTCAACATGGCGGAATCCAAATTTTATGCATTTTGATGTTCAAGCAAATTTAAATATCTTGAAACTGAAAAGAGTTAGATACATTGAATAAAAACGATTTTACTTACCTTAAAATGGTCCATATTTCATACTATTGTAAAGTTTGTGTAACTGCAACTTGGGTGGCTGAAATTTAGCATTGAAATACAGTATCAGTTTAGCTAAAATCGCGAGTTTTTAGGCTTTTAAGAGGTAATGAAGAGAACAATTTTAAATCTTTAAATTTTTACCATATTTTACTTGACATGAATTTTACTTGACTTCCTAACAGAGGAAATGAATAAGATGTTAGAAGAAATATGTTATATAAACAGTTGGTAAATGCAGATCGTGCGGACCTATGAACTATCACACAAATGTTAAGTGAGTTTCTTGAAAGTCTCACCATGAAACTTATGGTGCTAAAGAAATACATTTCTGCATCCAAAACTCAGTCACATTTTTAAGAGCCACAAGAAAACCTTTTCAGAAACTGAGTGCATATTTCCAGCAGATTTTGCTGAAAACTACAGTTTCATAATTCAAAATGAAATTCGAAGTTTTCATTAAGTTTGCACACAGCCCACCCTTGATCCTTTTATATATTACTTCAAGTCAGGTGATGTTTCAAAGTGTCGCAGCATGTGCATCATAAATGACCACGTAGAACATAACACAGTGACACTTCACATTTTTCAGAAGAATCTTACAACCACCTCAAAAAAAGTTTTCCTTCAGTCAAGATTTTTTTTTAATTTTAGTAATGGGGCTGCCAGTCAATATAAAAACAAAAATAATTTCATCAGCATGCGTCATCATAAATTTGATTTCGATCTAGATGTTGAGTGGAATTTTTTTGCTACTGCTCCTGGGAAGAATATTTGTGATGGAGTAGCAGGTACTACAAAAAGGGAAGTGGCGAAAGCAAGCTTGCAAAAAGCTTATGAAAATCAGATCTTTACCCCGAAATATTTATATTATTTTGCTTTGGAAAAAATCAAAGGAATATCCTACATTTTTGTTTCAACGGAGGAAGTGAAATTAAATGAGAAAGTGTTGAAACCTAGATTTGAAAAATGTATTTATTTACCTCAAACGAGAGAAAAGCAGTGCTTTCTACCTCTCAGCAAATCCACCATAAGATGTTACCAAACATCTATATTTTTGGAAAATGTAGATATCTTAGTAGTAACTTGTACTTGTGATAAACAGTAGTGACGTACTGAAATCTTAAAACTTTGTTTTGGAAATGAAGACCTATATCTACGACCTTCAAGCCACCAGGTCCAAGAATTTCTTTCCAAAAAGCATCCAATGCATAATGGGCAACTCCATCAAAAATACTGACAAAATTCAAGTGTCTGGAACATCATACACCTACACAACAGGGCTACCAGATTACTAACAAACTCGGTAATGAAATATCACGACTGTACAATGCCTATTTTTAATAAAAGGTATCAAACTTTATGGATAAGTGAAAATAAGGATTTATTATTTTTAGAACTTGCTCATCGCTCGACATCTATAGAACCAGAAGAATCTCAAACTCCAAATTTTTATGACAATTAGTTATTATGAAGTACTTGATTTCTGCAAGTTTTAGGGTTTTGTCAGTACCCCCACTAGAGATATTATGGCTGAAATAATTGTAAAATTGAAAATTTCGCCGTGTTTGGGACTTAATAAAGTAAAAAGGAGATAGTTCTCAGTCTTAAAATTCCTCCCGGAAAAATGTAGAGAGTAGGGTAAGATGTGGTAAAAAATTGAAGATTAAAAATTGCTGCTTTCATTACTTTTAAAAATCCTAAAAACTACATTTGTAGCTAAACTGATGCTGAATTTCAACGCTAAATTTCTGGCACCAAGGTTGCAGTTACACAAACTTTAGAATATCGTGAAATACAGACCACTTTAAGGCCAGTAAAATAGTTTTTATTCCAAGTATCTAACTCTTTAAAGTTCAAAGACGTTTAAATTTACTTGAACATCAAAATTCATCAAATTTGGAGTTTGCAATATTGGAAAAATGACTGTACCAAATAAACGAGCTAGATGGAAAATGTTTAAAAATATTTTTTTATCTGCTAAAATATGTAGGAACATTCGTGTAAAGTATAAAAATTTTCAAAAATGGTCATGCAACCGCCATTGGTCGATTATGTATGGAATTACCCAGTATACAATGTAAATTAGGCAACTGAAGAGTACGAAATAACTTTTAAAAAATCTGATGTGGGCACCACATGACTTTCCTTATATAATGTAATGAATTTAGTACTTTTACAGTAAAAAAATAGGTTTCTCTTATAGTAGATACTAATATTCATTCCAAGATATTGAATTTTCGACAATAAGTCGTCATTTTCATTGATTTAGCGTCATTTTTATCCATTTGGCGAGATTTTAGTTAATTTGGCAACATTTCAAAAAGTCGCCAAGTTGGCGACATTCCGCTAAATTCATCGCCAAAATCTCGCCAAGCTTTATGGACAAAGAAATAATAACTTATTTCTTACAGCTGATAAATTACTATTGGCGTTCAAATACAAAAGTATTAATTAAAGTATCTTTTTTCATGAATGGAATGATCTTGATCCGCGAGAATGATGTCACCCAATTTATTGCATGGTATTACACATGAAAAGTGAACATGTTTCTCAATAGGAAATATTTTTTTTTTATTTTATATGACTTTTCGATAATTTTTTTTGAAAAATATGCAATATCTCTAGAACGGTTCATGTTAGCGTTCTAAAATTTATGTCAATCGTTTTCTAATAAAAAATTACATAAGAAATGTCTATTTGCGTAACTTTATTAGCGGTTTTGATTTTTTCAAAATTTCATTCGAAAATTTAGGGGGGTTCTGAACATTCGATTGCGTATAAAAACAATAGGCTTCTAGTGTTTAAAGATTGTGATTTTTGTACCGAATTTTGTTCGAATCGGCCCATTCGTTCGTCAGTTATCGTCTCCACAAAATCACTGACACACACACACACATACTTTCACCCACACACACACACACACACACACACACACACACACACACTCACACACACACACACACACATACTTTCACCCACACGCACACAAACACACACACACACACACACAGACATCACTTCAAAAATATTTGATTCGTGATCAGGGATGCTTGAAACGTGCTCTCCCGTCGAAAACTCGAATTCGAATTTTCGACCCCGTCACAATACTTTCTTTATACATTATGTATATAAGGAAAGTAAAAAATGTGAAATGAAGAGTCTAACTTAAAGTAACATGTGATGCCTGCTTCATATAATTCTTAAAATATCCTTATGATCAAATCATCACTATAACAGAAATATTAAGTGTTGAAATTCCCTAAATACCCTTGAGTTATGCCATTCATGTATGTATAATACAAAATAAGTACTAATTGCATTAAAAAATAAGTATATGGATTTTTCGTACATTTTATAATATGCTTGTTAATATTTTAGATAATAGTATGAAATGGAATGTCAAAACAATAAGTCATGTGGTAAAAACATAATATACTAATTCATGAATATTAATTACGTAAAATAGCTTTGCTAAAAATACATAAAATATTATAATGCATTTTAAAATACATACTGAAATTAAAATTTCTTTTCTATATAATATCTAAATAATAGATCAAATCTGTATTCGTTTCGGATCGTTTATTTATTTCGTTATATATGTAAATTACTTTCAGATATTACATAATAATTAATTGATAGATATCCTAATAAATAGAAAACAGAATAGTACAGTTTAATAGAAATGTCCTTCGATAACTTGTTCGCTAAATATTTAATATAATTTTAGTTATTACATACTAATTTATTTACAAATATTCTAATAAAAAGAAAAGACACATTCAAAACTAAAATATCAGTATGGTATAAGTACTGCAAATTTCGTTTTATATAATATGCTGTCCATAATGTGAATACTGATGTTGAAAACATAGTATTTGTGAATTGTATTTAATGCATACATATTTAAAAAATAAATCTGTATAAATCTAATTTAACCTGTAAAATTTATTAACTTATTCTTTTAACTTAAATATAAAAAAGTTCCTGTTCATGAAATAAAATACTTTCACAGAAATTTACTTCATTTTCTTTTAAAACTTTTAAAGTATCTAAAAGTAAAAGTAAGCAATAAAATTCCTTACACAGCAGTTTTCAGAATAGAGCAATGGAATGGAATTTTTCCATTAGAGACTAAAAGCGCTGCAATAGAAGGTATTGTGACTCTGAATGTATTTTTTAAAACATGTTATATTTCATTATAATTAGCAATTTCTTATCACTTTTCTTAAATTTAGCCTGTAGGAGATAAAATTTATTTCTTAAATTCAATGTAATGTTACATGTTGATATAGAAATTTAAACGGAGTAGAAATGCAGTACTTTAAATAACTTTTTCATAATTTATGCAATATTGGGATGATATGCAGAATAAAGCAATTGGGCAAATATGACAGATTTATTTCGATAAACAATATTATAATTTTAAATGATATATTCTAAAGAAATGCGAATACATTTAAATAATCTGAATTTTGAATTACCCAATCTGTATTAATGTAATAGTTTCCAAAGTCAAAAAGGTCATGCGGGCAGCACATGACTTTCTCTACATAAAGCAATGATTTTATTTCTTTAACAGAGAAATATTAGTGTGAAAGATCCCAAGTAGAATGTTTATAGTATTGAATTAATACTATAAACATTTGGCGCTTTTGCAAGTTTCTTAGTCCAAAAATGAATAGAAATGGGATTCAAATATGAAGGAACCAGTTGTTTTTTTCATAGGAAAATTTCATTTTTGTCCTGTTTGTTCTAATTTTTTTGCCGTGTTTCCCAAACATTTTCGACTTATTTTTCGTTTGCAATTTTCACAGATGGTATACACGTATCATGTTATTACGTTACTCCATTTATCAGGTTAATCTCATTAATCGGTTGTTTCTATTTGTTCTGCTATCCATTTCCTTACTGACTATCATCATTCCATCCACATTGATTTTATTTTCTGGTATTATTTATTTCCTCTGTGGGTTCTATCGTTCATTCGTAGTGTATTGTCTTTCGTTTTCCAGCCTCACTGATATTTTTACTTTTTAATTTCTCCTTGCGTCTACCTTCTGCTTGAATACATCACTTTTGTCGATTCCAAAGAAAAGGCTTATTTTGTGCCTTCTAAACAAGTAACCCAGTATATTTTTATGTTTATGATGCATATACTGTGGCGCAGTGAAATGTCAAACTTTAAAGTTACATTTAAAAACATATTAATTAATCTTAGAACATGGCCGAAATTATCGTATTCGTGAAACATTTATTACACATTGCTTTGTGTGCCACTGATAACCTTCCAAATTTATCTTTAGCGCGAGTTCTGTAAAGAATATTAATTAATACTACTCCATTAATTGCACCATTGTTAAATTTGCAGATACAATCATTTATTAACTACATAGATTACTTATTAAATTATTTACACAATTATTCATTTCATTGCGACGGAGAGAGCAAGTGTGAGACCATTTTCTCAATTCCTAAATGCATTACTGATCTGTTACAAATAATAATAGGCACATACCTTCATTTTAAGCTCGGTCATTGACCACAATTCTTGCATCTGTGTATATCATACGGGCCTTAATTCGAAGTGTTGGGCTTTTTGGTCGTACTGCATCTGCTCATTGCAATCTCGAACACTTCTGGAATCTGTAATTAGGACATTGTCGTTTTACATTTGCCTCTGGACTCCGTAGAGGTCATCATGACTTCTCATCTGTATTGCCTCCGTACTATCGTAGAGAACCTCACTCTTACTTCTGACTTTACTAACTACTTCATCAGTTGTTTCACACCTACTTTCTCATATTCTGGTAGAAGTTATATAACATCATCTCGTGGCTGTCGCCTCTTTTTGCCTGAGGTCTGACACACCTCTTTTGCTCTGATTGGCCGACCGTGGGCACTGCGCCTAGACATCTTCCATAATTGGTTATTCTTTTTAACTACTCTCATGGCTACACCTCAGTCTGTAGGTTTATGGCCCAGTTTGACCTCTAGGGTAAATGTGTTGTAAAAACTGGGACGTCGTTTTGTCTGAAGGATTGTTTGCTATTGCAGCAAACCATAAATATTGAACATAAAACTGTCTCACCAAAAACTGCTGTGAGATATATTTCTGGCCTCACACATACAAAGTTTTATTTTATCGAGTTATTGCATCAGTATTCTGAGCGTTATTTTAGTGATAAACAATTTCTTCAATCCCCTAATTTCAACTTTAGCAGCATCCCTAATGGACCTTTTCAAACAGTTAAAAATAGTAAGATATCTAAATTAAAACACCTATTTTAAAATAATTTAAAATAATAAAAAATGAAATTAAATAACCACGATATTTAGAAAACTATGAAATCTAGGTCAGAAATCCAATTATATGTTCTTCCCGACTTTGATGGGCTGCAAATTACTCACGAACTATTTCTAACTAGCCCGTTAGTTTTTTTACATATAAACACAAACTTTAAAAAATTAATGTTTTTTAAGTCTTCTTCAACTTGTGAAGAAGCTTGTTCAAAAGCTGTAAGATCATTTTAAAACCAATTTATTGATTTGAATTTTGTATTGAACATTTTTGCTGTTTGTTTAGATGGATATTGTTTAGAATATAGGCACACCTAAGAGCTTGGGGATTATATGTGTTGTTTTAACTTATTTTTCGTCTTGTCGGGTTTCATTAATTCTTGTTCAGAATTGATTGGTCTTGTTAGGATATTTGTTTTGTTTTAGCTCGCGCCAATCATCTGTTACTTTTCGTTTCAGATTGGCTAGATGTTCTTCATGCTGATTTCTGATTAACTCTCTCGTAATCCAGATATCGGGCATATAGTTTATTCCTCGTGCTTCTTTCTTTATAGGCAATTTCTCTTTTGGACTTCGGGTTTGCTGATTTCCTTGCACTGAAGAAGGTGGTCCTCGAAGGTATCCTCGAAGCATCTGTATGCTGCATTATTCTGTCAACTGTGATTGTTAACGTAGCTTTGTTCTTATCATTCGCACAAAGTATATTTTACTTATTGAATACCATAAATAGTAAATTTTGATTGAAGAATGCTTATATCGTGCAAATCCACCGAAAACTCCGTGTCGGATTTAAACAAAATAATAATATCATTTCCCTTTACATACATAATTATAGGAAACATTAAATTATATGAACAATATTCTCATTTTAGTGACTACTTATTTATGAATTTTAATGATTAATTCACTGTGTTAGGAAAGAAAAAATTGATCTTATTCATTATGTACTCTGTACGTAATAAAGCAATTTTAACAGAAAATTCATCTCTTATAGCTTCTGTAATGGATCACTTTCTTCACGTTTTGAGTCATAATTTTGTCCTTTACTCATTGGTACTTTCAAATTGTTTCATAGAAAATTTTAGAATTTAGTTAATGTATTTGCTCATGTAGACTTCTGAAACCGGTTATTTCTCTTCTATGTATATTATATTTCTAACTCCGGTCTTTTGTTCACTGTTATTTTTTACATTGGTTTGATCTTTGATGAAGATAACCCATCTAGCTTCCAAACTCAATTGTTTTTCTTCAATACCTATTCACAATTAGTTTTGTATATATTTTTAGAAACCAGTGGTTAATGCTATAATTTATCCCTTGAAACCAGCTTTTCTCATATAATTTTCAGTATAGGGCACTTAGATATATTATTTAGTAAGAAAACGTTTTAAATCCTTATACTATTCTTTTGCCTCAGTACTAGGTTTTAACATTCATTCAGTTGAATTATATTTTGGCAACAATTACTTTTCTGGGTCACATGATACGACTATTTTTAAACAGACAAGTTTTTGCTTTTGTTAGTAGTGGTGCTCTGCCTCATTTATCCTGACTAAGAATGTTTTCTATTTGCCTTTGAAACGGGATTGATACATTTATTCAAACGTTATTTTTTTTACTTTATTCAGTGCTCGTAATACACGAGTGCACAGGCTGCACTGTGTACATGAAAATAAAATTGTCCACGAAACTTTTCTGCATTACACCTAACTTTTTAAAATTCATCGATATCTGCCGTAAATTCTAGTTTGTTACGAAGAGAGTTTAGCAACTGCTACAAAGTACTGCTATAAAGGTATTATTTTCCGCATACTAGGAATGCGCCACACTACGGATATTTTCAAACTCGAATCATTAAAATCATACTAAATACCAATGCAATAATTGCTGAAACGAAAAAATATCACGACACTTTGGTGATATTTCATAGGTACAGCTGAAATTAGTTACCAAATTTACCACACTATAACGAAATTTAGATTTTTGTGCAAGCACTTTCATCCATTTTAATGTATCAAAATATTTTAATTATTGAAAGTAGAGTTTTCATTACTTCTTAGTATGTTTTATTATCAATAAATACTTTAGAGAAATGGAGATTATTTTCTAAGTTAACACTTCACGTTTACATTTCAACTTGTGCATGAATGCAATATACTAATGAAGCATCCTTTCCTATCTATTTAAATATTTTATGGATACAAAGTTAGAGAAAGAGTTTATAGTTTTACATTGTGTATAAAACAGATTAACTATATTTTCTTTAAAAATTATAATAACGAATTTCTGTTTATAGTCTTGTCAACAAAAGTATCCATTTCCATCCGTTTTTTCCATTGTTTTAAACTAATTCAATTTAAAAGAGCAGAATCTTCATTTATTCATATTTTATTTTATTATTAATAAATATGCTAGGGAAATATTAATCAGGCCACAAAAGATATTGTAATTTCATCGAATTCTGTGGTATCTTCTGGTTAAAATATTTTGCATAACTCTGTATAGAACATTAAGATGCAGACGATGCAAAAATCGCAATAGTTAGTATTACAAAATGTTAATGGTTTAAAACAGTAAGAACATTATCTTGTTATGCATATGTCAGAAAATATTTCTTAACATGTAGTGACCGTTTATGAATTTCTAGTAAAGCCTGAACATCCGGGACTTGCATGAGTTCTAGGCATTGTTAATGCAGAATATAAAAGACAATTTGATATACTGTACTTTTTAAACAAATTTCCCATAATATTGAAAATTCAAGGGTAGCGTTGAGAAGAAAACATATAAACTTCAGTCTGACTGTCACAAAGACTGCTGATGGTGCAGAGAAATGCAAAAAATTGTCCACTGTGGTGTTGTCTATTATGCAGCATTGTTAAGCAACTAACAATGCCGCATAGCAATTAAGAATGTAAAAAATATTCATCGTGG
Organism: Amaurobius ferox; assembly: GCA_951213105.1. NCBI lineage: Eukaryota > Metazoa > Arthropoda > Arachnida > Araneae > Amaurobiidae > Amaurobius > Amaurobius ferox. The sequence goes on from OX578134.1 coordinate 89,902,979, forward strand.
TAAAAATAAAGAACAGAATTCCAAACTCAAGCTTGGACAGCTTGTTAGTCGTTATAAATATCTAGAAAGAATCGTGTTGTGAACGACCTAAATAAAAATATTTTTAAAAAAAGGTAAATTAACGACATATACTTGAATTGATAAAAATGTAATAATTTTGAAAGTGTTGATTTGTAAGGTCATAGTTTTAACTAAGAAATAATAAGTTTTGTATAGTGTACATTTAACGTTCGTATTGCCATGTATAAAAAATAGCACCATTAATTTGTAATATGTGTTATTTTTAAGAAATGTTCTAAATTTTAGAATACTTGTGATATTTTTAAATTGAAATGTTGACAGCTATGAGTTTGCATTAATGCTCTTGTAATATAGTTTTATAATATGCACTTAAAAAATTATGCCCCCAAATTTTTTTTGGGAGTACAAAGTGCTCTTGCACAAAAATTATAATTAGAGCCCTGGCCTAATCGTAGTTTTAATTTATGGAGAATTTATTGTTATCTTGCATTAAGATATAGATTTTATATTGCTAGTTATTTATCTTCCACAGTTCTGGGGTTATGTTTTAGTTTTTGAATTTTACGATTTAGTGACAGATATTTTGATGCCCTTCACGTATAACCGAATATGTAATAGCATTAAAAATACGTTTAGAGTTTGAGAGAGTTTGTAAAGAAGATGCCTAATGACATTTTAATGAACTCTGGGTTGAAATGCACGTATAAAAGAACATGGAAAGTTTGTGAGGTTGAATAAAATTTCTTTGTGCAACTTTAAATCCATTATGCATTTTTGACACTTTATAATAATATTTTAATAAACTTCACGGTGTAAGCGAATGACAGTGCTGAATGGACGGTTTTGTAAAAATTTACTTTCTTTCAGTTTTGAATAAAAAAACTTATTGAAATAAAAAAATCAGATATTTCTATTTTAAATATGTATTTTAATATTTAAAGTAAAAGTTGGTTGAAATATTTTGCTAAATATGGACGTTTAATTTGCTAAAAACATATGCTTCATTAAAGAAAAAAATATTTTATTGTACTAGTTATTGCTTCAAAGAATAAATAATGAAATGCAATACAGTTTTCCATTTTTATATTTCTATTTCTGTTTTTGTTTTATTTTCATATCAGACTTTCAGATAAATAAAGAGGTTTGTAAGTAATACGATATGCTATTCAGGTAATGAAAGTAATAGCAAACTTTAATTCATACCCCAATGGAAAGAGAAATTACCTTAAATTTATTTAACATCAATTATTTGCAAACATTGCCTAAGATAAATTTTAATATACATTTCAAGATTATTGGATATTTTTGATGGGATACAGTGATTCTTCTGGCATAAATTACATTGTTGTCCTAAAATAAACAATAATTAGAATAAGACCAAAAATAAAATATAAGAAACACATTAAAATAGAATTCCGTGTATGCATAGAAAGCGCATCGAATTACAGTTTTGGAATAAGAAGTATTATGTTATATGTGATAAATAGGGTAGAATGCTAAAAAGTTAAATCTGATGGAGAATTATAAATCCATCTAGATAACTATGCACTACATGGCAATTATTTAACATTGTATTTCGTGAGTCAGAACAGAGACACAAAAGTCACAGTGTTATCTTATGCTGCTCATGGTGGAGATGACATAATACTGTGGTAGATTATAAATTTCCTGTTGTTGGTTAAAACGCTTGACTTTTAAGAGGATGTTGCCTATTTTATATATGACGACACAGAGCATCCCACACGTTTTATATAATTTAAATCCAGCAAATATGGTGAGCATAATTAGCGCTCGATATACGTACTGTCCTGGGAAGCATCTATTAGTCCTATGAGGGTATGAATGATGTTTACAAATGTAGTCATCCCTAAAAGTTCTACATTGAGTACCAGGAATCCATCTTAAGTAGTCAGATCGAGTCAGATCGCGTAGAATAAATATGGAGTGGTGTTTGTATACTTGACTTAATGCCACCCTATATTAGCATACGACCTCTATTATATCAATGATATTTTCAGATGTGTAATAATAAACTCTGTTGACACTGTATCACCTAAAATAAATAAATTGAAACTTGAAACATCCGAGATTAGGTCACTGTTTTACCTGCTTTGATATCAGATATTGTATTCTTCAAATAATCTGATTCACCTGAGAAAGGGTGTGGAAAATTCTGATAATGTGTTCCCACTGGCTTTGATCGATTACGCTGCACAATGAACGCCCGAAAATGATGATTTTCTGGTGCTTTGACTCATCAATAGCTTTCTTGCATGGTGTATAACGCGTTTACTTTGACAGAACAACTTGCATGCTGTTAACTATTATTTGTTATAGATTGTTTTAAATGTTTTGTTTCATGTGTAAATATCGCTTACATCATTTCTAAATTACTATTACATTTTTTTAATAATTTTTAATGATGTACGAATATCTTCAAATAGCGTAACACAAGGAACAATCAAAATTTATTTGAAACAATCTGGGTATATTTGTAAATTTATAAATAATTCCCTTTCATGTTAAAGTAAAATGGAGATAATTAAACCTTCCAATTAATAAAATGTTACAAATATTTGACTATACTATGGGTATAATAAATGTATATTTTATTATTTACATAATGTGGTCTAATTTTTAAATGCAAATCTTAGATTTAATGCCCTAAAATTATGTTTATAAAAATAATTGAGTATATTTAACAAAATATAAACTCTAAATTTTAACATTTCGTATTAACAAAGATTACCCAAACAATTTGAAAAGAAAATTGCTCAGTGTGTTTTAAATCTATTATATTTCACTTAAAATAAATACTGATATATATTTAAATAAATATTGGCATCAAAATGTAAAAAAAAATATCTATCTCAAATAGTTATTTTAATTTTGTCAATACAAACATGAAAAATAATTTATTTGAAATAAAATTTCACTTTTTCATTATAATAGGAATTTTCACCATCCTAATATTGAGAAATAGCAATGGGCAATGTATGCATTAAATTTATTTCAATTATATAATACTGATTATTTTCGGTGAAACCACATAAAAGATTTCAGCCAAAAGTTATTTGCCCTAAAATTTATTTCATTCTCGTATTTATAACTCCCCTCACGGAAATATTTCATAAATGCAGACATATACATTAAATAAAATGTAGCGATTGCAATGTTTTGTTTTTTTACCAGATTTAGCAATGCAATTCAGGTATATAAATCTATTGTAAAGATACCGAAACTTGGAAAAGCTAAAGCTCTAACTATCAATAGGATTTTGCTGTTTTCTTTCAAGCAATATAGAGAAGAACCTATAAAAATGTGAATCAACGGAGAATAAAAATATCTATGGATCTGGTATGTATGTTGAAACGAACTTATGATATCAATTTCTCTTAAAATAACTTTATTCTCCGCATTGATAATGAAAAATTTAAGCATGTTTGTTTATTTTACTTTCAGTTACAGCTAGTAATACCAAACTGAATGAAAGATACATCTAATGGAGTGTGCATACTGGTTTGTAAATGTTTCTGAAAGGTATTTGAAGTAAAATAATACGTTTTAAAAGCTTGTTGCTGCAAGAATTTTGTCATACATATGTTTACCAAAAATGTTCCTTGTCACATGTATTTTTTAAATTGGATTATAAAGAGCTGAGATCGAGACTGATGAGAATTCACCATCAAATTCAAAAAGGAGTAAGGTGTTTATTAAGGCTTTTCATTTTTTTTTCTTTTTCCAATTTCGGTTTAAATAAATTGGAACATATATGTCTCTGGATCGTATAAAACTTTAGTCGGTGATATATATGGATTTAGCATTAAATTCTAGAAGGGGTAGGTGAGTTAACTAAAAATATCTTATTTTGGTTCAAAAATTTTCCTTGAAATATCTATTTGTCAGAATCGGTTTCAGATTAAGCTCAAATGATGACTGATATGGATTCAGCATCAAACTCTGCAGGCGTCAGATGAGATCAGTAAAGATTATTCTTTCCAGGTTCTAGAGATGTCATATCTAGTTATTACAAGCATTTGTCTGATACGAGTGTGCAAAAGAACATAAAAGAGTGTACAAACGTGTGCTTGCTTTCGTTGGCACTGGTGTTCTGTTAGATTTATCTTGAAAAAAAAAAGACTCTCACAATTGAAACCGGTTGATATTTCTATTCTACCTTTCTATGCTGTTTAATAACGTAATATTTTTTTTCAGACTATTTTTAGAGCGAAAACACCGTTTATGTCAAGAAAACTGTTTCTCGCCTTTTTTGGCACTTCGATTCGGAATAACCTATGACTGCACTTTAAGAACAACATTTTTGTTTTATGCAGTTATTTTTCGAATATCAGTAATAGCCGAGAAAGTCAGTCATACCATACTCAATTTGGTATGAGTATAGTTGCACCTGGAGCCTATAATTTCCCCTGGAGCCTATAACTGCATTTGGAGAGCAAATATTTGTTTCATACCACTATTTTGCGAATATCGGTAATAACCGAGACAGTCGTCATATCACCCTGAACTTAGTATACCTATAACTGCATTTGTAGCCTATAACTGCGGTTGAAGCCTATAACTTGTCAGCTTAAAACTGCATTTGTAGAACAAATATTTGCTTTATACCGCTATTTTGCGAATATCGATAACGAGAGAAAGACAGTCATACCACACGTAACTTGATATGCCTATAGCTGCATCTGGAGCCTATAACTGCACTTGAAACCTATAACTTATCAGCCTATAACTTGTCAGTTTATAACTGCATTTGGAGCCTTTAACTTGTCAGCCTTTCATTTGAAGAACATATAGTATATGCTTTATACCGTTTTTTTATGAATATCTATAAAGACCGAGAAAGTAAGTCATGCCGCACAAGCGGCATAGAAAATAGAGATGATTGAGCATGGAATGAGAACGTCCACCATCGTTTTCTGAGAATAATATTGTAAATAATATTGTCAGTCTATTGAAACAATTATTTTCTTGTCATCTGAAAGAGGAACGCATAAAATATTTTGTTGCACAATAGAATAAATAAAAATAAAATATGATACAGACTATAAACTTTTGTTTATTACAACGATAGTACAACAAAATTTGAACAATTGTGAGAATTCTAAGAAATGTGACACAAATATACGAAAATATTACAAACTTAACTATAGTTGTATGGTTAGTATGAATCAAAATCCTTTTCAACATATTTTTTGTTCCAATGTTCTAAAAAGAAACAAATAATCGCATTTAAAGATTTATATATGCGTACTATAAATTGAGTTTAATTTATGTTATTTTATATAAAGTATTACAATAAATGTTGCATTTTGGATAAAAGATATGTAGAAAAAAAAATTAGCAATCGAATAATGATATATGATATGAAGGTTACTGGTGCATGTTAAAGATGTGGAAAAAATAATTAAATAGAAATTGTGGTAAAACATAATGCATGCATTTTTTCTGTTAGCACATAAAATCCAGTATTGATATTTAATATTGATACGCTTTAAATAATTTTTCGGGTTAATTTCTAAAGTAAAATTTACAATGAATTTCAAATTATGCATATATATTCTTAAAAATAAATATTATCTGATGTTTTCTACTTTATAATGTCTATGCTACCAACTATTATTTCCTAAATTTAATTGATATTATGTAATTGATATTATGCACTGTTATTCAAGTAATATTACCTTGACGAAAAATATATTGACATTAACTATATATTAACTATACATAAAGAGAAAATCTTTTATGTTTATAATATGTGTAAGTGTTATTTCACAAAATTGTACGTTTCGACGTTGTAATGTAGAGATTCGAACTCGCATTACTTTTGTGTAAAATGTATAAATTCATATAATGTATTTCAAGTCATCTAATTTTATATACAGCTTTTGAACTTATTCAATTCTCTTGTCATTTTATGTAATTGATATATTTAGAACATTTATTCTTCTTAAACCGCAATCTGAATCCTTTTTAAAGTATCATTTCAAATGAGCGAGCACACTGAAAATTGTTTGTTCCGTTAAATTCGAGGTTACCGTTTTGGCTGATGCAACAGGAAACTGAAAGTTATTTTATGTGATGTATATGTTTCTGCCATGTATGATGTATATGCCATATGTTTCTGCTAGAAATAATGTGTAGTGGTGGTGTGTTTGTGTCGCAACAGCTTACGCGTCTCGGCGGTAAATTCCCTTTTTGTGACTGGAATGAGAGGCATCTGGTGTTGATGCGTGGGATTTGTTTTTGGCGGAAGATTGGATTTGGAAGCTCTCTTGACGGTCCGTGTGGCTTGAGCATGAAAGTTGGCCGAGCCGTTTTGATGGGCGCCCTTCCTTTTCTCGCAGCCGAACATCACACTGCTGTCCGGGCCTTTGTCCCGGTAATTTTGTTTCGTTCATCTCGTATCCCGGGAGCTTCCCTTAATCGACCGGTTCTTTGGGGTTCGCGGATGGATGTTTTCCGTCGATTTTGAAGTTTTGCCGCCCTGAGACGTCCTGGATGATCCGAGGCCCACCGGATCGAAGACCTGAATCGTCACTCCTGTGGGAATGACCCGAGGCCCATGCCGGATCCGATTCCGTGCCAGATGGAGCCCAGGAAACGACCGAAGGATGACCCGAGTCCATGCCGGATCGATGGCGCTGACGAAGCCGGATACGTGACTTTGATCATCGAGCCTGTCCGGGCCAAGAGTCTCCTGTAGATCCCTCTGGTGTGGCGGATCCGTTTTATATGGAACGACGATTATATCGCTAGGATTCTCCGCTGGTCTGTTTTGAACTCCCTTCGTCAACGTGGCTTGAGGTAAGACTTTGATTTCGGTTTTCAAAATTAACCCTGATGTCTCAGACTATTTTTGTATCACCTGAAGTTGACTCCTAAAAGAACTTCTAGCTGAGCATGATTGGCAACCCTTGCTGGTTCGACGAAATAGAATCTATTTTTCCATCCGGTGAATATTTAGTTAAACTTGGCGAGCCTTGTTGTAATTTCGTTAGCGGTCATCGCTGACTCGAACAGATAGATGTTCAACAACATCAAATACTGATTTACGAGATTTATTGATATATATAGTGATTTACAAAATGTATTGAAACATCTAAAGCATTTTATTATTCTAAAATATGGATTATTATTAATTTTACAATTAATTTAATAAAGTGTTTTGGAGTGCTCGCCCATGTTGTTTAACTAACCATACCAAACGTCTTTATGAAATTTATAGTTATTTTGTTTGCCTCTGATTTCATATTGGATCATTACTGTTTGAAACTTGTGGCATTGGTTTAATGAGGTCTTTGCGCCTGAGTCCAGTGGAGTGCTGAAAGATTTAGCTTTTGTGTTTTAATACTCCTTATATTATATGTAACTTTAATAAATGATATTATTTTAACTTTAAAATTATGTTTGTTTATTTTGTGATTTTAGTTTATTTAATATTTGTGTCTGAAGAATAAGTTCCTTAAAGGTAAGGGTTTGGGTTTTAAATATTTTTTAAATGTTTTGGTTCTTCTGTGTTTTCGAGTAGGTTATCTTGGAGATTTACTTCTCCGGACAGGGTATGAACCTTTGTGGTTATTCGCGTCTTTTACGATCACGGGTTTATAAGTGGTGCTGGTGTTTGTGTCGTGACGGCATTCGTCACTCCTTTGTAAATTGCATAACTTCTGTATTTTTAAACTTTTATTTAATTAATCTGTGTCCTGGAACCCTCAGGTCATTATATATTTTATTATCGTATTGTATCTGATTCTGTGCAGAACTGTGGCCATTTTTATTTCGTTATAATAATTCTCGCACACTCTGGGAATGACGCCTGTTAGTCTGGCTTGCTGGCGGAGACAGATGTCTCCTTGTTGTCACGCGGCAGATACGCGTGCCTTTGGAATCGTCCGTTGTGGGGCAGAACTGTGGATGATTTTGAATTGGAAGTAATTTTGGATTGGTGGAGAGGAGATGATGTGAGCCCATGTGATTTTCTATTGGACGGCTCCTGGATCCATCTGGAATGTATATAAGCTGTGTGAATTGTAACTCGGGGCTCTCTCCCTGGAAACATCTTCGAACTCACGTCGACGCGGGACTTAGCCCTCAGGCGGAGTTACCGTGTTGTGAGGGTCGGGAGAGATGCCACCTCGCCACTGCTGTTACCATCGCCACTGCTGTTACCATCGCCACTGCTGTTACCGTCGCCACTGCCGAGATCTGATGATGCCTTGCCCTCGCCGACCGTCGTCCGCCGTGTAAACGTAGAGATGATGCCTCATCTCGCTTGGTCGAGTACCGGGACCAGAGAGAGCAAATATGAAGCTGTTCCTTCGGCTGACCTGATCCGGCACCTTGCCGGAAACTGCGGTTCAACCGTTCCTGTTGGAGCGGGGCAATGTTGCCCCGAGGGAAATTATCAGTGGATGCCTGTGCTCTATCTGCCATGAGTCCTTCCAAGAATATTTTGAGGTAAGACTTGTACCTTTAGACCTGCCGATGGGCAGTCGTCTGGACTTGTGCATCGACCTCTGCAGAACTTTTCATCCATAGGATCTTCTGCAGCATTATACATATACATATTCTAACTACAGTTTCTTTCTTCATATTGAAGCTTTATCTAAGCCATAATAATCTAAATTGATTTTATATTGTTTGAAATACAGTAATTACGTAGGCCTTTAACGTTCCCCGGGTGTGTGCATTCTCTCTGACCATACCATTATTTTACTTAATTGGAATATGAAATTATTTGATTTATTGAATTTATATTAAATTCCGGCAAAGAGCCGATGATTCTTGGTAAAGTGAGGTCCAGTGGTTGAATTAGAAAATCTGTAATTGTATTTGATATGCAACTCCACTTCTTGAATAATTAATAAATATTGGATTTGAACTAAAATCATGTGTTCTTATTTGTGTAGAATCTGTACTGAATTTATGTGTTTTCAGCTCCTGGTGTATCCTCGAAGGTAAAGGTAATTCTTTGGTATTTGTTGGGTTTTCCTTCACAGGTCATCAGTTGGAATCCTCCAACTGACGAGAGGTGTGTTTCGAACCTGGGTTACAAATTTGGTGAGAGTTAGACTCTCGGTCTGCCGTGTCTGGCCGGTATCCGTGGTGACTCGAGATGCCCTCGGAACCCGCTATGACAATTGGTGCCTTTGACCTTCCCTCTCGAGCACCTGTGTGTTTTAAATTTTGTTGTATGGAGTTTTGAAAATTTTTGGTGAAACTGGACAGATGGTATGGTTTGAGTTTTGGTTTTGAGAGTTGCACACATTTGTATTGAAAATTTGTATACATTATTTATGATATTATTGTAAAAAAAGTATTTATACAGAAAATTAATTTAAATGTGTGAAATTTTAGTGAAAAGTGGCATGGTATAAAACGAAAATGCTTGGTGTACGATAAAAATGGTTAAGAATACAGTTTTGGAAAATTGTTTAGAATCTGAAAATTTTTATGATAAATGAAAATTACTAACTATAATAATATATAAAGCTGTTAAAATTGAAAATTTAATTGAAGAATTATTTTAAAAATTGAATTTAAATAGTATAAAGTTCTACTGTGAGAATTGGTTTCGATTTGAAATTTTGTGGAATTCTTCTGTTTTTGATCTGAATTTTGAAAGTATTAATGTGTGAGATGTAAGAATTTGCTGTAATTTTATCTTCGAGCTCTGTTGAGCAATTTTCCCAATAAGAAAAAAAAAAAAGAGAGAAAAATTGGGTTGGCAATTTTTGAAACTCCGTGGGTTTAGTTTTGTTTTAAAATGTGAGATTGAAAATTTAGGCCGAGAATGGAGGCCATCTTCTGAATTTCATTCGAAAAATAAAATAAAATGAAATCTGTGTAAATTGAAATATAAATTTTAATTTAAAATCTGAATCGAAAGTACACCTGCATTGAAATGACAATCCTTAATTATGACTACCGGATTGCGACTACATGATTGTGACGTGTGTTGAAAATAATATCAGAAATAAAAGAGATATGGAATGATTGAGTATATTAGTGTTGAAAAATATTGCGATGTGGGAAAAAAAAAAAAAAAAAAAAGTAGTAGTTGTTGGTATGTGCAGAGTGACACATAGCCAGATTTGAGAAGAAAAAAAAAAAAAAATGGTGCAAAAGTTGCACGGAAATAAAATGAGAAATTCCATATCTATTTATTTATTATGACTTGTTGAGGGGTGTATAATAGAGTGACATAAAGTAAGAATACATGTTAAGTAGCTGACAGTAAAAATGTTTTAAGAAATGTTCTAAACTTTGTAGAAAACTTAAGAATTAAGAAATTGATTATTTAAAACTTTATATTAATTAAATTGAAAATTAAAGTTGATATATAAGAAAGTTAAATGTAAATATTTGTTTAAAAGAACTTTCGCTTTTGAATTTTGAGAATTCTTCTTGTTTCGGTTTCGAATTTTTGTTTGAGTTATGTGAGGAGATTCACTGCAAAAAGAAAAAAAAAAAAAGTTTATTACGACGAGCTCATTGAGCCCTTTCCCAAATGAAAAAAAAAAAAAAAAAGAATGAAAATTTGGGGTTTGCAGAGTCCGAGTCTCATGGAATGTTAGATGGTTAAAAATGGATTTGAAATTTTGAATTGGAGATGAGGGTTGTTCTTGAGATTTGATCGGAAAATTTTGTAAATTGATTATAAATGCTTAAATTAAATATTTGAATTTTAAATAATACTAAGATATTAAATACTGAAATATTAAATAGTTTAATGATTTGATTTTACGGCCTGTGTTTTATAACAACTTATTATGACATATAAGATTTGATAAATATGAAGAATTTAAAAATAAAAATAATTACGTGAGAAAATAAAAATAATTCCGTGTGAAAAAAGTTTGTTGTTGTGTAGCCAAGAGGTTTTGAGTTCTGTTTTGGTTACAGGTTTTGAGTTCTGTATGACAGACAGACTCGAGTTGTTGGACCAAATTGTAAATTTGAGTTTTAAGGAAAAAAATATAATAATAATATAAAATAAAGGTCCTTTTTGATCACGTAAATTATTGAGTAAAATAAATGAGTTGTGAATTGTTTATGATAAAAAGAAAAGAAAAGAGTACATTTTATTACGGTAAGTGAAAAATATGGTATTATGTATAATTGAATACTGAAATTGGAAAAAAATTGATTACATATATGAAATATTATATTGACACATATTTGATGATGATATTTACAAATGAAATATTAAATGAGCACATAAAAATATATAAAGTGAAAAATTGTGTATTATCAAAATGAAATGTATGTACTGTGTCATTTCAATAATTCGGGGATGAGCCAGGAATTTTTTTCGAAGAAGGGGTAAATTTATTGGAAAATGTTGACTTAGAATTTGAAAGATGAAATTTTGACTTGAATAAATTGAATTGTTTGTGGAATTTATAAAATAAGAAATGAAAAATCTGTTTCCACAGTTTTATAAAGATAAATAATAATTTTATGAAAAATGATATTTTTGAAAAGTCAACTTGTAAAAATGTGTTTGTGTGGGACTGAGAGCCATGTTTGAATATTTATTTTCCCTGAGTGCTTGTGAGTGATTGAAATTGATTTGTTTGCCTCAGGATGATTAAATGAAATGATTGATTCTCCACCTGTTTGTTTCTGCCTCCTTGCTAAAATTTTTGCATCCAAACACTTTGCTAAATATTTATTTTCGTGTCTTGACCTTCCTAAGTTCTGTTGTGTTGTGAATGTTGACGGCTTAGCTACCCGTTTTTCACTTGCTTGTGTTTTGTTGTGTAATCGGATTCGCGACCCGGTTTACACTCTGTGTTCAGTGTTTGTTGCTCGAAATTGCCTCACAAACAATTTTGAGGAGTGTTGAGTTTCTTGGGTTGGAATTGACTTTGTTTGGAATGTTGCTTAATATTAAGAACTGTTGTTTACGTGGGTTGATCCCCCTTTGCACTCATCTGTGTTAATTTCGGTAGCAATAAAAAGTCTTGCTCAAAAAGAAAAAAGTAAAAAAAAAAATTTTGTTTCGGGAAGAACCGTTGGTCAGAATATTTGCTCAATTCCGTATTGTGTCCGGCGAGTTTTTGTTGAAAAGTTTGAAAATTCTGTCAGAATGAGTTGCTCGCAGGTGAGGTATTGAAAAATGAAATGTTGAAAATTTGAAAATATAATGTCGAAATATTAAATAGAAATTGTGGAGAAATGTTTTAAAAATAAGAATAATGAAATGATTTAAATTGAAATATTATGAGGAAAGTCGAAAAGTGACTTATTTATTAACGTTGATATTGAATTTAAAGTTTGAAATATATTTTCGGCCTCAGATTTCCCTTGTTTCCCCTTGGTATTGAATGAAAAAAAAAAAATATATTGTTCTGAAATTAATTACATAAAGAAATTGAAAGTTCCATTCCTGGGCTCTGGGTTTTCGATTGAGTTAAAAAGAGCTGTGTTTACTTCAGCCGATAATGAGCTGACGCCGATTGTGTAAACGAAATGTTCTTTCCCCCCCCGTGCTAGACATTCCTGCATGATGCAGAGCGAAAATGAAATAATTTTGTTGATGACGTATGAGAAACATTTGACCTACTTTCGATAAGTTTTGGTTTGAAATGTAGAAGTAGAAATTTTTTGTTGTGTGATGGAGTTTGAAATGAATGCTCGCTTTAACATCGAAAAATATATTAACTGAATTAGAATTTGAGTAACAAAAGATAATTGCATTTTGAAATCAATTGAATTGAGATATTTTAAAAACTTAGAATAATTTTGTGACTCCTGTTGATAACATGAAATATTTAGAGAAATATTTAGAAAAAAATAATATTATAATAATTGAATGGAGTCTGGTTTTGTGGAAATTTGAATTAAGAGTAGAGAAACTCTAAAATTAATTACAAATAGAATATTGATGTGTGGAAAGTGAATCCACAAATATTTAATGCAAATTGAAATATTCTAAGGTTATATAATGATTTATTGTATTGGAAATGTGGAACGGGATAGAGTAAAGAAACTCTAAGTTAATTACGTTAATAAGAAACATTGAGAATGTGTTCCACAATTTTGAATTAAAATGAAATAAGAACAATTTAAAAGTTTATTTACTTGTGTGGAAATCTAGAGTCAGTGAACTCTAATCTATTTTGAGAAATGTTGAATTTTTAAATTGGATTCCACAAATTAATTTACTTGATAATAATTTTGAATTTTACTTTACATATTTACTTTCTGAAATCCATACTTAAAAATATTTTGATTTGAATTTAAGAATTTTATTTTGAAAACGTAATGATTAACTATAAAAATAAACCTTGGATTTCATTTAATTAGGAGTTGCACATTTAAAATTTTTGTTTGCACTTAATAAATTGACTTTGAGAATTGGTGCAAAAGTGAAATAACATTGAGAAAAAGATTTTTTTCTTTGAATAATTGAATTTCGTCCTTGACTTCAAATAACTTTATAACATCTTTGACAGGCAACTTAAACTTAATTTTAAGAGAAATATATTGAATTTTAGAATAATTTAGTGAAATTAAATGAAAATTAGTGAATTTTGAGATGACACTTATTTATTTACAAATGTTGAAATTTTGAAAAATTGATACTTTAATGATTTGTTATTTACGAATAATTTAAGAATTTGGTAATATTTAGATATTGATTTAAGAAATTTGAAAATTTTGATCTGTGGTTTTGATGTTGATTGGGGAGTGGCGAAATATTTGTTTTGAAATTTTGAGATATTTTACTTGGTGGCAAAGCTTAGTGAACTTCATAAGAATAGATGATAATACATTAAGAATAAATAATTACAAAAAAATGAGTGGATTGAAGTTCAAAATTGATTTTCGTGCCCGTGCCTGTAGAGCACTGATGAAATTGAGGCACTTGTTGTTTATGAAACAAAATATTTTATTTCGGTGTGAACCGGTGGTGACAGAAATTTTTGGCATTTTCTCCGTGACTCGGTTGGTTCTCGAAAAGCGAGACCAAATTAAATTGCGTATTAATGTGCTGTACATAAATTGATTTATTATAAAAACTGTATTTTTTTTTACATGTGTAGTAGGATGTGGAATTGGTCATCCTTGCTTTATGCTTTTTTCGGAACTTTTGCCCTGCAGGTGTTGAGTGTTGGCCGCATTTTGATCTTGTAGGTGTGGTGGTGTTGGGCTCACACTGCCTTTCTGCTAAATTTTATCGAAATTGCGGACGACAACTTGAGGCTGGTTGTCGGTTGCTTCGGGGATGTTCCAAATTCCATTGAGTGGTATTATGAGAATGATTTTTTTTCTTTGGAATGAGAAGTGTATATAAATGTGTTTTGTGGGGTAAGGCCTTCTCCCTTCCCCTTACTGCCACATTTGTCTCTTGTTTTATTTATGTTATATGTTCATATATATCCTTTGCTGTTATTAGGAGAAAGAATCTCTTGGTAATTAGTTACATATTTAATCGCATATATTATTTACATATTTAATCTTTTGATGTTGAGAAAAATTTCTTGACATACTGATCTAGTGTATATTTTCATGTGTTTCTTTTTACGAGTCACAGGACTTTGGAGAAAATGATGTTTTGAATATTGGAAAATAAATAATCACAGTATATTGAGTTCGGTTCTGTCACCCGGTCACCATTGTTGATTACTTGCCACAGTTGTCCACAGTTGATTACATTTGAGAGAAAGAAAAGAAATAATTTTAATTTCGAAATGAAATTTTTGGAAATGTGGATGTGTTTTTCGACCACTGATCCCCCTTTTCTGCCACATGATCTGGTTGAATAATTGAAATAAATTAATAATGTTTATATTTATGGAATGATTATTTGAAAAAGTGTCATTAATTGATAAAAGAATGATTTAAATTTGAATACTAAATAAGATTTATAATAGTAATAATGATTTTGGAAATATTGTTGAAAATTAAAATGATAATTAATTAATAATTTAAATATTAGAATTGAAAATTGTATAATATTGGAGTGGTATTATGGTAAGAATACCTGTGTCATGAATGTTGCCTGCTCGCTGCCTCTTTGTAAGAGAAAAAGAAAATACTTTTGTGTCAAATGGACACTTTTTGATTGTCAATGGATGTTTGTTCGCCACTGGACCAGGTTGGTATAAAATTTAATTGTCTTGGTATGGTCACTTTAATTGAATCTGTTTTAATATTTATATTGTTATTTTAAAAATAGTTATTTATAAAGTCTGCTGTGTCTATTTAGACAATGCTTGAGCCACATACTTGCTGCTGTATATAATTGAAAAGAAAACTTTGCGTGGTCATTAAATTTTATTGCAATATAAAGAAAATGAAACTTAATATTATAATTGAAAAATGTTCTGCTGACCACTTGTAAATATAATTGCTGGAATTTAATTATTTAAAGAATGTGAAATAATTTGAAATTTAAAGCAGATAACTGAAAATAGTTTATTAATTGAAAAATTTATTTTAACTTAGTGCTGACTTGAGGGTTAATTTTGTAAATATTTAATTGAAATCTTGAATTTATTTGGAAACTTTGAATTTAATTGAAAATTAGAATTTTATTGAAATTTTAATGTAATCACTTAATATTTTTGGAAATTCACATAATGTGGAACTTTTGTGAAGGGCTTGTATTCATTAGGATTGGACTCATTTGCAGTCACTTTTAGGTTACTTTTGGCTCTGGTTCTTCGACATGCGCCCATGTGGGATGGTGTTCGTGTCAAGAGCCCTTGATGTAGTTTTGGCCGACTGCATCTTCTCAAAATTTTTGCTGAAATTTTTTCTTGAAGGTACGTTCGACTTCAAGGAGCCTGATGTCTACTTGCTTCTGCTGGTGTGGATGAAAAAAATCCTCCTTTGACGAATTTTTTTTCCCGGAGGGCGGGGGAGTTGTCGTGACGGCATTCGTCACTCCTTTGTAAATTGCATAACTTCTGTATTTTTAAACTTTTATTTAATTAATCTGTGTCCTGGAACCCTCAGGTCATTATATATTTTATTATCGTATTGTATCTGATTCTGTGCAGAACTGTGGCCATTTTTATTTCGTTATAATAATTCTCGCACACTCTGGGAATGACGCCTGTTAGTCTGGCTTGCTGGCGGAGACAGATGTCTCCTTGTTGTCACGCGGCAGATACGCGTGCCTTTGGAATCGTCCGTTGTGGGGCAGAACTGTGGATGATTTTGAATTGGAAGTAATTTTGGATTGGTGGAGAGGAGATGATGTGAGCCCATGTGATTTTCTATTGGACGGCTCCTGGATCCATCTGGAATGTATATAAGCTGTGTGAATTGTAACTCGGGGCTCTCTCCCTGGAAACATCTTCGAACTCACGTCGACGCGGGACTTAGCCCTCAGGCGGAGTTACCGTGTTGTGAGGGTCGGGAGAGATGCCACCTCGCCACTGCTGTTACCATCGCCACTGCTGTTACCGTCGCCACTGCCGAGATCTGATGATGCCTTGCCCTCGCCGACCGTCGTCCGCCGTGTAAACGTAGAGATGATGCCTCATCTCGCTTGGTCGAGTACCGGGACCAGAGAGAGCAAATATGAAGCTGTTCCTTCGGCTGACCTGATCCGGCACCTTGCCGGAAACTGCGGTTCAACCGTTCCTGTTGGAGCGGGGCAATGTTGCCCCGAGGGAAATTATCAGTGGATGCCTGTGCTCTATCTGCCATGAGTCCTTCCAAGAATATTTTGAGGTAAGACTTGTACCTTTAGACCTGCCGATGGGCAGTCGTCTGGACTTGTGCATCGACCTCTGCAGAACTTTTCATCCATAGGATCTTCTGCAGCATTATACATATACATATTCTAACTACAGTTTCTTTCTTCATATTGAAGCTTTATCTAAGCCATAATAATCTAAATTGATTTTATATTGTTTGAAATACAGTAATTACGTAGGCCTTTAACGTTCCCCGGGTGTGTGCATTCTCTCTGACCATACCATTATTTTACTTAATTGGAATATGAAATTATTTGATTTATTGAATTTATATTAAATTCCGGCAAAGAGCCGATGATTCTTGGTAAAGTGAGGTCCAGTGGTTGAATTAGAAAATCTGTAATTGTATTTGATATGCAACTCCACTTCTTGAATAATTAATAAATATTGGATTTGAACTAAAATCATGTGTTCTTATTTGTGTAGAATCTGTACTGAATTTATGTGTTTTCAGCTCCTGGTGTATCCTCGAAGGTAAAGGTAATTCTTTGGTATTTGTTGGGTTTTCCTTCACAGGTCATCAGTTGGAATCCTCCAACTGACGAGAGGTGTGTTTCGAACCTGGGTTACAAATTTGGTGAGAGTTAGACTCTCGGTCTGCCGTGTCTGGCCGGTATCCGTGGTGACTCGAGATGCCCTCGGAACCCGCTATGACAATTGGTGCCTTTGACCTTCCCTCTCGAGCACCTGTGTGTTTTAAATTTTGTTGTATGGAGTTTTGAAAATTTTTGGTGAAACTGGACAGATGGTATGGTTTGAGTTTTGGTTTTGAGAGTTGCACACATTTGTATTGAAAATTTGTATACATTATTTATGATATTATTGTAAAAAAAGTATTTATACAGAAAATTAATTTAAATGTGTGAAATTTTAGTGAAAAGTGGCATGGTATAAAACGAAAATGCTTGGTGTACGATAAAAATGGTTAAGAATACAGTTTTGGAAAATTGTTTAGAATCTGAAAATTTTTATGATAAATGAAAATTACTAACTATAATAATATATAAAGCTGTTAAAATTGAAAATTTAATTGAAGAATTATTTTAAAAATTGAATTTAAATAGTATAAAGTTCTACTGTGAGAATTGGTTTCGATTTGAAATTTTGTGGAATTCTTCTGTTTTTGATCTGAATTTTGAAAGTATTAATGTGTGAGATGTAAGAATTTGCTGTAATTTTATCTTCGAGCTCTGTTGAGCAATTTTCCCAATAAGAAAAAAAAAAAAGAGAGAAAAATTGGGTTGGCAATTTTTGAAACTCCGTGGGTTTAGTTTTGTTTTAAAATGTGAGATTGAAAATTTAGGCCGAGAATGGAGGCCATCTTCTGAATTTCATTCGAAAAATAAAATAAAATGAAATCTGTGTAAATTGAAATATAAATTTTAATTTAAAATCTGAATCGAAAGTACACCTGCATTGAAATGACAATCCTTAATTATGACTACCGGATTGCGACTACATGATTGTGACGTGTGTTGAAAATAATATCAGAAATAAAAGAGATATGGAATGATTGAGTATATTAGTGTTGAAAAATATTGCGATGTGGGAAAAAAAAAAAAAAAAAAAGTAGTAGTTGTTGGTATGTGCAGAGTGACACATAGCCAGATTTGAGAAGAAAAAAAAAAAAAAATGGTGCAAAAGTTGCACGGAAATAAAATGAGAAATTCCATATCTATTTATTTATTATGACTTGTTGAGGGGTGTATAATAGAGTGACATAAAGTAAGAATACATGTTAAGTAGCTGACAGTAAAAATGTTTTAAGAAATGTTCTAAACTTTGTAGAAAACTTAAGAATTAAGAAATTGATTATTTAAAACTTTATATTAATTAAATTGAAAATTAAAGTTGATATATAAGAAAGTTAAATGTAAATATTTGTTTAAAAGAACTTTCGCTTTTGAATTTTGAGAATTCTTCTTGTTTCGGTTTCGAATTTTTGTTTGAGTTATGTGAGGAGATTCACTGCAAAAAGAAAAAAAAAAAAAGTTTATTACAACGAGCTCATTGAGCCCTTTCCCAAATGAAAAAAAAAAAAAAGAATGAAAATTTGGGGTTTGCAGAGTCCGAGTCTCATGGAATGTTAGATGGTTAAAAATGGATTTGAAATTTTGAATTGGAGATGAGGGTTGTTCTTGAGATTTGATCGGAAAATTTTGTAAATTGATTATAAATGCTTAAATTAAATATTTGAATTTTAAATAATACTAAGATATTAAATACTGAAATATTAAATAGTTTAATGATTTGATTTTACGCCCTGTGTTTTATAACAACTAATTATGACATATAAGATTTGATAAATATGAAGAATTTAAAAATAAAAATAATTACGTGAGAAAATAAAAATAATTCCGTGTGAAAAAAGTTTGTTGTTGTGTAGCCAAGAGGTTTTGAGTTCTGTTTTGGTTACAGGTTTTGAGTTCTGTATGACAGACAGACTCGAGTTGTTGGACCAAATTGTAAATTTGAGTTTTAAGGAAAAAAATATAATAATAATATAAAATAAAGGTCCTTTTTGATCACGTAAATTATTGAGTAAAATAAATGAGTTGTGAATTGTTTATGATAAAAAGAAAAGAAAAGAGTACATTTTATTACGGTAAGTGAAAAATATGGTATTATGTATAATTGAATACTGAAATTGGAAAAAAATTGATTACATATATGAAATATTATATTGACACATATTTGATGATGATATTTACAAATGAAATATTAAATGAGCACATAAAAATATATAAAGTGAAAAATTGTGTATTATCAAAATGAAATGTATGTACTGTGTCATTTCAATAATTCGGGGATGAGCCAGGAATTTTTTTCGAAAAAGGGGTAAATTTATTGGAAAATGTTGACTTAGAATTTGAAAGATGAAATTTTGACTTGAATAAATTGAATTGTTTGTGGAATTTATAAAATAAGAAATGAAAAATCTGTTTCCACAGTTTTATAAAGATAAATAATAATTTTATGAAAAATGATATTTTTGAAAAGTCAACTTGTAAAAATGTGTTTGTGTGGGACTGAGAGCCATGTTTGAATATTTATTTTCCCTGAGTGCTTGTGAGTGATTGAAATTGATTTGTTTGCCTCAGGATGATTAAATGAAATGATTGATTCTCCACCTGTTTGTTTCTGCCTCCTTGCTAAAATTTTTGCATCCAAACACTTTGCTAAATATCTATTTTCGTGTCTTGACCTTCCTAAGTTCTGTTGTGTTGTGAATGTTGACGGCTTAGCTACCCGTTTTTCACTTGCTTGTGTTTTGTTGTGTAATCGGATTCGCGACCCGGTTTACACTCTGTGTTCAGTGTTTGTTGCTCGAAATTGCCTCACAAACAATTTTGAGGAGTGTTGAGTTTCTTGGGTTGGAATTGACTTTGTTTGGAATGTTGCTTAATATTAAGAACTGTTGTTTACGTGGGTTGATCCCCCTTTGCACTCATCTGTGTTAATTTCGGTAGCAATAAAAAGTCTTGCTCAAAAAGAAAAAAGTAAAAAAAAAATTTTTGTTTCGGGAAGAACCGTTGGTCAGAATATTTGCTCAATTCCGTATTGTGTCCGGCGAGTTTTTGTTGAAAAGTTTGAAAATTCTGTCAGAATGAGTTGCTCGCAGGTGAGGTATTGAAAAATGAAATGTTGAAAATTTGAAAATATAATGTCGAAATATTAAATAGAAATTGTGGAGAAATGTTTTAAAAATAAGAATAATGAAATGATTTAAATTGAAATATTATGAGGAAAGTCGAAAAGTGACTTATTTATTAACGTTGATATTGAATTTAAAGTTTGAAATATATTTTCGGCCTCAGATTTCCCTTGTTTCCCCTTGGTATTGAATGAAAAAAAAAAAAAATATATTGTTCTGAAATTAATTACATAAAGAAATTGAAAGTTCCATTCCTGGGCTCTGGGTTTTCGATTGAGTTAAAAAGAGCTGTGTTTACTTCAGCCGATAATGAGCTGACGCCGATTGTGTAAACGAAATGTTCTTTCCCCCCCCGTGCTAGACATTCCTGCATGATGCAGAGCGAAAATGAAATAATTTTGTTGATGACGTATGAGAAACATTTGACCTACTTTCGATAAGTTTTGGTTTGAAATGTAGAAGTAGAAATTTTTTGTTGTGTGATGGAGTTTGAAATGAATGCTCGCTTTAACATCGAAAAATATATTAACTGAATTAGAATTTGAGTAACAAAAGATAATTGCATTTTGAAATCAATTGAATTGAGATATTTTAAAAACTTAGAATAATTTTGTGACTCCTGTTGATAACATGAAATATTTAGAGAAATATTTAGAAAAAAATAATATTATAATAATTGAATGGAGTCTGGTTTTGTGGAAATTTGAATTAAGAGTAGAGAAACTCTAAAATTAATTACAAATAGAATATTGATGTGTGGAAAGTGAATCCACAAATATTTAATGCAAATTGAAATATTCTAAGGTTATATAATGATTTATTGTATTGGAAATGTGGAACGGGATAGAGTAAAGAAACTCTAAGTTAATTACGTTAATAAGAAACATTGAGAATGTGTTCCACAATTTTGAATTAAAATGAAATAAGAACAATTTAAAAGTTTATTTACTTGTGTGGAAATCTAGAGTCAGTGAACTCTAATCTATTTTGAGAAATGTTGAATTTTTAAATTGGATTCCACAAATTAATTTACTTGATAATAATTTTGAATTTTACTTTACATATTTACTTTCTGAAATCCATACTTAAAAATATTTTGATTTGAATTTAAGAATTTTATTTTGAAAACGTAATGATTAACTATAAAAATAAACCTTGGATTTCATTTAATTAGGAGTTGCACATTTAAAATTTTTGTTTGCACTTAATAAATTGACTTTGAGAATTGGTGCAAAAGTGAAATAACATTGAGAAAAAGATTTTTTTCTTTGAATAATTGAATTTCGTCCTTGACTTCAAATAACTTTATAACATCTTTGACAGGCAACTTAAACTTAATTTTAAGAGAAATATATTGAATTTTAGAATAATTTAGTGAAATTAAATGAAAATTAGTGAATTTTGAGATGACACTTATTTATTTACAAATGTTGAAATTTTGAAAAATTGATACTTTAATGATTTGTTATTTACGAATAATTTAAGAATTTGGTAATATTTAGATATTGATTTAAGAAATTTGAAAATTTTGATCTGTGGTTTTGATGTTGATTGGGGAGTGGCGAAATATTTGTTTTGAAATTTTGAGATATTTTACTTGGTGGCAAAGCTTAGTGAACTTCATAAGAATAGATGATAATACATTAAGAATAAATAATTACAAAAAAATGAGTGGATTGAAGTTCAAAATTGATTTTCGTGCCCGTGCCTGTAGAGCACTGATGAAATTGAGGCACTTGTTGTTTATGAAACAAAATATTTTATTTCGGTGTGAACCGGTGGTGACAGAAATTTTTGGCATTTTCTCCGTGACTCGGTTGGTTCTCGAAAAGCGAGACCAAATTAAATTGCGTATTAATGTGCTGTACATAAATTGATTTATTATAAAAACTGTATTTTTTTTTACATGTGTAGTAGGATGTGGAATTGGTCATCCTTGCTTTAGGCTTTTTTCGGAACTTTTGCCCTGCAGGTGTTGAGTGTTGGCCGCATTTTGATCTTGTAGGTGTGGTGGTGTTGGGCTCACACTGCCTTTCTGCTAAATTTTATCGAAATTGCGGACGACAACTTGAGGCTGGTTGTCGGTTGCTTCGGGGATGTTCCAAATTCCATTGAGTGGTATTATGAGAATGATTTTTTTTCTTTGGAATGAGAAGTGTATATAAATGTGTTTTGTGGGGTAAGGCCTTCTCCCTTCCCCTTACTGCCACATTTGTCTCTTGTTTTATTTATGTTATATGTTCATATATATCCTTTGCTGTTATTAGGAGAAAGAATCTCTTGGTAATTAGTTACATATTTAATCGCATATATTATTTACATATTTAATCTTTTGATGTTGAGAAAAATTTCTTGACATACTGATCTAGTGTATATTTTCATGTGTTTCTTTTTACGAGTCACAGGACTTTGGAGAAAATGATGTTTTGAATATTGGAAAATAAATAATCACAGTATATTGAGTTCGGTTCTGTCACCCGGTCACCATTGTTGATTACTTGCCACAGTTGTCCACAGTTGATTACATTTGAGAGAAAGAAAAGAAATAATTTTAATTTCGAAATGAAATTTTTGGAAATGTGGATGTGTTTTTCGACCACTGATCCCCCTTTTCTGCCACATGATCTGGTTGAATAATTGAAATAAATTAATAATGTTTATATTTATGGAATGATTATTTGAAAAAGTGTCATTAATTGATAAAAGAATGATTTAAATTTGAATACTAAATAAGATTTATAATAGTAATAATGATTTTGGAAATATTGTTGAAAATTAAAATGATAATTAATTAATAATTTAAATATTAGAATTGAAAATTGTATAATATTGGAGTGGTATTATGGTAAGAATACCTGTGTCATGAATGTTGCCTGCTCGCTGCCTCTTTGTAAGAGAAAAAGAAAATACTTTTGTGTCAAATGGACACTTTTTGATTGTCAATGGATGTTTGTTCGCCACTGGACCAGGTTGGTATAAAATTTAATTGTCTTGGTATGGTCACTTTAATTGAATCTGTTTTAATATTTATATTGTTATTTTAAAAATAGTTATTTATAAAGTCTGCTGTGTCTATTTAGACAATGCTTGAGCCACATACTTGCTGCTGTATATAATTGAAAAGAAAACTTTGCGTGGTCATTAAATTTTATTGCAATATAAAGAAAATGAAACTTAATATTATAATTGAAAAATGTTCTGCTGACCACTTGTAAATATAATTGCTGGAATTTAATTATTTAAAGAATGTGAAATAATTTGAAATTTAAAGCAGATAACTGAAAATAGTTTATTAATTGAAAAATTTATTTTAACTTAGTGCTGACTTGAGGGTTAATTTTGTAAATATTTAATTGAAATCTTGAATTTATTTGGAAACTTTGAATTTAATTGAAAATTAGAATTTTATTGAAATTTTAATGTAATCACTTAATATTTTTGGAA
The DNA here is from genome assembly GCA_951213105.1 of Amaurobius ferox. NCBI lineage: Eukaryota > Metazoa > Arthropoda > Arachnida > Araneae > Amaurobiidae > Amaurobius > Amaurobius ferox. The sequence continues at coordinate 89,926,838 of OX578134.1, forward strand.
ATTCACATAATGTGGAACTTTTGTGAAGGGCTTGTATTCATTAGGATTGGACTCATTTGCAGTCACTTTTAGGTTACTTTTGGCTCTGGTTCTTCGACATGCGCCCATGTGGGATGGTGTTCGTGTCAAGAGCCCTTGATGTAGTTTTGGCCGACTGCATCTTCTCAAAATTTTTGCTGAAATTTTTTCTTGAAGGTACGTTCGACTTCAAGGAGCCTGATGTCTACTTGCTTCTGCTGGTGTGGATGAAAAAAATCCTCCTTTGACGAATTTTTTTTCCCGGAGGGCGGGGGAGTTGTCGTGACGGCATTCGTCACTCCTTTGTAAATTGCATAACTTCTGTATTTTTAAACTTTTATTTAATTAATCTGTGTCCTGGAACCCTCAGGTCATTATATATTTTATTATCGTATTGTATCTGATTCTGTGCAGAACTGTGGCCATTTTTATTTCGTTATAATAATTCTCGCACACTCTGGGAATGACGCCTGTTAGTCTGGCTTGCTGGCGGAGACAGATGTCTCCTTGTTGTCACGCGGCAGATACGCGTGCCTTTGGAATCGTCCGTTGTGGGGCAGAACTGTGGATGATTTTGAATTGGAAGTAATTTTGGATTGGTGGAGAGGAGATGATGTGAGCCCATGTGATTTTCTATTGGACGGCTCCTGGATCCATCTGGAATGTATATAAGCTGTGTGAATTGTAACTCGGGGCTCTCTCCCTGGAAACATCTTCGAACTCACGTCGACGCGGGACTTAGCCCTCAGGCGGAGTTACCGTGTTGTGAGGGTCGGGAGAGATGCCACCTCGCCACTGCTGTTACCATCGCCACTGCTGTTACCGTCGCCACTGCCGAGATCTGATGATGCCTTGCCCTCGCCGACCGTCGTCCGCCGTGTAAACGTAGAGATGATGCCTCATCTCGCTTGGTCGAGTACCGGGACCAGAGAGAGCAAATATGAAGCTGTTCCTTCGGCTGACCTGATCCGGCACCTTGCCGGAAACTGCGGTTCAACCGTTCCTGTTGGAGCGGGGCAATGTTGCCCCGAGGGAAATTATCAGTGGATGCCTGTGCTCTATCTGCCATGAGTCCTTCCAAGAATATTTTGAGGTAAGACTTGTACCTTTAGACCTGCCGATGGGCAGTCGTCTGGACTTGTGCATCGACCTCTGCAGAACTTTTCATCCATAGGATCTTCTGCAGCATTATACATATACATATTCTAACTACAGTTTCTTTCTTCATATTGAAGCTTTATCTAAGCCATAATAATCTAAATTGATTTTATATTGTTTGAAATACAGTAATTACGTAGGCCTTTAACGTTCCCCGGGTGTGTGCATTCTCTCTGACCATACCATTATTTTACTTAATTGGAATATGAAATTATTTGATTTATTGAATTTATATTAAATTCCGGCAAAGAGCCGATGATTCTTGGTAAAGTGAGGTCCAGTGGTTGAATTAGAAAATCTGTAATTGTATTTGATATGCAACTCCACTTCTTGAATAATTAATAAATATTGGATTTGAACTAAAATCATGTGTTCTTATTTGTGTAGAATCTGTACTGAATTTATGTGTTTTCAGCTCCTGGTGTATCCTCGAAGGTAAAGGTAATTCTTTGGTATTTGTTGGGTTTTCCTTCACAGGTCATCAGTTGGAATCCTCCAACTGACGAGAGGTGTGTTTCGAACCTGGGTTACAAATTTGGTGAGAGTTAGACTCTCGGTCTGCCGTGTCTGGCCGGTATCCGTGGTGACTCGAGATGCCCTCGGAACCCGCTATGACATTTGTCTCTTCTAAATTCCAAATTTAAGAAGGTCACGTCCACGCCTTTATCTCACTACATAGTTATCATTCTCATACATTTTACACTTCAAATAAAGTAACTAGCGTAATATTGTATTGAAAATAATATTTAAGTTGGACAAAATTATGTTTATACTTTAATGAAATGATCCATTTATATACATTTTGTAAAGTCTTGTCATTATTATTTAGATTTTTAAAATAACGATGTTTGAAGAATGCACTTTCTGCAACAATGTATGTGCGTGGGCATCAAGTGCGTGGGCATCAAGTTTGAAACAAATTTTGAAAGTGTAAATGATAAGAACAAAAATAGAATAGGAAACGAAAAGTAATTTATTCAAACATGTTTAAACTTCCATAAGTCATAAAAAAATTAAAAATTCAAATAGGTATTTTTTAAACAAAAAGTATACAAATCCTAGAATGAGGTACCTACTTTTTAACATTTTACAGCATAGTTGAAAAGTGTTTATAACTTTGTTCATTCTGACTATCTGTCTGTCTGTCCGTTCACATGATAACTGCCATAAAAATGATTTTATCAAAATGAAATTTTAGTATGTTGTTCAGACGGCCTGTAGGACATGTGTAAATGTAAATAACTAATATCACCTAATTAGTTTTGGATTGAACCCGGGTTGAGAAAATGAAATACATGGAACCCTATAGGACCTAATTTTTCAAACATTTTTCAACCAAAGTTAAAATTCACAAATTTAAGTTCACACATAAGTGCTTATTTATAATCGTCGCTTTTTATTTTAACACACGAGTTATGGACCACATTTTACATTCAACACATGAAACCAAACCTTCATTTTATGAGTATATAGTTCATTTCAATACATACATGCTGTCTCGTTTTCTTCCTCCAATTTCATCCTCGATTAATTTGCAATTTTACTTCTTTCTTGGCTTTAGTTATTTTCCTTTTTCTTCTCTTTTCTATCTAACAGTTTTCTTCTTATTCAACTTTGGTTTGCTCGTTTTTAATTCTGTGCTTTTTCTGCTGATCGTTTTAGATCGGCCTTGCAAATAGATCATGCAAGAAGGTCATGCAGTTGCGTCTTTCTTCCTTGCTATTCGTTTCTTCTCCAAATTTACTTTGGAGCCCAAACTTACCCCAAACTTACTGGCATTACATTTAACTAGTAAAGATCTGCAAAACTTGATAGAGTTATTGAAAATCAGGCATACAGGAATATTGAGGTCTTAGTTCTGGAGGAGGTTTGGATGAGGGATCAATTGAAATATCAGTAACAAAATATAATGATGTTTCCATTCAGCAGCTAGATTTTTAGCATATTATTTCCATTGATTTAAATGTCTTATTTTGGGAGGAATGAGGTATAACACGTTCCGACCAAATGCGTAGTTTGAGAAAATGCGACATGACCTACCATAGTCGTCATGTTTTTTTTCTGAATTGCCTCATGCAAAAGAGGTTGTAAACGCAAGAGGTATTCTGTGAGTTATACATTAATAGAGGAAAAATAATGTGAAACCTACCTTGTTTAAAAATTTTCGAATTATTTCAAAACTATAAATTGGGCTAATTGTGCTGGAACTGCTGAAATCGCTTTTTTTAATTGTGTCCGTTGTAAGGCGGATAAAGACCGCAGCTAGGTATTATAACCTAGATGTTATAAAGTGTTTTGCAGAGTGTCTGCATGTCAACAATTTCGGTTCCGATTTAAACTGCGTTCATCTGGAGGAAATACAGATTAAATGTAGTATTGGAATTATGAAAATGATTTTTAACATTTAACTGGTTTTTATGTTAAATTAACAATAGTGCACATATATAAATTGGTACAATGTTCTGTAGTTTTTGAAATTTTCCTTTTAATTTGTGTCGGTCGTAGGAGCATAGTTCTGATTATAACCATCCATTTATATTATCAGTGTTTGATCAAGATTAACACCTGTTGCTCAAATTAACATGGAATTTTAATTATTATTTAGGGGTATCATGCACGCTAAGCAGGTGTACACACATTGTATGCAATTTTCATCCATTTAAAGGAGTATCTTGTCTGCTGGGCGGATTTACGTAGATGATCCAATGCCGATATTACATCGCGTTAGAGTCTCATCAAGTGACTGATTTCAATATAAAATGTGTCTATCCAGTGAAAGGGTTGTTATTTTATTTTTTTCATAGGAGTTTTGATCTAGCTTAGTTCCTATTGCTCTTATAAACATGAAATTTTCAATGTTATTAAAAATATCTAGCCCGCTACGTGGATGTACACAGAATGCATTCATGTTTCACTCATTTTTATGAAGTATCACGCCGCTGGTTCGCACCGTAGCTAAATATTAAAATGTAAATATTACAAGGTGTTACGTAAGCTGTCTCATCAATTGATTGGTTTCGAATTAAATTGTGCTTGTTCGGGAAAGGAACTAATTTCTGATTTGGAGGGTTTCCCGTATGCATGGATTACAATTTTTACTCTTATTTAAGGAATATGATTAGGAAAGCGTATCAGCAACGAGTCAAATGTGCTTATTTATAAAGTAGATGTTTATCGCCATTACTCCTGGGTAGCGATTGAGTTTCCTTTATTGTTTATTTGTTCAAAAATGTGATTGTTATATGAAGTTATTTCTAAACAAAAGTAAGATCAATCATGCATAAAGCATTGATTATGAAACACTTTCCAACTTCAATGCAATTTTATTTAAACATACCTTAAATGCAATACATTCCTCGGTAATATTTTTAAAATTATTACAATACTACATTAATTTATTATATTAGAAAACTTGAAACTTCATCGAAAAATGAACTTCATTCAAATGACTGCTTTGGAATATAAATTGCATGGTTTAAGCATCTCTAAAATGCGATACATTCTTCGGTAATATTTTTTAAATTATCATAATACTGCACTAATTTATTATATTTGAAAACTTCATCGAAAACAAATGAAATTTATTCAAATGACGTCATCGAAATATAACACTCCTGGCTCTCTCTATAAAAGCAGCATTTTATTCATAAACATTTTTCCATTCATTTTATTCATCAGAATACTATAATTATTTATTTTATTTAAAAATTTAAAACCATTGAGGTACAAGCAATTAAACTCTATGCTTAAAACGACGAAAAAATCGTCCTTCTCTCTGTAAAATCAATGAATATTTCATTCATATCAGCTATATTGCAGACTATATGAGCTAAATAATTTTGCGTTAAAGAAATGCAGCAATTCTTATGCAACTCATTCTACATATTTTGCTGTTTACATTTTATATTAATGAACATTAGGCTTCATTGTAGAAATAATCAAAGTTGGATGATCATTTAAACTCAAATATATTGTAATTGCGTTGTTTCAGTATGCAAATGCATATAATTTAAGCAAAAATAAAGCATTTTTATCGCAGATACAACACTAAATATGAATTAAAAAGAACTTTGAAAATCACAATTTTGACACAAGATGGATGTCAGGGCCAACGGCCGTACCGTGCTGAAAACACCGGTTCTCGTTAGATCACCGAAGTCAAGCAGCATCGGGCGCGGTTAGTACTTGGTGGGTGACCACCTCGGAACACCGCGTGCTGTTGGCCATCTCGGGTGCGGTATCCCCGTGGTTTGCGCGCTAGATTTGCACGCTACCACAAATGCCGCCGTGTTCATGCGGAGTACGATCACGTTAAACATGTGGGTCCATAAGTCCTTCCGAGAGGTTGGTGGTAGGGGAAGGAGGGTACGGCCCCTGTGGATGCCTCCCCCCACTGGGTTCCGGTCTAAATTGGGTGGCACTTCCCGGCCGTCCATACAGTTACCTTACACCTTTCTGGTAGGTCGGACGGTCTGGGTCTCAACAACAACAAGATGGATATCATATTTTATTTTGAAGTGGGTCACGTAATCTCTTCATATAATGGTCACGTGATATCTTCATATAATGGTCACGTGATCGCTTAATATAAAATGTGTAATTACTATTTTAATTTTTATTTGAAAAAATACTGAATATAATATTTTGCTGGATTTTTTTTATATATTTTATGGGATAATTTATATATTTCCTAAAACTTTCGAAGCAATTTGTGAATTTTAAATCCGCTTAAAAAATGTTTGAATAATTAGGTTCCATAGGGTTCAATGTATTTCATTTTTTCAACCCGGGTTCAATACAATACTAATTTTGTGATATTATTCTATTATATATATATCGAATATATATATATATATCGAATATATATATATATCGAATATATATATATATATTCCCATAGGTCCCACAGACCGACTGAACAACATATTAAATTTCATTTTGATAAAGTCATTTTTACGGCAGTTATCTTGCTAACGGTCATACAGAGAGACAGAATGAACAAAGTCATAAACACATTTCAACTTTGTTGTAAAGTGTTAAAAATATGACTGCAATAAAACAGTGACAGCTATCTGCTGGCACATTAGCTAATATATTATTAAAAGTTAATTAAAATAATTTATTTGAAACAAAATTAAATACTTTCCTTAAAAAATTAGAAACAATTAATTACTACTGAAATACGGATAATATTACTATAGTGAATAAACAATATGAACAATGTGTACTTTACAATAATTTAATATTTCTACAAAATAACTTCCTTCACAATATGAATTAAATTATAAGATAACTGATCTAAATTTATTTTATGATATTCATATATACTACAAATATATTTTATCAATGTAGGAGCATGCACTTCTTACGGCTAGATATTTCTCTAGTTTTATTGTATTTTACCAGATTTAACAATGTAATTCCCAATTCCAGGTATATAAATCTAATAAAAAGATATTGAAACCGTGAGAGAGCTAAATCCCTTGCCTTCAATAGGGTTTTGTGGTTTTCTTTCAAGTAAGATGAAAAGGAATATATATATATATATATATATATATATAAAATGGGAATCAACTGAGAATAAAACTTATACGGTGTTGATGTATATTGAAACGGATTTAAGTTATCCGTTTCCTTCAAAAATAACTTCAGTTTCCGTATTACTGATGAAAATTTTCGGTGTGTTTGTTTTTGTTTCTTCAATTTTGTGTTAGTAATATACGAAATAAAGAGAATTCTATACGGGTTTATAAAGCTTTCAGTAGAAAGACGTTGTTTTCAAAATTGAAATTATTTGTCCTAAGAAATTCAGAGATGCTTAGTTCTGTAAAATAAAAAATCCTCCTTTTTATACGGTGTATGCAAAAGTAATATAATTTCTTAGATTTGCATCTAACGAATAATATGAATAACCAGTTATTTACTGAATATCACAATGACAACGTTCAAATTTCTATGTCACAGAGTGTATGTCGAATAATAGCTACTCATGACATAATCGATAGAAATTTAAGAAAATGTCCTTTAACTATAAAAATTCGTACATGTAATGAGTATGTTGTTGTTGAAACCCAGACCGTCCGACCTACCAGAAAGGTGTTGAAGACCCAGACCGTCCGACTCGTCCAAAGGACTAGGAGCAACTATTTGGACGGCCGTACCAGAAAGGTGTAAGGTAACTGTTTGGACGGTCGGGAAGTGCCACCCAATTTAGACCGGAACCCAGTGGGGGAGGCATCCACAGGGACCCAGGGACCGTACCCTCCTTCCCCTACCACCAACCTCTCGGAAGGACTTTCGGACCCACATGCTTAACGTGATCGTACTCCGCATGAACACGGCGGCAGTTTTGGCAGTGGCTGGAATCGAACCCGGGCCTACCGAGTGCAACTCCAGCGTGCTAACCAATGGGCTACCGCGCCCCATGTAATGAGTATGTGAACAAAACGAGGTGATTCCCTATTCAGTACAATACGGTATTTTATTACAAAGTAGTGGAAACATTACCGTCACTTGGTAATCTTTTGCTACCGAATGGGACAGCGTCAATCCGAAATGGCCGCCAATATCAGCAAAGGGGGATGACTGTTTGGGATAGGGTATATCAAATTCCTATCTTTTTGAGAGGTTCGTCGTTTGGGACTGACGCTGTCCCACCCATAAGAAATATGTTATTATGCAGTAAATACTTTTCTTGTGGCTACACAAGCTGATATACAGGGCGTACATATGGCTTATGCTGCTTTTCACAAATATTCCGTAATTGTACGATTGGATCGCGCAAGTTGTTTGGTGGCTATAACTTTTGTCCCAGTAAATTCTTAAATTGGCCAAGGTGAGAAATTTAGAACTATAAATGGCCCTGAGAAGGTATAAACACTCAGCAGACACTCAAGAGACACATATCTTCTGTATATAGACATTATCATATTGAAACATTAGCTCCAAGACGTGTTAGCATGCGCCACAAAATTACCCACAGGACATCTTAAATGCAGATGTCAGCTGTCGAAGTACCAGGTGGCAATACCAGATGAGAGTGACTGTCATTGGGGGAGGGTGTCCAAACTGTCTTTCTAAGTGTTATTGTCTTTTGTCCCTTGTCAGTTGAAATTCAGATTAAATCACTATACTGACCTCCACCAAATACAAATGTGTCTGTTTACTTATCAGTAAACGGTATTCAACATAATTTTAGCAAAGTATAATGTGTTCCTTCAGCAGAAGTTTTTGGAAAATTTCGAAATATGAATGAAATTAAAGTATCGATTTTTACATAGCAATCCACAGATTTGAAAAGTCTTATATAGTCTAAAAGTGCCAGACCCGTTGTTTGAATATTTTATTTTCTTTAAGCTCGTAGAATGCGTTAAATACCACTTCAACTGAAAGTTTGATGCGTTTGATACTTTGCATAAAATACCCCTCATTACATAAAATAAAGTGTCATCAGCAGAATCTGAAATATTTTTCAGTTTTCAAATTGCTAAAATATTCATACTTTTGTAAATTTTTAAAATGGGTTATCTCATGTGGAGTCTAATATTTACAGAATAAATTATAATTCTTTGCAATACTACCTATTTGATATTGTTGAAAATCTAAAAAAAAAAAACAGAAATATACTCGAAGTTTGCAACTAACATGTGAAATAAATATAAACATTGCGTATTTGCAGTGTAAACGAGAAGATCAATTTAACGATGTTGGTGGCTCGGTTCCAGATCGCCATACAGATCGCCATCCAGATCGCATGCGAACATTACAGGGCAGAGTTAAAAGCGTCTGACTTTAGATCCTACCTTATGAGCTTTTTCTCCATGGTTTTATAGATATAACTAATGAATCTATTATAAACTTATGTAAATATAATTCGGATTTTAAAAGTTGCGCAAAATACTCAATGAAATGGTGTCATAGCAGTTAATCATAATAACTGTGATAAAAATGTTTTGAACTAATTATATGTTCACACATCTATTTATTTATAATGCAGATTTGAAATGAAAATAAAACTTTTCAGTGCATTTCAAAAATGGTTTGCCCCTTATGCTATTAATATCATATGTAATTCAAAACCAGTTTTACAAGACGAAGAATAAAATAAACTTATTAATACACAAATAATATGGGACTGCAAGGAGTGCGAAAACACACTAGAAACATTTATCAACTAGGAGAATGCTTCAAATACAGTTAAACAATGAAAATGTTTTTAAGTAATTTTAGTTTATTCTAATACATCAAAAGATTCTAATCTTAACAATACCATTTTGGTTGAGATGAAAAAAATTCGACTTTAAAGAATGATTTATTGTTCCCTGCAGATTTTAAAAGAAACATAGTAAAGATTTTGAGAACTTAAATCTTGCTGTTTTATATGAAACAATAGTTTAGTTGCAGTTCAAATGACTTATGGAAGGAAAATATCAAATTGCGATGAAATGCATTAATGAAGAGATGAATAGGAGAAAATACATATTGTCTATTGATAAGAATATGTTTATTATTAATGAGTCAAATACTAAGATAAAAATAATATATGAATAATTTTATTGCTAGAAATTATAAGTAGTTATCGACGTAAAATATTTAAATTTCTAGCAAATAGATTTACTAATAAATTTACATTTTTTCATAACTTTGAAATATCGATATGATGTTAAAAATATTTTTAGATTACTCAATATAACTTGTTTTCAGACAACATAAAGACGATTATTCTAAATATACAAAAATTACAAATATTCATATTTAACACGTATAGATATGCATGGATAAAATAGGCATAAAACAGCAATATGTATATGTAATATATGTTCCTGAATGAAGTGGTAAATGTTTACAATACATGTATATAATTAATTGTTCTTGCTATAACGAGACAAGTCTACATGTGAAAATATGTTCTCTCAAACGGGTGGTAGTTGGCAGTTTGTTTCGTCTTCAATATTTTCTATTTCTTA